>OZ024832.1:46082294-46797829 GCA_964016985.1 Anodontia alba | reverse complement strand
TGCGACACTGCTTTTTTGTGCAATAATGTTTACATTTTTGATTTAAGACTCTAAGAGAAACCTATAGAACCCAGTTCATTCCTCCATGAACGCAATGGATCACACGAAGTGACGTGACGTCAAAACAACTGACGCTTTCGGCGGTTTGATTGGACGCTGCAACTGCTGTGATGACGTCGCCGCTCTTAAGCTATCCAAATATAATCCGCCTGCCCTTAATGTAGCCTGTAACACCCGCGTGTGGGTCCGTGGCATGTTGGCAGACAGAGAATAACACATGGACAAAACACCATGATGTTAGTTTTAAACTCGAACACTTTAGACCAACACTCCAAATTCTGTAACTTACAGACTGGACGACTATTTGTATGCACGGTGTCTGTGTCTGGGCGAGGTGACCTAGTTATGAATTATAACTAGACACCGTTTCAAGCCAAACCAGTAGTCCAGTAAAACTAATCCAGATTTATCTGGCGCTGCCTCTATGTGACTCAGTTGCCTGGCAGCGTTAAAAATCTGTAAACTGTAAACTGTAGCCTGTAATGTGAAGTTCTCTCCAAGGTACGTGAGAAAAATAATGTAAATATAAGTAATGAACTTGATTTTTTCCGAAATCTATTGAGGTATGACCGCAGTGGGTCGCGTGCAAAGTGAATGAGCCCCGAAGTTCAATAAACTTCGACAAAAATAGAATTCATTTCTTAAATGGTGCTTATATTTTTTCTTGGTCATCGAAACGCCTAAAATAGTTTTGAAAGAAATGGGTTTTTAAAATAAGGCTGACTTTCGACACGATCGCCGATATCCAAAATCAGAGGATGTAATTAAACTAATAAGTCTCCCATATAATCAGACCGAAATTGAAAAGTCCTTTTTCTTCCGATGCAAGGGTACTCAGATTTTGCCGTTTTGGTAACAGGCAGGCATTCAAAACTCCATTTCTTGGAGATATTACAATTCTGGTCAATTACATCACCATTTCAATGAAGGTTTAACATGTTACTGTGTAGTTTAAAAATATATCGCATTCTTTTGCCATTGTACAGAAAGTAAGCATTTTACTGACGAGAGCGGTGGCGAGTGAACGGATAATTTGTGATTAAGAAGACCATGGTTTTAGGTTGTGATTAAGAAGACCATGGTTTTAGGTTGTGATTAAGAAGACCGTGGTTTTTCAACAAGAAAGAAAGAAAACGGGTAATAATGGCACTATGATTGAAAAATAGGTTCAGGAACACATTTTGCCGTAACTGGATCAGACATCATACGTAAAATGCGACGGGTAGTATGGAATACGATGCTGAAAAACCATATTTAATCACCACCTATCCCTTTACTCGCCACCGCTCTCTGTACGCACGCCCGTCAATAAAGTGCCTAGTTTCTGTACAAGGGCAAAAAAAAAAAATGCGACGTATTCTCTTTTGAACTACATGGTTACATGTTAAACCGTCACTACCATGGTGATGTTCTTAACCAGAGGTTTGTAATCTCTCCAAGAATAGAGTTTTACATGCCTGTCTGTCACCAAAACGGCAAAATCTGGCCACCCTTACATCGAAAGAAAAAGGTTTGTTCCGTATTCGCTTAAAGGACTACAATTCCGGTCTGAATATATGGAGGACTAAATAAGAGGTTGAATTACATCCTCCGATTTTGGATATCGGCGATCGTGCCAAAATGTCAGCCTTATTTCAACTGAACCTACCTTCAATGCCACCTAGACTGACTCTCCGCAACCACCTCAGGAAGATCTCCTTGCGGTTTTTTTTTTCACAACACGGTGTTGCGCGTGTGGAGATAAGCAGTCGTGAGTATGTGACCAGAAAAGCTAAGAGAAAAGTCCAGCGAGTGCCACAATTACAAGCTACAGCCTTCCAAGACACCAAGAGGAAGAGGAAACAGACAAAACCAAACAAGTGCAAATCGAACAAACGTACGAAAAGCACCAAGACTGGCTCTCTCTTCCCAAAGTAAGGTGGTCGCAATGCTAAAAGGACTGAAAAACACAAGAACAAAATAACACGTCGGACATGCTACCGACTGTGCTATGGAGGCTGGCTCTAGACAAGAAAGCTAACCTTATAAGTATACTTTTCTTATTCACAAAAAACATCTGGGTACTCACAAGATAGTTTTCATGGAGAAGTAAGACAAATATCAAAACATTATGGTAGAAAAAAAGTCGTATCTACAGCAATGGCTCACAATTTTACATACATGCACCGTAAACATGTCTGGACTTTTGAAGTTGCCTGCATAAGAACGCTCGTCTAATATTGGGCACCATACAGAAACGTCATTCATGATGTTGCCGTATTTACCAACGACGTAGCCAGAACGAAATTACTTTAACGCACACACAGAAAAGAGTATAGAAAAATACTTCCTATTACCGCTTTCAACATGGGGGCTTGGGTAACGAATTCATATAAGTCGCAAGGCATATTGCAAATCTCATTTGTGTACTGTATATGCCATTACTCATTTATTGATGGTATACAAATAAAATGTGTTTTAACAAAAATGGGGGCTATTCTTAAAGGAAAGAATTTGCTCCCAGAGGTAGCAAAGTCTATCTTTTAAGGGCTGCTCCTGTGATCACAAAAAAATGTGTTTGGTTGTCTCTTTTTTATTCCATTTGTTTTTTCATTACGCACAAATGTAACGTGCGTTATAGGCGCTACGCCTGTTTACACAAAATATTCGTTGGTACTCGGACCTGTGTATTGGGTCCAAGATCTTAAAGGTTGCTAAAGGTTGACTACGGAACTAATTTTGATATAACCTTACTTTTTGTTGTCTGAAAATACTATTTCCAAATGAAATTAAGCTGCCTCTAGTTTCCAATAAAATGCTCTGAGGACTGTGCAATAAAGTATTATTGGAGAAAATATTGATTAAGTATGTAGGTTTTTGGCCTGGGCTTGGCTTGTCAAACCTAAGGCCATAGTTGTCATACCAAAAAATTTCAATCCCTGCCAAATCATTTACGAAAAAAAAAAAAAAAAAAAAAGAGTAAAAATACAAAGTACCGCCTGCAACTACGCTAAAACAAGGCCCGTGAAAATAAATATATACTCAAGGAAAAAAGAAACTGTGCACTTTTATTTTCGCTGTAATTTTTAAACTACTGTGACTACATGAACGGATTTTTCAAGGATAAGTACACATATACCCATGTACCTACTGCACTCATTTTCCTTACATTTTATTGCATACATGTCCTCTAAAGCGACCGAGTGCAGTTATGTAACTTTTGAACGTGCAAGTCGTGATCCTCGACAACCAAATATTATTTGTCAGTGACCGATTTACGCGACCTCTATACAATCGAAAAATCACACACCACTTTGAATTCGTTTCAATTCAAAGATGCCACGGCTTCGAGAAAATGATAGAGTTCAGGCTATTGTACTCCTTGCTTCTGGCGTTAGTGTTTCTGACGTCGCAAGACAATTTCACTGCCATCGGAACACCATAAATAATCTTCGACAATGTTTTCGGCAAATTGGAAGCTTAAAGGATGCGGTTCGTTCAGGTAGGCCAAAGGTAACGATCCCACGTCAAGATCGTTACATTACGTCAACGCATCTACGTAACAGGTTTAAAACGGCTAAAAACACTGGTATTCAGTTCGACATTTCAAGACAAACTATTCTGAATCGCCTTCGCAAAAACGCAGATCCAATAAGAGCCAAGCGGCCATATGTAGGACACATCATTAGACCCCGCAATCGTAATCTTCGGTTGCTTTGGGCTCGACGCCATTTACGTTGGACTCGAGCCCAGTGAGCAAGGGTCTTGTTTACAGATGAGTCCCGTTTCAATTTGAGCTTTGCTGGTGGCAGAATACGCGTTTTTCGCCGCCGAGGTGAACGTTTTGCCGTTAATTGCTTGCTAGAGAGGGACAGATTTGGCGGAGGTAGTGTAATGGTTTGGGGAGGGATAATGGGTGGTAGGAAAACAGACTTGATCGTAATTACTGGTATTCTTAATGCCCAACATTACATCACCGAGCTTCTCGGTCCTGTTGTTATCCCGTTTCTGAACCAGAATCCTGGTATCCTGATGCATGATAACGCACGCCCACATACGGCTAGATTGACACAGAATTACCTAGCCAGACATAACGTTAACGTGCTTCAATGGCCGGCTTCCCATCCGGACGTGAACCCCATTGAACACGTTTGGGACGTCCTTGGACGCAGGGCAAGGGAGAACCATGTCATCAACAACATTAATAACCTTAGAGCTACATTAAGCCAAGAATGGAACGTTATTCCAAATGACGTTGTTAGACGTTACGTCCGGTCAATGCGCTCGAGAATGATTGCTGTAATTCGGAGGAGAGGTGGACACACTTGGTATTGAACGAGATGCACATTTATTGAAAAATCCGGAGGAACAAAAACACGGTCAAGTCAACATCAATAGTTGCGAATTTGAATTTTGACCCCTACGACTTTTAACGTCAAAAACACATGTTTTTGTACCGATAATTTTAACAAAAGACAAAGTGTCAGATCTGCCTATGAATGACCTACATTTTGGTACCAAATTTGTATATGTAAATTTAAAATATATGTGAAAAATATCGGTAAACCCATTTGCACAGTTTCTTTTTTCCTTGAGTATATATTCGGGTTAAACATAATAATAAGGTTTATATTTTCAACAAACTTCGATAATGTACGATGCTTCTCATACGAAACTGTTTGAGTAAGAATTTTGAGCCCTAATGAGCTTATTCATCACTCGGATGTGTGTGTGTGTGTGTGTGTGGGAGGGGGGGGGGGGCGGGGGGGGGGGAGGATGGTTGGGGGGGGGGGGGGGGAGCGGGAGGGGTGGTAACTTCCTATATATGGCATAGTACGGATGTGCGTGCCAAATGGCCTGCTTTTTCAGCACTTCCAGGTATATGATTGGCCCCCTTTTTTAAACAACAAGTAAATGAATGACCCGATTTTTCTGGATTCCTATGTGAAATGCCCCACTTTTCTGACATCCTGCTACATGCACAAAGTTTTTGCTCAGAGATTTTTCAAGGCTGCTTGTTCTCTTTGGTATTCAATGAATTGGCTGCGATATTTGTCTAACAACCAGCAATAAATGGGTATAAAAATCAAAGGGCAGTATATGAATAGGTCAACATTTTGGATGATCAAGTATATGAATGGGTCCGTTTTTTCAAAGGCTAGGTATATGAATGGGATGGGTTTTGAAATACTGGCTCGCACACCCGTACTACAATTACCCCCAAGTTATCCCCCCTCACCCCCCCTCCCCCCCCCACCCCCACCCGAGATTAATCACTGCAAATAATTACGCTGTGTGGAGATAGCCGATCTTGACAGCCGATAGTAGAACGGAAAAGTACGAGTACTTGCGTATCTGAAAAACCGAGAAAAAAAAATGTCAACCGATTTTGATGTTTGAAACCGAATATTATGCCTTAAATCTTTTAATAACTTTCAGCTATATTTACTTTAAAAAATAAATATTAACCAACGAAAGACAGATTGGTACCTGAAAATTTCTCCACGGGTTTTACAAGAGTACAATAAACAGTCAGTCCCTGTACATATTATTACAACTGTGCACTTCACGCGCAACTGACGCTGCTGCATTAAATTCTAAAATCACTTACTAGAGATTGTCAGACTTTAAAATCACTCACAAGAGATTCTCAGGTTTTAGAGTTCCAGGCCTTGCAGGCATAGGTGCCTGAGCGTCCGTCTGTCCGGCTATCTGTCTGTCTGGAGATCTCCCTAACTTATACTCTGGATGCAGGTTTTACATTCTTTGTTGAAAATCGCCTACTACCCAGTAAGCATTCTACATAAATCTATAGCGGGCCGTTATCGGCCCGTCAGGGTAGCTGACGGGCCGATAACGGCCCGCTATAGATTTATGTAGAATGCTAGCTGGGTAGGTAACTCAAAACTGAGTTTCTTAGTCATATGGATTAAGAGTTACAGGCCTTGCTGGCAATGGGCCTTATGTTTCTCCTTATTTTTGCATTCTTTGTTGAAAATCACTCACTAGGGAACACAAAATTGAGTTCCATAGTCTCATGGTTTAAGAGTTACAGGCCTTGCAGGGAAAGGGCCTTACATTTCTCATTATTTTTATTCTTTGTTGAAACTCACTAGAGAACACAAAATTGAGTTTCTTAGTCTCATGGTTTAAGAATTACTGATCTTGCAGGCAAAGGGCATTATATTTCTCATTATTTTTGTATTCTTTGTTATGTGTCAAAAGTACACAGATGCCCCCACTCCCCACCCGCATTAACGTGCGCTAAGCTGATTGCCATGGAAGATAGAAAGTATTCCTTAAAAGGATTACCTCAGAAACTATATCCTCTATGAGGCTGAGACTTTCTATTGAAATATTCAGTGAGATCATAAATTATTTTCGTGAAACCGAGTCTAAGAAGATTTATTCTAATAAATTTTCGGGGCAACATAATTGTAAAAACAACAGTCTAGGAGAATCAGTTTGAAACAAAAGTGAAGTTCCTGTGATTTCCGTTATATCAAAATGAACTCCTTAGCAACCTTTAACTAATTGGTATACTTGTCCTACAATTTCAACAGGTCCATGCGGTTTTTTAAAAAAAAGCTGTATGAGTGGCAAACTGTGGTCATCCTGATCAGATGGATTATTATGTGGTATCTGATCTGGATCTTCACTGTTTACTCGGGTAGTCAAAAGGGCATGTTCAAATTCTAGGATACATATGGTCAACAGTCAAAATGTCCCAATATTAGGTGTAGGTATGCAATATTATAGCTTTTGATAAGGTGATGATGATAACAAATACTGATTTGTTGTTTTACATCCCTTTCAACATTATTTAAGTCATATCGAGATGATGGAACCCAGTAAGCATTCTACATAAATCTATAGCGGGCCGTAATATGTAGCACATAAACTGACTTCTGTATAATTCAGTGATCTGTATGTAAACTGTAAGTGGAGTTAATTGGAAACAAAACAAAAATTTAAAAAAATTAAAAGGGGCATAGCTCTGCTGATATTTGGTGAACTGTAACCTCAGGGTCCAAGCTGGCCAAGAAATTTTGGGAGAAGTGACTTCTCCCTCCTGAGAAAATAGTGAGATTTTGCTGCATCTAGGGAGAAGTGGTTTTGGACAGAGAACTGATGACAGAAGCATAGCTATACTATAAGCTCATATGAGCCTTTGGCTGATTTGTTTTCCCTATACTTCAATATCTGACCAAACAATAACAAAACAAAAATTAACAACCAAAAAAAAAAAAAAAAAATAAATAAATAAAAATAAATTTAAAAAATGCTGCAAGAAAAGTTCTGTAATGCTTTAACTTCTTTTATACTGATTTTTTTGTATTTCAAGGGAGTCAAGTGAGAAGAGTATTTAAAAAAAAAAAAAATCAAAAAGAATTATGTCTATAAGTTTTGATATTAGTCAAGCTTCTTTATTATATATTATTTAATAAATTATTTATAAAGATTTAATAATTGTAACATTTACATGCAAATCTAATAAAAGAAGATGAAAAAAAATAAATTAAATAAATAAATAAATAACTTGCCCATATGGCCATAACAAAAAAATATACCGATTATAAAATTAAATTTACACATTATTACCTCTAAACAATATACTGCGAAAAGTTTACAGGAATTTTCAAAGGGGCATAAATCTGCCAATATTTACTGTAACCTCGAAATAATTTGCGCTGCGCCACATCATCGTGTAACTATTTACGAAGTTTCAACTTGATTGGATGTAAACTGTAGGAACACTTAGTCGGAAAAAAAAAAATACAGAAATTTTCAAAGGGCTATAACTCTAATATTTGGTGGACTGTAACCTCGGCACAATATGTGCTGCTCCACATCATGGTCTAACGATAAATCAAGTTTCAGCTTGACCAGATGTAAACTGTAGGAGTTAGCCGGAAACGAAGTCAACAGAAATTTTCAAAGGGGCATAACTCTGCTAATATTTGGTATACTGTTACCTCGAAACAATATGCACTGCTCCACATCATGGTCTAACTATTAATTAAGTTTCAGCTTGATCAGATGTTAAGTTAGGAGGAGTTAACCAGAAACGAAAAGTTTACAGAAATTTTCAAAGGAGCATAACTCTGCAAATATTTGGTGGACTGTAACCCTGAACTATATGCGCTGCTTCACATCATGGTCTAACTGTACACCAAGATTCAGCTTGAACGGAGGGGGTGGTCGGGTGGTGCGAAGGTGCTGTGTATCTTAGATCACCGGGGCGTCCAACTGATATTGGCTTACAGTTGGGCAAGGCCTGCTATCCTTGTAGTGGGTAAGGGTAGAGGGGGAATGTTTTTATTTCTTCTGTTTCTTCACTTTCATTCCTGTTCCTCTTTCTTCCCTGTCCCTCTCTTTCATCTCCTCTACTCTCTCTTCTATCTCTTTTCTCCCTTTCTCCGGGAGACGACACAAAATGACCCTCAAGGGTTGATGTGTCGTTAAACCCCAACACAACCAACCAAGCTTGAACGGATGTAAACTGTAGGAGGAGTTAGCGGGAACGAAAAAGTTTACGGACAGACGGACGGAAGACAGACCCCATAACATTATACGGGCAGAATCTGGATGATGGACTCCACTGGCTAAACAAAAATCGTTAATGATTGCTTTGGCAACACAAAACAGAACATTGGAGTCTCGGCTTTATGGAGACTACGCCTCACGACAGCAATGCAGCCCACAGGGTTGCACACACCTCAAAGGTCACCATCTGGCCAAGCTGAACTCGATTTTTTCAAGAAGCCAAAAAGGTCTCGGTGATCCCAAAGAAAATACACCACAACCTCTTTATAACACTATTGTTGGGGTCCATAGCATAAACCGTGTTAGTTAAACAACCGTGTTATATCCAAACCAAAAATCTATACATTTTTGGGATCCATCTTTGAGCCGTGTTATATCTAAAACCGTGTTATAATGAACCGTGTTATAAAGAGGTTGTGATGTATAAAGAAAACATAAATAAGCCAATTCTGTTTGCTGTTTATCCAGCAGTTTCTAGAATTATCAAAAAGTAATCAAAAGGATTTCTTCAAATTTAGGGCAAGTACGGTATGGTAAGGTAAGGTGTCTGTATCTTTAGGGTTAATATGGTAAACCCTAAAAACTGACCCATAGCTCCAGATAAGTGAGGGTACCAGGTGAATATTTTTTCTTATTTCTCAAAAAAAAAAAACGCATGTTGTGGGTACTCAATAGAGGCTCTTCGGTGATATTTTCCTTATCCTTATTTCTCCATAAAAATATGTAGGTACTCATTAGAAGAGCCTCTCCATAAAAATGTGGGTACTCATTAGAAGCACCTCAGCTAGGTGTTTCTAATGAGTATCACAGCATATGTTTTTGTAGAGAAATAAGAAAAAAAGTCAATACTTTTAGGCTGAAAAAGGGTATTATCTGTTGCTAACCTAAAGTACTCTGTCTTGATCTAATTCTCCATGTTGCATCATGTTCACATAGCTCCAGATAACAGTGGTTGTCTTTTTTTTCCTTTTCTCCACAATGTATGTGTTTATGCAGAAATAGAAGAAAACAGCTGGAGATATGAGTAACACTTTTCCTGCTTAATGAAATCCTAATAAAAACAAACAGAAGGATATATAAACTACTTTTAATCTGATATAGAGTTTAAATATACAATTTTTTGTAGCTATTTTATTGTTACAATACAATAACTCTGGCCCTGATGAACCCAGAAATGCCATGCCTTGCAAACAGTGCAGATCCAAAGAAGAAGCCAGCTGATCTGAATCTGCACGATTTGTCCATTTATATAAACAATCTGGATTAAGTAATTTGATTGGCTGACAAAAGTGGGTGTGGCATCTTAAATTGCATGGAAAGAACAAAGAGTGAGAAACATAAAGAAAGCAATAAGCAAATGATTCACTAATTAAACTTTAGCATTCTCAAGCACAATCAGCAAAACCAGCAGACAATAAATTGATACAGTTTAGGTGTTGTTGTTTCAAGAAAAACGATACTGCCAATTATTACAAAATTGTTTTAAATTGCAGTGACACTGAACAGACACCTGTGACGGGGACACTGATCGGGGTGTTCACTGCTTTATTTTGGACATTACATTTAGCATGCTGGGTAAAATTTACAATCTGAAATAATTTTCCAGGCAAGTAGGAGTCAATCTGCATGAAATGTCAAACCCTATTTTCATGGACAATAAGAAACAATATCAGATTGCCATCTACAGTGTTCGTCCAGAGAGTGCTAAGGTTAAAAAAACAAACTAGTAACAGTGTTTTCAGAGAAAGCAGATGTCCCCCACCTACCCACCCACCACCAGAACTTTTCAGTTTTTCTACTGCTCTGACCATAAAAATTAGGTCAATATCACCAAAATCTAATCAGATCTTTGTTATGTCCCCATTATATAATCCATGAATCCATTAATTACCCTTTGTTATGTACCAATTATATTATCTATGAAAGTTTGGTAAGAATCCAACCACTTGGTCACAAGATATTGTGCAGACAAGAAAGTCACGCAAACACCGATGCCAACACCAATGAGATCCGCACTAAAAACAAATATGTCCCCCTTCCCATAGGTTGCGGAACATAATACAGTGTACCTAGTAACTGTTTTCTGAGACAACATCTGTCCTCTCACCGAGAATTTTCAGTTTTTCTACTCCTTTGACTTTGAAAATTAGGTCAAGGTCACAAAAATCTAATCAGTTATTTGTTATGTCCCCATTATATAATCCATGATTTTTTGGTAAGAATCCAACCACTGGTTCACAAGATATTGTTCAGACAAGAAAGTGCGACGCCTACGTCATTGCCGACAGCAACTGGATCCGCACCAAAAACAATATGTCCCCCTTCCCATAGTTGAGGGGAAGTAGTAACCCTTAATTACCCTATATATTGGACAGACATGCCTAAGCAATCTGTGTAGACCTATAATTTCTGATCAGAACCTACACTGTTTGCCTTTTAACCAACATCTTAAGTCAGTTTAGCATCTTGTCAAAATGACGTCATTTTTTTTTTCAGCAAATATACTAAGTAATTAAGGTGTGTGAATACTGTAGATAATTTTAAGTACATGTACTGATATGTTCCTGATTTATCTCCCTTAATGCTTAGCATGCTGGATCCAACTTTCAGCACACAACATTCTGAAATATTTTTCTTAATTTTCCCAGAAAATAGTCTTTGACATTTCATGCAAATTATCATTTTTGAAGACAATTTGCACGAAATGTCATAGCCTATTTTAGGAGAAAAGTAAGAAACATAATGTCAATTTGTCATCCACAGAAACTGCTGAAGGAGTGGTATATGTTAACTGGAGATGTCAGAAGACAACATAGCTTGCTGGAAAGGGCTGATCAGAGAAGAAAACAATCTTTAAATAGTAAAGATTAAAGCAGAACTCAAACAACGCTGTAAATGACAGAGTATAACCTGACCTTGATGTCGGAAGAATGTCAAACTGAGAAATGGGGTATATGCCATTGAAACATCTTCCCTTAGGTTAGTGTGGACAAAATATGAAAGCTATATCTTACATACTGAATCACTTAGGTTAGTGTGGACGAAATATGAAAGCTATATCTTACATACTTCAGCAGTCATGTACACTTTTCAAAACTTTAACACAGCTGTAAATGACAAAGTATGACCTGACCTTGACCAAGGCAGGTCAAACTGAGGAAGGGGTGTGTACTATTGAAAGGTCTTACCCTAAGGTAGGTGTGGGCCAAATATTAAGGCAGCATCTTGAATACTTCAGCAGTTACGAACACTTTTCAAAACATAAACGCAGAACTCAAACATGGGTTTAAATGACAATGTATGACCTGACCTTGACCTAGGCAGAAAGTCAAACTGAGGAAAGGGTGCGTGCTATTGAAAGGTCTTACCCTAACGTTGGTGTGGGCCAAATATTAAAGCGGTATCTTGAATACTTCAGCAGTTACAAACACTTTTCAAAACTTAAATGCAGAACTCGAACATGGGTTCAAATGACAAAGTATGACTTGACCTAGACAGACGGTCAAACGGAGGAAGGGGCGTGTGCTATTGAAAGGTCTAAGGCTGGTGTGGGCCAAATATTAAAGCTCTATCTTGAAAACGTTACCAGTTATGTATACTTTTCAAAACTTAAACAAGGGTGTAAATGACAAAGTAAGAACTGACCTTGACCTACATAAAGGGTCTAACTTTGGGATGGGGGTGTATGCTATTGAAAGGTCTTACCCTACGGTAGGTGTAGGCCAAATATGAAAGCAGTACCTTAAACAGTTAAAAAAATATGCACACCTTTGAAAATGTAAACATTGTGATAACGCGGACGCGGACGCTGACAGACGCGGACGCCAACGGCTGGGTGACAACATAAGCTCTCCAGGGACATAGTCCCGGCCAGCTAAAAAAGGAACCAAATAAGGTCTTATTTACATGTGCAAATTTCTTTGCTAAAGTACAGTCAAAGGCCAAAAGTAATTCCACAAAAATATTTTCTCATAGACTTTAATGCATTTTCATGTTTGCAAGACACTTAATATTGTGTAACCTCCTTTAGAAAATACTGATGTTCTGTAATGATTGGAAAGGTAAATGATGCATGCCCAGAATATACGACTTTGATGAATATAGGATGTGTGCCTTCTCAGATACAACAAGTTGAATTAAGAGGAAATTTTTAAAATGGCAGATTTCTATTGATGCCAATTTTGAGGCCGCTCAAAAACTGCCCAAATTGTCTTACACAAAATTTTATTCATTGTCTTTCAAGTTTCCATAGAGAAAATCCAATAAGAATCACGATGTATATTACATAAATCGTCCAGCTTTCAAATGATGTCAACGTTATAAAGATATAAACAATAACTTTTTTTCATTTATTTATTTTGTAAACATGAAAATGCATTGAAGTCTATGGGATTTTTGACATTGTGGAATTACTTTTGATCCCTGACTGTAGTTTGGTAAGCAAAAAACCTATGCCCATGTAAAAGAAAAAATACGTCACTTATTCCTTTACCACATTGGGCTGAATCACCAGGTGACAAATTGATGATCTTTTTCTAGCTTTCCTAGAAAACAGGGTTTGACATTTCATACAATTTGTCTCCACTGGAGATAAGAGATAATTTGCATGAAATGTCAAAACCTGTTTTCTGGGAAAATAAAAACAATACTTCATTATATCGTCTGCTGAAAAGTTTATCCAGAGTGCTAAACATTAAATATGCCATATTCATGAAGTAAAAAAGTTTATCCGACAAGAAAATCTGCTCCTGTAAATGTGTCTAAAATTGCTGGATGAGTGGCAGTGTAGATACTGATCAGACATCGCAGAATGCATCTAATCTGGGTTTACACTGGTTGCTTAGACTTGCCTGTCTGAACACTTAAGGTTAACTATGGTAATTTGATCAAATCATACATGACAGAAAACTGTATTTGTCAGATTTTCTGTGATAATATGAATGCTAAGTGCTATTTCTTTTTCTTTTTTTTTTTTTTTTTTTTTTTTGCACTAATTTCTGTAGCAAAATAATCTTTACTCATGTCAACAATGCCTAAATGGAGAGAGGACATTTTAACCCCTTCAAGCATTAAGCAAAATATATTGTATCAGACAACATTCTGTTTTTTAATCGTTTTTCCATGAAAATAAGAAATGTCATTTGATTCAATCCTCTGCCTAGCAGACAATTCACATGAAATATCAAGTCTTATTTTCTCTGTAAATACAAAAAAAAAAAAAAAAAAAAAAAAATCAAAATGCCGATTGTTGCAGTTGTAATTAGCACTTTAAGAGTTGAAAACTTCTATGCCAAATGATAGGCAATATTTTGCAAAATTAGATGTTAGAAATAGAAAAAATTAGATGTTAGAAATAGAAAATCTCTTTTGCCTAATGCATTACCCCCTTACTAGACATGGTCAAAGCAGAATATCATCACGAAAACATGCCTATATAATTTTGACCCCCTTAAACCCCCCACTTTTATACAGTAAAACTGGGGTTTACAGGGGTATACATTATTTTTCTTATTTCTGCTCAAAAACATAGATTTTGGGTACTTGTTAGAACCGCCTCAGCGAGGCGGTTCTAACAAGTACCAACAATCTATGTCTTTGAACAGAAATATGAAAAAATATCAGAAGTTTTCATCTGAAAATGTTTTTATTTTTTTGTGGTAAAATTTTCAGTATATTTGAATAGGCATGTTTTCATAATGCACTGTATTAACATTCTTTTCATCATCTCATGTTTGAGAAATATGTAAGCACACAACTGAGCCATACCATGATGAAGATATCGTTTTAGACAGTGAAGGGCCAGATCAGCCTGTACAGCTGTGTAGTCTGGCAGGGTCTTCAATATCTGCTTACAGATTTATAAGGTACTGTAGTATACAAGTATAGTAAAGTCTTTGATCAGACTATTTTGTTTCGCTAGGTTATCTAGACCTGTACTGCTCCTTTATGCCCTGAAGGTACCTTTTCTCATGGCACAGCTCAAATCATTTGCAACCATCATTTGATGCACACTGACAAATCATTGTTTCCTGTACTTGGACCGAAAAACTGACAAAACTGCACAATCTGACCACAGCCTTTACTGTTCACAATACAATACAAAATTCTTGTATAAATATTCTAATAGCTTAACCCTTAAAATGCCAAGAAAACCTGCCTCTGAAAATACCATCTGTTTTATGTCGTCTGCTGAACATTCTTGCACACATTTCAAACCTGTTTTTGCATACAGGCAAACGTGGACCCTGATCAGACTGTTCCTAGAGGAGCAGTCTGATCTGGGTTCACATTGTTTGCAAAAATGACTTAAAAGCAGGTGACAAAGCAGATGACAATTAACTTCTTACCATACTTGTCCTATAATTTGAACAAGTCCATTTAACAACCTGTTGATGCATCTAAAAATTTAAGAGTGGCAAACTATAGACACTGTTTTCTGCCTGAGCTGGGTCTACACAGTTTTGCTCTGGCTTACCCTATTTGTTTTGTTTTGATTTTACAACACTTTAAAAAATCTTTCAGTCATATTGTGACGGTGTCTGGGTGTGACAAGGAGCTCCATACTTATTTAGAATGCTGTCTAGGTGAAATGTCATGCCCCAACACGTCATGATATTTCACCCATTAAACTGACATTAAACTGACACCAGGCTGATCAGTGTTAGCTCTATTTTCTAAATGCTGAGCGCCAAGAGAAAAAGCAACTAGTACCATTTTTGTTTGCTTGTGTTGAGATTGTATAGCCCAGTCAACCCATTTGGGTCATGTCCAGCGCCATCAGTTTACCTAGCCACATTTTTTTCCTGGGCAGGCTTAGTCCTGTATTAAAGCCATTATCCAATACACCACAACCTCTTTATAACACTATTGTTGGGGTCCATACCATAAACCATGTTAGTTAAACAACCGTGTTATATCCAAACAAAAATGTATAGATTATATTGAAAAATGACCATTTATGGTCATTTTTCAATATAGTCTATACATTTTTGGGATCCATCTTTGAACCGTGCTATATACAAAACCGTGTTATAACAAACCATGTTATAAAGAGGTTGGGCTGTACTTGTGCACATTCTTTCATATTTTTTAAGGTCATGTCAAGCAGTGCGGTCAGTTAACATACACTTTTTTCCAGGGCAGATTTAGTCCTCTTAGTAGTTACCAGTACTTGTGCACTCACTTTTGCCAGCAACTGACAACTGCTTTTCTTGAATCAGCAGAAGGGGGAGAATGACCACAGAAATTATTGCTTGATCAGTCTCAACTGGAGCTATGTGACTGAGCTGGGATTTGAACGTGCCCCCGGATCTGCAGTCAAATAACGTTTTAAATAAGCAATCTGGCCGCACATGACAATGTACAGTCCCATTTACATTGCCAGTTAACCTTTATTACCACTCTCTGGGCTTATGCAGCAGATGATAAATTCACAATATTCAAAAAACTTTTTATTTTTCTTATATTTCCCAGAAAACAGGAATTACATTTAATGCAAGTTGTCTGCAATGGAGACAATTTGCTTGAAATGTCAAATCCTGTATTCTGGAAAAAAAAATAAGATTCTTAAGATATATCCAAGTCATCTGCTGAAAATGTAACCCAACATGCTAAGGTTTAACACCATCCCAAAGATATAACACAAATGGTGAGAAACGCAAGAAAATCACCCTTGTGCCATATGTAGGCAATGAAGCCCTAGATCAGCCTGCACACTGTAGTAGAGGTCCTGATCAGATGGTAGGGATGCATGGGCTGATCTAGGCATTTACTGTTCACACAATATGCCATAAGAACCCTATTCTTGAACTACACATCATATATCATGATGAGGGTTTGGTATTTTCCGTCCCTCTCAACACATAAAATCATTTAAATCATATCGAGACAATAGAAGATTAATAATAAAAGGCTCTATGCAAATGAGTGTTGTACAGTCACAAGCTGAATTCTGTCTCCAGTGGAATTTGGGTGTTGAACTTCACCATCGACAGTTGAAAAAGCCAGCCATCCTTTTGAATACCATGAAATCTGTCAACAGTGACCATATACTGATGTGCCAGGTGTCTGCAAAAACAAAAATAGCATGAAGACCTTGTACAAAATGCTATTATAACATGTCAGACAGAACTAAAACACATTCATACACCTGTTTTGTTTGTGTTGAGGTTTTACGGCCCAGTCAACCCAGTGGGGTCATGTCGAGTGCAGTCAGTTTACCTAACCATACTCTTACAGGGTAGGCTTAGTCCTCTAAGCAGTTAACCAGTATTGTGCACATTCTTTCACCAGAAACTGACCACTGGCCCCTTCTTAAATCAGCGGAAGGGAGAGAATGACTATAGAAAATATTTCCTGATCAAATCTCCACAAAAGAATGTTGCTGACTTGGCGGGGATGGCATCCGCGACATCCTGAACACCAGTTCTACTTGCATCTGACTGAGCCACCAATGTTTTATTTAACTTTGCTATCCTTTTCCTCAAAACTGGGACATTGCCCAGGATAAACAGAAAACCTGTTCATATTTTATTTACCCTATACATGTTTCATTATACATAGGTCTAGATAAGAGTGGGTATCAGGTAAATATTTTTCTTATTTCTCAACAAAAACATATGTTGTGGGTACTCATTAGAAGCGCCTCTGTAAGGCGCTTCTAATGAGTACCCACAATATATGTTTTTGTTGAGAAATAAGAAAAATATAGATATTTTTTGGTTTGAAACAGCACCTTATCAAGAACTATGTACTCATAGCTTCAGACAAGGCTCTTTTTTTTTCAACCTAAAAGTATTGATTCTTTTCTATTCTTATTTCTCCACAAAAACTTATGTTGTACCGTATTTACCATATATATTCGGACAGACAGGCCTGAGCAAACAGTATAGACCCAGATGAGACGCCGCAGAACGCGGCGTCTCATCTGGGTCTACACTGTTTCCCACTCATCCAGCAATTTTTAGACACAACATCGGGTAGTGAATTGTACTGGTTCAAATTTTAGTACATATATGGTAAGGAGTTGAGGTGTCTGAATACTTAGGGTAAATACGGTACTAATTTGAAGCACCTTGCCGATTTTGATTGATTGTGTTGGGGTTTAACGACACGTCAACCCTTGAGGGTCATTTTGTGCCGTCTCCCAGAGAAAGGGAGAAAAGAGATAGAAGAGACAGTAGAAGAGATAAAAGAGAGGGACAGGGAAGAAAGAGGAACAGGAATGAAAGTGAAGAAACAGAAGAAATAAAAACATTCCCCCTCTACCCTTACCCGCTACAAGGATAGCAGGCCTTGCCCAACTGTAAGCCAATATCAGCTGGACACCCCGGTGATGTAAAATACACAGCACCTTCGCACCACCCGACCACCCCCAGCACCTTGCCGAGGATATGGACAACCCCTCTTATCTGGAGCTTTCATTTATCTAAGGATATAAACAGGCCTGAGCAAACAGTGCAGACTCAGAAGAGACTCAACAATATGAAGCTTTTAATCAGGATCTCTACTGCTTGCAATTTGTCCAGCAGTATTTTAGACGCATCAACAGTAAAAAAAAATAACGTGTGAAGACTTAAGCACAAGTGTGGTAAGGCAATAAGGTGCAAGATGGTTCAGACTTTAGCACAAGTATGGTAAGGAGATAAACAGGGCCCAGTTGTTCAAAACTAACGATGTCGTTAGTTAACGATTCGTTAAAATTTTAATCGAGTGATACGCAAATATTCTGATATTTTTTGCTGAAAAAATGTGTGCAAAAGCTACTCACATTTTTTCAGCAAAAAATATCAGAATATTGTATATTGAATCCGCTAAAACAGTTAACGAAATGACCCTTAATGAGCTCGTTAAGCTAACGATGCTTTGAACAACTGGGCCCAGGCTTTCAAGTGCCCTCCAGTGGAAAAGTAGGGATAAAGTAGGGCTCAAAATTTTGAAAAAGTAGGGCAATAGTAGGAATTTAAATCATGAAAAGTTGGGATAGTAGGGACGTTCTGAGTGTTTTCAGACATAGAAAAAGATAAAATAAGAAAACAGTTTTCTCTGAACAATAATACTATATCACCATGGTAAGGAAATACCAAAATAAATGTTCCAAAACAGGAGTTACAACTGAAGTAAAAATATTTCATAAACTTTTGCATCGTGACTGCTCAGATTAAGTTGATCCAATTTTTACAAACTTCGAGCGAGCGAGAAAAAATTACAATTTTTGGTCACTTCAAATATTTTTGGACTAAAAAGTAGGGATAGTAGGGTATTTTCAGAAAAAAAGTAGGGAAAAGTAGGAACACAAAAAAAAGTAGGGAAAAGTAGGAATAGTAGGAAAAGTAGGGCCCGCTTGAAAGCCTGGATAAAGTGTCTGAATGCTAAAGGTAAATACAGTAATCATTATGTTACAAGTGTGATGACTAGGTATATGTGAGTCAAAACATCAGAAAAGATACCTTCAGACATGTACACCCAGTAGAGATTCAAATCAGCCTGCACAGCCTCATCTGAGAATCTTCACTGGGCACATTCAATAGCCAAGGATGCGAAGTTTTTATGTGAACAATGACAAAACATAAGACAGTGCAGATGCACAGGCTGATTTGAATCGTCATTGGGTGCACATGTCAGACACTTAAGATACATTTTATACAAACACTAAATGAAGAATGAAAGTTCCAGTGTAGATACACTACAAACCCTAACAAGATAAAACAATAAGCAAAATGACACTAAACGTAAAGTTATATAATTTGTAGACATAAATAGGGTCGACGCTAGGATGGACATCAGCACATAGATGGAGGAATGAACGGATGGCCGGAAACTTGCTCACCTGGGTCGCCCATGCTAACACAGGCACAACAACAACCGTGTTGCAGCCAAACAATACAGAAAAATGACAATCAAAGGTTATTTTTTCTGTATAATCTATAAATTATTTTGATATAATATTTTTGGGCCCATGTTATATTTGAAACCATGCTATAATGAACTCTATCTAAAAATAGCCATCAGAAGAGATGGCAAATCCCCTGAACAAACTGCCATTTCTAAAGTTAGTGTATTTCAATCAATATCATGGAAATATTGAATGAGATCAAATTAAAAAGATGCAAAGATAGTACGAAATCTGACTAAAATAATAAGTGAAAACAAAAATAGGTGTACTGTGAATGATTTTATTTTTGCAGGTTCTTTTATTTATTTTTTTTTTTATTTTTGTCAAAATCAACTAATAATTACTTCTGATGTGATAATTTGTGCAGGATACACAATATTTGCAAATACTTTGAATTTGTGAGTGTATATATTCAGAAATAATAGCAAAAATAAATGCCTTGTAAAGGTAAAGGAACTTGCTGTATGTTTATTGTGGTAAAAAATCAACAGAGTAAAAGTTGTCCTTCTTGCATGCTGCACACCTTCTTGACCTGATATATGTTCATACCAAAAATTATCAAGTTATCTCAAACAGTATGGGAGTTGTGGCCTGCACAAGATTTTGGTATCAGGGGAGATAAGTACATAATGGAGAAAGTTAGAGTATTTTTCACGACATGCCTACTGGTCCTTTGCCTCTACCAAATATTATCAAATTATTTCAAACTGCATACTTAAGGATTTAGCTTAGATATTCATCCGGGGGAAGTTACTAGAAAACAACCACAGCAGAGGTTGTCTTTTGCATGTGACACACCTACTGTTAGATACCAGTGTCTCTACCAAATATTATCAAAATATGTCTAAGGGTATCAAAGTTATAGAACGCATAAGATTTTGGCTTCAGTAGAGATAAATATATAACGAAGAAGAAAGTGAGAGTTGTCTCTCTTTCATGTGACACACCTACTGGTCCTCCTATTCATCTCTACCAACTATTATCATATTATCTCAAACAGTATGGGAGTTCTGGCCTGCACAAGTTTTTGGCTTCAGGGGAGATAACATGTTACATAACGAAGACAGTGAGACTGTCTCTCTTGCACGCGACATGCCTATTGGTCCTCCTTTACATTCCTTCCAAATATTATCAAAATATGTCTAAGGATATCAAAGTTATGGAGCGCACAAGGATGCGTCGACTGACTGACGGACGGATGCCATGCTGATCGCTATATCCCCCAAACCTATCGGTCGGGGAAAAAAAGGCTCCTATGTACTTGGTGGATCAGACTAGTGTATGAAAATCACTTAAAAACAATTTGACTGGTCTTAACCCTTGTCCTGCTGAATAAATTAAGATGCCATGCCTACTTCTAAATTTCAGCCAATCAGATTACTTGATCAGGATTGTTGCTATAAATTCACATACATAATGGCAAACAGTGCAGATCCAGATCAGTTGGCTTCTTCAGAAGCCAACTGATCTGGATCTGCACTGTTTGCAAATGCAGGGTATATCCGGATTCAGCAGGACAAGGGTTAATCAAAACATCTATCTGTATACCTACAAGTTTTTTCTTCCTTTTTATTTTTTGGCAAAAACAGTATATGGACTGGAACCTGGGACCTCATCATCAGAAATCAGGAGCCACTGATCACTTAGCCTCCCAGACACTTCTATTTGGTGATTTCCAACAATAACCTGAAAACAAATTACTGTTTCAATTATGAGTTTCGGATTACCATATTTACCCTACATATTGGGACACCTGGCATGAGCAAATGGTGTAGATTGGCTCAAAAGCCACTGAACCAAGCATCTGATCAGGAACAACATTGTCACTCATTCTGTAGTTAGTAAACACATCAACAGGTATTAAAATGTTTTTTTTTTTTTGTTTTTTTTTTTTTTTTTTCAAATTTTAGAACAAGTGCGATAAAAATGTAAGTATTTCCAATAATCAGGTTAAATAGGGTAGTCTTCTAAAAATGACAAGCCATAGTTCCAGATAAGGCACTTTTTTCATCTAAAAACTGTTGATATTTTCCTTAGTTCTCATTGAAACTAGATGTTGTGGGTCTCATTAGAAGCTCATCAATGAGGCCCTTCTAATAAGTACCACAAGATGTTATCACTGAGATCTAATGAGATCTAAAGAAAAAAAAATTATGGGATACCCCTCTTATCTGGAACTATTGTAAGCACTGACAAAATAGGATGGATTCTGCAACTCAAAGAATGTTTACTGTCGTGTCAAAAGGTTGGACAAGTTCATCCAAATCTGTTTTTAGGTGAGCATGATTTAAAATAGCATCTCAGGCATTTTCTGACTTATCCGTGAAGCCTGTGACGATAGAACCATGAGAATAGCAAATATATACACAATACACTGTGACAGCGGGAAGCGTGCTGTAGTGGACACATCACTTGAGAATGACTTAAGTAGACCGAATTGTCATACTGGCACCTCACAATCTTTTTTTGTTTTTTGCTTTGGAATTTTTTTATCAAGTGTGTATAAAATATATAAAATAAAATATTTATTTTTTATTATTTTTTTTTTATCTCGTAACCAATTCCAAAAAGAAAATGGCTAAAGGGGCATGATTGCATCTGCTGTTCATACACCCGGCTAACTCGCACTTATTGTATTTACCGTCTGAGCAGACAATGTAGGTCTGAGCTGACAGTGTAGACCCAGAGCAGACTGATTGTGTTGGGGTTTAACATGTCAACCCTTGTGGATTGTGTTGTTTCCCAGAGGAATGGAAAAGAGAGATAGAATAGTAAGGAAGATGAAAGAGAGGGACAGGGGAGAAACATGAAAAATGAATGAGAGTAAAAAAACAGAAGAAATAGAAACATTCCCCTTCTATCCTTACCTGCTGCAAGAATTGCAGACCTTGGCCAACTGTAAGCCAATATCAGTTGGATGCCCCAGTGACATAAGATACACAACACCTTTGCCTCACCCAACCACCTCAAGACACAACACCTTTGCCTCACCCAACCACCTCAAGGACCCAGAGCAGAATGCAGAGTGTTTGGAGTCGTTACAGAATGTCTCTAATCTGGCAATTTCAGATAGATAAACAGGTAGTTGAATGACCTTGTTAAATTTTTTGAGCAAGTATGGCAAGGTATCAGAATGTTTTGGGTAACATGGTATTTTTCTTTCTTTTATTTTTTGGAAATAAATAACAAGACATTACGTCATTTTCTGAACACTCAACATCATTCGGTCTGATCAGGACCTTTGTCCCGTTGCAAAATTAACGGATACTATAGAATATATGAATGGACAGGACCAATCTAGAGAAGATCCAGATGAGACTGCAGATGCACGTTGATCTTGACTTCCACTATTCGAATGCAATACGAGCTTATCATTACACCTTTTTGCATTAACGTTTAGCATGCTGGGTAAACATTTCAGCAGACAACATTTTGAAATACCAGAAAATAGAATTCCACATTTCATGCAAACCGTCTCCATGATTGAATCCTATTTTCAGAGAATAAAATATAAGAAAAACATAAAACAATTTGTCGACTGCTGAATCTACCCATAGAAAGGTAAGTTTTAAAACAGCACAAGAATTTCACATTGCACTGATTTAGATAAAAAAAAAAGACCGTAAAAATAAGAAAAAAAAACAACAAAAAAACATGCACAGAGATAAGATATGAGTAAAAAAAAAAAAGACTGTTACAAGAATCGAACTTCCAACGATTTATTTTTTTGACTTTATGGACATAGTGTACTCTTTTTTCTTCAAATACTGCATGGCTGTTATACCTGTAACAGTATGTGTAAATCATTCTTTTTTCTTTTGTTGTTCTTTTGTTGTTGTTTTTTTTTCTTTTGTTTGGAACAGATCTTTGTTTTAATAGTTATAAATCAAAGTAATCTTACCTTCCAATGCTGTTACCATCAGAGATACTAGACGTGCAATCCAGAAAAGTGTACATCTTGAAAAAACTATGAAAATATATTTAGCTTGTATACCCCTCTTAGTTCACTTTCCATGCATGTATCTACAGATATAGAGTTAAAGCAGGGCATCTGGGAGATTTAACTGAATTAATCTACTCCCCATGCCATGCTGAAAAATGCATCTCTAAGCTCTAACACTGTAAAATGAGGAAAGTTTAAGCCCTCCAACCACGTCAAGGTGTGGGTATGCCTGGAGGGATTTTTGAACCTTGTACTCTTGAAAGCTATAGTTTTCTTTACCAGATCCTATGCCTCTCAATAGCAAAGGTGGTGGCCTAAATTTGAGTATGTTGTCTATTTGTTTTTGTTTGGGAGAAATGTCAGTTTTTGCATTTTATTTAACCTTTACCACTATGGCCAAATTCAGCAGACAACATATTTTAGAGTTTTGTTTTTATTTTTCCAAAAAAAGACTGACATTTCATGCAGATTGCCTCCTGAAAAAGAAAACAAAACAGAGTAGAAAACAGAAGCTTGTCTTTTTTGTTGGGGTTTACAATATTTTACTGACTGGTTAATGAGCATAATAATAAGCTCCTCAAATTTCTTCATGAGAATCATCATAACCTCCTCAAATTTCTTCATGAACATCATCATAACCTCCTCAAATTTCTTCATGAACATCATCATAACCTCCTTAAATTTCTTCATGAACATCAACATGAACTCCTCAATTTTTTTCACGAGGATCTTTTAAGCTCCTCAAATTTCTTCATGAACATCATCATGCACTCCTCAAATTTCTTCACAAGCATCATTATAAGCCCCTCAAATTTCTTCTAATCCCCACACCTGCCCCTCCAACCCCAGCCCTTCTGTACACATCATTCCTTTCATATGATTTGCTTCTGAAAGAGGACCTTTATGTAAACATAGATCTAGACAAGCAGACTATCAGGAAAATCATTTTTATTTCTCATCAATAACATGTGGGTTCTTGGAGTACTATAATGAGTACCCACAACACGCTTTTGTGGACAATTAAGAAACAATATCCATACTTGTTGGTTGAAACATCATGAAAACATACCTATATAATTTAGACCCTCTCAAACCCCACTTTTATATAGTAAAACTGGGGTTTACAGGGGTATACATTATCTTCTTATTTCTGCTCAAAAACATAGATTGTGGGTACTTGTTAGAACCGCCTCGGCGAGGCGGTTCTAACGAGTACCCACAATCTATGTTTTGAGCAGAAATATGAAAAATATCAGAATTTTTATCTGAAAACTTTCAGTTTTTTTTGGCAGTGAAATTTTCAATATATTTGAATAGGCGTGTTTTCGTAATGAAAGTGTTCCATCTGGAGCCATGCATAAGCAGTCTATATTAGAGTATGCCCATCTTAACTCTGGGCAAATTCAGCAGATTACCTTTTTATTTTGCTAGTAAAAAGGCTTTCACATTTCACAGAAATTGTCTCCCTTAGAAGATAGTTGCCTTGAAATGTCAAACCTAAGGAGACCATTACCATGAAATGTCAAACCTATCTTGTAAGAAAAAAAAGATAAATATTTTAAAATGTCCTCTGCTGAAAATTTCAGCCAGCATTCTCAGAGCAGTATTTGGTACTAATTCACAGAGTAGTACTTGGTACTATCCCACACAGCACTTTGTACTATTCCACAGAGCAGTTCTTTGTACTATCCCACAAACTCAGATTGCACTCTTGTGCTATGTGCATGCCGTTACAGGTAAAATATAACCTCGTCTGATGACCCAACACTTCTGGTTACAATTTACAATTTGACAGAAAGCAGGTAGGAACCATAAATTTGAGGTCTTTACACAACAACATATAATGAAAACAAAATATTCTTTTCTGGAAAATCAGAAAATTAAACTATATGATATGATATAAGATGGATTATCATATTTACACTAAATACTAGGACTTTCTCTTTTTCCAATACCAAGGATTATTAGAGTGTTTGAAGAGCTTAACCCTTTCAACCCTGCAAGATTAATGAGAACTTTTCAAACAGTGTACATCCAGATAAGATGGCTCATAATGAGCCATCTCATCAGGATTTACACTTTTCATCTATATGTTCTTGATTCATTGCCCTATCTCCAGCAATGGACATAGCTGATTTCAAAGATGCAATGGTCCAAATCAGAAACTAAGGGATGAAAGGGTTAAATTTTGTGGGATTTATAACAGCAAAAGCCATACTTGCATGCATATCTATGGGACAGTCCAGTCATGCCCATCAATCATTTTACCAGGTCCTTCAAGGATTTTAACCTTAAGCAAGCTGCAGACAATATCAGTCACCGGTGAGTACTTTATCACAGCCCACTCTATGCAACTTTTCTCAAGCAAACACATCTTCAAAGGGTTAAATTTGTGGGTTTTATAACAGCAATAGATAAACTTGCAAGCATATTTATGGGACAATCTAGTCTGGCCTATCAACAACTTAAACATGCTCATCTAGGATTTAACCTTAAGCATGCTGCAGGCAACATTAATGACCAGTGAGTACTTTTTAATAACCCATTCTTGGCAACTTCAGTTGTCAAGCAAACAAATCCTCAAATTAAATGCCCATATTTCAAATTGGTTGTGAGTGGGGAAATAACTTTACGTCATCACAACATGTACATTATTACGACTTAGCGACTGAGAAAGCGCGGGATTACTTATAGCCACCAGGCAAACATAACAGAGTTGAGCAAGCAGCATTTTTCTCTGTTTGCCTCTCATTCAGCTCTTTTCAGATCCATTAATAACCCTTGTCCTGCTGAATAATTTAAGATGCCATGCCTACATCTAAATTTCAGCCAATCAGTTAATTTGATCTAGATTGCTGATAGATATTTAAATTCTGAATGGCAAACAGTGCATATCCAGATCAGTCAGAAGCCAACTGATCTGAATCTACACTGTTTGCAAAGGCAGGGTATATCTGGGTTAAGCAGAACAAGGGTTAACAGGTGGTAAAATGGACTTGTTGATACTTCAGGACAAGTATGGTAATTGTAAAGATATCCCAGTATTTAGGTTAAATGTGGCAGGACCGGTCTTGCTTATGTTTTGCCTTGGCAAAAATAATTTACCTGGCATTCTGCTCTGCTGACTGAGTTAAAGGGGCTCCTTACACAGTAACAAACTGTACTCCTCCTTGCATACCACTGTATGGATCCAGACAAGTTAATACATAACAATCTGAAATTTATGTAAGACAACATCAGAAAAGGGCTCTTACTACATTGTTAATTCAATGTATCAGTAGGAGAAATATGAAGTTTTTAAAAGTCAAACATATTTTAACAAGCACTACTTAACCTATAGGTATTGTGCTATATTCTATTCTGTTCATATCTTCCACAGAAAAAATGACTGTACAGTCGTCCCATACAGTCTTAATCCATAAGTCCCTTAGGCAGTCACCTGTGTGACGTATTCCTCACATGTCAGTTTCTTTGATGTAAAGCCCTAAAGGGTAGAGCTAAGTGGGGATAGAGAGGTGGGATTATCTTATCTATAGGTTAAGTATTGCTTGTTAAAATATGTTTTACTTTTAAAAACTTCCTTTTAACTGCACAATACATTAACCTATAGATAATGTGCTAGAATTCGCCAATAAGGTGGAAAGCAGCTCCCAATTCTAACACAAAATTAAGTTGGTCCCTCCACTTTTGGATTAAGGCTAAGGAAACTCTTAGAATAAGCTCATTTTTCATATAAATCTTAAGAGTAAGCTCATTCCAACATATATATAAGATACTAATAACCTTACTATATGTATTATTGGGTTTGGAGGCTGTTAATCTTCTTAAGTCATCCAAGTCACCTGTGTGACGTATTACTCACATGTCAGTTTCTTTGATGTAAAGCCCTAAAGGGTAGAGCTAAGTGGGGATAGAGAGGTGGGATTATCTTATCTATAGGTTAAGTATTGCTTGTTAAAATATGTTTTACTTTTAAAAACTTCCTTTTAACTGCACAATACATTAACCTATAGATAATGTGCTAGAATTCGCCAATAAGGTGGGAAGCAGCTCCCAATTCTAACACAAAATTAAGTTGGTCCCTCCACTTTTGGATTAAGGCTAAGGAAACTCTTAGAATAAGCTCATTTTTCATATAAATCTTAAGAGTAAGCTCATTCCAACATATATATAAGATACTAATAACCTTACTATATGTATTATTGGGTTTGGAGGCTGTTAATCTTCTTAAGCCATCCAAGGCACTGTTAACTTGCCCCCCCCCCCCCCCCCCCGCTCCCCCCCCCCCTCCCCCCCACCACCACCACCTTTTGGTACAGAACAATTGGGCCCAAATTAAGCAGGATTAAAGTTGCAAAGACATATCCGTTAGACAGAGCTAGGCAAATACAGAAGATTGATTCCATATTGCTGATAGTCTCCTTGAGCAAAACTTATCGAAAAAGGTTTGGGCAATACTAGTAATAGAGTCATACATGACTCCATTAGGAGTACAATGCCAGATAAAGGCTTCATCGGAGCATGCTCCTCGGTTGGCCTTTAACTCCAGAGGCAAAGTCTAATATTCGTTGATCCTCTTTTGAAAGGACCAGGTTTTGATTTCAAAGTCTAAACCTAAGTCCTTTATGTTCAAGTTTCTGTGCAGCCAGTGGACTACTTCTTGTATCTGCCATAATCATGGGACTGATTATCAGATAATTAAAAAGAAGATGTATATTTTCTTCTCCTTTCTAGTTAGATTGTCTAGATCTTTAGACTTTCTGTTTCTCAGCGAAAGTCTGGAGATGCAGGTTTGAAGGAGAAGGGTGTAGAGAATGATCAATGTCTCCTCCTTTTCTTGGATTTATTTTTTACTAGACTGATCCCTCCTGGAATACGTCCAGAGAGGGAAGTCTGTTAAGTCTGTTGTCCTATCTCCATCTTTGTCCGACATTCGATTACAACATTTTGATCAGACATTTTACTAAAGTCCAGTTCCAGGGGTAATTTATTATTATTATTAATGAGCTCCATGCCCATGGCATGAGTTTCACTAATTGTAGGTTGATATAAATTCTGATAATCGGTGACCTTTGGTTGGCTGACTGGTGAATACTGACTTCCCCTGTGTTGATATTTTCTAAGTCCAATGACCGGTGGCTGGATGGCCGTCAACCGGTGATTGACTGACTTGAAAATTCTTGTGTTATGAACGTTTGACCAGTGGCCGTTTGATCTGAGCAAGGAAGTGCAACATGGGGATCAGTTTCAGTCGTTATTGTCATCAACAATGTTGAGTATGTTTAGCTCTGTTTCTCAAACATCAAGGCTTCCATGATGCACCCTGCCCACTGCAATTTCTTGAACACCACCAGCAGTTGCAACATTGCTATTCAACAAATTTCTAGTTTTAGTAGTTGATCAAGAGCATTAGAATTAACTGGTTACAGAAGACTCACTGTTGTACGTAGGGGAGTTTAACCAGTATTTTCCGGTTTAACTATTTAGCCAAGGCTTATTGTATCTCAGAAAGTAAGAATGTAGGCCAACACATGGTGAAGAGGATGAATCACAATGTCTTCCACAACATTGCTTTGCAGACATCTTTGTAAGACTTAAACCATATGCTGAATGAACTCTATGAATCTGTGGGAGAAATTCATACGCCATTCTGACATTAGGTCTAAGTCTTGAGGCAAGAACAGACTACCTTCTTACTATCAAGCACAGATTACTTTCTTATATCTGAAGAACAGAAAGCCCTGATTAAATACCTAAAGTTGGTAAACTAGCCCAAAAAATAAGTGCCAGTGGGCAACATCACTGACACATAGTAAAGATGTTGGAACACAATGTCCTCCACTACATTGCTTTCCTGACATCTTTATAAGACTTACACAATGTGCTGAATGAACTCTATGAATCAGTGGGAGAAATTCATACGCCATTCAGACACTAAGTCTAAGTCTTGCAGACAAGACCAGAATACCTTCTTACTACTTGGAAGTATAGAAAGCTCTGGCTAACCAGGTAAACTTAAGCTATTGCTAACCCATCCTACATCCTTACTTTCTGAGATACACTAAGCCTTGACTAACCAGTTAAACAGGAAAATCTCCGTGAACTTGCCTTCTTATTACCTAAAGTACAGTCAGTCTTCCTTAACCACTTCATCCTAATGCTCTTGATCAACTACTATTAAAACAAACAATTAACTGAAAGGTTATGTCTGGACGGCTGATGGTGTTCAAGAAATGTGGCTAAACGCACAGACAAACCACTGTTCAGACAAGCACGAGAAGTAGGTCAAGGTCAGTAAAAGTTGATAGCAGTGAGCACGGTGAATCACAGTGGATGTGTGTATGAAGTTTCTTTAGTCTAGAAGCCTTGGTGTTTAAGAAATAGAGCTAAACGGACAGACTTAACATTGTTCATGCCAACATTGACAACGCCAATGCGACCACCAGAAAATGATCCCTCAAAGCCTTCGTTGTCCTAATGTAATAGGGTCCTTTACTGGTGAGATGGCACAAATATTTTGACTAGCAGGTGTATACAAGATCAAACATAAGTATGACTGTGTCTGACTTAGGCCGGTACAATTGCGTTCGGTGGGGCCTAGGAGGTTTAGTTGGCTGCTTCAGTTTCTTCGGAGGAGCCAGATAAGTCACTTTGTTATTGTATGTTATTAGTAACAGAGGAATTGGCCGTGGGCCTTTGTTGCTGGACCTAAATTTTTTGCCCTTGGCAATTCCTTAATTTTGCTATAAAATAAAGTTTAGAATTAATTGGAACATTTCGCAACTCCTGGTTGGAATTGCCCAGTAAAATCTTAAACTTGGCTATCACTGCATCACGTCTAGCTGGTAAAATCTTCGTAGCTAAGTTCATAGATCTAGCCATCACCCCTTTATAGATTTAGGTACTGTTTAATTCAGTCTCGGAAGAGCTGGTACGGATATTATCTGCTGTTGCATACATAAATAAGTAGCAGAAAAAAAGATATACTCATGCGAGTTTATCGTGACCTGTGAATACTGACTTCCCTGTGTTGATATTTTCTAAGTCCAATGACCGGTGGCTGGATGGCCGTTGACCTGTGATTGACTGACTTGAAAATTCTTGTGTAATGCCCACTTGACCGGTGACTGGTAGTTCTAAAATGTCTTCTTGTCCATTGGGCAAATGGCCAATGGCTGGTTGACTGGTGGTCGATTGACCGGTGACCAGTGGCCAGTGGACTTATACTCCTCTGGGTACAAGTACCCTTGGAGTTGCCACCTTGATAGGTCTTCCCCAGGGCAGCCAGACCATGTGGGGTAGTGTTCCCATCAATTATTTTCTTCATCTGATGAACAGACATGGCTTGCAATCTCTTCTTCTTCTTAGCCATGAACATTTCTAGAAGAATAATACCTTGTTTCTTTGGGAAATTTCCAGGTTATATCAAAACAGACGCTACACACAGAGCAGGTCAATTCCCTGGAACAAGAAGAGCATTTAATTCATTTGTCATAATTATCCAAATGCAACTTTAATATGACAATATTCACAAAGAAGAATTGTTGCGAAAGTCGCAAAAACTCATTACAGCGAAAGAGCAATGGATAATTACAAGATATTCGAAAAACTATTTAAAACAAAAATTAGTGAGAAAAGTGAAAGGCATGATAAGGGAACAAACAAAGAACAAAGAATTTAATTTCAACTGGAGAAAAAGGAAGAAAAATAGAATTTTTCACCCTGACAAAAAATCCATGTTTACATTCTTTATCCACAGAAAAGAAATTGATACATGATCAAAAGAGCGGGAGGAATACCTCACACAGGTGACTGCCTAAGGGACTTTTGGATTAAGACTGTATGGGACAACTGTAAGGTCGTTTTTTTCTGTGGAAGGTATGAACAGAATAGAATATAGCACAATATCTATTGGTTAATGTATTGTGCAGTTAAAATTATGCCATTCAAACACTAGATCTAATGCTTGCAGACAAGAACAGACTACCTCCTTACTACCTTAAGTACAGAAATACCTGGCTAACCAGCTAATCTGAGCAATGAAGTGCAACATGGGGATCACTTTCAGTTGTTATTGGCATCAACAATGTTGAGTATGTTTAGCTCCGCTTCTCAAACATCAAGGCTTCCATGATGCACCTGCCTACTGCTAACAACTGATATTGGCCTAGATCTACTTTTCATACTTGGCTGAACAATGTTTAGACTGTGCATTTAGCTCCATTTCTTGAACACCACCAGCAGTTGCAACAAAGCCATTCGACAAATTTCTAGTTTGAGTAGTTGTTTGTGTTGAGGTTTTATGGCCCAGTCAAAACCATGGGGTCATGTCAAGCGTGGTCAGTTTACCTAATCACACGTTTACTGGGCAGGCTTAGTCCTCTAAGGGGTTAACCAGTATTGTGCACATTCTTTCGCCATTAAACTGACAACTAGTTTGAGTAGTTGATCAAGAGCATTAGAATTAACTGGTCACAAAAGGCTCACTGTAGTAAGTAGGGGAGATTAACCAGGATTTTCCGGTTTAGCTATTTAGCCAAGCTTATTGTATTTCAGAAAGTAAGAATGTAGGCCAACACATGGTGAAGATGATGAATCACAATGTCTTCCACAACATTGCTTTGCAGACATCTTTATAAGACTTAAACCATATGCTGAATGAACTCTATGAATCAGTGGGAGAAATTCATATGCCATTCTGACATTAGGTCTAAGTCTTGCAGGCAAGAACAGACTACCTTCTTACTATCAAGCACAGATTACTTTCTTATATCTGAAGAACAGTAAGCCCTGATTAAATAGCTAAAGTTGGTAAACTAGCCCAATAAATAAGTGCCAGTGGGCAACATCACTGACACATGGTAAAGATGTTGGAACACAATGTCCTCCACTACATTGCTTTCCTGACATCTTCATAAGACTTACACAATGTGCTGAATGAACTCTATGAATCAGTGGGAGAAATTCATAGCCATTCTGACACTAAGTCTAAGTCTTGCAGACAAGACCAGAATACCTTCCTACTACTTGGAAGTATAGAAAGCTCTGGCTAACCAGCTAAACTTGGAAGCTATTGCTAAACTAGCCTGCATCCTTACTTTCTGAGATACACTAAGCCTTGACTAACCAGTTAAACAGGAAAATCTCAGTAAACTTGCCTTCTTATTACCTGAAGTACAGTCAGCCTTTCTTAACCACTTTATTCTAATGCTCTTGATCAACTACTCAAACAAAAGACTGACTGAAAGGTTATGTCTGGACGGCTGATGGTGTTCAAGAAATGTGGCTAAACGCACAGACAAACCACTGTTCAGCCAAGCATGAGAAGTAGGTCAAGGTCAATAACAGTTGATAGCAGTGAGCAGGGTGAATCACAGCGGATGTGTGTATGAAGTTTCTTTAGTCAAGAAGCCTTGGTGTTTAAGGAATAGAGCTAAACTGAGAGACTTAACATTGTTCATACCAATGATGACAACACCAATGCGGCCACCAGAAAATGTCCCTCTGAGCCTTCGTTGTCCTGATGTAATAAGGGTCCTTTCCTGGTGAGATAGCGCAAATCTTTTGAACAGCAGGTGTATACAAGATCAAACATAAGTATGACTGTGTCTGACTTAGGCCTGTACAACTGCATTTGGTGAGGCCTAGAAGGTTTAGTTGGCTGCTTCAGTTTCTTAAAGACCGGAGGAGCCAGATAAGTCACTTTGTTATTGTATGTTATTAGTAACAGAGGAATTGGCCAAGGGCCTTTGTTGCTGGACCTAAATTTTTTGCCCTTGGCAATTCCTTAATTTTGCTATAAAATAAAGTTTAGAATTAATTGGAACATTTCGCAACTCCTGGTTGGAATTGTCCAGTAAAATCTTAAACTTGGCTATCACCGCATCACGTCTAGCTGGTAAAATCTTCGTAGCTAAGTTCATAGATCTAGCCATCACCCCTTTATAGATTTATGTACTGTTTAATTCAGTCTCGGAAGAGCTGGTACGGATATTATCTGCTGTTGCATACATAAATAAGCAGCAGAAAAAAAGATATACTCATGCGAGTTTATCGATATAAATTTGCTGCTCTTTTTACCATAATTTAATGTGTTATTGGAAAGGAGCATTTTTTGGCTAGCTAAATCTAGCAGGAAAGCCTCCAATTCTAACAGAATAATATTATTGGTCAGAAAATATTGACACTGGCTCTTATAAAATTTAGTCCATGTCAAGGAAGATACTAAATTTTTGGGAGACTATCATCGCTGCCTATTTCTCCTTGTCCGTTCCTTTGTAGAAATTTTGCAGTCTTTAAAAATTTGTTTAGATTGGGGCAATACTAGTAATAGAGTCGTACGTGACTCCATTAGGAGTACAATGCCAGATAAAGGCTTCAACGGAGCATGCTCCTAGGTTGGCCTTTAACTCCAGAGGCAAAGTCTAATATTCGTTGATTGTCTTTTGAAAGGACCAGGTTTCGACTTCAAAGTCTAAACCGAAGTCCTTTATGTTCAGGTTACATTGTGTGGACATAAGTTATTTCCGTACGGTGTAGTATTCTCGGATTCTGTGCAGCCATTGGACTATGTCTACTTCTTGTAGCTGCCATAATCATGGGACTAATTATCAGATAATTAAAAACAAGATGTATATATTTTCTTCACCTTTTTCGTTAGAATGGCTAGATCTTTAGACTTTCTGTTTCTCAGCGAATGGAGATGCAGATTTAAAGGAAGAGGTGTAGAATATGATCTACACCTCCTCCTTTTCTTATATTTACTTCTAGAATGATCCCTCCTGGAGTACATCTAGAGAGGGAAGTCTGTAAAGTCTACTGTCCTATCTCCATTTGTTGTCCAACATTCTTTTACAACATTTGGATCAGATATCTTACTTAAGTCCGGTTTCAGGGATAATTTATTATTATTAGTGAGCTCCATGCCCATGGCATGAGTTTCACTAACTGTAGGTTGATATAAATTCTGATGACTGGTGACCAGTGATCAGCTGACCTGTGACCTGTAAATACTGACTTCCCTGTGTTGATATTTTCTAAGTCCAATGACTGGTGGCTGGATGGCCGTTGACCTGTGATTGACTGACTTGAAAATTCTTGTGTAATGCCCACTTGACCGGTGACTAGTCGTTCTGAAATGTCTTCTTGTCCATTGGGCAAATGGCCAATGGCTGGTTGACTGGTGGTCAATTGACCGGTGACCAGTGGCCAGTGGACTTAAACTCCTCTGGGTACAAGTACCCTTGTTGCCACCTTGATGGGTCTTCCCCAGGGCAGCCGGGCCTTGTGGGGTAGTGTTCCCATCAATTATTTTCTTCATCTGATGAATCAGACATGGCTTGCAATCTCTTCTTCTTCTTAGCCATGAACATTTCTAGAAGAATAATACCTTGTTTCTTTGGGAAGTTTCCAGGTTATATCAAATCAGACGCTACACACAGAGCAGGCTGATTCCCTGGAACAAGAAGAGCATTTAATTCGTTTGTCATAATTATCCAAATGCAACTTTAATATGACCATATTCACAATGAAGAATCGTCGCGAAAGTCGCAAAAACTCATTACAGTGAAAGAGCGATGGATAATTACAAGATATTCGAAAAACAATTTAAAACAAAAATCAATGAGAAAAGTGAAAGGCATGATAATGGTACAAAGAAAGAACAAAGAGTTTATTTCAACTGGAGAAAAAGGAAGAAAAATAGAATTTATCACCTGACAAAAAATCCATGTTTACATTCTTTGTCCACAGAAAAGAAACTGACACATGATCAAAAGAGCGGGAGGAATACCTCACACAGGTGACTGCCTAAGGGACTTTTGGATTAAGACTGTATGGGATGACTGTACAGACGTTTTTTTTCTGTGGAAGATATGAACAGAATAGAATATAGCAGATTATCTATAGGTTAATGTATTGTGCAGTTAAAATTATGCCATTCAAACACGAGCTCTAATGCTTGCAGACAAGAACAGACTACCTCCTTACTACCTTAAGTACAGAAATACCTGGCTAACCAGCTAATCTGAGCAATGAAGTGCAACATGGGGATCACTTTCAGTTGTTATTGGCATCAACAATGTTGAGTGTGTTTAGCTCCGTTTCTCAAACATCAAGGCTTCCATGATGCACCCTGCCTACTGCTAACAACTGGTATTGACCTAGATCTACTTTTCATACTTGGCTGAACAACGTTTAGACTGTGCATTTAGCTCCATTTCTTGAACACCACCAGCAGTTGCAACATAGCCATTCGACAAATTTCTAGTTTGAGTAGTTGTTTGTGTTGAGGTTTTATGGCCCAGTCAACCCAATGGGGTCATGTCAAGCACAGTCAGTTTACCTAACCACACGTTTACTGGGCAGGCTTAGTCCTCTAAGCAGTTAACCAGTATTGTGCACATTCTTTCACCAGAAACTGACAACTAGTTTGAGTAGTTGATCAAGAGCATTAGAATTAACTGGTTACAGAAGGCTCACTGTAGTAAGTAGGGGAGATTAACCAGGATTTTCCGGTTTAGCTATTTAGCCAAGGCTTATTGTATTTCAGAAAGTAAGAATGTAGGCCAACACATGGTGAAGATGATGAATCACAATGTCTTCCGCAACATTGCTTTGCAGACATCTTTGTAAGACTTAAACCATATGCTGAATGAACTCTATGAATCAGTGGGAGAAATTCATATGCCATTCTGACATTAGGTTTAAGTCTTGCAGGCAAGAACAGACTACCTTCTTACTATCAAGCACAGATTACTTTCTTATATCTGAAGAACAGTAAGCCCTGATTAAATAGCTAAAGTTGGTAAACTAGCCCAATAAATAAGTGCCCGTGGGCAACATCACTGACACATAATAAAGATGTTGGAACACAATGTCCTCCACTACATTGCTTTCCTGACATCTTTATTAGACTTACACAATGTGCTGAATGAACTCTATGAATCAGTGGGAGAAATTCATACGCCATTCTGACACTAAGTCTAAGTCTTGCAGACAAGACCAGAATACCTTCTTACTACTTGAAGTATAGAAAGCTCTGGCTAACCAGCTAAACTTGAAGCTATTGCTAAACTAGCCTGCATCCTTACTTTCTGAGATACACTAAGCCTTGACTAACCAGTTAAACAGGAAAATCTCAGTAAACTTGCCTTCTTATTACCTGAAGTACAGTCAGCCTTTTTTAACCACTTTATCCTAATGCTCTTGATCAACTACTCAAACAAAAAATTGACTAAAAGGTTATGTCTGGACGGCTGATGGTGTTCAAGAAATGTGGCTAAACGCACAGACAAACCACTGTTCAGCAAGGCACAAGAAGTAGGTCAAGGTCAGTAAAAGTTGACAGCAGTGAGCAGGGTGAATCACTGGGGATGTATATATGAAATTTCTTTAGTCTAGAAGCCTTGGTGTTTAAGAAACAGAACTAAACGGACAGACTTAACATTGTTAATGCCAATGATGATAACGCCAATGCGGCCACCAGAAAATAATCCCTCTGAGCCTTCATTGTCCTAATGTAATAAGGGTCCTTTCCTGGTGAGATAGCGCAAATACCTTGAATAGCAGGTGTCTACAAGTAGCAAACATTGCCCGCAGAGTACACATCAATCATCGTGAAACATTCACAGCTGTAGGCATCAGGCAAGGCACTACCCGGTTAGCTCCCCAACAAGCCATTTGAACTGCTATAACGCGCAAAGCAAGACAGCTGCAGACATCAGGCAGGAGATATTCACTACAGCAAACCCCTGCAATTGTATCAAATATACTAAATATTAGTGCAAATATTTTGAACAGCAGATTTATACAGGTAGCAAACATTGCCCGTGGAGTACACATAAACCATCAAGACTTGCAAAAAATTGGCAGCTGGCATCAGGCAAGGCACTACCCGGCTAGCTCCCCACCAAGCCATTTCCACTGCTATGACATGCGAATCAAGACAGCTGCAGACACCAGGCAGGAGATATCCACTACAGCAAACCGCTGCAATTGTATGAAATATACTTATGAGATCGGCAGCCAAACCATGCTAACAGTAACTTCTCAAATGAAAAAAATAATTAAAATTTCTTATTTCAAGTGAAGCAATCCATTATCATTTAACATGTATTACCATAAACTGAAAATGAACATTAGTTTTTTTTACTCACCAAAGCTACAATCTGGCATGGTTTACAACTTCCTCATGGTGTGAAAGACAATCACTGAAAAAAAAAGAAGGGAAGTTAACCTAAATGATGTTTGCTTGTACGTCATTTACATGTATTGTCCTTTTACATCTTGTCAGTTTCTTCCTATCATCTTTTCTATTGGTACCTTGAGAAGGCTGGTGCTTGTGATTGTGACCTTTCTTGGTAACTTTTTATATTTTTGCTATTCATATAAAAAAAAGTTTTAGACTCAAAATGCTGAAGCTTTATATCTAGTTCTTAAAGGTCTGTCTCCTGAGTGCTTGGTTTGGTTTGGTTTGTGTGGAGGTTTTACGGCCCAGTCAACCCAATGGGGTCATGTCGAGTGTGATCAGTTCACCTAACCACATGTTTACTGAGCAGGCTAAGTCCTCTAAGGGGTTAACCAGTATTGTGCACATTATTTCGCCAGAAACTGACAACTGCCCTCCTTGAATCAGCTGAAGGGAGAATGACCGTAGAAAATATTTCATGATCAATCTCCACGAAAGAAAGTTGCCGACCTCGGCAGGGGTTGAACCCCCGACCTCCTGGTCTGCAGTCAGACGGCGCAGCCAACTGAGCCACCAAGGTCGGCCTGAATGCTTGGATGCATTTAGTGAATAGTTGGACTGACAATCCAGGCTGGCATTCAGGAGAATGGTCCATAAAAATTTCCCAGTCAGCATTCTACGTAAATCTATATCGGGCCGTCATCGGCCCGTCAGGGTAGCTGACGGGCCGATGACGGCCCGATGTAGATTTACGTAGAATGCTAGCTGGGTTACAACTTCAGGCAGCAACATGATGTCATCTGATATGTATGCATTCTGTTTTGATACTAACTGCATATCAGCAGCTTCAATAATAATTCCAACTCAAGCAGTGTGGGGAATCCTCGTGACCAATGATGACTAGGTGCACAGTTTGTTACTATTTTTAGCTCCACATTAGATAGGATTTTTTAGAATATCTTAATTTATACCTTAGGGAATTTGTTCAAATAAAGCGCAGAGTACACAGAAAATCAAGCTCTTTTTGATCATGTAAGCGCTATTCTGCAATCTGGTCTGATTCTCTAGAACATTCGGAAAACATTTTTCGTCAAAATTTATGTACATTGTCCCAGTGGCTGAGATTGACAGCAAAAACATTCTTCGAATGTTCTCGAGAATTAGACCAGCTTGCAAAATAGCGCTTACACCACCAGAAAGCTTGATTTTCTGTGTACTCTGCGCTTTATTTGATGGATGGATGGATGGATATTTTGTTTATAGACGCTCAACCCTAAAAGGGCATATAGCGTCTAATAAGTTTTATGTTATATGATGATTTTATTTAATGAGAAATTTAAAAATATCTAGGATTGATGTGTTTATTTTAAAGAGATAAAGTATCAATGATTTTAAGTTATTAAAAATACTGATCATATTTTATTAAAAAGTCCGATCTCTTTAAGAAAGTCGAGTATTTTCTGAGTTGGCATATCAAAAAGTTCCTTTATAGTTTTTATATTAAAATACTTTGTGCGAATGTGATTAAATTCAGCACAAGTGATAAGAAAATGTTTGACTGTGAAAGGTTCATTACAAGGAATGCAGAATGGAGCTTGTTCATTGTTTAAAATAAAAGAATGAGTAATTCTAGTGTGTCCAAGTCTACATCTCGTGATTTTTGTTTGTTCTTTTCTGCTGAGATTAGAGAATGTGCATTTGCTGTTAAAATTTGGTTTGATTTCATTTAATTTATTATAAGTTTGTGTTTTCCAAACAGACTGACATTTGTTGTTGATGTACTGACAGACGTTTGATTTAAAGTCGGAGTGAGGAATTTTGAAATTGGTTATTACTAAGGATAATGCAGATTTGGCTTCTGAATCTGCTAATTCATTTCCACGAATATTAACGTGGCTGGGAAGCCAACAAAATACAATTTCTTTTGAAGCGGAAAGATAATAATATTTTTTAAGAATTTGCTGAATTAATGGGTTTCTATGGTGTAAATCTTTAAGAGATTTTAATACAGAAAGAGAATCTGAATAAATGATAAACTGTTTTTCAGACTGATCTCTGATATGGTAAAGTGCAATATCAATTGCCTTGGCTTCGGCGGTAAAAATGGAGCTATTATCAGGTAATCTGATACTGTCAGTAAAATTTGGACTAATAACAGAACAAGCAACTTTCTCATCTTGTTTCGAACCATCTGTATAAATTGACAGGTAATGTTTATAATTTGATTTGATTTCTAAAAATTCATTCTTAAAAATATGCGACTCGACTTCTGTTTTTTTATTTTTATGAAGGTCTAAAATAATCTTTGGAGGGTTTAACGTCCATGGCTCTTTTGATGGAAAAGAAAAATGCTGAACATTTTTGCGCTTTATTTGAACAAATTCCATTTGATATGAAAAGAGATATTCTAAAAAATCCTACCTTATGCAGAGCTAAAAATAGTAACAAACTCTATGTACCTAGTCATTCAGTCATGTGGATTCCCCAGACTGTGAAGGCATGCAAGCAATGTTAAAACAAGATTTACCGTAATCACCCAAAGTTTTGGGACACCTTATCTACCTACCATCAGACATGTCCTAAAATTTGAAATAGTCAATTCTACTACCTCTTAATGTGTCTAAAATATTGTAGATCATGATCAGACATCACATTCTGTGGCATCTGATCTGGGTCTACAATGTTTGCAAAAGCCTATCTGTCCCAATACTTATTTAGGGTTATTAAGGTATACTTCAATTAATCCAATGAGGAGTCCCAGAAATATTTTCTTTATACCATTTTCTGAAATGATCTACTTTACTAATACTTTTGATGTAAACATGACCAAAGTGGGATGGATGGATGGATGGATGTTTTATTTAGAGATTCTCATCCCTAAAGGGGCATATAGCGTCTAACAATCTTTATATTATATGATGAGTTTATTTAAGGGAACTGCACGCCCCTTGGATGGCAGACCACAGAAGGAAGTCCAGGTCGGACCTGACAAGTTTGAGGTGGTAGCTTCCTTTTGCTACCTAGGAGACATGCTCTCAGCAGCAGGTGGCTGTGAACTTTCAACCACAAAACGTGTGAAAACCACCCGGAAGAAGTTCAAGGATCTGCTACCAGTCCTCTCTTCACGCCACCTCTCTTTCAAAACATGTGGCTGTATGTACAGCTCTTGTGTGCGGAGCGCAATGCTCCATGCCAGCGAGACTTGGCCATTGACAAAGCCAAACCTCTAGCGTCTGCAGCGAAATGACAGGGCAATGATCAGACAGATCTGCAATGTCTGGCCGCAAGACATTGTCACCACCAGGTCCAATGATCTACTTGTGCAGCTTGGCATTGAGGATCTGGACCTCATTCTGAAGGAGAGAAGACTTCAATGGTATGGACATGTGGAATGCTCCAGTGGTGCAATCAAGACAGCCTTTGACATACCGGTTGATGGAAAGGGTGGGCTTGGGAGGCCCAAAATGACATGGAAGCAGCTGACAGAGAGGGATTGGAGAGAGTGGAAGCTCTCGGCTATCAACCCTCATGATAGACGTACCTGGAGATCTGGTGTGAGATCTGCCATGCGTGCAGCAAGCCAGCTATCTGGAAGGGGGCCCACTATGTGGATGTTGCCCCTGTACCTGCATGTTAATCAAAAATCCGATTATATATGATGATGATGATATGTTATCATTAAGGATAATGCAGATTTAGCCTCTAAATTGGCTAATTCATTTCCACGAATATTAATGTGGCTGGGAAGTGATCAAAGTGGGAATATAAGATATAAATTTTATTTTTGCTGATTTAATCAACATTTAAACACCAGTGAATCACACAAACTTTATATCAAGCCTTTAAGGCTTTACCAAGTTTGTGAGCCATTTGCCAGCATTTACTTGTTGATAACATCCACAAAAAATGAAATTCACTCCAATAAAAAAAAATAGCAGCAACCTTTTAATGCAGCCACCAAGTGACTGGTATATGAAAAGGCCACCAAGAAGATTAATATATGAAAAGAAGTTACAATGAAAAGAAGTTACAAAGATATTGGTAGTACTGTATTTGTCCTAAGTAGCTGGTCAAACAGACTCCAGAAAACAGTCCAGGTCTAGAATAGACAACGGAATGCAGCATTTGATCAGGGTCTACACTGTTTACCATTCATCCAGCAGATTTCAGATGTGCCAACAGGTAGTGAAATGTATTTTTTGGAAGTATGGAAAGAACTAGAGTTGTCTGATTACTTACTGAGGGTACAGTATTCCCCTCCATGTGTTGGACAGACAGGCCTGAGCAGAATGTGGTATCGGATCAAAGTAATTACACTCCTCTAGGATCACAGTAACTGCACCTGAAATAAACAGTTTATGTTATAACTATAACTTGAAACAAGAAAATTGCAAGAAAAAGCATACTATTATGACCCTAAAGTCCTGAATTTACTTTACAAAAAAAAAGATCAATGCACTATGGCATTTCTCTATAATGTATTGATACATTCTCGAAGTTGTACTGTGGAATCGCTAAAATGTACTGGTAGTTCTCTACAATGTACTGTGGCAGTTCTCTAAAATGTCATTAGACAAAAATTGTACTGTCATAATTTTTTAGTACCGAACAGGCAGATGAGCAAACTGTATAGACCAAAATCAAATGTGTGATCAGGGTCTAAAAGCTTTCCTATTCAGTCTAGCAGATTTTAGACAGATTGAGGGGTAGTAATGAAATAGTTCAAATTTTAGGACAAGTATGGGAAGGGGTTAAGCTGTTCTAGTATCTAGAGTTAATATGGAAACTCAAAAATTAGCTCAAAGGGACAATGCAGAAGATTTACTCACTAGAATTGCCTCCAGTTATTTTAATGGCTATCAAATATCAATCAGCAGTACTTTTTACATAGTTGATTATTGTTTTCATCACAAGCAAGAGAATTTACCCTTTGACATGTGGGCCCAGCAAAGAACTTGATCACAGTCTATCAGAGACATTCTTTGGAGACCCAAGTTTCACAGGTTCTCTCAGGTAATCAAACAGCATGGATGCACAGGCTGACCTACATATTCCATGGGTGTACATGTACAATTGTGTATTTTCTGGTATTGGAGGTCATTTGTCATAATGCATGGCGTCTTGCATAGTAATCTTACTTGAGAATATTAAATCCAGGAAAGACAAATATAACTAGATAAATATTTTTTTCTTAATTCTCAACAGACACATGACTGTTCATGAGGCACATGTTATTTTTGTACTCTGCATTATCTGATCTGGGTCTATAATGTTTGCCAATTAATCTATTTTCAGCCCATAGTGACCTCTTCAACACCATCATTGGAACATCAAGATCAAAACATTATCACAAACATTGATAAAAGTCTGCTTTTATTTATTTTTATTTTATTTAAATATTTTTTTGTATAGTTCAGCACTTAGCATACTGGGTAAAAATTCAGTACATGACATTTTTTTTTATTATTATTTTTACCAGAAAACTGGATTTGACATTACATGCAAATTGGGACAATTTGAGTGAAATGCTAATGCTTAATTGTAGAGAAAAATAATACCATCCAATTTATTGTCTGCTGAGTTTGCCCAGGCTAAGTGGCAAACAATGAATACCTAGATCAGGGCCCAGTTGTTCAAAGCGTCGTTAGCTTAACGAGCTCGTTAAGGGTCATTTCGTTAACTGTTTCAGCAGATTCAATATACAATATTCTGATATTTTTTGCTGAAAAAATGTGAGTAGCTTTTGCACTGCATAAGCTACTCACATTTTTTCAGCAAAAAATTTCAGCATATTTGCGTATCACTCGATGTAAATTTTAACGAATCGTTAACTAACGACATCGTTAGCTTTGAACAACTGGGCCCAGATGTTTCAGTCTGCGACATCTGAACTTGACCTAGACTGTTTGCCAAATTCTACTCGGTGAAACACCGGTCATAAATGTTATAAGAAATGTATTTTGCAGCAGGCGCTACTTACCTGCCACGTTCAGTAGTGGCATCTGTTTGTACGTCTATGTTTGGTCTCAAGTTTCAGCTGAGTCCAGGCAGAATCCCAGGTGCCCACACAATACTCTCCAATCAAGTTTATGCATTGCTGGCTGAAAAATCTCATTTAACACCAAAACAACAAAATTGTTATTAAGGTTAATGTATAGCGATAAATGTTTAAAGTATTTTAATGTTTTGTCTGCCGTATTTATAAATGAGCATGTGCCAAAAAAATCTTTGTAATTCATTAGATCCTATAAACTCTACTTTATTTATTTTATGTCACAGTTCTTGTTACAACTGATATCCTGAGAAAATAAGAATGTATTCATGCAGGTTAGTATAGAAGTTTCAAACAGGCATGCAGTTCATGCAAGTTAAGTTAGTACATGCAACACATGTGCTCAGAATTATATTTATCTTTATATTATTTATTTATATTTATCTAGCCGTCACAGGAAGTATGTTTTTTCAGAAGTATTTTGCAAAATTAAGCATTAAATATGAACTTGAAATTAAGCATTAAATATGAACTTGAAATTAAGCATTAAATATGACCTTAAAATTAAGCATAAAATGTTAACTTGATAATCTATATGTTTTATACATTTCTTTTTAAATTTTGAGTTGGAATTTTACAGCCGAGTCAACACTATGAAGGTCATGTCAAGCCAGTCAGTTTACCTAACCACACTGGAAAGGCTTAGTCCTCTAAGTGGTTAACCAGTCATTACGAAAACATGCCTATTCAAATATACCAAAATTTTACCACCAAAAATGAAAATTGTCAGATGAAAAATTCTGATATTTTTCATATTTCTGCTCAAAACAGATTGTGGGTACTCGTTAGAACCGCCTCAATGAGGCGGTTCTAATGAGTACCCACAATCTATGTTTTAGAGCAGAAATAAGAAAATAATGTATACCCCTGTAAACCCCAGTTTTACTATATAAAAGTGGGGTTTAAGGGGGTCAAAATTATATAGGCATGTTTTCGTGATGATTTGTGCACATCCTTTTGCCTATTTGTTTGTGTTGAGGTTTTACGGCCCAGTCAACCCAATGGGGTCATGTCGAGCGCGGTCAGTTTACCTAACCACACGTTTACTGGGCAGGCTTAGTCCTCTAAGCGGTTAACCAGTATTGTGCACATTCTTTCGCCAGAAACTGACAACTGCCCTTCTTGAATCAGCGGAAGGGAGAGAATGACCGTAGAAAATATTTCATGATCAATCTCCACGAAAGAATGTTGCCGACCTCGGCGGGGGTTGAACCCGCGACCTCCTGGTCTCCAGTCGGACGGCGCATCCACCTGAGCCACCGAGGCCGGCCATCCTTTTGCCTATCTATACAGTTTGTACAGAGACACACACTCATGTAGGCTTCACTCCCATTATTCCTGTTTATGGCTAGCCATTGTGAGAGTCAAGTTTTAGGTTACAGGATATAAACTTTAGGTATATTGAATAGTTTAGGAATATGGGATATCTACGAATATTAGTATATGAGAAAATACACTTATTACAAAATCCAGCTTCGGGATGCTCATACTGCCATTCCTTCTCCTTTCATATACACAAGCCCTTCAATTGGAGGTCAGGTTTGAAGCCCTAGTCAACAAAATTTCAGTAATGTTGAGATACTGATTTTTGACTAACCTGAAAGTGTTAGATTCTCAAATCCTGTTTTACCTACTAGCAGTTTTGCTGCAGAGGTAATAGGAATCTGATCTATTACTCTAACCCCTATGGACAGAGGAAGCCAGGAAACATCTTAGAAATCTTTCTGTCAGCCATCTTACGGTGATGCGTCTGTATTTGTTCTATTTTCAAAGAACTGTTCTTTTGTGTTATCACAGTCTCAAAATATCCTGAGATAGAAACCCTTTTGCAATACAGAATAAATTAAAAACAGAACATGGCAGACCACTGGTTGCTAGCATTTGTTAAGGACAAATGAAAAAGTCAACTTCCCTCGCACTCTTTAACAGGTTGAGTGGAACAGTTCCATTCAGTTTTCAGATTTTTAACACTGCCAGGCAACTGAGTCACACAGAGGCAGCGCCAGATAAATCTGGATTAGTTTTACTGGACTACTGGGTTGGCTTGAAACCGTGCCTAGTTATAATTTATAACTAGGTCACAACGCCCAGACACGGAGTGCATGCAGGTCCAGACCTCGTGCGTGTCCAGACCTCTTGCGAGAGTAGTAGTCCAGCCTGTAAGATGCAGAATTTTGCGTATCGGTCGAAAAGTATGAGCTTTTAATCTCGTACCTAATGCGTGTCAATTCCGACTGCAAAATGCATTAGGCACTCAGCTCAAGTCGCGCAAAAGTTTCGGTCACAGGCCACATGTTATCGATCAGACGCCAGAAAGGGTGCAAGGTGGGTGTCCTCACCCAGAAGCCAAGTGGGTGTCCTCACCCAGAAGCCGAGGAATGGGTGTCCTCACCCAAGAGCAGAGAGAGTGTCCTCACTCATGAGCCGAGAGGGTGTCCTCACCCTTGGACCTATTCGGTGTCCACACCCGAGTCCGCGTGCCATCAGTTGACCTACTTAGTAAGTCTTGCCAAAATAACTTGGCGGCATGAGCCGAAGTAGCGGTGGTCCTCCACCAACACCTAAGAGATCCTGACATGATTTTTCCAGGACGTCGTACCAATACCCCATGTTAGTCTGTCTCACACCGGTCGCTCCCATCAGTATCTCGATGTTGGAGTACCACGGGTCATCGTAGAACTTGCTGGTTGGCACCTTGATCTGTAGCCAGTATTTGTTCTCTTTCTGGTAAATGAAGAATACTGGGTAGTCTTGTAGCCTTGATGATGATCTTGTAGGTGGTGACGTGGACGTCCTTGAGGTCATACTTCTCATGTAGAGGAAATTTGTCCTCTATGTTGGTGTGGAAGTACTGCGTCGGCTGTTTACTTGTATACTTTGGCGACTTCGTTCTCGGTCTCTTTGCACGTGGAATCTCTGGAGAAGTTGGTGTAGCTAGTTCCTTGATGCATGGAGATGGTGTAAGCTGTGCTGTCTGTGGTGATCTTGAAACTTTGATGGTGTCTGGTGTAATTTCCAGTATCTGTAGTGCTGGCGGTGAGGTCTCCTCCGGTGCTTCTCGGCGTACTGTAGGCTGTACTGTAGGCGTCAATCTGGTAGGCGGTGGTCGTCTAGCAGCTGTTGGCTGACAAGGCCACTCGCCAGTAGAGGGTGCAGGCTGCCTCCTGCTTTTGGCCCTCTTCTTGAAGACTGGTTGTGTCGGTAGATTCTTGTGGAAGGTCAGTTCAACGGGAATATGATCCTTCCCATCAGCCATCCTGCAGAGAGGATGTCCAACAAACTTGTACTCACTCAGGGCCCTGAGTAGTACTGCAGGAATAACAGACAGACTTGGTTATTCTTTAATTATTTCAGCAGAGGATGTTCACACTTTAAAGGTCAAAGGTGGAACTCTTATTTTCACATACATGTAATAAATAGTCATTAAGCTATTCAACCATCACAAGCAGACTTTAGATCAATCTATTTTAGTCAGCTACAAAATGGTTTTACCATTTTCCTGGGCATCAGTTGCCTCATAAGACTACCAGATACCACCATCTCTGTTTTAAATCCATGAAGGATTTAGTTGTTAAAAGAATATATCAACTTCTCAACACACAAAGAGCAAAGAACCAAGCCTGAATACATGTCTCAGCGATAGCTAGTGGCTACAGAAGACCCTGAATAGACTAACAATGCATAGGTTGGTCTGACTCTTTGCTGTTCATATATGAGAAACGCTTTCCCAGAGTAGGTCTAGGAGTATGTGTATATACACACTGTTTATTAAGCATTTGTTTTCATTTTATACAGACACCAGTTTGCAAATATTGCCCAATAATACAGATTTCTCTACAAAACATGCAGAATTAAGACAATATCTATCAACTTCCCAAAACACAAAAAGCAAAGAACCAAGACTGAATACGTGCCTAAGCAACATACAATATGGACTACAGAAGCCTCTGAATAAATTGACAATGCAGAGGTTGTTCTGAATCTTTGCTGTTCATATATGGGAAATGTTTTCCCAGAGTACATCTAGGAGTTTTGTTTGTGTTGAGATTTTATGGCCCAATCAACCCATTAGGGTCATGTCCTAGCGCTAAAAATATGGTAAGTATACCTTACCATATTTTTTCTGGAGAGGCTTAGTCCTCTAAGCAGTTGACCAGTACTTGTGCATATTCTTTTGCCAGAAACTGACAATTACCCTTCTTGAATCAGCAGAAGGGACCGTAGAAAAAATTTCATGATCAATCTCCACAAAAAAACTTCTAGGAGTATGTGTGTAAACACTATTTATGAAGAATTGTTTTTTTTTTTCATTTTATACAGACACCTGTTTGCAAATATAGCCAAATAATAAAGGTTTCCCTACAAGACATACAGGTTTAAGAGGATATATCAACTTCTCAACACACATACAGAAGTAAGGCAATATCTATCAACTTCCCAAAACACAAAAATCAAGGAACTAAGCCTGAATACTTTGTTTTTTTGTTTGTTTGTCTGGCGGTTTTATGGCCCAGCCAACCCAATGGGGTCCTGTTGAGCGCGGTCAGTTTACCTAACCACACGTTTACTGAGCAGGCTTAGTCCTCTAAGCGGTTAACCAGTATTGTGCACATTCTTTTGCCAGAAACTTACAACTGCCTTTCTTGAATCAGCAGATGGGAGAGAATGACCGTAGAAAATATTTCATGATCAATCTCAACGAAAGAATGTATAGGAGTACATGTATAAACACTATACATGTATAAACACTTTTTATAAAGCATTTTTTTTTCCATTTTATACAGACACCTGTTGGCAAATATAGCCAAACAATAAAGAGTTTCTCTACAAGATATAGAGCTTTAAGAGGATGTATCAACTTCCCAACACACATCCAGAATTAAGAAATATATATCAACTTCCCAAAACACAAAAAGCAAAGAACCAAGCCTGAATACATGTCTAAGCAACATATAATATAGCTAGTGACTACAAAAGCCTCTGAATAAATTGACAATGCATAGGTTGTTCTGAATCTTTGCTGTTCATATATGGGAAGTGCTTTCCCAGAGTAGATCTAGGAGTTTTGTTTGTGCTGAGGTTTCACGGCCCAATAAGGTTCATGTCTAGCCCTGTCAGTTTACCTTTCATACCTATCCCTGGGCAGGCTTAGTCCTCTTAGCGGCTGACCAGTACTTGTGCACATTTTTACAAGAAACTGACAACTGCCCTTCTTGAATCAGTGGAAGGGAGAGAATGACCGTAGAAAATATTTCATGATCAATCTCCACGAAAGAACGTCTAGGAGTATGTGTATAAATACACTGTCTATGAAGCAGTTGGGTTTTTTTTTTTCGTTTTATGCAGACAACTGTTTGCAAATATAGCCTAATAATAAATGTTTCTCTACAAGACAGGTTTAAGAGGATGTATCAACTTCCCAACACACAAAGACCAAAGAAACAAGCCTTATTACATATCTAAGTAATATAGCTAGTGACTATAGACAACCCTGAATAGACTGTCAATGCAAAGGAGGTCTGATTCTTGCTGTTCATATATGGGAACTTTTTTCCTCTAGTGGGTCTTGCATCTTTTTTTTTTCAGTTTTGTGTGCATTTTTTTTTTTTTTTTTTTTTCCATTTTATACAGACACCAGTTTGCAAATATAACCCAACAATAAATGGTTTCTCTATAAAACAAACAGGCTGGTAGCAGAGCAAGTGTTGCACTTGCCTGCTGGGTACAATGTAACCCTCTATTTCAAGCTATTCTCTTGTGATGTTTAAACACCCTAGTAGTTTTTACCACCATTCTAAAGCAAATACAAATACTTGAATATTAGACATTATTTTAACCATCAATAAACTTTCAAGGGGAATATCCTTGTTATTTCCTGCAAGTTACATGTACCAATCTTTCCAGGGTAAATTTCACTCTTCCAGGGTAATTTCCTAATTATTACATGAAAATTACCCACATTTCCAGGAAATTTACTGTTCCAGGGGAATATCCTAGTTATTTCCTGAAAGTTACCAATATTTTCTGAGAAAACTTCAATTCCTGTGGAATATCCTAAGTTATTACCTGAAAGTTACCAATCTTTTCAGGGGAAGAGTCAGTTCCAGGGGAATTTCCAAGTTGTTATGTGAATAATACAAATCTTTCCTGGGGAATATCCTAGTTATGTACTGGAAGTTATCCCACATTCCAGGGGAAATTTCACTATTCCAAGGGAATTTCTTGGTCACTATCTGGAAGTTACCAACCTTTCCAGAGTTACTTTATTTCTTTATTATTTGAAAGTTACCAATCTTTCCTGGGGAAATGTTATTGTTTGAGGTGAATATCCTAGTTATAATCTGAACATTACCAATCTTTCAAGAGAAAAATTCACTGTTCCATGAGAATTTCCTAGTTATTATTTGAAATTTACCAAACTTTCCAAGGCAAAGTTACCAATCTTTCTAGGGGAAGATCAACTGTTCAAGGGGAATTTACTAATTGTTACCTAAAAGTTATCAATGTTTCCAGGGGAAGATGCACTTTTCTAAGGATATATTGTATTTATTACCAGAAAAATACCAATCTTTCTAGGGGAAGATTCACTGTTCAATTGGAATATCCCAGTTATTTCCTGCAATTTAGGGGAATTTCAAAGTATTCAATGTGAATTTCTTAGTTATTACATGAAAGCTACCAATCTTTCCATGCAAAGATTCAATGTTCCAGGGGAATATCCTAGTTATTACCTGCAAAATACTAATCTTTCCAGGGGAAGATTCACTGTTCAATAGGAATATGCAGGGTACCAATCTTTCCAGGGGATATGCCACTGTTCCAGGTGAATTTCCTAGTTATTACCTGAAAGTTACCTGTTATTCCAGTGGAAGATTCACTCTTTCAGTGAAATGTTATATCCTGAAAGTCCTTTTAGCATTGTGATTACCTCTCTTGGGGAATAGAGAGCTAATCTTAGTGCTTTTCATACGTTTGTTTGATTTGTGCTTGTTTGGATTTGTCAGTTTCCTCTTCCTCTTGGTGTCTGGGAAGGGTTGTGGTTTGTGACTGTAGCACTCCCTGGACTTTTCTTTTACCTTTTTTTTGCTGCTCTCTCCAGGGGAATTCCCCCGTTGTCTGAAAGTTACCAATTTTTTGTCCTCTTACGTTAGTTGAAGGGGACTATTGAAATGGGTTCCTCGTCTGTCCGTAGACACGAGATGGGTAGCTTGTGGACTCAACTCCTGTTAGCTTTTAACTGATCTTTTTGAAACTTTGCAGGTGTTTTTGTCACAGTCTGAAAATGTGCATCTGGTTTTGGGGTTATCCCCCCGTAATTTTTTATCACTTTTTTTCCACCTTTATGACAAGTTTTTTTTTCAGGTCAGATCAATATTAGAACAGATACTTTGTGGGCGCAACTCCGTCTAGAGTTTTCCACCCAGTTTTTAAACTATGCATACTTGTTCTACATGGTCTGTAGATATGCATGTGGTTTTAGGGTTATCCTCCCCCTTTTTTTTTTATTTTCAAATTTTTCTACTTTTACGACGTTTTTTTCCAGGTTCAATTACTATTAGCATAGATAACTTGTGGGCACAACTCCTCGAGTTTTCCACCAATTATTTTGAAACTATGCGTACTTGTTCTACATAGTCTGAAGATGTGCATGTGGTTTTGGGGTTATCCTCTTATTTTTTATCAACTTTTTCCACTTTTTCGACTTAGTTTTTTCCAGGTCCATTAGTATTGGATCCGGTCCAATTAGTACTGGAATAGATAACTTAGTATTGGAATAGATAACTTGTGGGCGCAACTCCTCCTAGGACTTTCCACTGACTGTTCATTTAGAAACTATGCACACTTGTTCTGCATGGTCAGTAGATGTGCATGTGGTTTTGGGGTTATCCTGCCATTATCTTTTTTCAACATTTTGCTTTTTTTCAAATTATTTTTTTTTTAGTTGTGACATGATGACACGGGTTTGTGGGTGCAACTCCTCTTTCAGTTTTATACAAAACTTTTTGAAATTTACAGGTATTTTTGTCATGGTCTGAAGATGTGCATGTGCTTTGGGGGGTATCCTTCCATCATTTTTATCAACTTTTCCCACTTTTTCAATGTTTTTCAGGTCCCGATTAGTACCAGCATAGATACCTTATGGATGCTACTCATCCTACAGTTTCCACCCATCATTCTAAAACTATGCATACTTGTTCTACATGGCCTGAAGATGTGTGTTTGTATTTGGGGTTATCCTCCCATTATGTTTTATCAATTTTTTCCACTTTTTTGACTTGGAAAAAGTTTTTCCAACTAGTATTGGAATTGATACTTTGCAGGAACAACTCCTCCTAGAATTTTCTACCAATCATTTTGAAACTATGCATATTTGTTCTACATGGTCTGAAGATGTGCATGAGGTTTTAGAATTATCCTCCTATCATAGTGATTTAAAAGTCAACATCCTTCACTGTTTGTTTGTGTTGAGGTTTTACGGCCCAGTCAACCCAATGGGGTCATGTTGAGCGCAGTCAGTTTACCTAACCACACATTTACCGGGCAGGCTTAGTCCTCTAAGCGGTTAAGCAGTATTGTGCACATTCTTTCACCAAAAACTGACAACTGCCCTTCTTGAATCAGCGGAAGCTTCACTAACAAAGCCATGATGTCGGAGGATGCTTGCCTGTAATATAGGCTTTTATTATACACAGTGATTTGTACCTTTCTAATAGTAACTGGGAAATTCCCCTGGAACACCAAAATTTCCCCTGGAAAGATAATAACCAGGAACTTCCCCTAGAAAGATTGGTAACTTAAATGTAATAACAAGAAAATTCCCTTGGGACAGTGAAACTTCTGAAAGATTGGTAACTTGCAGGACGTGATTGCAGTATGACCCTTTCCCAAGATAGGTCAATGTTGAAGTAAGTTGGATATTCTCCTTTACCTCATAATGCACAGTGCCCAAAATGTACTATATATGGATATACCGACAAAATACCATACCAGACTTGCACACTATATGGTGGAGGACATATAGCTGTCAGATAGTGTATTGCACAGGTATATGCATTACTTATAAATGTGACAAAAGACTGTCAGATGCAGATAAAGGGCACATTAAAAAGGAGCTTAATTACAAATCATTGATCTGAAATGTTCCTGGAGAATATCTAACTTACTTGAAAACTGACCTATTTTGGGAAAGGGCCATACTGAATCATGTCCTGCAAGTTACCAATCTTTCCAGAAGTTCCACTGTCCCAAGGGAATTTTCTAGTTATTACCTTTAAGTTACCAATCTTTCTAGGGGAAGTTCTTAGTTATTACCTGAAATTTACCTATCTTTCCAGGGGAAATTTGGTGTTCCAGGGGAATTTCCTAGTTATTATCAGAAAGATACAAATCACTGTGTATAATAAAAGCCTATATTGCGGGCAAGCATCCTCCGACATCATGGCTTTGTCAGTGAAGGATGTGACTTTTATATCACTATGATAGGAGGATAATCCCAAAACCACATGCACATCTTCAGACCATGTAGAACAAATATGGTTTCAAAATGATTGGTAGAAAATTCTAGGAGAAGTTGCACCCACAAGGTATCTATTCAAACACTAATTGGAAAAAAATAAGCCAAAAAAGTGAAAAAAGTTGATAAAAAATAATGGGAGGATAACTCCAAAACCAAACACACATCTTCGGATCATGTAGAACAAGTATGCATAGTTTCAAAATGATGGGTGGAAACTGTAGGATGAGTTGTATTCACAAGGATTTAAGTCGGATACTAATCTGGACCTGAAAAATGTTTAAAAAAGTGGAAAAAAATGTGATAAAAAATGATGGGAGGATAGCCCCAAAAGCACATGCACATCTTCAGACCATGACAAAAATACCTGCAAAGTTTCAAAAAGTTTTGTATAAAACTGTAAGAGGAGTTGCGCCCACAACCCCGTGTCATCGTGTCACAAAAAAAAAAAAAAAAAAAAAAACTAAGTTGAAAAAAAAAAAAGCAAAAAGTTGAAAAAAGATAATGGCAGGATAACCCCAAAACCACATGCACATCTTCAGACCATGTAGAACAAGTATGCATAGTTTCTAAATGATCAGTGGAAAAGCCTAGGAGGAGTTGCGCCCACAAGATATCTATTCTAATACTAATTGGACCTGGAAAAAACTAAGTCGAAAAAGTGTAAAAAGTTGATAAAAAATAATAGGAGGATAACCCCAAAACCACATACCTATCTTCAGATTGTGTAAAACAAGAATGCATAGCTTTAAAATGATCGGTGGAAAACTCTAGGGGGAGTTGCACCCACAAGGTACCTAATATGATACAAATCAAACCTGGAAAAAACTTAGTCGAAAAAGCAGAAAAAGTTGATAAAAAATAATGGGAGGATAACCCTAAAACCATATGCACACCAACAGTCCATGTAGAAAAAGTATGCATATTTTCAAAACGATCGGTGGAAAACTCTAGAAGTTGCACCCACAAGGTATCTATTCTATAAGTAATTGGACCTGAAAAAGTAATCGGACCTGAAAAAAAAACTAAGTCAAAAAAGTGGAAAAAGTTGATTAGACAATAACGGGATAACTCCAAAACCAGATGCACATCTTCAGACCATGACAAAAAAGCCTGCAAAGTTTCAAAAAGATCTGTTAAAAACTGTAAGAGGAGTTGCATCCACAAGCTATCCATCTCATTGTGCCTAGGGACAAACTGACAGACTGATGGATGGACCCATTTTAATAGTCCTGTTCGACTAATGTAAGGAGACAAAATAATAATACCTCCAAGTAAACGTGCTGGCACTTCTTTTAAAATCCCCAATACATTATCTTCACTCTGTTGGTTCTCCAGGTGGGCTGGCTCTACTGATGCCTGGACTACTCCTGAATTAACAGGCTGGGGTTCAGGAGCGGGTGCCTGGGGTACTGGGTCCTGGGTCTGATCTGGTGGAGTGGGTGCCTCTCTTGACCGGGCTGCTGCAGCTCCTGAATTAACAGGCTGGGGTTCAGGAGCGGATGCCTGGGGTACTGGGTCCTGGGTCTGACCTGGTGGAGTGGGTGCCTCTCTTGACTGGGCTGCTGCAGCTTCTGAAAGAATTTGAAATATTTTTCATGATACTCTGACAAATTCCAAATAAAGTGTTTATTTGTTTGTTTTATTCGAGGTTTACATCAATTTCAACAATCTTTCAGTCATACAGCAAAGGTGTTTAGATTTTGCAGAGAGCTCAATGCTCACTTTTAGAGTGAAATATCATGCTCGAGACACTTTACATAATGTTCCATCAAATACTGACACTGAGCTGACCAGTTCTGATTCCTAGCTCTACTTTCTTAATGTGAGCACCAATCCAAAGCGCAGCTGATATCATTTTTAAAGTCTGGTCTGACCACCGGGGATCAAACCAGTTATCTCTCGGTCACAAATCCGACCCTATACCAACTAAGCCAATGTGCTGGTCTTGAAATAAATACTTTGCATCATAAAAAAAGTTACTTTCATTCATGCCAAAAGATGCAGGGAATGCAGAGTGCATTATATGGGCACCTGTATAAAAAAAATTTGAATGCAGTATGGCTGTGAAAATGATTGATGGTCTTAGATTCCACTCCCGTCTATTACTGATGGTTTTTGATTCCACTCCCATCTGATCAACACTCTGGATTTCACTCACATCTGCTGATCAATGGTCTTGGATTTCACTCCCATTTACTGTTTGGTATTTGATACCAATCCAATCTTCAGAGAGCATTTTAATGTTACAGCTAAAAAAATCAATCTATTCTAGAATCTATTCTAGAAACTAGAGGCCAAAGTGGGCCAGAAATCGCTCACCTGGATTACGCTGATCATGATATGTTACATTGTGCCATGGTAGTCATCTTGGCTACCAATCCAGAATCTGATGTTTGAAGAGTTTTAAGATTGCCACCATGGCCGCCATCTTGGCTACTGAACTGAATGATTTAGCAATTCTGAATCTCCATACCACCCTGATGCCTCCCATCAAGTTTTGGCTCAATCTGACTTACTGTTTGGGGGGAGATGTGGGTTGAAGAATTTCAAGATGGCCACCATGGCAGCCATATTGGATAATGAACAGAACAATTTTACCAATTCTCAATTTTCATAACACCCCAATGCCTCCCATCAAGTTTAAGCTCAATCAGACTTACCATTCTGGAGCAGATGTGATTTGAAGATTTTCAAGATAGGTGCCATGATGGCCATCTTGAAAATCAGAACAGAATCATTCTAGCAGTTCTAAATCTCTATGCTGCCCACATGCCTTCCACCAAGTTCCTACTCCATCCAACTTATGGTTCGGGAGCTGATAATTAAAAACTTCCAAGATGACTGCCATGGTTACCATCATGGTTATGATTGGGAGATGTTGTTTGAAGAATTTCAAGATGGCCACCATGGCAGCCATCTTGGGTATCAGAATGGAACAACTTTAGCAATTCTGAATCTCTGTCATTCCGGTGCCTCCCATCAAATTTTGGCTCAATCCTACTTACGGTTTGGGAAGAGATGTTGTTTAAAATTTCAAGATGGCAAGGGATATTGGAAAGAAACGATTTTAGCAATTCTGAATCTCTATGTCGCTCAAATGCCTTCCACTAAGTTTTGGCTCAATCTGACTTAAGATTTGGGAGGAGATGTTGTTTGAAGAATTTCAAGATGGCCACCACGGCGGCCATCTTGGATATTGGAAAGGATGGATGGATGGATGGATGGATATTTTGTTTATAGACGCTCAACCCTAAAAGGGCATATAGCGTCTAATAAGTTTTATGTTATATGATGATTTTATTTAATGAGAAATTTAAAAATATCTAGGATTGATGTGTTTATTTTAAAGAGATAAAGTATCAATGATTTTAAGTTATTAAAAATACTGATCATATTTTATTAAAAAGTCCGATCTCTTTAAGAAAGTCGAGTATTTTCTGAGTTGGCATATCAAAAAGTTCCTTTATAGTTTTTATATTAAAATACTTTGTGCGAATGTGATTAAATTCAGCACAAGTGATAAGAAAATGTTTGACTGTAAAAGGTTCATTACAAGGAATGCAGAATGGATGGATGGATGGATATTTTGTTTATAGACGCTCAACCCTAAAAGGGCATATAGCGTCTAATAAGTTTTATGTTATATGATGATTTTATTTAATGAGAAATTTAAAAATATCTAGGATTGATGTGTTCATTTTAAAAAGATAAAGTATCAATGATTTTAAGTTATTAAAAATACTGATCATATTTTATTAAAAAGTCCGATCTCTTTAAGAAAGTCGAGTATTTTCTGAGTTGGCATATCAAAAAGTTCCTTTATAGTTTTTATATTAAAATACTTTGTGCGAATGTAATTAAATTCAGCACAAGTGATAAGAAAATGTTTAACTGTGAAAGGTTCGTTACAAGGAATGCAGAATGGAGCTTGTTCATTTTTTAATATGTAAGAATATGTAATTCTAGTGTGTCCAATTCTACATCTGGTGATTTTTGTTTGTTCTTTTCTGCTGTAATTAGAGAATGTGCATTTGCTGTTAAAATTTGGTTTTATTTCATTTAATTTATTTTGAGTTTGTGTTTCCCAAACAGACTGACATTTATTGTTAATGTATAGACGGATGTTCGATTTAAAGTCGGAGTGAGGAATTTTAAAATTGGTTATCACTAAGGATAGTGCAGATTTAGCTTCTAAATCGGCTAATTCATTTCCACGAATATTAACGTGGCTGGGAAGCCAACAAAATACAATTTCTTTTGAAACAAAGGTAATAATATTTTTTAAGAATTTGCTGAATTAATGGGTTTCTATGGTGTAAATCTTTAAGAGATTTTAATACAGAAAGAGAATCTGAATAAATGATGAACTGTTTTTCAGGCTGATCTCTGATATGGTAAAGTGCAATATCAATTGCCTTGGCTTTGGCGGTAAAAATGGAGCTATTATCAGGTAATCTGATACTGTCAGTAAAATTTGGACTAATAACAGAACAAGCAACTTTCTCATCTTGTTTTGAACCATCTGTATAAATTGACAGGTAATGTTTATAATTTGATTTGATTTCTAAAAATTCATTCTTAAAAATATGTGACTCGACTTCTGTTTTTTTATTTTTATGAAGGTCTAAAATAATCTTTGGAGGGTTTAACGTCCATGGCTCTTTTGATGGAAAAGAAAAATGCTGAACATTTTTAATATTGATATTGGCCTCTTCAAGTAACGGTTGTATTCTCAGGCCAAGGGGTTTAATAGCCGTTGGTTTGTTGTTGTAAAATCTTTCATATTTCGGGTTAAAAACACAATCATAAGCTGAATTTCGTGGATTGGCGGCTAGTTTAGTAACATATTGAAGAGACAATTTTTCTCTTCTTATATATAGTGATGGTTCATTTGATTCAGCGTATAAACTTTCGATGGGGGAAGTATGAAAAGCCCCGAGAGCCAGACGTAAACCTTGGTGATGAATAGTATCCAAAGATTTCAAATAAGATTTTCTTGCGGATCCATAAACTATGGATCCATAATCCAATTTAGATCTAATTAAAGATCTATAGAGATTTAAAAGAACAGTACGATCTCCTCCCCAGTCGGAACTGGAGAGAACTTTAAGAATATCAAGAGCTTTTAAACATTTAACTTTTAAAGCTTTGATGTGTGGTATAAAAGATAATTTGTTATCGAACAAAAGACCCAGAAATTTTGCTTCACTGACGACTGGAATGGGACTACCGTATATGGTGAGATGAGGATCTAAATGTAGCTGACGTATCTGACAAAAATGAACGCATTGAGTTTTTGTTTTTGAAAATTTGAAACCATTTTCTGTTGCCCAATCTTCTATATTATTTAAACATCGTTGTAGTTTGAATTCAATGGTTTCCATATTTTTAGATCTAATAAATATTCCAAAATCGTCAACAAAAAGTGAACAATCAAGGTCTTTCACACATTTAACAATATCGTTAATTTTAATGCCAAACAAGGTAGGTGATAAAATGCTTCCCTGTGGTACACCTTGTTCTTGTTTAAATATGTCCGATAACGTATTACCTATTCGAACATTAAATGTTCGATCTGATAAAAAATTCTGAATAAAAAGTGGTAATCGGCCTTTAAGGCCTAATTTATGTAAATCTTTCATGATGCCATGTTTCCAAGTAGTATCGTAAGCTTTTTCAAGGTCAAAAAATACAGCTACGACATGTTCTTTTTTAACAAAGGCATCACGAATAAAAGATTCCAAACGAATCAAATGATCGTTTGTACAGTTATTTTTTCTGAATCCAGCTTGATATTTTGTTATAAGCTGGTTTGATTCCAAGAACCAAACCAGTCTATCATTAATCATTCTCTCCATTGTTTTACATAAACAACTTGTCAAAGCAATAGGTCTATAGTTAGTAGCTTCAGTATGATCTTTATTTGGTTTTGGTATAGGTATAATCGTTGCTTTACTCCAGTCTTTTGGAAATTTTCCAGTGATCCAAATATCATTTAAAATATTTAATAAAGTTTTTAAAGCGTTATCGGGTAAATGTTTAAGAATTTGATAATGGATGTCATCAGGACCAGCAGCTGTATCGTGAGATTTATTAAGAGCATCTAATAATTCTGAAGCTGTGAATGGTACATTATATTTTTCACGATTTAGTGACATAAAATTTAAATGCTCTTTCTCTCGTTCCTGTTTTATGTTTTGAAAGGTTTCAGAATAATTTGCACTAGAAGAGTTTTTCTGAAAATTCTCTCCTAGTGCATTGGAAATATCTTTAGTCGTTGAGCATATATTTCCATTTGATTTAATATGGACATGCTTGTTATTTTTATTTTTGCCAGTAATTTTTCGAATCATGTCCCATATTTTCTTTGCTGGAGTTCTAGAGTTAAGTTTGGAGACATATTGCTGCCAAGATGTTCTTTTAGCCGTTTTTATTGTCTTGCGAGCTTTTGCTCGCATTTGTTTGGCATGGATTAGATTTTCTTTTGTTGGCTGCCTATTGAACTTTTGTAGGGCAGATTTTCTTTTATTTATTGAATTTTTAACATCGTTATTAAACCAAGGTCTATTTTTTTTGAACGTGTCGAGGATATTGGAAAGAAACGATTTTAATAATTCTGAATCTCTATGTCGCTCAAATACCTCCCACTAAGTCTGGCTCAATCTGACTTATGGTTTGGGAGGAGGTGTTGTTTGAAGAATTTCAAGATGGCCGCATTTTAGCAATTTTGAATCTCTATGTTGCTACAACGCCTCCCACTAAGTTTCAGCTCAATCCAACTTATGGTTCTGGAGGAGATGTCAAAAATGTGAAAAGTTAACGACGGATGACAGACAATGGACAACAGGCAATGGCATAAGCTGACCTGGAGCAAAGCTCCAGGTGAGCTAATAATAAAAATACAATGTTAACCCTAGTACTGGGACAGACAGCCCTTGGCAAATAGTGTGACCTAGATCAAATGCCACAAAATGTAGTCTCATCAGGTTCCACAGTCTGCTTCTCAACCAGTAATGACATATGAACAGATAGCCGAAAGAATGTTGAAATCTAGGGCCAAAGGAATTTGTTCAAATTTAGGGCAAGTACGATAAGGTGTTTGTTTGTGTTGAGGTTTTATGGCCCAGTCAACCCAATGGAGTCATGTCAAGCGTGGTCAGTTTAGCTAACCACACCTTTACAGGGCAGACTTATTCTCTAAGCAGTTAACCAGTCTTGTGCACATTTTTTCGCCAGAAACTGACAAGTGCCCTTCTTGAATCAGGGGAAGGGAGAGAATGACCACAGAGTATATTTCATGATCAATCTCCAGGACAGGAAGTTGCCGAGTTGACGGGGATCGAACCCCCATCTCCTGATCACTAGTCTGACAAGCATCCAACTGAGCCACTTAGGCCGGCTCGATAAGGTGTTAAGGAGCCCCAATATTTATAGTTAACAATGGTTTCATTAAGAGGTGGTGGACGGGGATTTTCAGTCATTTTTTTAACCTGCGAGTACTGCTTCATATACTCAAAACCTTGTCTCTGGGACTCACAAAATTTATAAATGTGAGTCCCTAAACTCACAAAATACAATAGAAAACTACTTGAAAATATGTAAAGGACTCTTGGTTTTATCCTGGGACTTATTAAATATCAATCCTGTGAGTCCCTTGGACTCAGTAGAATGAAAAGGTAAATAAATCACCAGATTTTCCCCTTCTACTGGGACAATTTTCCTCGCTACTTTTTGACTAATTTGCACAGGTTATACCATAATTATCCTAAATATTGGACAGATGGGCCTTTGCAAACAGTGTAGACCCAGATCAGATGCCGCAAAATGCGGCATCTGATCAGGGTCTTCACTGTTTGCCATACATATAGCAATAATTTAGACAAGAGACAGTAGAATGGACTTCTTCAAAATTTCAGATAAGTATTGTAAGGAGTTAGGGTGTCCAAATACATCGGGTAAATACAGTATATATAGAACATACAAAACCACCTGCCTACTTAGCCTTGAAGCACCAGGTGTCAGAAAAGTTAGTGAAACTTCTGGTAAACCTGTTACCCAATTCCAGTAGACAACTAAAACGAGGATTACCTTGCTACATAGCTACAATTAAGGTTGCTTTTAGTTATTCTTGGACTGAAACATACCCTGTGGGACTCACTGATACTGTCTCAGTCTGGCAATATAAATAGATGGCACACACATGATGTTTTGGTGCAAAAATTGCCTTCTGAAAAACTCAAATTATCTGGACCCTCAGAGTGTGGAACAATGTTGCTAGACAGACAGACTTTGAAAAGCTCCTTCCATACCCTGGGCAGTGTTAAAAACAAAGTAACTGGGATTAATAATATACTTACCACACAGATGGCATGTCCAGGCATCAAGAGTGTCCTCTGAAATAAAAACAGTATACTGTTTGCAACCCATTAAGTGTCAATAAATAAGGCTTACAAAGTAATTGTTAAGGAGTATTTGGTGATAATTCTTGGATATTCTTATTATTTCTCTAGAAAACCATATTTTGTGGGTATACTCCATGTATTTTCGCGTTAAATTCAATGTCGCGTTAAACTGATTTCTCCATGAAAATAAATGGCAGTGCCACCTACCTGCTGGATATTTTAGATACAAAGTCACGCTCTAGTTGGCAAGGTTCGTTTTCAGAAATACACTGATGTTTTGTGATTTACGCTTAGAAAAGAAATATCTTGACAAAAGTGATAGCAGTCCATAATGAAATTTACACCTATATCTATAAAATCGACTTTTACAGCTAAGACTAACTTATTTTTTTACGAAAATGTCAACTCTAAGGCATCGGTACTTTGTGTTTAAAAATGGCCAAAAATTGCAAAGATCACACGACAATCACGATAATTTCCCGCCGAAATCTTAATTAACGCGAAGTCACATGACGTTTGGTTCGAAGTGGCGTCGATATGGTTGGCTTGTTTACACAAATGCTTTCACAAAACAATCCACAGAACTACATTATTTGTACATAAAATAAATGCTCAGATAATAATTTGGATGACTTCAGGATTATTTTCAGCATTTGTCTCTGTTAGTAGATATGATGAAACTGTTTATCATTAGTAACGCGAAAATACATGAAACCGGGCTACTCATTAGAAGTGCCTCTAAGAAAATTGCAATGAGTACTCACAACATACATTTCCATGGAGAAATTGATCCCAGAATTATCAAATATTCCCCTTTTATAAAGTCCTCTGAAAGCCAATTACATTTCGCATGAATCATCTGATATATAAGCAGATCATTCACATGAAGTGTCAATGAAGCCTTAATTCTCAGAAAAACACAAAGAAAATGCTTCAGAATATCAGCTGCTACAATTTGGAATGAAATCACAGCCTGTAAAGCCTTATTTTGCCAAAAAAAGAAAACGATAAAATGTTGTCGACTATTTGTTATGATGCTTTAGGAGTTATGGTTATGTCACTCAGCAGCGTAAAATTGACGGGGTTGGATTTGATCAAAATAACATACTTATTCTACGTATTCATAAAGATGGCCTGAGACCAAGCAGTGGGAACCCAGATAAATACCACACACTAGGGGTCAGTAGAGCATCTATCCCAAAACTGATTTCTTGTGGGTTTTTTTTTGTCCTCATCAGGGTCTACACTGTTTGCCATACCTACAGCAATAGTTTAGACTCATCAGCAGGTAGGAGAACGGACTATTTCAAATTTTAGGACAAATATAGTAAGTAAATTATGTGTCCCAATACCTAGGGTAAATATGATAAATCTGTGCATACAGATACCTCTCTAACAAATATATACTTTTTCTTGCATAGGTTTTTGACTTTGTATGTTGTTCAATATAATATAAAAATGTAAAAAGATCAATTTTGGCTTATATAAGCTCTACTGACCCCAAGTATTTTGAATCAAAAGAGAGTTTCAAACCCCTGGCACCCCCTCTGAATCCACCCTGATGTCAGGAGACTACAGGGGAACTTGAATGACAGCAGAAAACTGAAGAAATAAATCCCCTCTTTCTCCATCTGCTGGAAGCACAGTAGACTGATTCCTAGCCCACCACAGCAATTGCACGTAATCCAACATACCCACACAATGTTTTGATACAGAAATAAGAATTAAAATTCAATTTCTAAATTACATTCTTATCTAGAGCTCTGCATGGTAATGGTACGAATCTTAATCACACTCTGGCTAAATTCAGCAGACAAATTATTATTTTTTCAGACTTTTTCCCAGAAAATGGGCTTTGACATTTGTCAAGTCTATTTTCTGATAAAAATAAAAAATTTCAAATATTTTTTTTTTTTTTTTTTTTTTTTTTTTTCAGAGAAAGTAAGATCTGACTTTTTTTTTTTTCTTTTTTTCAGAGAAAATAAGATTTGACATTTCATGTGAATCTTTTGCAGGCAGATAATTCACAAGAAAGGTAGGTAAAGTCTTATTTTCTCAGAAAAAAAAAATAATAAAGGTCAAAGTTCATCTGCTACATGTTTGTTTAGCTCTTGAGCTGTCAAGCTACTGCAAGGGCTTATTTTGCAGGTTCTAGCCTAAAGCTATCTGGCAGGTTTGAGAGTGATCACACCTATGCCCAAAGAGAGCACCAATGTAGAATGACGATGATATGTAGGTTCTAGCCTAAAGCTATCTGGCAGGTTTGAGAGTGATCACACCTATGCCCAAAGAGAGCATCAATGTAGAATGACGATGATATGCAGGTTCTAGCCTAAAGCTATCTGGTAGGTTTGAGAGTGATCACACCTATGCCCAAAGAGAGCACCAATGTAGAATGATGATATGTAGGTTCTAGCCTAAAGCTATCTGGCAGGTTTGAGATTTGATTGATTGAGTTGGGGTTTAACGACACGTCAACCCTTGTGGGTCATTTTGTGTCGTCTCCCAGAGAAAGGGAGAAAAAAGATAGAAGAGATAGTAGAGGAGATGAAAGAGAGGGACAGGGAAGAAAGAGGAACAGGAATGAAAGTGAAGAAACAGAAGAAATAAAAACATCCCCCTCTACCCTTACCTGCTACAAGGATAGCAGGCCTTGCCCAGCTGTAAGCCAATATCAGTTGGGCGCCCCGGTGACGTAAGATAAAGGACACCTTCGCACCACCCAACCACCCCTAGGCAGGTTTGAGAGTGATCACACCTATGCCCAAAGAGAGCACCAATGTAGAATGACGATGATTTGCAGGTTCTAGCCTAAAGCTATCTGGCAGGTTTGAGAGTGATCACACCTATGCCCAAAGAGAGCACCAATGTAGAATGACGATGATATGCAGGTTCCAGCCTAAAGCTATCTGGCAGGTTTGAGAGTGACCACACCTATGCCCAAAGAGAGCACCAATGTAGAATGACGATGATATGTAGGTTCTAGCCTAAAGCTATCTGGCAGGTTTGAGAGTGATCACACCTATGCCCAAAGAGAGCACCAATGTAGAATGACGATGATATGCAGGTTCCAGCCTAAAGCTATCTGGTAGGTTTGAGAGTGATCACACCTATGCCCAAAGAGAGCACCAATGTAGAATGATGATGATATGGCACTTTACGTCCCTTTCAACATTATTAACCCTTGTCCTGCTGAATAAATTAAGATGCCACGCCTTTTTCAAATTTTCAGCCAATCAGATTATTTGATCCAGATTGTTGATATAAATTCACAAACTGAATGGCAAACAGTGCAGATCCAGATCAGTTGGCTTCTTCAGAAGCCAACTGATCTGGATCTACGCTGTTTGCAGAGGCAGTGTATATCCGGGTTCAGCAGGACAAGGGTTAAAGTCACATCAACATGATGGGAGGGTTATAATGAAAGACTGTGCAATCACATGACACAGTCATGACTTGAATTCCGTCTCCGGTGGGATTTGAACCTGGGACCTTATGGTCCAATATTGGGAGCACTAACCGCTCAGCCACCCTGACAATTCATTGATGTAGAAATTGGTACAGGGAACCCTCGTTAGAATGACAGCATTTGTTCCCAAAGATGTTGCCATTAAAATGAATTTGCTGTTGTAAAGAATATTTAATGCGCAGAATGATATGCAAGAAAGACCTTGTTTTATTCTTGTTTCCTCACAGAACATACGTTTTGGATATTTGTTAGAATTTTCTTGGTGAGACAATTCTAACAAATATTCAAAACATATGTTGCTTGGAGTTTTAATGCAATATTCTTGCCTAATTTTTCATTAAATGTCACCTCTTAAGTGAAGGTTTCGTGACGTTCAAATTGTCATAATGAAACAAATTTTGTTTTTCTAACGAGTGTCGGTGTAACAAGGGTTAACTGTATAACGACAACTTACCCCTCTTCCTAGCCCTGTATTCCGCTTGCTCCATCGCTGAAAATTAGAACATAAGACATGCTAAAGGAAAGGCCATATTTGTGAAAACTGAAGATTCACTCTAAATAAATATATCTACCTGTAGCTGGGACTGTATCAGAATTAAGGGTGAGGGTTGGACATCAATAAAATCAGGATTTATTCCCACAAGAGTTTTACTGATGACTGGTCCAAGGTATTTCTGTTGTGAGTCCTCTTTGTTTTTCCATTGTCCTTTTGTTTTTTCTATTTTTGAAACAGGCCTGTTTTGTGTTGCCGTTTCATCAGACCAAATCCTTATCTTTTGCACTGCCAAGACCACGTTCTGTGACTGGTCATTCCTGGGTATCTTTGCATATGCTTATTTTGTTTTGGGCAGTGTGTGCATCTGCAGTCTGGTCAGGGTCCTTGCTCTTTCCTTCAGATACAGTATTACCATAAATGCTCAGGAGCTGTCTGAGCTAGGTCCCCAAACCCTAGATAAGGCAGTTTTTCATCTGAAACCATTATAGACTGTATATGGCACCTGCATACTAAATGTGAAAAGCACCAGAAGAGTAAGAGTTTGTGTTGAGGTTTTACAGCCCAATCAACCCATTAGAGTCATGTCAAGCGTGGTCAGTTTACCTAACCACACTTTTCCCTGGGCAGGCTTAGTCCTCTAAGCATTTAACCAGTACTTGTGTGCATTCGTTCACCTGAATCTGACAACTGCTCTTTTTTTATTTTGTTTGTGTTGAGGTTTTACGGCCCAATCAACCCATTAGAGTCATGTCAAGCGCGGTCAGTTTACCTAACGACACTTGTCCTCGGGCAGGCTTAGTCCTCTAAGCATTTAACCAGTACTTGTGTGCATTCTTTCACCTGAATCTGACAACTGCTCTTTTTTTATTTTGTTTGTGTTGAGGTTTTACGGCCCAGTCAACCCATCAGGTCATGTCGAGCGTGATCAGTTTATCTAATCACACTTTTTTCCTGAGCAGGCATAGTCCTCTAAACTATTAACCAGAACTTGTACACAGTCTTTTTGCCAGAATCTGAAAACTGCCCATCTTGAATCAGCCAAAGGGAGAGAATGACCCCAGAATGACCCTAGAAAATATTTCATGATCAATCTCCATGAAAGAATGTTGACGGACCCAGTGGGGATGGAACCCATGACCTCCTGATCACCAGTCGGACAGGCATCTGATAGCCACCGAGGCTGGCCACCAGAAGAGTACAAGTTATTCTTGATTAGCTCAGTGAGATAAAACAATAGCTTAATACCAACAGTGAAGACCCAGATCAGACTGCACTTCAGGGCCTTTGTTGTTGACGATAAGACCTTGTATTTGTACCATAGCTATAGTTATAATGACAGTTGTTTTTTTAACCAAAAAGTATGGAATTGTTTTCTTATTCTTCCATTTTAATGTAAAATTTGTGTGGTACCAAAGGTGCTTCTAATGAGTATCTACAATTAATGTATTTATATGGGAAAATATGTGGATACCTCCTCTTCTGGAGCAATGTTGCAGTTACCAAGACATGTCAATAAGCAGTACATACCCCTGCTCAGAAACAAAAAGATGTAATGGACGGACTGATCAACAGACAGGTTTGCAGAAATGGTAAATTATGTGACTAAAACAAGGTGCTGCTGTCTTTAAATTGCTAAGTCAGAACTCCTGCCATTTATTCTAAAACAAGTTTGCCATCAAACTTGCACCTGCACTTTAATAGATGGATATTTTGTTTATAGACGCTCAACCCTAAAAGGGCATATAGCGTCTAATAAGTTTTATGTTATATGATAATTTTATTTAATGAGAAATTTAAAAATATCTAGGATTGATGTGTTTATTTTAAAGAGATAAAGTATCAATGATTTTAAGTGATTAAAAGTACTGATCATATTTTATTAAAAAGTCCGATCTCTTTAAGAAAGTCGAGTATTTTCTGAGTTGGCATATCAAAAAGTTCCTTTATAGTTTTTATATTAAAATACTTTGTGCGAATGTGATTAAATTCAGCACAAGTGATAAGAAAATGTTTGACTGTGAAAGGTTCATTACAAGGAATGCAGAATGGAGCTTGTTCATTGTTTAAAATATAAGAATGAGTAATTCTAGTGTGTCCAAGTCTACATCTCGTGATTTTTGTTTGTTCTTTTCTGCTGAGATTAGAGAATGTGCATTTGCTGTTAAAATTTGGTTTGATTTCATTTAATTTATTATAAGTTTGTGTTTTCCAAACAGACTGACATTTGTTGTTGATGTATTGACAGACGTTTGATTTAAAGTCGGAGTGAGGAATTTTGAAATTGGTTATTACTAAGGATAATGCAGATTTGGCTTCTGAATCTGCTAATTCATTTCCACGAATATTAACGTGGCTGGGAAGCCAACAAAATATAATTTCTTTTGAAGCGGAAAGATAATAATATTTTTTAAGAATTTGCTGAATTAATGGGTTTCTATGGTGTAAATCTTTAAGAGATTTTAATACAGAAAGAGAATCTGAATAAATGATAAACTGTTTTTCAGACTGATCTCTGATATGGTAAAGTGCAATATCAATTGCCTTGGCTTCGGCGGTAAAAATGGAGCTATTATCAGGTAATCTGATACTGTCAGTAAAATTTGGACTAATAACAGAACAAGCAACTTTCTCATCTTGTTTCGAACCATCTGTATAAATTGACAGGTAATGTTTATAATTTGATTTGATTTCTAAAAATTCATTCTTAAAAATATGCGACTCGACTTCTGTTTTTTTATTTTTATGAAGGTCCAAAATAATCTTTGGAGGGTTTAACGTCCATGGCTCTCTTGACGGAAAAGAAAAATGCTGAACATTTTTAATATTGATATTGGCCTCTTCAAGTAACGGTTGTATTCTCAGGCCAAGGGGTTTAATAGCCGTTGGTTTGTTGTTGTAAAATCTTTCATATTTAGGATTAAAAACACAATCATAGGCTGAATTACGTGGATTGGCGGCTAATTTAGTAACATATTGAAGAGACAATTTCTCTCTTCTTATATACAATGATGGTTCATTTGATTCAGCGTATAAACTTTCGACGGGGGAAGTACGAAAAGCCCCTAGAGCCAGACGTAAACCTTGGTGATGAATAGTATCCAAAGATTTCAAATAAGATTTTCTTGCGGATCCATAAACTATGGATCCATAATCCAATTTAGATCTAATTAAAGATCTATAGAGATTTAAAAGAACAGTACGATCTCCTCCCCAGTCGGAACTGGAGAGAACTTTAAGAATATCAAGTGCTTTAAGACATTTAGCTTTTAAAGCTTTGATGTGTGGTATAAAAGATAATTTGTTATCGAACAAAAGACCCAGGAATTTTGCTTCACTGACGACTGGAATTTGACTACCGTATATGGTGAGATGAGGATCTAAATGTAGCTGACGTATCTGACAAAAATGAACGCATTGAGTTTTTGTTTTTGAAAATTTGAAACCATTTTCTGTTGCCCAATCTTCTATATTGTTTAAACATCGTTGTAGTTTGAATTCAATGGTTTCCATATTTTTCGATCTAATAAATATTCCAAAATCGTCAACAAAAAGTGAACAATCAAGGTCTTTCACACATTTAACAATATCGTTAATTTTAATGCCAAACAAGGTAGGTGATAAAATGCTTCCCTGTGGTACACCTTGTTCTTGTTTAAATATGTCCGATAACGTATTACCTATTCGAACATTAAATGTTCGATCTGATGAAAAGTTTTGAATAAAAAGTGGTAATCGGCCTTTAAGGCCTAATTTATGTAAATCTTTCATGATGCCATGTTTCCAGGTAGTATCGTAAGCTTTTTCTAAGTCAAAAAATACAGCTACGACATGTTCTTTTTTAACAAAGGCATCACGAATAAAAGATTCCAAACGAATCAAATGATCGTTTGTACAGTTATTTTTTCTGAATCCAGCTTGATATTTTGTTATAAGCTGGTTTGATTCTAAGAACCAAACCAGTCTATCATTAATCATTCTCTCCATTGTTTTACACAAACAACTTGTCAAAGCAATAGGTCTATAGTTAGTAGCTTCAGTATGATCTTTATTTGGTTTTGGTATAGGTATAATCGTTGCTTTACTCCAGTCTTTTGGAAATTTTCCAGTGATCCAAATATCATTTAAAATATTTAATAAAGTTTTTAAAGCGTTATCGAGTAAATGTTTAAGAATTTGATAATGGATGTCATCAGAACCAGCAGCTGTATCGTGAGATTTATTAAGAGCATCTGATAATTCTGAAGCTGTGAATGGTACATTATATCTTTCATGATTTAGTGACGTAAAATTTAGATGCTCTTTCTCTTGTTCCTGTTTTATGTTTTGAAAGGTTTCGGAATAATTTGCACTAGAAGAGTTTTTCTGAAAATTCTCTCCTAGTGCATTGGAAATATCTTTAGTCGTTGAGCATATATTTCCATTTGATTTAATATGGACATGCTTGTTATTTTTATTTTTGCCAGTAATTTTTCGAATCATGTCCCATATTTTCTTTGCTGGAGTTCTAGAATTAAGTTTGGAGACATATTGCTGCCAAGATGTTCTTTTAGCCGTTTTTATTGTCTTGCGAGCTTTTGCTCGCATTTGTTTGGCATGGATTAGATTTTCTTTTGTTGGCTGCCTATTGAACTTTCGTAAGGCAGATTTTCTTTTATTTATTGAATTTTTAACATCTTTATTAAACCAAGGTCTATTTCTTTTTGAACGTGTCGAGGACTTTGGAATACATTTTTCGGCTACATGAATTAATGTATCAGTAAAAGCTTGTATATCATCTGCTGTTTTAAACATTTCAGGATTTAATTTTTCATTACATAGCTCCATAAAATTCTCCCAGTTTGCTTTATTGAAATTCCATCGGGAATGATGGTCTTCATTTGTCGATTCAATTTCTTCAATTTTAATTGGAAAATGATCGCTCCCATGAAGGTCATCTAAAACTGACCAATCGAAATCTAAGTAAATATTTGGAGAGCATATAGACAAATCTAAAGCAAAATAATTTCTTGTAGGAGAATGAAGATAAGTTGGTTGTTTATCGTTAAATAAACATAAATCATTTTCTGCAATAAAATTTTCTATTATTTCTCCTTTGTCATTTGTATCCAGACAACCCCATAGTTTGCTGTGACTATTAAAATCACCTAATAATAAATAAGGACGAGGTAACTGGTTTATAAGATTTTCTAAATCGTGTTTAGAAAATTTACAGTGTGGAGGAAGATATAGAGAACAAATTGTTATGGATTTAGACAGAGTGACATTTACAGCAACAGCTTGTAAATTACTATTTATATCTATCTGTCTATGAGGAACATTTGATTTTACAAGGATAGATGAACCTCCTGAGGCTTTCTGATTTTCAGTTGCGATATGATTATATAAACTATAATTTTTAAAATTAATATTATCTGTATTTTTTAAAAAGGTTTCCTGGAGACAAAAGACAGTCGGAGAAAGTAGTGTTGTTAAAATTAAAATTTCGTTATAATTTGCTTTTAGTCCTCGACAGTTCCACTGAATAATTGATTTTTTATCCATGATAAATGGAGAGATGATTTGAAAATAAGGAACTTAATCCTTTTGTTTTCTCTGAGACTGCGAGAACATGGAGGAGTCAGTCTCTAACTCCATGGTCTCAAGGGAATCGAACCGATTGACCAACTTGATCGGATCGGCCCACGCCCCTTTACTGTATGGATTTGGTGCTTTATCTTTATCTTTTTCTTTTCCATTTTTTCCTTTCTGGTCAGCTGTCCTGGACCTGGATCTCTGTTGTGATCCACTTGTTTTAGTCGGCTGTGTTTGTGAACTGTTTTGAGATTTTGTTGGTGGTCTAGACTGATGAGTAGATGTGGGTTTAGGTTTAGGTTTTACAGTAGGAGTGATAACTTTTGAATTTGCTTTGATGACAGAATCTTTTTCGTTAAACTGGGTAGAAATTTCTTTGGTTTCAGGTTTAGTGTTTAGGGATTGAACAACTTTTGCAAAGGTGATTTCAGGTTGATTTTCTTGTATTTTTTTGGCTTCCAAATAAGTGATTTTTTGTGTAACTTTAATTTTCATGATTTCTTTCTCTTTTTTCCAAATTTCGCACTGATTTGATTTTGATTGATGGTTTTTGTGACAGTTCACACACTTGGCTTCGTTTTTACAAGCATTTGTAGAGTGATCAAAGTCACCCATACCACATTTTTCACATACTGATCCAGGTAATTCAGGACAGCCGTTTTCATGATGTCCAAACCTCTGACAGTTGAAACACCGCAGAGGATTTGGAATGTAGACTTCAACCGGTATAATTCGGTAAAAGATTTTTAGTGATTTCGGTAAAGTTGTGGTGTTGAAAGTTAGTAAAAGTGTATTTGTTTCTATAAAGTTTCCATCTTTTTTAATTTTAAAACGTTTGCAAGCTGTTACTCCTTGTGTGTTAAGATATTCTGTGATATTTTCTTCAGTTTCATGTTTTAGCATCCTGTCACGGATAATACCTTTGCAACTATTGAGTGTTTTATGTTCCGTGACAGAGACATTAATGTTAAAGAATTTTGTAATTTTCAAGAGATTATCAGTTTGAGATTTTCTGTTAGTTTCGACCAAAAGAGTTCCATTTTTTAATTTTTTTACATTTTTTGGAGTGCCTATTAAAGATTCTATTTGCTTTTCTATGATGAAAGGAGACAGTGAAGTAATTGGTTTGTCTTCCTTACTCGAAATCACTAAAAATTTAGCGAAGTTCTCATTTGCTTTGAAAGTAAAAGTAGTCGGTTGCGTGTCGTCCTCCGAAGAGTCGAACGCCAGAAATCGTTTTCGAGAGGCCATGATGATGAAATTTTTGATTCGATAGCTATGCGCCCCACCCTCCATGGAGCCCTACAAGGGGACGTTTAACAGAAATGGATCTCCTATTTCTAACGTCAAGGCTACATTGCTATTATACTCGGTGTCAAGATCAGAGTCTTCAGCTCGGCCTCATGCTTAGATGATTTCCCACCTATTCATCTAAATTTCCATAGAAAAATGTATGAACAGTTGAGTTCATCCCCCTATCCACAGCCTCCACTCACAGAGGTTTCCGCCAAAGCCCCAATACAAGCCCACCAATTGACCCTTCAGCCGCCGCCCATTGAAACTCACTTAAAGTTAGAGGAACATGAGAAAAATAAGCCCGGTTTGGTACCATAAAGATACGTATGAAAGAGAGAAAGAAGCTAAGAACAAGTTGTGTGCTTCTAGAGCTTGGCACGACTGAGCCGATTGATCCAGGCCGGATCTAACCCAGACCGCTCTTCTATCTGAAATAAGGGCCAAAATGATGTGTTGAAAAGCTGGAGATCCCTGGGCTTTCCTCAATCATCAGGTTCCCCTCTCCCAGCATACGAGACGCCACCCACGGCAAACAGGTGGTTCCTGTTTTAATAGGGGATTACACCCTATCCACTACAGAAGGAAAGTGATCTGTAGATTTTATTCCCTACAGACAAGGGAGGCCGAAAACGTCTGGGAAATTGAAAGGTTATTTTTAACATTAGGAGATCCATATTTAAAATAAACAGTTTATTAAAGAAAGGATTCATTTTGGATTCATTTTTAAAGAGAGTCAAACAAACAAGCTGTGTTAGATGATATGTAGCTTTCAAATGATATGTAGCTTTCATACCTTGAAAAACGTTTAGTTTTTTTATCTAACAATAATAAATGCATCTTACTTTTTAATGTGGAGAATGCTAGAGTTCGGAAAAATGACACAAACACAAGACAAACACATATGTTAAATACAGATGAGGTTATAATCTTCGTCCCATGTGCGACCCACGGGCACAGAATGATACACAAACAAATGAAGCATGTTAGTAACATGAGATAGGAAAGGTTTAAAAGGATAGATCTCGCGAAATTTGTTTTTTCCAATTTAAGATGCATTTTCAGTAAATTTAATTTTATAGTCTGGAATTATACCGGTTGAACGGACGGTTGCTCTGTTATGTTAGGGGTTTTACCCAACTGCCACAGAAGCGGAAGGCAGCCACCTATTTCGAGGGCCCGGGTGGTCACGGGCGGCCTCTTTTAGACGGCTCGTACGTCACGCAGAGGGTACGTCTGGCCTATTCTAAGCCCGGGACCAGCACGGGACCGCACTTTAATATGTCTGCAATGTCTTGGAAAGATCCAACAAAAGGTGTAAGAGTTGATTTCAAAAGGTACTGTATTTACCCTAAGTATTCGGACACCTCAGCTCCTTACCATATATGTTCTAAAATTTGAACCAGTACAATTCACTACCCGATGTTGTGTCTAAAAATTGCTGGATGAGTGGCAAACAGTGTAGACCCAGATGAGACGCCGCATTCTGCGGCATTTTATTTGGGTCTAAACTGTTTGCTCAGCCCTGTCTTTGTTTGTTTGATTTGGGCTTAACGTCGCTTTCAACAATCTTTCAGTCATATCGCGACGGTGTCTGGATGTGGCAGGGAGCTCAATGCTCACTTTTAGAGTGCTGCCGCACTGAAATATCAAGCCCCAGATACTTTGACATGATATTCCACCCAGTCACATTATACTGACACTGAGATGACCAGTTCTGATTCCTAGCTCTTCTACTTTCTTAATGCTGAGCGCCAAGCGAAAGAGCAGCTAATACCATTTTTAAAGTCTTTGGTTAGACCCAGCCGGTGATCGAACCCGCAACCTACCGGTCACACTCAGGCCTGTCTGTCCGAATACATATGGTAAATATGGTATACACTATTAACCATCACTGACTTGGTGCAGTTGTCCTAAAATGGCTTAGTTATCTGTAATGCATGTGTAAAGTTTTGAAAAGAGCCATCAAAAGTTGTAAGAGGAGTTGATTTCACTAAATATGCACTATTAACTATCGAAACACCATTTTCCCTTTAACCCTTACATGCTGAATAAATTAAGATAAACAAAAATAAAGAATAAATTGAGATGCCACACCCACTTCTAATTTTCAGCCAATTAGATTACTTGATGAAGGTTGTTTATACAAATGACAAACCTTGTAGATCCAGATCAGCTGGCTTCTGAGGAAGCCAACTGATTTGGATCTACATCAATTACAAATGCAAGACATGTCCAGGTTCAGCAAGATTTGGGTTAAAATGCAGTCGCTATCATCAGCACAACATTTTCCAAAGTCTATGGGAAACTCAAGGGTGGGTAACCATCATGCCAATAGTCCAATTTGTGCTAAATTCGAACTTCTTTGGATTTTATGTCTGTTCCCATTATCTGCAAATTTGATGATTGTTTGTTTGTATTGAGGTTTTACGGCCCAGTCAACCCAATGGGGTCATGTCAAGCCCGGTCAGTTTACCTAACCACACGTTTACTGGGCAGGCTTAGTCCTCTAAGCGGTTAACCAGTATTGTGCACATTCTTTCGCCAGAAACTGACAATTGCCCTTCTTGAGTCAGCGGAAGGGAGAGAATGACCGTAGAAAATATTTCATGATCAATCTCCATGAAAGAATGTTGCCGACCTAAGCGGGGGTTGAACCCGCGACCTCCTGGTCTCCAGTCGGACGGCGCATCCAACTGAACCACCGAGGCCAGCCACAAGTTTGATGAAGATCTGATAAAAAATGAAGTTGCTGTCAGCCGGACAACATTTTCTCCATTAAATGTCTAATGGCAGTCACATGACTTACCGAAATACTGGAACACTACCAAAATATCAGAATACCCATGAAAAATACAGGAATACCCTTGATTTCATTAATACTGATAGAGTATGTAGGAATAAAAAAAAATACTAGGGTGGAAAGGCCCCGGCCAAAACATTTTCTTTAAAATAAACCATGCCAAAATTACTTAGCAGGCATGTATAATGAAATATGTGTTCGGATTCTAGTGTATAAACACAAGCGGATGATATGCATCCATCACAAAATTATGGGAAAATGACGCCTACTAATACTCGTACATCAGCAAACAAACACAAGAAATCCGTGGAAAGCGATGTCACACCTGCGGGGATTAAGTCATACAAGTTCCTATTTGTATTGAAAAAAAATCTATTTTGCAGTATTCAAGAAATTGATGGGTTAGAAAAATGGACAAAGTAGAAAATTTGGAATATTGACTTGCAAAATTTTATCTAAACCTGTCCATTATTTCACAAGATATTGATACTGAGCTGATATCATTTTTGCCCATTTTTCAAGGCCAGTAACTCAGCTGAAAATTGACGAAAAATGTCATGTGACAATCCCAAGCTAGGTATTGTTAACAACAATATGTATGCAAAATATTATCCTAATCCATCAATTCTTTCACAAGATATTGAGCGGAAACCAATTTTGGGCATAAATCAAGGGCCCCTAAATCTGCTGAAATGAATCTGAGATTTATGTGCAAACAATATGCACATCTTCAGACCATGACCTAATCATCTGTGAAGTTTCAAAGTTATTGGCTTAAAACTGCAGAAGGAGTTGCGCTCACGAGACACCCACTCACTATAAGGGTTTTAGGTAAAAACTGACTAAGTTAACAAAGTGAAAAAAGTTGAAAAAAAAATCTGAGAATTATAAGCAAACAATATGCACACCTACACACCATGGCCAAAACATCTCTGAAGTTTCAAAATGATTGACCAAAAACTGTAGGAGGAGTTGCGCTCACGAGACACCCACTGACTATTAGGGTTTTAGGTAAAAACTGACTAAAGTTAACAAAGCGAAAAAAGTTAAAAAAAAATCTGAGCATTATGAGCAAATAATATGTGCATTTACACACCATGGCCAAAACATCTTTGAAGTTTCAAAATGATTGGTCAAAAACTGTAGGAGGAGTTGCGCTCACGAGACACCCACTGGCTATAAGGGTTTTAGGTAAAAACTGACTAAGTTAAAGCGGAAAAAGTTGAAAAAAAAATCTGAGAATTATGAGCAAACAATATGCGCATCTACACACCATGGCCAAAACATCTGTGAAGTTTCAAAATTATTGGCCAAAAACTGTAGTAGGAGTTGTCCTCACAAGACACCCACTGACTATAAGGGTTTTAGGTAAAAAACGACTAAGTTAACAAAGCAGAAAAAGTTGAAAAAAAAAAATCTGAGAATTACGAGCAAACAATATGTACATCTACATGCCATGGCCAAAACATCTGTGAAGTTTCAAAACGATTGGCCAAAAACTGTAGGAGGAGTTGTGCTCACAAGTCAATTGTTGATGAACAGACAAACGGACGAATGGACAGGTCACGGCATGCCTATATCGCACCTGCGTGCTAACGCAGGTGCGACAAAAATGAATAGCAATACATTTGTTCACTGAGATAGACAAGCAAGACAAGCAAAATCATTGCAAATCACCTAAATTTCAACTTTCTTTGCATCTTTTCCATGTTGGTAAACAATGCAGCTAGAACAAGGCTATGTATTTAGAAACAGGTTTTCAGAGAATTATAACTGAAAAAATAAACTATGTTTCTTTTCATTTAAAAATTTGCTCTTGTTGGTCATAGCATCATAAAGATAAACAAAGTTTCCAAGATCAAATAGAAAAATTTCTATTTGCATTCAGTAAACATTAAAGAATTTCTCTCAGTAACTTCCGGAAGTGTTGAGGCCTTTGCAGACGTCACTAGTTTCTTTGCAAAATGTTAATAATTCAAGATTTTAAAATTTAAAAATTAAAAAAGTAATGAATTTATACTTATATTCTTTTTGTTCCACTGTTCATATCACTTCAAAATGGAGTGTTAAATACAAAAGTGTTCAAGTATTTCTTGGTTTGAAGTGATGGGTATTTCTGTTTTTCACTGGTATTCCGGTGGTAATTTCTGGCTGTGAATTTGCATACTACATGTGTCAACAATATTCTTAGAGAAAACACTACAAGGATAACTTGAAAATTAACTGTAGTTACATACTTTCCCTCTTCCTATAATCAGGCTTTCAAGTGCCCTCCAGTGAAAAAGTAGGGATAAAGTAGGGCTCAAAATTTTGAAAAAGTAGGGCAAAAGTAGGAATTTAAATAATGAAAAGTAGTGATAGTAGGGATGTTCTGAGTGTTTTCAGACTTAGAAAAAGATAAAATAAGAAAACAGTTTTCTCTGAACAATAACACTATATCACCATGGTAAGGAAATACCAAAACAAATGTTCCAAAAAAGGAGTTACAACTGAAGTACAAATATTTCATTTACTTTTGCATCGTGACTGCTCAGATTAAGTTAATCCAATTTTAACAAACTTCGAGCGAGAGAGGAAAAAAATTACAGTTTTTGGTCACTTCAAATATTTTTGGACTAAAAAGTAGGGATAGTAGGGCATTTTCAGAAAAAAGTAGGGAAAAGTAGGAACACAAAAAAAAAGTAGGGAAAAGTAGGAATAGTAGGAAAAGTAGGGCCCGCTTGAAAGCCTATATAATTTGACATTATCAGAGGACTTGTTAAGGGGGAGTATTTGGTGATAATTTAGGGATAATTTTTCTTACTTCTCCATAAAAACATATGTTTTGGGTACTCATTAGAAGTGCCTCGCTGAGGCGCTTCTAATGAGTACCCACAACATATGTTTTTATGGAGAAATGGAGAAAATTATCCCAGAATTATTACCAAATACTCCTCCTTAACAAGTCCTCTGATAATATATAAAAAAACAAGGATATTACACTCCTCCTTAAGTCCTCTGATAATATATCAAAAAACAAGGATATTCAAGTATTTTGGTAGTGTTTCGGTATTTCAATTGGTCATGTAACCTGTCTAATAGACTAAATTGCAAGTAACTCTCATGTGAATAGTGGGATCTGTCCAAAAATCTAACTTATCCAAGTCCTAAATTTGATAAAGATTTGATTAAAAATGACATAGCTATTGTCCTGACAACATTTTCCTAGGTCTATGAGGCCCTCAAGGGCAGGTAACTCATGCCAATTGTTGGAGAGTTATTCATAATACAGAATTAGTAAAGAATTTCATTGCCATGATACATGTAATATGTTAATACAGTATTAGTACAGAATTAACTAATTTGCATGTGATTCTCTGTACTATGCATAAGAAGTTCCACTCAAAAGGTATCCACTGTCTATACACTTTCATAAAATCTGAGGTAAAAAAAAAATAGATCAAACTCAGTGAAATGATGCTATACCTGCCCCATCCCCGCCTCCTCCCCTCCCCCACCCCACAACCCACAACCCCTCCCCAAAGAAGTAATGTTTATTTCAGGTAGAAGAAATTAATATAGGAATTTCATCGAAAGCATATGCATTTTCTCATATGATGCATGAGAAGTTGGGCTTGAAAAGTACCCACAGTCTGTATACTTTCACAAAATCTGAGATAAGAAAATAAAGTTAAAGTGGAAATAGTGACAAAAATTTTTTTAAACTCATAGATCCAAACCACGTGCACTTCTGCAGACCCGTGAGAAAACATGCAAAGTTTCAAAAAGACCAATTTAAAATTGTATGAGAAGCTGCAATCACAAGGTACCCACTGTCTATACATCTTTAGTCAGAAAATGACAAAGTTCAAAAAGTAGAAAAAACGTGACAAAACATTAAGGCAAGGATTATATAAAAAGCACATGCACATCTACAGACTATGAAGAAAACATGTGCAAAGTTTCAAAAAGATTGGTAAAAAATTGTATGAGGAGTTGTGCTCACAAGGTATCCACTGTCTATATACTGAGGGTGAAAAATGACTAAGTTCACAATGTGGAAAAAGTGAAAAAAAAAAAGACCTAACAATATATTTTATCCAAACCACATGCACATCCTCATACCATGAAGAAAGCTCATGCAAAGTTTCATAGTAATAGAGGAGTTGCGCTCATAAGAGGTACCAATTGTTTATATTGGGTAAAAAATGTTAACAAGGTGAAAAAAGTGATAAAAATGATCTAACAATTATACCCAAACCACAAGCACATCCTCATACCATGAAGAAACCACATGCAAAGTTTCAAAACAATCAGTATAAAACTGTAGGAGAGTTGTGCTCACAAGAGGTACCTACTGTCTATGTATTGAGGGTGAAAAATGACTAAGTTCACAATGTTGAAAAAGTGACAAAATATAATCTAACAATTATATCCAAACCATATGCACATCCTCATACCATGAAGAAAACACACATAAAGTTTCAAAATGATTGGTACAAAACTGTAAGGGGAGTTGGGCTCACAAGACACCCAGGGTAAATGTTGACCGATGGATGAACAGACAGAGGGATGGACGAATGGACAGAAACTTACACCTAAGTCGCCCAGCTAAAGCAGTTGCGACAAAAATGACAAAGTTAAACAAGAGGGCCATGAGGCCCTAAATTGCTCACTAGAGTGGAAGCCTCAATAGCCTAATCAAGTTAAAGGTCATGCAGCTGAGCCAGGAATGTCATTTGCTAATGTGACAGACTAATGAAACCTGACTATCCAATGGCTGTGGTGAGATAATTGATTGATTGTGTTGGGGTTTAACGACACGTCAACCCTTGAGGGTCATTTTGTGTCGTCTCCCAGAGAAAGGGAGAAAAGAGATAGAAGAGAGAGTAGAGGAGATGAAAGAGAGGGACAGGGAAGAAAGAGAAACAGGAATGAAAGTGAAGAAACAGAAGAAATAAAAGCATTCCCCTCTACCCTTACCCACTACAAGGATAGCAGGCCTTGCCCAACTGTAAGCCAATATCAGTTGGACGCCCCGGTGATGAAAGCTACACAGCACCTTTGCACCACCCGACCACCCCCTGTGGTGAGATAAACACATGTTTTAACGAAGCCAATCAAACAATATTTCTGTAAAGTAAAACCTTATACACCTATTGTTTCTGAAGAACTGTTGTTCTTTTTTTTTCTTTTTTTTCACAGTTTTGAATTCTATTTACCATTAGAATGACCTGTTTTTGTTGTAACACACCCTCTCATCCAGTTAACAAATCTAAGAACTTTCATGAAAATGTTTCAAACCCTAAGTTATAGTCTGGTCACAATATTTTGCCAAGGGCAGAGAACTCAAAGAATGAGCACTGGGAAGAAAAATCATCATTAGACTTATAATGGGAAAATAGAAAACTGACATTTATATGTTTACAAATAAATGTCATTTTTCTATTTTCCCATTATAAGTCTATGTCAAGTATGACAATTTTAAGTCACTATAGCAAGCACAGCTTTTGAGCAACAGCAATGAAAAATATAAAATTTGTAGTGGCAAATATAAAGAATATTTCTGAAAAGCCTCAGCACTATATTCCATATGGTCTGTGAGGAGATGATTTTTAAAGACATTTTTTCTATTTCTTTTTTTTTTTTTTTTTTTTTTTGCATTTTGATTGCCATGGCAACCAATCAAAATGAGCACTGGGCAGAAAAATCATCTGGCTGGTAGAGGACCACTCAAGAAACATTTTTGTAAAACTTTTTTTAAAATATCTGCAATGGCTTAACTATAAATGCCATTTTTCTATTTTCCCATTATAAGTCTAAGGCAACTTAAGTTCCCATAGCAACCAAACAAAGCCGGCCTCCGTGGCTCAGTTGGATGCACCGTCCAACTGGAGACCAGGATGTCGCGGGTTCAACCCCCGCCGAGGTCGGCAACATTCTTTCTTAGAGACTGATCATGAAATATTTTCTACGGTCATTCTCTCCCTTCCGCTGATTCAAGAAGGGCAGTTGTCAGTTTCTGGCGAAAGAATGTGCACAATGCTGGTTAACAGCTTAGAGGACTAAGCCTGCCCAGTAAACGTGTGGTTAGGTAAACTGACCGCACTCGACATGACCCCATTGGGTTGACTGGGCCGTAAAACCTCAACACAAACAAAAGCAAACAAACTAAAGAGCCGAATTTCATATAAAACAAAAAATCTGCAAAGGCATATATGATATCTATTTCTATAAAGTCTCAGCCTCATAGAGCATATGGTTTCAGAGGAGATGATTTTTTAAGTATCTTTTTTTTCTCTATTTTTGGCATTTTGGTTTCCATGGAAACCAATAAAAGAATCAGGACTGGGCAGCAAAATCATCTGCCTGGTGGAGGACTAATCAAGGAACATTTCAACAAAAGTTTTGTCAAAATATCTGCTATGGCTTAACAATAAATGCCATTTTTCTATTTTTCCAATTACAAGTCTATAGCAAACTTTAAAGTTACATGTACCATATAAACCAGAGCTTTTGAACAATAGCAATCAAAAACAAAATTTGCAGAGGCTAATACAAAGAATATTTCTGCAAAGTCTCAGCCCTATGTTCCATATGGTTTCCTAGGAGATGATTTTTATAGATATTTTTTTCTATTTTTTGCTTTTATGTTGCCAAGGCAACCAATAAAATGAGCACTGAGCAAAATAATCATCTGCTTAATAGAGGACCACTCAAGGAACATTTCTGAAGCAGTTTTGTCAAAATATCTGTAATGGCTTAATAATAAATGCTATTTTTCTATTTTCTATCGCAACTTTGCTGATTTTCATAGACGGATGGATGGATATTTTATTTAAAGACACTCAACCCTAAAAGGGCATATAGCTTCTAATAATTTTTTATATTATACGATGAGTTTATTTAATGTGAAATTAAAAATATCTAGGATTGATGTGTTCATTTTAAAAAGATAAAGTATCAATGATTTTAATTTATTAAAAATACTGATTATATTTTATTAAAAAGTCCTATCTCTTTAAGAAAGTCGAGTATTTTGATTGTTGGTATATCATTAAAAAGATCCTTTATTGTTTTAATATTAAAATACTTTGTGCGGATATAACTGAATTCTGCACAAGTGATAAGAAAATGTTTGACTGTAAAAGGTTAATTACAAGGAATGCAGAATGGAGCTTGTTCGTTTTTTAATATGTAAGAATGAGTAATTCTAGTGTGTCCAATTCTACATCTGGTGATTTTTGTTTGTTCTTTTCTGCTGTAATTAGAGAATGTGCATTTGCTGTTAAAATTTGGTTTTATTTCATTTAGTTTATTTTGGGTTTGTGTTTCCCAAACAGACTGACATTTGTTGTTAATGTATTGACGGATGTTTGATTTAAAGTCGGAGTGAGGAATTTTGAAATTTGTTATTACTAAGGATAATGCAGATTTGGCTTCTAAATTGGCTAATTCATTGCCACGAATATTAATGTGGTTGGGAAGCCAACAAAATACAATTTATTTTGAAACTGAAAGGTAATAATATTTTTTAAGAATTTGCTGAATTAATAGGTTCCTATGGTGTAAATCTTTAAGGGATTTTAATACAGAAAGAGAATCTGAATAAATGATAATTCGTTTTTCAGACTGATCTCTGATATGGTAAAGTGCAATATCAATTGCCTTGGCTTCAGTCGTAAAAATGGAGCTATTATCAGGTAATCTGATACTGTCAGTAAAATTTGGATGGATGGATGGTTGGATATTTTATTTATAGACGCTCAACCCTAAAAGGGCATATAGCGTCTAATAATTTTTATATTATATGATGATTTTATTTAATGAGAAATTAAAAATATCTATAACTGATGTGTTCATTTTAAAAAGATAAAAGTATCAATGATTTTAAGTTATTAAAAATACCGATTATATTTTATTAAAAAGTCCGATCTCTTTAAGAAAGTCGAGTATTTTCTGAGTTGGCATATTATTAAGAAGTTCCTTATAGTTTTTACATTAAAATACTTTGTGCGAATATAATTAAATTCTGCACAAGTGATAAGAAAATGTTTGACTGTAAAAGGTTCGTTACAAGGAATGCAGAATGGAGCTTGTTCATTTTTTAATATATAAGAATGAGTAATTCTAGTGTGTCCAATTCTACATCTGGTGATTTTTGTTTGTTCTTTTCTGCTGTAATTAGAGAATGTGCATTTGCTGTTAAAATTTGGCTTTATTTCATTTAGTTTATTTTGAGTTTGTGTTTCCCAAACAGACTGACATTTGTTGTTAATGTATTGACGGATGTTTGATTCAAAGTCAAAGTGAGGAATTTTGAAATTTGTTATCTCTAAGGATAATGCAGATTTGGCTTCTGAATAGGCTAATTCATTTCCACGAATATTAACGTGGCTTGGAAGCCAACAAAATACAATTTATTTTGAAACTGAAAGGTAATAATATTTTTTAAGAATTTGCTGAATTAAAGGGTTCCTATGGTGTAAATCTTCAAGGGATTTTAATACAGAAAGAGAATCTGAATAAATGATGAATTGTTTTTCAGACTGATCTCTAATATGGTAAAGTGCAATATCAATTGCCTTGGCTTCAGCGGTTTGTTTGTGTTGAGGTTTTACAGCCCAGTCAACCCAATAAGGTCATGTCGAGCGTGGTCAGTTTACCTGACCTCACGTTTACTGGGCAGGCTTAGTCCTCCAAGCGGTTCACCAGTATTGTGCACATTCTTTCGCCAGAAACAGACAACTGCACTTCTTGAATCAGCGGAAGGGAGAGAATGACCGTAGAAAATATTTCACGATCAATCTCCACGAAAGAATTTTGCAGACCTCGGCGGGGGTTGAACCCGCGACCTCCTGGTCTCCAGTCGGACGGCGCATCCAACTGAGCCACCGCGGCCGGCAAATTGGCTTCAGCGGTAAAAATGGAGCTACTATCAGGTAATCTGATACTGTCAGTAAAATTTGGACTAATAACAGAACAAGCAACTTTCTCATCTTGTTTCGAACCATCTGTATAAATTGACAGGTAATGTTTATAATTTGATTTGATTTCTAAAAATTCATTCTTAAAAATATGTGACTCAACTTCTGATTTTTTATTTTTATATTATGAATGTCTAAAATTATCTTTGGAGGGTTTAACGTCCATGGCTCTTTTGATGGAAAAGAAAAGGGCTGAACATTTTTAATACATATATTAATATTGGCCTCTTCAAGTAACTGTTGTATTCTCAGGCCAAGGGGTTTAATAGCCGTTGGTTTGTTGTTGTAAAATCTTTCGTATTTAGGGTTAAAAACACAATCATAAGCTGAATTACGTGGATTGGCGGCTAATTTAGTAACATATTGAAGAGATAATTTCTCTCTTCTTATATACAATGATGGTTCATTTGATTCAGTGTATAAACTTTCGACGGGGGAAGTACGAAAAGCTCCTAGAGCTAGACGTAAACCTTGGTGATGAATAGTATCCAAAGATTTCAAATAAGATTTTCTAGCCGATCCATAAGCTATGGATCCATAATCCAGTTTAGATCGAATTAAAGATCTATAAAGATTTAAAAGAACAATACAATCTCCTCCCCAGTCGGAGCTGGAGAGAACTTTAAGAATATCAAGTGCTTTTAAACATTTAGCTTTTAAAGCTTTGATGTGTGGGATAAAAGAATTTATTATCGAACAAAAGACCCAGGAATTTCGCTTCACTGACGACTGGAATGGGACTACCATATATGGTAAGATGAGGATCTAAATGTAACTGTTGTATCTGACAGAACTGATTTTCATAAAAAAAACAAAAAAAAAAAAAAAAAAAAAACACAAATTTTAAATCCCGCAGTAGATAGGTGCTACAGGTGAAATTTGGTCTTGATTGGCCAAGCGGCTTGTGAACAATGCCTATACAATATATAAACTCCCCTGGAGCCTTCAGCTCTGGTGAGCTAAAAAGTGGAAAAGTGACAAAAATAAATTAAAAAAAATACAGTAGAACCTCGATAATTCGAACTCCAATTATTCAAAATTCTCAATAATTCAAAATCATTTTGAAGTCCTGACTTAAATATATGTATGTATTTTAACTCTCAATTATTCTAAGTCTAAATAATTCAAAACAAAACTGTTTGGTCCCTTGGACTTTGAATTATCGAGGTTCCACTGTATATACAAACCACATGCATATCTGCAGACCCTTGTGTAAACATGTGCAAATTACATGTAAGTTTCAAAAAAGATTGGTAAAAATTGTATGAGGAGTCGCAATCGCAAGCTACATGTACCAAATGTCATTACATCAGACCCTGATCAGAACTTGCATTCTGCAGCATCCGATCTTGGTGTACACTGTTTGGATGGAATTACCAGTCTCAGTATTTAGGGTAAATATGGTATCAAACCTCTACTGGTATAGTTGTTTTGACCCTGAACAGCATTCCCAATTCACGTACCGCAGTACGTGATTCGCACAGAGAATCTGCCATAAGCGTACAGAATTGTTGGTATCTACGTACATAAAACATACCAAAAATTTGGTGCACGTATAAATTGCAACATGCTTACATCCTGCTGAAAGTTTTCGCTCATTAGCATATCCTTTTGAATATTAATAAGGAATTGAAACACTGCAATTGCTGGCGGACAGTAAAGAATGCGTGCGACCAGTGCATAGAAAAGGATCAAGGCTCGTTGCGGGGATCACGGAATGTATTTATATTCTTACCGAGAAGGATAAGATTACTGTTCATTGGTTATTGTGTAAGGTCTTTTTTGCATTACCCAATCACTGACGACCACTACAGTGTATCGCAGTTCAGTGGTCATTTCTTTTTCCGGCTTGGTTCGCTCCAGTGTATACATAAGTTGTCAATTAGATTGGTAATTACTGCATGCAAAAGAAATATTTTGTTTCATTCAGATCAATTTAGGATAGTTGTACCGCTGCATGCATGACTACTTTAGACGAGTTTTTAATGACTTATCAACAAAAACATGTACTTATTGCCATAAAATCTACACGTCATAAGTTTTCGCCACTTCCTAATTTCCCGAAAAATGTTTAATTATTCAGTCAATAAACACTGTTATGAATATTAAAAGCGCTCAGAACTCCCAGAAAAATATGATACACTCTTTCATAGAATTTTCAATCTTTCATGCCATTTTGCAGTAGCGATTCTCTACAAAATCAGAATGTCCGGCTCACACTGAATGAAAGGAACAACATTCAGGACAGAACCTGTTTTACCTGTTTTTGAACATTGTATATCTAGGAAGCTTTAATAGTACTTGAACTTGGCTGTTAGTATTATGTTCTTTTGACTGAGGAATATTTTTTGATAAAGGGATGTCTTCGTATCATGAATGAAGCACAGTTTTTTTTTATTTAAAATTCCAAGACAAAGTATCTAAAACTGACCACAGTGACATTTATAGTATATAACCTTCCCAGTGCTTTACAATGCATTTAATTACCCCAAAATATGTGTACCCTCAAAAAGTGATCTGTACCCCAAAATGCTAAACCCAAGGAGTACATGTACCCCTAAATCAAAATGTGAGTGGGAATGCTGCCTGAAGGTGCTGATCATTACTGCCACATTTTTTTTTTTTTTGTTTTTCAGAGAAAATAAATCTGATATACATTGTATTTCATGCTTAGCAGATATGTTACGTAAAATGCCAAGACTTACTTTCTCTGACAAACAATAATAATAACAGCAAAAAATTACCAAATACCCCTGTATGCAATTCACCAACCATTCAGCTTTGACTGGTTCATACACACATCATTTATCAACTGCTTTCTGCATTGTCTGTTGTTGCTTACAATAAATCAGAGATATGAGATGAATATACATTCAAGGGAAATAATTGTCACAGGGGTTGAGTCACGGGGGAACCTTTGCCTCCTCTCTCACTGGGGACTAAAAATTAGGGAGCTTACTTTCCTTAATCCTTGTCATGATGCCACGCCCACTTCTAATTTAGAATTTCAGCCAGATTACTTGATCAAGACTATTGATATAAATTCAAATATTCAGCTGGCTTCTTCTCGTTTCAAAGCCAGGGAATATCTGAGCAGGACTGGGGTTAAATATTAGTCCCTATAAGCATAAGATGCTTTCCTTAATCAAAAACGTACTGATATTTTTTCTTATTTCTCATCAGAATCTTACTGACATCATGTTGTGGCTACTCATTAGAAGCACCTCAATGAGACACTTCTACTCAGTACCTGCAACATGTTTTTGTGGAGAAATAAGAAAGCTTTTTACCCAATATACCACCAATTATCTACAGCGATGTTAACCTTGTCATGCTGAATAAATTAACCCTTGTCCTGCTGAATAAATTAAGATGCCACACCCACTTCTAATTTTCAGCCATCAGATTATTTGATCCGAACTGTTGCTATAAATTTGCATACTTAATGGCAAACAGTGCAGATCCAGATCAGTTGGCTTCTTCAGAAGCCAACTGATCTGGATCTACACTGTTTGCAAAGGCAGAGTATATCTGGGTTCAGCAGGACAAGGGTTAAGGTGCCACGCCCACTTATTTTTCAGCCAGTCAGATTATTTGATCCAGGTTGTTGATACAAAATCATACTTAATGACTTGTAATTAAACAGTTACTGATATGGATCTACACTGTTCTCAAAGGCAGGGCAAATCTGGGTTCAGCAGGACCAGGGTTAATTTATGGCATGTCTTCTTTATGATGAAAGAAAAATGAATGATCTGACACTCACCAGTACAAGTACGATGGTGCAAGCGGAAACAGGTACTACACACCAACTTCTGCTGACGACTCCGAACCAACAGAGCACAGATACTGCAGCCATCAGTTGCGTCATAACAACTGACAGCATCCCCACTGAAAAGATAAACAAAAATAACTTTAAACCTTGCTGATCGTTGGCGTTATTGCTCTTTAAAGTGTCATTTAAAATTGTAGCAGGATATTCTTCTTGGGCCAAATTAAAAACATGTGGTTTAGGGTAAAACTATAACCCGACCCTAAACAATTTTTCTCATGAACCCTGGCAATACTTTTAATGTTTTCTCAGAAACATCAAAACTCAGTACGAGGTCATTTTGGGATTTAAAATATGCATGCAACTAAATTTATGGTACCCTAGACATTCGGTCACACAAGTCTTAGCAAACAGTGTAGACCCATATCAAACTGTTTGCTCAGGGTCTACACTGTTTGGCATTCTGTCAGTACTTTATTATTAAGACAAAACACTCGATATATTCAAACAGACCTACAAACTTTCCAATTTCACACAGTGCTTGGCCATTGCAGTGGCTGTTCAACAATATATATCCTAATTAGACTGATGGCTGTGCAGACTCTGTAGTGTTGTATCAGCCTGGAAAATCACTATCGATTATCGGACAGCCTTAACTGATCCGATCAAATTGAAAAATCCTGTAAATGCATCCAGGAATAGAAAAAAAGTCACCAGTTTGCATTTGTCAGTTTCTCATGACAATACATTAACCTTTTGCATGCTGGATAAAAATTTCAGCAGACAAGGTTTTGAAATATATATATCTTTCATATTTTTTTCTAGAAAATAGGATTTGACACATCATGCAAACTGTCTCCAAAACTGTTTGCATGAAATGTCAGCTCCTACTTTCCAGGACAAATAAATATATCAGTTTGTCATCTGCTGAATTCAACTGTTAATGAAAACATTGAATCCTACATACCTTGCAACTTTACACAGCCTAGCAGGCTGAACACGCAGATCGGCAGCAGCTGAAACAAAACAGAGGATTGTGTGTGTACATTAGCTACAAATCAAATCAAAATCTGGGCTTCAACCCATTTACATCAAGTGGACTCTTCTACCGCAACTCTTTTGACCAGTCTATTTCCAATAGCAGGGTGTCTGGTTATTTTTTATTGCTACAATGTTTTAATTTGTATAAATTCCTACATATATACTGCAAACAGTGTAGACCCTGATTAGAGGCCACATTCTGTGGCCACTGATTTGAGTCTACACTTTTTGCGTCCCATTTTCGGGTGGGGTAGACTGGTGGGGGGGGGGGGGGGGGGTCCTCATGCAACTAAAATTGGTTAATTATTGAGTTGACATGATACAAGAATGAATATTCATCTTTCTGGTTTATTAATGTATAAACACTGGCAAATCATTCACAAATAAAATAATGTCTAAAGTTTGTGTGATTTGCAGCTTTTGCTCATGTTTAATTCATCAAGTTCAAAAAAGACCGTTCATGAAATGTCAAGACTTATTTTCTATGAAAATATATATATACATAGTCTGCAACAAGTTTTACTTGATGCTTTGAGAGTTAAAAAAAAAGAGGTCCACGGGCCACAACTCGCTGAAATGAGTGAAACCGCCACTGCAGATATGCAGATGGCATGCAACATTTTTCCAATTCTCTTATGACAAGGCAATGGCTTAAACAGTTTTTGAGATATCTTGCTTACAAGGTTAAAATGCTGAAATTACCAAAACGTCACAAGTAAAAAAAAAAGTTCAGATATTTTTCAAAAGTCATTTGGTTCATCTACCTATCCTTACTGTTAAAGGGTTTTTTTTTTTGTTTTTTTTTTTTCTTTCTATTTTTAGCTCTGGCAACCATTTCGTTCAGTAGAGCAGATTTTAGCAATTTTGGCAAAGGGGCATAAGAGGAACAACATTGATGTGAAATTATTTTGAAATCTTGCCACGGAAATGTTGTTCAAAGATTTTTTTTTCTATTTTTAGCTCTGGTGACCATTTTGTTCAGCAGAGCAGAACCATTTTGGCAATTTTGGTAAAGGAGGATAAGAGGAACATTTCTGTGAAATCATTCTGAAATCAGTCCACTGGCCAAGGAGGAGATGTTTAAAGGGATTTTTTTTTTTTTCTATTTTTAGCTCTGGTGGCCATTTTGTTCAGCCGAGCAGAACTTTTTTTGGTAAAGGGCCATAAGAGGAACACTCCTGTGAAATTACTCTGAAATCAGGACACTGGCTGCGGAGGAAATGTCTTTTAAAGGCTTTTCTATTTTTAGCTCTGGCTGCCATTTTGTTCAGCCAAGCGGAGCCATTTTAGTAATTTTGGTTGAGGGACATTGGTGAAATACATCTGTGCAAATATTTTGAAGTCAGGCCATTGGCCAAGGACGAGATGTCGTTTGAAGATTTTCTATTTTTCAGCTCTGACAGCCATCTTGTTCAATGGAGCAGAACCATTGCGACCATCATGGATTTTGGATCAGCACAAATATTGTTTGTTTCGATCCTGAAGTCATCCTGTTGCTACAGAGCAAGCTTCAGCTCAAAGCGATCTAAGGTTTCAGAAGAGATGTCGGAAATTAATTTTCAAGATGGCCGCTGTGGTGGCCATCTTGGATTTTTCTATTGGCTCTTTTAGCTATTTTGTGTCTCATAAGCGCGCTAATGCTCATCATCAAGTTTTGATTCAACTGGATTATAGAGATGTCCAAAATATGAATTCTCAATATTTTTTCCCCCAACCTGAGGAGGCTCCAGATGAAATTTGAGCAACATTGGCCCAGAGGTTTCACAACATATTTCCCACACAAATGTATGGTGCCCATACAAATGCATAGGGAAGCAAACTTGACCTCGCAGTAAAAAGGTCAAACGTCAAATGTATGACCATCATTTTAGCAACTTCGATAGATCTCCCGTCCCTGATGATTTGTGCAAAGATTCAGCCCCAAGGCATCCTCAGTTCTGGAGAAGATTTTTAAAGGTTTCTACCATATATGGGCATGTTGGCCATCTTGGCCAATGGACCGCGACCATTTTAGCAATCTTTCGTTCGCCCAACCTAAGGAGGCTCCATATGAAATTAGAGCAACATTGGCCAAGAGGCTTCAGAGGAGAAGTCGTTTGAAATTCTCAATAGTTTTCCCATACAAATGTTGGGTGCCCATACAAATGCATAGGGAAGCAAACTTGACCGCGCTGTAAAAAGATCAAAAGTCAATGTACAATTATTTTAGCAATTTTGGTAGACCTCTCGTCCTCGATGATATGTGCAAAGATTCAGCCCCAAGGCATTCTAGGTTCTGGAAAAGAAGATTTATAAAGGTTTTTACCATATATGGGCATGGCAGCCATCTTGGTCAACAGACCATGACCATTTTAGCAATCTTTCGTTCACCCAACCTAAGGAGGCTCCACATGAAATTTGAGCAACATTGGCCAGGAGGCTTAAGAGCAGAAGTCGTTTGAAATTCTCAACAGTTTTCCAATACAAATGTATGGTGCCCATACAAATGCAGAGGGAAGCAAACCTGACCTTGCCGTAAAAAAGGTCAAACGTCAATGTATAACAATTATTTTAGCAATTTTGGTAGACCTCTCGTCCCAGATGACTAGTGCAAAGATTCAGCCCCAAGGCATTCTAGGTTCTGGAGAAGATGATTGTAAAAGGTGGCTACCATATATGGCGGCCATCTTGGTCAATGGACTGTGACCATTTTAGCAATCTTTCATTCCCCACAACCTAAGGAGGCTCCATATGAAATTTTAGCAAAATTAGCTCAGCGGCTTCAGAGAAGAAGTAGTTTGAAAATGTTAACGGATGGAAGGACGGACGGATGCATGGACTGACAGATGGACAGATGGATGAAAAGTGATCACAATAGCTCATCCTGAGCATAGCTCAGGTGAGCTAAAAAGGTAGAAGAAAAGTCCAGGGAGTGCCACAATCACAAACCGCAGCCCTTCCCAGACATCTGGAATTCCCTTAATGCAAGCACTGCACTAAGAAAACAGATCCATGATCCCTGTCCAGTGAATTTATTGAAGCATACAAGTGCTATTAGGACTCGTGGTTGCTTATCACCACACGCGCAACACCGTCGTGAGAAGAAAATTGGAAGGAGATCTTCCAGAGGTGGTTGCGGAGTCAGTTTAGATAGCGATGAAGGTGGGTGTCAGCTGAAATAAAGCTGACATTAGGGCAAGATTGCTGATATCCCAAATTGGTTGATGTAATTCAACCTCTTATTTTGTCTTCCATATAATTAAACCAGAATGGTAGTTCCTTAAGCGAATACGGAATAAGTGCTTTTTCTCCCGATGCAAGGGTGGTCAGATATTGTCGTTTTGGTGACAGACAGGCATGTAAAACAAATGTTCTTGGAGAGATTACAACCCTCTGGTTAAGTAGATTACCATGGCAGTGACGGCTTATTATGTTTCATACTGTGTAGTTCAAATGAAAATATATCACATTATTTGTCATTGTACAGAAACTAGGCATTTTATTGACTGGTACTGCATACAGAGAGTGGTGGCGAGTAAAGGGATAGATGGTGATTGAGAAGACCACAGTTTTTCAATATCGTATTTCATACTACCAGTCGCGTTTTATGTACAATTTCTGATCCAATTACAGCAAATGTTTCCTGAAGCTTAATTTCCAATCCTAGTGCCATTATTACCATTTTTCTTTCTTGTTGTAAACTATGGTCTTCTCATTCACCACCTATCCCTTTACTCGCCCCCCCCTCCCCTTACTCACCAGCCATCAAAATACCTAGTTTCTGAGCAGTGGAAAAGGAATGCAATATGTTTTCTTTTGAACAACAGTTACATATTAAACCTTCTCTCAAATGTTGATGTATTTAAACAGAGATTTGTAATCTCTCCAAGAACTGGCATATTTTACATGCCTGTCTGTCACCAAAACGTGAAAATCTGACCACCCTTGCATTGGAAGAGAAGGGTTTTTGTTCCATATTTGCTTCAAGGACTATTTTTTTTTTTTTTTTTTTTGATTTGGGTTTTACGGCCCTTTCAAGAATATTTCACTTATATCGAGCCGATCGTTCATCGAAGGTGGGCGAAAACCGGAGAACCCGGAGAAAAACCACCTGACCATCCGTAAGCAGAACTTGGCTTTCCCACATATGACCCGAGCGAGGCTCGAACCACAGCGGTGAGAAACCTAATGGATTAAGAGTCAACTCTCTTATCCACTAGGCTACGGGGGCCCGTGCTTCAAGGACTACGATTCCGGTCTGATTATATGGGAGACTAAATAAAAAGTTGAAATACAAATGAACAGTGTGACCCTGATCAGACACTGCACTCTGCTAGGTTTGATCTGGCTGTACACTGGTTGGTCTCTGATCCAATACCTAGGGTTATCAAGTTAATATTCAGTTTAACTTTACCACTCTGAGGTAATTCAGAAAATGACAAATTGGTGATATTTTTTTATTATTATTATTTTTTGCCTGGCCTTCTTGAATCGGCAGAAGGGAGAGAGTGGTCGTAGAAAATATTTCATGATCAATCTCCACGAAAGAATGTTGCCGAACCGGCTGGAGTCGAACCTGCAACCTCCTGATCATTAGTCGGTGGAGCATCCAACTGAGCCACTAAGTCTGGCAACGTAAGTATTGGGACAGACAGGCCTCCGAGTCAACAGTGCTGACCCAGATCAGACTGATGAATGCATCATCTGATATAAGGTTTGTACAAATTTTTATTTAGATACAACAGGTAAAAAAATGGACAAATATTTTAGGACAATAGCAGTCAGGATGTCACAATTATTTGGGGTAAACACAATGTCACTGAAGCATTTTTTCTTCTTCAGATTAGTCTGCTTTTGATCAGGCCGAAATTGAATTTCAGCATTTTTTAGAACATTCAGAGAGACATTTCTGAAGCACATTTTTCCTTCTTGTTATACACATTTAACATTGTTTGAAAGCCTGCAAGCACAGATTTATTATGATTGGACATGAATCTGACAAAAGACTGAACTCTTAGTTGTTGGTTGACACTATTAAGTTCACAGTTCTGCTAGTGCATTTTTGTTAACTAATGTGAAGGTTTTCACCTATGATTTCGGAAACTACTCAGTTATTTTGAGGAATGACAAACAAAATTCATATATCAGAATTTTGTACAACATTTTTTCGTAAAAGGTAGGTGTATCGCTGTAGTGTTCTGTTTGAAACACCAGAAGTCTACTATAAACAGAACCTTGCCATTCCATTTCTGGACCATATTTTTTTGTATTGAGGTTTTACAGCCCAGTCAACCCAATGGGGTCATGTCGAGCGCGGTCAGTTTACCTAACCACACGTTTACTGGGCAGGCTTAGTCCTCTAAGCGGTTAACCGGTATTGTGCACATTCTTTCGCCAGAAACTGACAACTGCCCTTCTTGAATCAGCCGAAAGGAGAGAATGACCGTAGAAAATATTTCATGGTCAATCTCCACGAAAGAATGTTGCCGACCTCAGCGGGGGTTGAACCCGCGACCTCCTGGTCTCCAGTCGGACGGCGCATCCAACTGAGCCACCGAGGCCTTCTGGACCATATTTCAGTGGAGAGTGAGGAAAGGTTTTCAGATGTGTTTAAGCTCAAAGGAGTATTACAAACTTTACTACTTTAAGTAAATCACCAGAATAGTATTATAAGAGGACAGAAAGTGATTTTTTAAGGCCAAAAACAAAGTTATTAGATTCTCAGACACTTTTTTAAAAAACAGATGTGTGCAGGTGGCTTTTTATTTTTATTTTCTCGTTGGGTACATTCTTAGACATTTGGGTCCATTTGGCTAAACATAATAGCCACTGGAAGTATCTAAAATCTATCTGCAAGTTTAAAGTCTCAAACAGCATAAAGAGATCGTAATTTACCAAAACAACATAAACAGATCGTAATTTACTGATTTTTTCTGCAAGTAAGCAAGAATGCCATATGTTTGTGGTCAATATTGCAATGGTTAGAAATGATTCTCAGATAAGCGAGTAAAATCCAGTGTCACGTATTTGCGTGGGTCGCCAAAAAACTTACCACTGAAAAAATCATACATGCAGGACCTTTTGGACAGATGTGGCTGTGCCCGAGAATCTAATATTTTTTTTATTTTTTTTTTGCCTTATAGGACTTCAACCTGAAGTGCTCTTATGACTTAACTACAGAACCTCATATATCATCACTAGAATGTCTCCATGCAATTTTTACCTCATCATTCCTTACTTGTCTTAATTAGCAAATGCAGCTTTGTTGGGATATACAGGAAAGAGTAATAATTTACCTAACTATGGCTTCCAGTAGATATCAGTTTGACAATTTCAATTAGGAACTACTCTATTTAATACATCACGAAAACATACCTATATAATTTTGACCCCCTTAAACCTCACTTTTATATAGTAAAACTGGGGTTTACAGGGGTATACATTATTTTTCTTATTTCTGCTCAAAAGCATAGATTGTGAGTACTCGTTAGAAAGGCCTCGGCGGGGCGGTTCTAACGATTACCCACAATCTGTTTTGAGTAGAAATATGAAAAATATCAAGAGTTTTTTATCTGAAAATTTTCATTTTTTGGTGGTAAAATTTTCAGTGTATTTGAATAGGCGTGTTTTCGTAATGAGGTCTTAAAAGACATTAATGTTTATAAATACAAAAAATATAATTACAGTCTGAAAACTGTAATTTAATAAGTACATGTATTTACGGAGATTGTCAAAAACATACATCTACAGAAGTTTCCAAAATGTATTAAATGAAAAAAGAGAATAACTTGCGACCAAATAATACCCAGACTTGTCACAATCAGAACTGCCAAAATATGTTGTCTTTGCTTGAATTTAGCCCTATTTTACAGTACTATGATCATTAAAAATGATTTTTGATAATAACTGAATCTGTAATAAATTGTTTTTAATAGGTTGGGTTGAAAAATGTTAAGTTACAATCAATAAAATTGAAGTTATACCATCATTTTGGGTGAATTTCTGCTAAAAGTGCCAAAAATTGCTAAAATAGGTACCTAGTTTTCTTGCTGATGTTTACAAAAACTGTTTGATTTTCCTTAAATATAATGCTGCAGTCTTAAAGGTGATATACTGAACTAATGCTTTTTGAAAACAAATCTCGGATATTATGAGAAATAACTGAAATGTAAGCATTTAAACATCATATAAAATTATGAAAACTCAGCCAAGACAACATATTTCCAATAAATACAATACCTGTACCGTAGTTACTAGTCCAGTGTACATTGGGTCCAAGAGAATAAGCACTGCTTACGGTATTACATGTTCATCATGTCTGCAATGTGTATGCAAAGTCTCAGATTTCATTTTACGAACTTCAACAGAAATGGGTAAATCATCAGAAAATTCAACTAGTGATGTGCAAAAATAAAAATTTCAGATCGGGGGGGGGGGGGGGGGGGGGGGGGGGGGGGGGGATGGGGCGGGAAGCGGTAACTTCCTATATTTTTTCAGCGCTGCCAGGTATATGATTGGCCCCCTTTTTTCAACAAAAAGTATATGAATGGCCCGATTTTTCTGGATTCCTATGTGAAAAGCCCCATTTTTCTGACATCCTGGTATATGCACATATTTTTCGCTCAGAGATTTTTCGAGGCTGCTTATCCTCTTCGTATTACATGAATTGACTGTGATATTTGTATAACAACCAGCACTAAATGGTACAAAAAAACAAAGGGCAATATATGAATAGGTCAACTTTTGGGTGATCAAGTATATGAATGGGTCCTTTTTTTCAAAGGCCAGGTATATGAATGGCGTAGGTTTTGAAATACTGGCTCGCACACCCGTACCAAAATTACCCCTGTTCCCCCCCCCCCCACCGAGTTATTTCAATCACAACCTGGACATAAATTGTCAAAATGGTCACCCTGTAGCAACAGAGGCATGCCAGAACATTGGCACACTTAAGCCCTGCTATGCATCCCGCACCGCCCGGCCCCTCCCCTGCTATCCCAGACTCCATGGGACGATGGCTGCAAATTACTGAGGCATAATATTATCTGTGCTTTGGATATCTTTCAGACAGTCATTTTTTGCTTGACGCTTTACACAGAAGAAGTAAATTTGCAAAATTTTGTCATGATTTAATGCAAAACCAATTGTCGTAACTACCAATGTACAAAAAGTTTTATTCTAGTTATTGGTTTTTAAAAAAATCAAATATTTTCACTTTTTCCCCATACTAAAAATGATGTCAAATCATGCAGAAATCCGTAGGGTAGGTAACTTGGAGCCGATCGAATTTTCTCAACAAGTTCCACTTGTTCAATTTTTCTGAAATTTTCACAGTATTGTAAAACGTCAATAATTCAAATTCAGCAAAGAAAAGTAAAAAATATTTTCTTTGACAAAAATTCCAAAAAATAGTAAAGTGATAGAAATTGCATAGGTCAGGTCAACTTTTGGCCGTAACTCAAATTTTTGTGCAAATATTTGAGAACAAAACACAGAAACATAGAAGACAAATGGTTTTATTTAAAATAAAACGCCAAGCAAAAAACTTCTTTCCAAGAGATGTCGAAAGGATAGTAGTAGTGCGAGTACCGGTACATTCCAATTAATGTTTCAATGACAACTGATTACCATAGCGATAGACGAGATCCGCTGAATATTTATTCCTGTCAAATAAGGAATATTATGATTAGGTGGGCAATACGATGCTAGAACCTCACCTACTGATACAAAAAACGGTGCGCAGGAAACTTCCCGAGCAAAACTCAAAATTCACCTCTGTAAATGCTTGCAGAAATGGATTTCCGTTATTGGGCGCTTTATCCGGTAATCGTTTCGGACCCGTGTAGATCGGGGTGTTGTGTATATAGTACTAACTTTTCATGATGGTTGATGTATTGTTCACAAATAACACTTATATGTGGTTGTTTATTGCGGATAGTTATCACTTTCTACTCGATTGATTTTCGCACATTCCAGACGAAAACCGGTAACAGGTAAAATCATAGCCACGACATCATCATATTGATAAAATAGGTATTTAGCCCTACAGTTACCAGTCCGGGTATTGATGGGTCTGAGTTATCAATGAATGTTTACCAGTCTATTTGATTTTGGAGGGGGTGCGTTCGCACCTCCCCCCCCCCCCCCCCACCCCCTTGAACAGCTTCGTATTTTTGCTCGTTGACAAAAAGGAAGACATCAGAATATGGTCCTTATCACAGCTTTTGTATTTTGTCATCCTCATTTTTTGCATTTTTATATTTTTGAATAACATTAGATGAGGACTTTGTGATGAGGATATCGGCAAAATGACATTGTCACACTGAACCAATGAAAGACTGGTCATGAAAGACTGTGTAATGAAGCACCGTACAGTCTTAGTTGAATTCTGTTTCTAGCAGCTAGGATTCAAACCTGGGACGTCTACTACTCTATTTTAAGCACAATACTGTACATCACGCAAACATACCTATATAATTTTGACCACCTTAAACCCACCTTTATATAGTAAAACTGGGGTTTACTGGGGTATACATTATTTTTATTATTTCTGCTCTAAAGCATAGATTATGGGTACTCGTTAGAACCGCCTCTGTGAGGCGGTTCTGACGAGTACTCAGAATCTATTTTTTGAACTGAAATTTGAAAAATACCAGAATTTTTATCTGAAACCTTTCAGATTTTGGTGGTGAAAATTTCAATATATATTTGAATAGGCGTGTTTTCGTACTGATGAATATTAAATCAGTATTCACTTTTTTTTTTCTTTTTACTTCAAGGCCGACCAGTTGCCGTAGTGCTGCGCAGGGCCTTAGCATCGGCAAAATGACATGTAGGCGTCTGGAATTTTCTGCCTGGAAGACAGGTTTCAGTGCCTTGAGTTTCTTAATCTGGACCAATTCTCAAACTGTTCTAAACTGAATGTTTTATATACAATATTTACTGACAGGCTGAGCACAGTGTGAACCAGATCAGATGCCGTGGACGCCGCGGGCGGCGGCTATCCATGGTTTACACTATTTACCACTCATCCAGCAGTTTTAGGACCCCAAAAGGTGTTTTAACAGACTGGTTTATATTTTAGGGCTAGTATGGTCAGGATCGAGTAGGGGTAAGAGAAAATTTTCCGGAAAAAAAAAAAAAAAAATCCGACAAAAGTTCGCGCCTTTTTTGCGGCCCCGCCAAAATTGGAAGAAAAGATTTCATCGTAATTGGCCTAAAATGCTAGGAAGGGTAGACAATGGTACAAAGAATCCTCATTTAGAGAAAGATAATTATTGTAAGCACACCCTATAAAACATTTGAGAAGCTGGTCACCCCAGATAGAGAGATAGACCCTGCTACCTGTGCACGTGCTTCTGGGCCGCCAACAAAAAAAATAAAATAAGATAAATAAGAACATACAAAACCGCCCTATTCTGCTACGATACAAAGACAAACATACCTGCTGCTGCTACTGCAACTGCCGCTGCTGCCTGTCTCCGTGTTGATACCATTATGATTATGAAAAGATGTGAGCTTTAGATAACTGATGAAATTGTCAAAATTATCTATCTCTCTACGTAATCAGAAAGCTAAAGCGACGGTGTTCAGGCGTGAATGCATTATATATTGATTTGTCACGTGACCCTGAGGATTGACCTGCTGCAGAAATTTGTCAGGCATATTTATTTAGATGTATATAAGACAGACATATCATGATTTTTAACGGCATATAGCATATAAAGTATAGGATATCGCTGTGGCCTACCTACATTCATATTTACTTATCTTAGCATATAGTATAATACATATTAACGTCTGAGATTAAGGTTCGGCGTCCGACCGAGCGTCCGATATTGTTCTCCTTTCCCTCCCGCCCCGCCGACAAGCAAAGGGGACCGGCCACTCGAACACACATTTGCCCTAAATGAGGGTCAGGGTCTAGATGGGACTTACTGATTTAGAAAAAAAAATGCCATTTTTATGATGATTCTGAGAAAAAATATATGGCTAGAATATACTCGATTGGAGCAAATGATGCCCAGAAGTTAACTTTAAAGAAAAATCTTAAGTATTTACAGAAAACTTAAGAATAAAAAAAGGAAATGAAAACCGGTTTGGGTAAAATAATATTTCAACCAAGAAAAGAAAATAATGGGGGAAAAAAAAGAAGCGGTCAAAATGTTAAAGAAATATTTTTTTTTAATTTCTATTTATTAGAGAAATCTCATCCCCGCATCCCCAGCACCCAGACCCTCCTGAAAGTCCTTGCTGATGTTTCCATAAACTATGTAGTAAATGCAGTGTTCATCCTGGTCAGACTGCGCGTGATAAGGCTTGTCTGTCCGAATGTTTAGATTTATACGGTCAGCCTGTGCGAACTACACAGATTCAGGCTAGTCTGCCTACTGTCATGAATCTTTACCGCAATTATCCCTTTTATCAGAAACATAACTCGAATAGACCCAGACGACTATCGCAACGAGCCTGAAAGTGTTCACTCCGTATAAGCTGGCTGGTCAGGACCCATCGTTGTTTGCATGTGTTAGCCCTTAAAGAGCTGATTACAACTGCAGCAGACGACATCTGTAGGTTAATAAGACGTCATTCTATGTGAATCGTCCGTAAGGTAGAAGAATCGCATCAATACCAGTTTATTTTCTCTGATTAATACTTTAAGGACTGACACATGCGAATAGTGACAGGTGCGAATAGTGACAGGCCCCGATCGGCCAGCTCATATGCAGCGAATGCTTACAGAACCCTCACTTGATGGACATGCGACAATCGATGGCACACACAAGCGAACTCGTACGCACATCTAATAAGGACATTTACTGTTGGCTTAAAGAGCCATGCCGTCATAAAAGGGATATTAAATCTTTACCCCTGTCATGGGAAATGCAGATGTCGACAAACTGATGACGAAAATAGTGTTTGACAAAACAAGCAAATTGTCTCCAAACGGATGGAAGTCGGGGGCCACCAGGACGCTTATAGAAGGCTCGTTAATGGCGGAATGCAGCCCGTGACTTTACGACGCCTCACTGCACCTTTCCTTATCATCCCTGCATCGCATCGATACGACTAAAACAATGTTGAAAGAGACATAAAACACTAAATCATCATCGAATCGCATGAGAGAACCTAAGAAAAGACACACAACACAATCATTGCCAAAAGCGAAGATCAAGATCAACCTGCGAACTTCACCGTGTCAACCGTAACGCCGGATAACCGGTCGTAACGCCGGAGTTTCGGTCTAATAACGCCGGATTACGATATGTTTCGTAGGATTCGCCGCCATTTGGAGAACTGGATAGGATCATTTAATTTAAATATTAGTATATGTTGAGCGAACCTGAAAAGTAGCCTATCCGGATCTACATACATTCTTCTTACTGCTAAATCTTCAATTGATATATATACTTTGCCGGAATTATCAAACACTCAAAGAGAAAACTGTTGTATAGGTTCGGCCATACGATAAAAAAGCATTCTTACCAGAATGGTTCGTACTTTTTTCATTTTCTTAATATCCATGACCAACTGGTTGATGAACGTGCATTTGAAAATGACCTTTGGCCATAAACTGGCCGTTGCTGAGATTTTTTTTTTACCGAGGTAACAAAGATCGAGGCACAATCCATGAAATTTAAGGTAACGCCGGATAAAACGGTATCTTTTTGATCTACAACTGGTCAATATTCTCGCAGACAAACACACTTGAAAAGGTAAAAAAAAAAAAAAAAAAAAAAAAATCACCTACACTTTCCAATACCCAGTAATCGATATTATAAATTGTATCTGAATGTATCGATCACATACAATCAAGCACCTCTGTATACTTGAAAAATATTTAAATCTATGTACTTTTTTTTTCCACAGGTTTGATGTGTTTACCATATGTTGCGGCGGTCGGCCGACATAAAGTGCATACGGCTTTGGCCTAAGATTTCTGTAACTACTTTATTGTGTTACTTGGTTCATGTCTCCTATTTCGCCCCTGCTTTTCAATGTTACGTACTTACTTTAAACGGGGTCATGTGCAAATAAACATATATCATCATATGACATCGACTTCCGCTTCAATGTACATTATATATTTCCTTCAACTGTGATTGATACGATGTTTTGAAACTGATTTTTTTCCAGGATTTTGCCAAAATAAATGAAATACGACAAGCGAAAGGCACTTGAACCATTGCCTTGCCATTTTGACTAATGAGACATCACAATTATTTAATTTACTTCTTTTTTTGCGAGGTTGTTACGAGCATTACTTTAGTTTTTGAAGAATTTATTACCATACCATTATGCTTGCACCAAATATCTAAATTTATAATAATTACTTCAGCCAGTGGTGGAAATCATAGGATATTATACAGAGTCTGAATTACATTAATTTTGAATTTTCTAAGAATGAGTTGTGTCATAATTTACTTAACCCATAATGCGCCAAGCAAAATTTGCAGCAGACGACATTCTAAAAAAAATATTTTTTTGTAGAAAGTAAGTCTTGAAATTTAATGTGAATCATCTGCTTAGCATGAAACGTCAAGACTTATTTTCTAAGGAAAAATAATAAAAATATATTTAAAAGTGTCGTCTGCTGCAGTTGTGATCGTCGCTTTAAGGGTTAAAAGCACAGTGTTTCATAACTATAATTAACTTGCATGTGTTTACACCTCTTTGCAGAATTCAGCAGTACTGACAGGTCGTGACCTGTAGGGGGTAATTGATATCCTGATAAGAGCTATAAAACTAACTGGTACCTAATTCCTCAGCATTGAGGAAAATTTTGTCATAAAAGAACTGAGTGGACTCACAAAGTAGAATATAAATGAAAAATAAATATAAGTAAACAAAAAGTGACAAACTTACTTAAATATTGGCATAGTAGCTAGTCATAGTAGTAGGAACTTTGAATTTTGAATTATGAAGTATTATAGTGAAGTATGAAGTATGAACTGTGTAGTATACGGTGATTTAAAAATTGTGAAGTATGAAGTATGAAGTACGACCTGTTAACAGTGAATTACCAACTATGCAGTGTAAATAACAAGTCCATTTTTTTTGGTGCTTTTATCGTAGACTTCAGTGTTTGAAAGTATAAGATCTACTTAGGCCCAGAAAACAAATAAAAATGTTAAACTAAAATACCCCGCCATTATAGTGTCGCAGGCAGATAACGCTGTCAAACATTGACGAAACTTGCCCATTAGCAATCCTAAACCAGATCTCCTTCATATCAATGCACATACCAAGTTTGGTTAAAATCCCTTGACTTTTACTCAAGTTTTGTCCCAAAATGAAAAAAAAAAAAAAAAAAAAAAAAAAAAATGGGCAGATAACTCCGTCAAAATTTGATGAAATTTGCCCATTAGCAATCCCATACCAGATCTCCATAATATCAATGCACAAACCAGATTTGGTGAAAATCCATTGATGTTTACTCAAGTTATCATCCGGAAACGAAAAACAGACGGACGGATGTACACTTAACAGACACACGGACAGACACACGGACGTCCAACGTGAAACCATAATACCCGCCACTATATAGTGGCGGGGTATAAAAAACAGATTTAAGATTGTAATATACTTGGGTTCTTTGTAAATGGTCCACAGAATCTGATAAAATGGGTCTGAGATGAAATGCCAGTACAGGGGCGGGTTCAGGATAATTTCTGAGGGGATTCCCTTTGATCAATTAACCTTACTTACTCTACAAAAGATAGGCCTAAGCAAACAGTGTAGACCAAGATCAGACGCCACAGAACACGGCGTCTGATCAGGGTCTACACTGTTTTCCATTTGTCTAGCAATTTTACACACAATCATAGGTAGTAAAATACACTAGTTGAAGGGAAGTATATGGAAAAGAGAAAATGATGGAATAGAAAGATATAGAAGTTATAGCAATGAAACTATTTATAACGTTAATTAGGAGCCATAATACTGTAAATATACCTAAATACCGTATATATTGGGACAGATAGGCCCTTGCATACAGTGTAGACCCAGATCAGACGCCACAGAACACAGCATCTGATCAGGGTCTACATTATTTGCCATACATACAACAATATTTTACACACATTAGAAGGTAGTAGAATGGACTATTTCAAATTTGATGAGAAGTATGGCAAGTAGACAAGGTGTCCCAATTCTTACAGTAAATACGGTATATCAAAATCAATATCTGCATGAAAGGCGCACGTAAACAAGGCTGTACAAACGCTTTCAAGCATATACTTAGCCGGTCTCATATAACTGAAACAATATTGAACAGGCCAAAAACCATTTTGTTATAAGGCTCTCAGATCTTAGTTGATCAAATTCAGACTACTAATAGTTTTCAACATCCTGAAGAACACAATTTCTTGGTTGGGAGAGAAACAAAACCAGAGAGCTATCAAAGATGACATTATGTCCCAAGGGAGCACTTTTCTGCAAGAGCTCAACTAATGACCTTGCAAAGAAAACAAACACCACAAGTCAGATACTGGGCTGGCCTTAAACATAAACAGAGTTTGTGGGTACTGACCTTATGTTCACCTGTAATAACCCCGAGTCCATCAGCCCAGCCCATGGGTCCAGCCGAAGGACCCAGCCCATGGGTCCAGCCCATGGGTCCAGCCCAGCTTTTCCAGTATGCCCATAGAGAAACCATATCGGAGAGATATCAATCATGACATGTATCCCAAGGGAGTACTTTTCTGCAAATGCTGAGCTAAGGCCCTTGCAAAGAAAATAAAACATCAGGGGTCAGATAACTGGGCTGACCTTAAATATAAACAGGATTTTGGAGGCACTGACCTTATGCTCACCTCAAATAACCCCAAATAGTCCATCAGCCCAACCCATGGGTCCAGGCCACGGACCAAGCCCACAGGTCCAGCCCATTGGTCCACGCCACGAGTTCATCCCTGCTTTTCCAGGATAGCTATACCTGTAAGAGACACCTACAAAAGACACCAATACCAATATTGGCTTTAATTAATTAAGTAATATTATGTCAGCCTAACGGAAAAGGGATAATCCATTTTATTTTTACCCCAAATAATTTGCAAATTGTCTCTGAATTTTTTTTTTTTTTTTTTTTTTTTTTCGTTTTTATTTGAAAACATTTTTGACAGTCCGCTAAATCAGAGCCACATCACGAAAACATGCCTGTATCATTTTGACCCCCTTAAACCCCACTTTTATATAGTAAAACTGGGGTTTACAGGGGTATACATTATTTTTCTTATTTCTGCTCATAAACATAGATTGTGGGTACTCGTTAGAACCGCCTCGCCGAGGCGGTTCTAACGAGTACCCACAATCTATGTTTTGAGCAGAAATATGGAAAAATATAAGAATTTTTATCTGACAACATTCAGCTTTTGAAGGTGAAATTTTCTATATATTTGAATAGGCGTATTTTCGTAATGAGAATATAACCGGAATACCCGTGAAAAAAGTGAAGTACATACACTTCAAACGAAAAGTACATACAGTACAGCTCAGGTAAAAGAACCAAGAAAACTCTTTACCCCGAATATCAGCGATTTGCGGACTTCCCAAAAACACTCGGAATCAAACCGAGTAAATGTAATACTCGGCGGACAACACTCGCAAGTCCGCGCAAAGTATGTGTTATACAAAGTTGTGCGAAGTTACTCGGAATTGTAATATTGTATCCGGAGACAATATTTCTCACGAAGTTATACGAAATTCCTCGGAGTAATTTGACTAAATACCTATCTTTTTTTTTTTATTCATAAATAAATAAATTTATTCAGATATATCTTTAATAAATATATTTATTTATTCATATATTTATTTTTCCACCATATAGTTGTCTGCTTGAAGGTTATATCATCCACGCTCATGCGGATTCGCAGGTTGATCCGAGTCTGCGCTGGTCGCAAAGGTCTTATTATCCCAAAAGTGATTTCCAAATTTCCGCATTCCAGTCCACCAAAATTAGATCAATTCCCTTGTTTTCTTAAAATATTAACCAATGCTGCCTTGTTCCTTGAATATATTTGGGTACTCTCTAGGTCCAAAGATAACCCCAGTAGCTCCATTCACTGTTCGAGCACGTAACATGGGCTTCAACAAAGCTCCATATGAAAAAGTACCGGATTCTTTGGCTTAGTCTACTCTGGCCACATGAGTGAGTCCGGCATGGCCAGTTTTACTTAATATGCCGTAGAAAACAAAACAAACACATGAAAATCACAAAAATCACAAAGAAAATCAAACATCTGCCCCCAATCGACGAATTACGTATTTATATTTGGTATTCCTGTAACTGCCTTTTCTCATGCAACAACCGCGCGCGCTCAATATAAATGACGTACAGTGGTAAAAGACCGGGAAATTCTCACTCGCGTGCATCAACCGCACGTGTCAATACAAATTTACTTAAAAGGGCGCTTCTGCTATCAAAGAGGCACTGAATCAATAAGACAGCCCATGTGAAAAGGGTGTCTGTCACACAAAAATACACTTTACGCACACAAGGGGCAATAGAGGCTAATGACAATTCAAATGAGTGAGCGAGTTTTTTACGTCCCAGTACCAGCTAGGTCATAGGGAAATGTGGACCTTGGTTTAAAGTCCCATATGAAAGGCTTGATGACTCGCGAGGGGACGGGGGGGGGGGGGGGGGGGGGGGAGGGGGGGGTAACTTAAGGGTAATTTTGGTGTGGGTGTGCGAGCCAGTATTTCAAAACCTACCCCATTCATATACCTGGCCTTCGAAAACAACGGACCCATTCATGTACAGTCAAACCTGTGTTAGTGGTCACCTCTATTAAGCAGCCAACCTGTATTAAGCAGCCAGAGGAAAGTTGCCCCAAAATTCATATACCTATATATTTGTACTGTATTAAGCAGTCACCTGCCTTCAGCAGCCACTTTTTAAGCCTCCCATGGGTGGCTGCTTAAGACAGGTTTGACTGTACTTGATCATCCAAAATGTTGACCTATTCATATACTGCCCTTTGATTTTTTGTACCCATTGTTTGCTGGTTATTACACAAATATTATAGTCAATTCATGTAATACCAAGAGGATAAGCAGCCTCAAAAAATCTCCGAGCGAAAAATATGTGCATATACCAGGATGTCAGAAAAATCGGGCCTTACTCATAGGAATCCAGAAAAATGGGGCCATTCATATACTTTTTGTTGAAAAAAAGGGGGCCAATCATATACCTGGCAGCGCTGAAAAAAAGGGGGCTATTCGGCACGCACATCCGTACTATGCCATATATAGGAAGTTCCCCCGTCCCCCACCCCCTCCCCTAAAGCTTGATGAACCGAGCGACAAAACGTACTATAGTACAATGTACGTGCGACCAGCAAAGACTCAGATCAGTCTGTGCATCGACCCACTATATAAAGCAAGCTTCTTGGATAGCCAGGAGTCCAAAGAAGGTGCATACTGTACGATCAGCGAAGGATCTGATCAGAGTGTGATGTTACAGTCACACTGTTTATACCGCTTTGGACAGCCCGGCTATCGAAGGTAAATACGATCAGGACAAGATTTGCATTTCGTGCAAATTGTCTCCATTGTCCTGTTTTCTTGGTAATAAAACAAATAACGATTTTCTTTTCTTTTTTGTCGTCTGCTGAATTAGCACAGATAGTGGTAATTCGATACCCGCGAGCACCAAGTGTTGTGTCTTTGGTTGAGCAATACACTTTGTCCGCGTATCTTAATATTGGTTTCTACCCAGGAAGACTCTGCCTAGAATGTCCACGAGGGCATATGACAATATTATGGCCCAATATCATTTTGAAGATAATTTCCCACCGATGCTAGGTTCATAACTAGGCGTCTCTTTTACTCGTTAAATAAATTACGGTCTTGGTTTTGCATATCGAATGTTGAAGACAAAAAAAAAAAAAAAAAAAAAAAAAAACAACAACAAAAAACAGAACACTTTACATGGAAACTAAAGTTTTGAAGATTGCTCTATAAGCCAATAAAGATATTGTATTAATGTATATACTGTAAACGAATAACATAACAATAATCATTTGTACCCTGGTAAATGCGGGGTAACGTCCTCACACTGCAGGTTTTTTTTTTTTTTTTTTTTTTTTTTTTTTTTTTTATTTACTCTTTTAAGGGAACTAACTCCAGAAACTTGTAAACTGCCAATCTTGAAGCAGTGGAAGAAGCCAATGACCGTATTTACATGTTTCATGATAAGTGGGGATCGAATCGCGTTCGATTCCCGCCGATGCGATATCATTTTCCCAATATAGTCAGTGCAAACAACTGCTCGAAAGGAGACGTGTCATATTTATATGAGGGTAAAACGAAAGAGCTCTCCAGAGAGAGAGAGAGAGAGAGAGAGAGAGAGAGAGACAGACAGACACACAGACAGACAGAGTTTGCAAAACTTGTAAGATTCTGGCTGGTCCATTTTAGGTACATCCGGCTATGAGATTTGGTTATTCCTAGAAAAATGGCTAAACTGTTTTTGCAAACAGTGAATACCTGACCAGACGCCGCGTTCTATCATCTCAATATGACTTATTTTTATTTTATTTTTATTTTATTTTATTTTATTATTATTTTTTTTTTGTTTTTTTTTTTTGTTGTTGTTGTTGAAAGAGATATAAGACACCAAGTCACGGTGATTTAAATGGACAGTCGTATCCCTGGTCCAATCATCAACCTCGCTTGTCAAATGAAATATATCCATACTTTATCTCTTGATGCACTTAGCATATTCAGCAGATGGCATTGACATTTTTTTTTATTTTCCTGTGTAAATTAAACGTGACATTTCAAGTGACATTTCAAGTGAATCGTCTGCCGGGGTAGATGATTCAAAAGAAATGTTCATCCTAATTTTCATTGTAAAATACTAAAACAGTTAGATCGGCATCTTCTCTAGAATTTTCAGCGGAGTTCGAATTAGTTTCTTGGCAGTAGCACGTGCAAGGGGACACGGGAAAAATGGGCCAGCCTGGATAAAAGTGCTTGTCACATGAAAACGAATATAGGCAGACTCAGTCGACCACACCCTTAATCCAAAACTAAAACTGGGTGATTAAGATAAGACTTTTATTTATTTATTTATTTTATTTTATTTTATTATTATTATTTATTCATTTATTTGTTTATTTTTTGGTGGCGAAAGCGCTGTATATAAAATTTCGCGATGTATTCGGGGTAATATTTACAAAGATTGATTCAACGATTCTCATATTTATAAAGGCGTGCTGCTGGAACACATTATTTATATTAATATATTTATATTATATTTAAAATAATATTCATACAAGCTCCATGGATGTAAGGATGGCGTTACTCATCATGATTGCATTGGTTGTTTAATCTGCGTAAGTTTCAAACATGCGTAAATGATAAACTTTCGATGAGTCGTGTTTGAGACTTACTACTGGCCATATATATAACTAAATCAATAGGAACAAATTATTCACTCAATTGATAAATGTTTTATACAAATAAATAAATAAATAAATAAATAAAGACCATTTGCAAATTATTTGAGGTTAAAATATTATTCCCTTTCCATTAGGTTGACATAATATTAGTTAATTAATTAATCTTAATCAATTAAAACCAATACTGGTGTCTTTAATAGGTGTCTTTCACAGGTATACCTATATTTTTCACGGGTATTTCGGTTTGTCGGTAGTATTCCGGTATTTCGGTGAATCGTGTGACCGTAAATATTGCATTATTGCTGAGAGACCTAGTACATAGAGATGACCCCACCTGGCATTTTATCATGGTTGAACATGAATTTTGGCCGGTCATTGGGAAGGGTAGATCAAGCTTTTTGTGAAGCATATACTTGTACACAAGTGGCATATAAGAAGAGGCCCTCTTCTTATATGCCACTTGTACAATATTACATATTTGGAATCATGACAGCGGACATGGGTTATAGGCTTATTCCCTACCTGAGAATTATGTTTATGCTAGCCTTTATTGACAAACAGTGTGGACCCAGAACAGACGACGTTACATGTGGCGTCGGATCCGGCTCTACACGGTTTGAATTAAATAAACAATTTCTAAAAAAAAAAAAAAAAAAAAAAAAAAAAAAAAAACATAGTCATAATAAAAGCTAACCAAACACCCCTTCTGTTAGAAAAGGACCTAACTAAATAGTTGAGAGAGCAGAGTCTACTCACCAAAGTTGTGGTTGTGCGGTGGAGGGGGCTGTGTTAAATTCCCATGGGCTGGAATTTTTGTACCGTGTTCATCTGAATATGACTTTTTTTTTTTTTATTTTAATATTTTATCATATCCCCAACCTATTCAAAATACTATTGATAAACTATAAAATGTTACATGATCACATTATTCCCAATCAACTTATAATGCAGTATATGGCAGTAACACAGATTTCTTGACACTCTGTCTCAAGGGACTTCTTAATCAACAGTGCAAAAGTTCATGACAGGTCAGCTGTTGTTAGTGGGTTTGTTGTTGTACATTTTGGAGGTCTTGACCCTATGCAGGCTTTACCCTTGACCGGGTTCAACTAAGTTCGCTCCAAAATCCGGCTCCAAAAAGTCACCCCAAAAAGTCGCTCCACACCAAAACCTGACACCACTCCAGGTTTTAGTATATGCCGTCCGGTTTGTAGCCACAGATTGGCTAAATTAAAGATGGCTCATTAGCTATTACATGCCAGTTTTAACACAAAGGTGTACTCCAGCAGCTGTATGGGCATAGAATTGAGAAAACAACATTTGAGTGTAGCAAACTTTGATCCTGAACAGTACTGGGGTTTATTCTTTGTAATATATGTCTTAATTCATCATTTTAGAATTTAATTCGGTAACTTTTGTAAATGACTTCATTATAATTTATTTATCCAATTATGTTTAGATGGTATACTTGACAATTTAGCCGATAACCAATCTTATCTAGACTTATTGAATAGTCAGTCTACTCTACAAGACAATACGTTGATATTTGAGCATATCAGTTTTTACAAGGGAGACAAAAATTGTGACAGAGTTGTTTTCCCTGAAAGTGTTCTCATTCACCTTAACCCATTGTAGACTGAAAAGGCTCCCCCACACTATATAGTGGAAGAGTCCAGTTTCAATTACAGGTACGTCTAGCTATAAGATTTAGATTAGATATCCACAGAGACAAATAGCTAAACTATTTTAAAACAGTTGAGACCCCGATCAGACGCCGTGTTTTTGCAGCGTCTGATCTGGTTCTGCACTGTTTGCCAATTACTCTTTGGAGGTCTCCAGACTATAATGGGTTAAGATCCCATTAGAACACGGTCTCATTATTCGAACCAAATATCATAGCATCAGATACTCAACGTCAGAAATGTACTCTTGTGCCATATGCGAGCAGCAAAGATCCAGCTAACCTTGCACATCCACACAGTATCAGCTGGACCATCTTCTTACAATCTAGTCTTACGATTCTACACTACCGTATTGACCGAGTATTCTATATTCTAACTCCTCTGTAAGCTGTTCTAAACTTATTTAAGACCACTTGTATGTACAAATATACTAGATGGGTGCAAACAATGTAGACCCTGATCAGACGCCGCATTAAACCCCATTGTAGACGGGAGACCTGTAAAAAGATAACTGGCAAACAGTGCAGACCCTGATAAAACGCCACAGAACGCGGCGTCTGATCAGGGTATCCACTTTTTGCTAATAGTATAGTCATTTGTCTCTAGGAATATATAACTCACACAGCCTGACATACCTAAAATTAAATTGGACTCTTCCAATTTATAGTGTTGGAGTGTCTTATCGGTACAAAGTGGATTAAACGGCCTATAACTGCAACAGACATTTTGAGTTTTGTTTTATTTTTATGTCTTCTATAAATTTTGCTTGGCGCTTTAAGGGTTGAGCTGCTTTGTGTCAAAACGGGTCTTCCGAACATTTGCACACAATGTCCCGACCAGTCTGCGCAGTTTGATCAGTGCCTTCGCTGTTCTCTTACAGAAGCAACAAATTTGAAGGGGCTATGGAAATATCATGCCTTACTTGCCATCCCAACCACGCCTCTCCTACACACACACTTTCCTCAGCAGGGTTTCCCTGACTCACAATTTGGTAGTTGTTAGCGTCAAACCTTTGTTCCGGACCCTTAAAAATTAAGGGTAAGGTTCCTGAGTGAGGCACACAAAATTTCAGATCTAAAATACATTGTAAAGCAACAGTAATCATAAAAAAATAAATTTAAATTAATCCTAACACTATCAATCAGGACATTTGCAAACGTCTTTTCTCAATATGTTTCTCGTTTTTTTTTTGTTTTTTTTTTTTGTTGTTGTTGTTTTTTTTGTTTTTTTTTTGTCAGAGAGAATAAGGCTTGACATGACGTGAATCGTCTACCAGAAATGGCAAGCCTTATTTCCTTGAAAATAATTTTTTTTTAAATATTGCTGTTCACCTGTTCACTCTATACATCTAAACATTTACATGTGCTTTACGGGTTAAGATGGGTTTATGTGATAAAGTTGCATTTGACATGGTGTGTGTGCGTGCGTGCGTGTGTGTGTGTGCAAAAACTGTTTACACCCATTACATATTTCTGAATGTCATTATTTTTATTCCTTTGTTGAATGAAGTCACCACTGTTTACAATACAAACAGCATTTGAAAGCTTATGAGACACTAAACAATGAATATACAGGTTTTAAGTCAGCAAGGCGGTATTGCTCACCCATTATCCTTTTCAGTCTAACGGATATCACCTCGAGGAGCATTGAGTCTCCTGTCGAGCCTGCGCATCTGTGTAGTCCCACCAGGGCACCCGCTGCCAACTCTCTCAGGCGCTCAAAGTGTACATATCATCTTGAAGAGCAGCGAATGGCCGGGCAAGCCTGCGCATCTGTACAGCGTCGCCAGGGCACCCACCGCTAGCTCGCTCAGGTGCTTATTGGACACCCAACACAAAAACATGCCTATTCAATACAATGGACCCTCCCACGGCTGCGAAAATGAAAATTTTCAGGTGAAAAATGTGATATTTTTTGTTATTTATGTCTGAAACAGAGATCACGGGCACCCGCTAGAAACGCCTCACTGAGGCGGCCCCAACGAGCTCACATAAACCCCGTCCCGTGCAGAAACAACAACAATAATGTATATACCCCTGAAAACCCCACATTTTATATTAAATATGGTTCTAGGGGACCAAAATCACACAGAAATGCTTCCTTGAGGTATAAACTAGAGATGCATCGAATGTTCGGGCAAATATGCGCATCTGCACAGTCTGCGACAGTATTCTAATTAGTTCTTCAGTGTCCTGGTACTTTTTTTCGGCTGCTGCAATTATAAAGTTTGCTACCAAATTAGCCACAGATATTTCAGATAACAGTAAGCGAAGTTTTTCAGGTAACGTTAGAATTTGAAAAATAACCCAGCGTAGAGTCGTAGAGTTTCGATTATGTTTCGAAATGGAGCCCTTGTCTATTAATGTACAAAAATGTTAGTGCACCCAGTGCTCGGCTCCAAGCATAACGCAGTACCTGTGCACTGTAAGTGTAACCGAACGTTTTAAGTTCTAACCCTAGGTCTGCACGTGTTCACTATTTCTGTGTGGTTTTTGCCAAACTTAAAGTTAAATATTGTACATGCACGGATCTTAGGCCCTTTCTGGAAGTGTACTACTCTCATCTTGTCAGTATTGACCAGAGTTTGTCTTAAGTGAAGAATAATGCATTGTGTTGTATTGTAACAGATAAGCGACATTTGTCTGACCATCTGTGCAGAGATTCTAACTGTTTCCATAATTCGTCAGGAGAATCAGATATAAAACAAATGTCATCAGCATAAATTAGCAAGCTTACATCAGTTGGAACAGGAGCAATGTTTGTTGAAAAATTTATGATTTTACAAAGGTGGTTTAGCATGCATAGTGATAACACGTGATAATCAGGGTCTTGACTGTTTGTTGCAGTCCCTTTATGAGACTACAGGCACAAATGGATTAACACTCTTTATGCAAAAAACAAAAACTCAGGTATTAAACATGCCAAACATAACCTCCTATCTGATGATATAAGAAAATCTGTGGTTTCTATCACTTGCAAACAATTTCCATCTTTATAGCAGAAAACTAACTATTGGGGGCTAGCAGACGGAACTTATGCACAAATCAAATGAATGTAATTTTTAAAACAGTGGTTTCGATTTTAAAGCTTAATTGATGCTTTTTGTTTTAACACGTATCAATAATTATGTGTTAAAACAGATGAATAGTTTAATGTTTATTTGTGTTCAGTGCTCTCTAGGCAGGTGCAGACACTCAAAGATCTTTTATGACACGGTTATAAAAGAAACTTTTAAAACTTGTAAAACATTATGAACATAATTTATTCACACACACACACACACACACACACACACACACACACACACACACACACACACACACATATTTTGTAAATATTTATATTAGTTGTGTGTTTCTATTACTCACATAAAAAAATATATATTAGTTCAAAGATGATAGCCTTGATAAGGAGGAAGCCCTGTAACAATATGTTAGTTATTTCAAGATGGAAAGATGTTCATGTAAACTAAGGCAAGCGGCCAGTCAGCTGGACAGATCAGCCACATGTGGTAATAATGGCTTCTCAGTGAAGTATTTATCACCCTCACAAGTATTTAATGCCTATCACTGGAAAGTTCTCCAGGACTACCAAGTTCGGCCGGCTATTGCAAAATAAGTCATACGTTGCGAAGGTGTTTGTACTAGCCGAATGTAGAAACTACTGTCTAATCAGATGGATATGTAAAGCATTTTATACAGTAGCTGCACATTATTTGACTCACTGATTATGCAAAATTCTGTGAGCTTCAACATTAAACATTTACTTTAATATATAGTTATCTAGGATCAGTAAACTAATTGCCATCTATCTGTATTTATTTATTTTTTTTTTTTATAATTTCTGGCTCGATATGATGCCGGTAATTATTACACAGATCGGTATGTAGTTAAACATAACAAAGAGGGAAAATAATAAGAGCCCCGACGTAGGAAAAGTATTATTCAGACAGTCAGTATCGCCAATGTTTCAGTGCACATTCTCAGGCCCATAGTAAGTCTAATACTGTGATTGAGTGAATAGTGCCCTTTGCCTGCAGTTTATATTGGTGAATAGCGCAGATTCAGGCGAGACGGCGCGGAAGTGCAGTCTCGCTAGAACCTATGCTGTACGTTTATGCAATAACGGCTGTTTTTCTGTAGCACGGCTCAATTTGTATTGCTTTAAGTAATGTTTATTGTTTGTATCTTTTGAATTCAATCTACATTTTAAAACTGTGTCATTCTTTTTTCAGCTCACCATGCGACCTTCGTGTTTTGTGGGGGAAAAATACCCTTGGAAGAAAGGCATACGAGATCCGACTGAAGAAGAGAAACTGAAATACCGTGACATCTTTAAGTGACTATTCAGAAAGGCGGCAGATACGCATCCTTGTTTTAAGTATCATACCTACGTATGTTCTGCGAATCGATGTGTGGTTCGATCATCTGGTTCGGCAACTTCCTTACTTTGAAATCATGAATTATTATGCGTCCTTCTAGCAAGTCTGGCAGATGCTCGTGGCTTGGGAAATGATGGGTACTGAGTGCTGCTTATCCGCTTAGACAACCTAAATTAGCCTAGGAAAAATGTGGTTAAATTCATCAGCTGCCCGCCATAAGATGTTTACTTTGGCTTAGACTAGTATACAAACAATATACAAATATGTGTATAATAGAGCCACATTGTGCTTCGTCTACATTGTGCTCTCTCGAGGAACATTTTGCGTTCTTTGCATATATTTGGGCCTATTATGCATGCTACTTAATCAATATGTCCCTAGCTGATGAGTTTCCATACGCTACCATGATATGATTACATGCCGGGTGTCCTCGACGTAGTATATTGTTTTATGGAGCACATTGTGGCTCTACATTGCTTGTATAAAACTTGGTTTCGAAGTCATCTTTTATACAAGACCTGATTCGAAGCCTTCTTAAATATGTAAAATGGTGCTAGATTCCAATAAGTATCAAAGGATGATAATGGATGAAAGACATTGTGTCACCACAGGTGGGCACGAAACTGTGACAAACCTGGAAATAATTTTGTAAAACGGCTATGTCATGTAGAATTTAATGGACGCAGTTAAATATCATAAATTCAGTTTCTACTGATCATTGCTATATTAAGATCAGAATTTTGTTTTTAAAAGACATAAACGTTGCATTTGATTAGTACTCCAAGTATATAAAAGGACTACCTGTAAAGCATACAATCATATTTTGACTGTCAGCATGATACCTAACTAAATGAAATGAACATTTTACTGCTTGCGAAATTGTACCGTTTTGTATGGTAAGCTGTTTTACTATTTATTATGCAATGTAGATATATATTATATCAGATATCTTATATAGGATATAAGATATTTCTTCTTTATCTTCTATCTTCTTTAGTAAATAAGATATCTTATATCCTACTTAAGATATTCAGATATCTTACATAGCATATAAGATATCTTTATTAACATATAAGATATCTAATTTATATTAGATATCTGATATATTAAATCAGATATCTGATTTAGAGAATAAATAGAAAAACTGTTTGCTGGGAAGCCATTTTAGTAAGCCGTTAAGTATTTATCTTACATTATATCAGATATCTTATATAGGATATAAGATATCAGAATTAGTAGATCAGATATATATTAGATACCTTATATCCTATATTAGATATCTGATAAATGATATTAGATATCATTTTAATTCTACAAATAAGATCTCTTATTTACCATATAAGATATCTTATTTGTTAAATAAGATATCATATCTTTATATAAATATCTGATTATACTAATAAAGATATCTGATATACTTAATAAGATATCTTATTCAATTGAATAAATGAGATATCTTCTTTGGTAAATAAGATATATTATATCCTATATGAGGTATCTTATATACTTTATAAGATATCTTAAATGTCAATTATGATATATATATATATATATATATATATATATATATATATATATATATATATATATATATATATATATATTTGTATAAGATATCCGATATATGATATATTAAATCACTATCTGATTTATAGAATAAATAGTAAAAAGGTTTGATATAGTTTTGATCTCATAATGGGACGCCCGAATAGCTCAGTCAGTAGCGCCTCTAGTTCGCGACAGTGTAGATACCTCTGCAGCACAGGTTATAATCACTCTGACGGCGCTAGCAAAAATGTCGAGTGATAAAGATATGTTCAATTACTCCTGCGTCGAAATGTGTATATGTTTTGATTCTCGACTTCCGAGTCGCAGTGGTTTCATAGGGTATTTCCCGGCTGAATGCCGGGAACTATTCTGGCATTCACCCCACCATTAGATGGTTGGCGTCTGTAGTATCAGATATTCAGTTTAGTTTGACGTCTATCTTGCGGAGCCCCGTAGCCTAGTGGATAAGAGAGTTGACTCTTAATCTATTTGGTTTCTCATCGCTGTGGTTCGAGCCTCGCTCAGGTCACACGTGGGAAAGCCAAGTTATGCTTCCGAATGGTCAGGTGGATTTTACCCCGGGTTCTCCGGTTTTCGCCCACCTTTGATGAACGATCGGCACGATATAAGTGAAATAGTCTTGAAAGGGCCGAAAAACCCAAATAAAAAAAAAAAAAAAAAAAAAAAAAAAAAAAAAGCTGGCGTCTATCTTACGGACGCCTATATGTGGCATTTCTGTTATGTGAAATGCTGTGTTGACTTTTGCATCTATAACTTGTTGTTTCTTGTGTGTTTTTTGACTAATGAGTTTTGAGTTTTCGCTGCATGTACGAGAAAATCTTTTGGATTGTGAAAAAAATGTTGGCTTTGATTTTACCTTTCTTATAAAGTAAATATTGCAGACACACGCTTTTATTTTCAAAAAAAAAAAAAAAAAAAAAAAAAAAAGAGCTACAAATATGGCTCTCGTGACATACGTCACATTACTAGTAGGACGCACGACTATTCACTGGCATTTTGTTTCAAACAAAAGAACAAGAGAAACACAGAACCCAAAACATAAAAGAAAGAAATCAAAATACATAACACAAAACTTAAAATACAAAACATGAAATTCAGAAATGTTTATTTCTCTCATGGTATCTGAAGTATCTTTGTACGATGGACTAGTGCAATATGGTTTCCACATCAGGGGTATAAATAGAAGCCGAGTTTTTCAGGTAATCTGCTCGTCGCCGTAACTCATCACACCAAAGCTGAACCATTACATGTACAGTTATTAGCTTGAACAATTAGCTGATAATATGAATAACTTGTCTTATACTCCTGGCATATGAACCATATTGCACTACCCTATCATACAAAGATAATTTGAGGTTTGGGTTTCGTTTGGTATTTTGACTTTAGCTTTAAATTTGTGTTTTCAGTTTTATGTTAAGTTTGTTTTTCGGGAAAAAAAGGAAAAGATAACTAAGAAGCTGCTGTATACTTATACGCTAGTAGTAATGGTATATTATAGCAACGTTTTTTTTTAGTATTTCTTTGAAAGTAAATGTGCATTTCTCGATTGTTTCGCATTGTAATCAAGATAACCTTAAAGCTATTTTTTTTTCAAAATTCTATACTTCTACACGCAGAATGCAAAATTAAAATGTCAAAATACACAAGTTACAAATTAAGGCCACAAAAGTTCAAACACCATTACAAAAAACACAATGTCACAGAGGCTTCTATACTATCTGCAGTAAGATGGACTAAAGTTGTTCTTCTACTAATATGCTAAATTAATAACATTGCCTTTTAGTCCACAGATGTCCAGTTTTAAATTTTCATACATACTGACTTTTTACATTCGTTGGAACTTGATACGACATATTGTTTATGTGGCAGATCATCAAAATCCAATGTCTGTATCATATGTGTAGAAGGGCATTCAGGGTCTTCACAAAAACACACTTATGCGACTTTGTGCCATTTACAGCACAATTTTATATAGTAAAACTGAAGTGAGACGGGGTAAACGTTATTCTTCTATTTCTGCTCTAAAACTTAGATTGTGGGTCCTGGAAACAACAACATATCTTTTGAGCAGAAATAGGAAAGATATCGCTATTATTCATGAGAAAATTACAGCCATAAAGACCCTATATATCGAATAAGCGTGTTTTGTAATATTTGACATAGCTGGCAGTGGTTCTGAATCATTTTATCTTTATTATGGCTTTATCTGTGATTAATTGGTTACCAATGTTTATTCATTTGGTGTTACAAAATATCTACATGGACGGAACACACACATGTTTTGAACCATAGTGAAGGTGAGGAACCTGGACGTAACTGAATAAAAGTTACATTGATAAAAGGAAAATTAAATATCTCAGTTGTCACCCTTACTTTCACTGTGGTTCATACATGTATTTGTTCCATCCACACTATTAGAATAGCGTGTACTGCTATTTCCTTAATGAAAGAACGATACATTTAACGCCTGGGTCCTACATATCGCCCACAGATGTTAAATCTGCATTGAAATTTCGTTTGCCCTCTGTTTGTACAATACTATCGATTCTATCGATGACTCGATAATCAAGTTATAAGAGCACATATAACTTCATGTTTTGTTATTCTTCATTTACATTAACCATGTGTACACACACACACACACACACACACACACACACACACACACACACACACACACACACACACGTATAAAATTTAACACACACACATAGGTGTAAAATTGAACACACACACACACACACACACACACACACACAGGTGTAAAATTGAACACACACACACACACACACACCTTTGCAAAATGTACTAGGAAAGAGCATTTCTTGCTATTTTAATAACTCAATTCTTTAGTCTCAGTGGATACGCATTTACGAACAAATTCGAATTAATGTCGACAACACTGAATAGACGTTGACGCCATTACGTTGAATAAACTTCGATTCATATTGCTGCAACAATGTGGTGATGGGTTTAACGGGTTTAAATTCCCCTTAAAACTAATAAACTGGGATTCGCTCGTCCAATAATAACGGCTTTTCCGAGTGCTAGTCGAGAGCAGCCGCAAAATCTACAGTTAGAAAACATATTAACCTTTTTAGAGCAGTGTAAGGGGAACGACTTCTGAATGTTGTTAGCTTATTGTTTATACTGATCATCAATTTTAACGGCAATGGACTGCCATGGAACAGGGATTATTAAAAAAAATAAGTGATTTCATACTTCAAAATGCCCTCGCTTATTCAGAACCTACTTATATAGCGATGAACTTATAAAACAACAAAACGTGAAACGATAATATCCCGCCACTATCATGTTTCGGGCAGATAAGTCTGTCAAAAATGGATGAAATTTGCCTATCAGCAACCCCAAACCAGGCCTCCACAATACCAATGCACACACCAAGTTTTGTGAAAATTCATTGAATTTTACTTAAGTTATCATCCGGAAATGAAAATACGGACGTACTGCTTGCATATAAATTGTCAAAAAATAACGAAATTTGTCTATTAAAATTCCCAAACCAGATCTTTACAATATCAATGTTCAGACCGAATTTGGTGAAATTCCATTGACATTTACTCAAGTTATCGTCCGGAAACAAAAATACGGATATATCCTCAAAACATAATGTATATTAATGCAAACCCACAATTTCCCTATATTAAACGATGAAGTGACCTTCGATAGTGTCCAAAAACTTGTTCCAAAACTTAAAGTTTTTTTGTGCTTATCCAAGAAAATGTTTGGGACTGTGCACAAAAGTTAGTTTGTAAACTTAAAGGAACAGACCGAAGAAGTTGTGTTGGGATCCTGCCCAAAACTAATTTGAAAACTTCACAGGATGGATACAAAACGAAAATGGGGATCATGCCCAAAACTAGTTTGAAAAGTTCTCGAGGAAAGTTTTGGGATCGTGCCCGAAAGCAACTTTGAATTATTCTCGGGATCGGTCCCAAATGATCATTTGGGATTGTGCCCAAACAAAATCTCAGGAACTTCGACAAAAGATTTTTGGGATCGTGCCCAAAAGCAAGGTAAACACAATATAAAATGTATTCCTTATCAAAAGCTGAAACAATTGCTATTTGGGATCGATCCCAAAACATGAACTTTTAATCGGAAGGTATTTCAATAGACTTCAATATTTTGGGATCGATCCCGAAACGCATATTACATACACTTTACACAGTCTATAATACACGTATTTATGATTCAAACATACTGTAAACAGGGGATCGTGCCCAAATTATAGCGATTAGGAAAGTGTTTGTTAATATACATTTCTAATATTCACGTGTTTTTTGTATTTTTTGCCAGAAAATTATTGATATATTACCAGAAATATTTCAAATGTAAATTTCGCAATCAGGAAAAAAATATTTTTTCTCGATTTAAAATATTGTTTGTTCAAAGTAGTTCCTCCTCTTGTCATCTCTGCTAGTTTAGATTTATAGACCGATCTTGTTTACAGTATTGACATCCCGGAGAGAAAATGTAACGGTCTAATTGCTGCCCACTCAAGTTCTAACACAGTGGACGGGAAAGAGACATGGTCTGTGAATCTAGCTGATTTGATATTCGACAATTCTGAGCTTCATAAGAAAACCCCAAGAGATGTTTTCTTTTACGGGACATGGGGACAGTTTGCTAGCTGGCCAAGATGGACGGGAATGGACGCTATCCCTGGAAATATCGTAGTAAAAGCTACTGTGTTTCGCACGTTTCAACCTATTATTATTATTGGGTAATTAACAAGAAGCAGATAAACAGTGCTAAAGAATTGTAAATATATCTTGGTGTTGAAATATGTTGTATATTTCCCTGTTTCTTGTGAACCGTATTGACCCTAAATATTGGAACATTTTAACTCCTCACTATACCTATCATAAAACTAAAGTTTATACAATTTTATTTTGCTATCCGCTAATGTGTCTTAAAATTGATAGATGAGTGACAAACAGTGTAGACCCTAATCAGATGCCGCAAAATGCGGCATCTGATCTGGGTCTACACTGTTGCTCAGTTATGTCTGTACCAATACTTAGGTTAAATACGGTTTATGTAAACTTAAGATATTTGCCTGGGCGTTGTTGTTCGCTAGTTTTCATTGCCGGCCCTCTTTTCATAAAGTGGATACAGTAACAATTTAGCCATTTAGATCAGCCGCGCATCCGTGCAGTTTGATCAAAGTCTTTTCACGGCATCCTGTGGGCAGTCAAGGATCCAAAGTATCTTCGGGCGGGCAACGAAGACTGATATGAATCTTCGCTGAGCGAACATGCAATGCTGTGGGAAAAGCTGTGACCCAGTTTCTTCTAAAGCATGAATGTGTCCATCTGTGGGCCCGTCCTGTTTTCTGAGAGCGAAATGAGGAATTAATGAAAGGATTTTGTTTGTGTTGAGGTTTTATGGCCCAGTCAAGCCAATGGGGTCATGTCGAGCGCGGCCAGTTTACCTAACCACACGTTTACTGGGCAGACTTAGTCCTAAATGAAAGGTAACGCGGTCCTATTAATGAAAGTGTCCGAGTGGTCAGCGCTCCTGACCTCGGATCACAAGGTCCCGTGTTCGAATCCCGCTGGAGGCAAAATTCAGCTCATGACTGTACGGCATGCCTTTCATTATAACCCCACCATCGCCTCAATATGACTTGAATAATGTTGAAAGGGAGTACAAAACCAAACCATCAATATTATCCGTCTTACTGATGACACTGAAAATTCTCCCACGCTAGCAGATCTCTCTCTCTCTCTCTCAGAAAACTCAGTTACATGTGTAGAAATCATACAGCGATGTCAAGCAAACATGGGCAATAACACCACATGCAACTAGAAAAGGTTCAAGTCACTCTGAACATCTCTGCTGTCCGGATCAGTTTGCACGGTTCAGTCCATCTGCCCATATCAAAGTCCCTCCAGACAAACTGGCCCAAAACCGGGTCAACGGTCCAAAATTCAGGTCCTCTCGGCCTAAATTTTGGGTTCACTCGTCTCAGCCATTGGTCCTCTCGGCGCATTCAAATGCCTTGAAAAACAAACGCAGTTAGAGTTATTAACTTCAGTTGGCCAGTAAGACAAACGATGCAATTTTCTATTGAAATAATAGATTGTTTGCCGGAAAGGAAAAAAGTTTGATTTAGACCGAATTCTCCCGAAACATCTATAGATGATCATCAGCTTAAGAAAAGAGTCCTGGTCGTATATGCGGACAAGAAAGACCCTGATCAGACTGTGCATTTGCGCAGTCTGATCAGGGTCTTCATTGTATGCTTACAGAATCAATGAGAACTGTAGAATGTTTTGGTGGTTAGAGAATGCCCTGATAAGACTGTAAATGTACAGGCTGATCCCAGTCTTCACTCAGTGTATATTGGGGTGGTCGAGTGTGGCGAAGGTATCATGTATCTTACGTCACCGGGGCGTCCAAGTGATGTTTGCTTACACTTGGGCAAGGCCTGCTATCCTTGTAGCAGGTAAGGGTACTGGGGGAATGTTTTTATTTCTTCAGGTGCCATATATAATGATTGTATCAATACAATATATCAATTTATTAAACCTTTCTTGGATAATAAAATGTCTTTTTTTAAAGCCTTTAACATTTTAAAGGCTACGATGTCCCAAGATCTAGGGTACAGATTGTTCGTGAGCATATGCAGAACCGACAGCGAAGGTTGACCAGATTGCGCACATGCGCAGGCTGATCTAAACCTCCAATCCCACGCGATGCTTAAAATGAGGTGGGTTTACATTACGAAAACACGCCTATTCAAATATACTGAAAATTTTACCACCAAAAAATGAAAATTTTTAGATAAAAAATTCTGATATTCTTCATATTTCTGCTCATAACATAGATTATGGGTTCGCGTTGGAACCGCCTCGGAGAGGCGGTTCTAACGCGAACTCAAATCTATGTTTTTGAGCAGAAATAAGAAAAATAATGTATACCCCTGTAAACCCCAGATATAAAAGTGGGGTTTAAGGGGGTCAAAATTATATAGGCATGTTTTCGGGATGTACGATTGGCTTTGTTCAAAATATTGAGCGCTAAGTAAAATTGTAGCAGACGGCATTCTTCTATTATTATTATTATTATTATTCAGAGAAAATAAGACTTGACATTTCACGTGAATACTTCTGCTTGGCAGACGATTCACATGAAATATCAAGTCTTTATTTTCACTGAAAATTACAAAAAAAAAAATCAAAATCTCCTTTGCTGCTGTTGTGATCATAGCTTAAGGGGTAAGAAGAAGACAAAATATACAAATTTATAATTATTAAAAGTTTATAATTTTTATTTCATTTCGGAAACCGCAACCGAATGATACATTAAGATCAGAATCTGACTGATATAAGAGAGGTCATTGTTTACAGCGCGTCAGGTCCCAGGTTACGTCAACCTCTCGGTATGTCAATCTGAAACAAAAAAATAGAAAAAATAGCAATGTATTTGACGCACACAACCCAGGTTTTACCCAGGATGCTTTATTTACTTGACTTTGATAAATCAAAAATCATGATTTCATTGCTATTATAATAAGAAAGAAAGAAAGACGAAAGAAAAAAAAAAGAAAGAAAAAAGCGCAGTATACAATAAGTTATATAAATAGGGTTCCCATGCGTCCGGAATAGTCAATGAAATTAATGAAAACATCAAGGCCAAAGAAAATGAGGAAATTTGAAAATATGCCAGGGCAATTTGTAATTACAGAACAATGTTAGAAAAAATGTCAGAGAAGGCTAGAATTCAGTTTTTTTTTTAACACAAAATTGCTTCATCTTCTTGGGGAACAGCCTTCCATTCCCGTTAGTAACTAGTCGTGTATGTGACTGTTTATCTTAGAAATATTATTTTCAAAAAATGGGCGCCAAAAACTCACAGAAAAAAACTGGGCAAAAGTAACAAACACAATCACATCAATAAATGTCAAGGAAAACTGACCCGTTTGTAAGGTAAAAGTCGGGAAAATGTCCGGGATTTTTGAAGATCTGTGGGCTCCCAGATAAAAGCAAACAATACCATGACGAAATTCCGACAGATCTTTTAGATAGATAGATAGATAGATAGATAGATAAAGTCAAACTTCAATAGCTCGAACATCTTTGGGACCACGGAAATTTGTTCGAGATATGGGTAGTCCGAGCCACTGAGGGCTAATTATGGCGCCAGGTCAGGTAGCAAATAGCGATAATTTAGAGAAATATTTTCGATTTTCTACACAATAATTGTATGTTGAGTGTATTCATTAGAATCGCCTCGGTGAGACGATTCTAATGAGTACACACAACATACAATTTCATGATAGAATAAGAAAATTTTCCTAAATATTTGTTTTCTTGAGCTATCGGAAGAATTTCGTAGGGACTCAAAAACGAGTTCGAGTAAGCCATTGTAAACGAGCCATCAGTGTTCGAGCTATTGAGGTTTGACTAGATAGATAGATAGATAGAGAGATAGATAACTTTTCATTCATAAATTGAGAGAGGGAGGGAGGGAGAGAGAGAGAGACGGACAGACAGACGGGCAGTTCTTACCGTTATCTAAGCCTGAATGATCGAAACTGTTGGAGTGCTGCTTGTTGTATTAAACAGGGAGCTGTTTTGGATCAGTAGGAAGAAAATGAAGAAGAAGCCGAACAGCATCACTGAAAACAAAAAATACGTCCAGAGAGGAGGAAACTCTGTCAAATTATTATTTACTCCCTCCTGAAAAAGAGTCTGCTATAAAAGGAAAGAATTTGCTCCCCTAATCTAGAATTGAGAGCACATTCTTTTCCTTTAGAGTAAACCCCATTTTCAGACGTTTCACAAAAGTTTTCTCGCTTGTAAACGTGGTGGAAAATCTACCATGTGTGTTAAATCCCTTTAAGGAGCAAACGCATGCAAATTATCCCCCTTCCCCACCCCTGCCCTCCCCTTCCCCACCCCTGCCCTCCCCTTCCCCCCGATCCTATACCCTCTAGTAAAAGTGGAGGCATATCTATCAAGTCCGCCTAATGGCCAGTTAGTGTTCAGAATTATTTAAAATTTCTCTAAAGATTTGAAGAAATTTAAGAACATAAAATAATCTAAAGTAACAAAATGGATCAAATTAACTGATACAGTATTTCTTAAGACACTCAGCACAAAATGTGATTTTAAATATAATTCGGTTAACCCGTTCATTCCCGTAGACCAAAACCATTTTTCCAAGCAGTGTACATCCTAATGAGACGGCTCATCATGGGCCGTCTCATTAGGATCTACACTGTTTGCCATTCTGTTTCGAATTTTGACTGACAACTTATTTGGAATAATGGTTCTGACCAGATTCGGAGATGGAAAAGTCAACTTCGGAAATTCAGGGATAAATGGGTTTATTTCTGTTTGCAAGCGATATTTTCACTAAAAAGTCTTATGCATCTGGGTGCGGAGAGGGCGGAGTTTGTTTTCTGCCAGGCGGCAGCAGCCACGCCTACATGTATCTAAAAGGTACTTACATAATCCTCCTTCTCCAAGACCGCTTCCTTGCTGTGGTGGTACGTAGGGGACGTAACTGTATCCATAGGATCCACCGCCATACATGGCGAGGGCCATACCGAGGGTCATAAAGACACACATAACGATGAGGGAGGTCGACTGCATGATGATTCTCTGAAACGAAAGCAAAAGCCTGTCTAGCAAAACAGACAACTTTTCGTCGTACATAGGAACGGATACCTAGATAAGCCTGCGCTGAGACCGTGTACTTGATCAGAATCCTTGTAGCTATCAGTTGCTTATAGTAAAAAAAAAAAAAAAAAACACATTTCTGCGCATTCACGTTCAAGATATTAGCTTTTCGCTAACTGTATAGCAGAAATGCAGACTTAACCGTTGCACTGTGTAAATGATTTTTTTTTCTTCATATTTGTTTGTTTCGTAGCAAGCTTAAAATGTCATCTTTTGACAAAATTGACGTAAAGACTTCATTAAATCGAATATTTTATATATACAATAATTTAAAAAAAAAAGAGAGTGTTTATAGGAGGGAGTGCTTTAATAGCTGTCGCCTTTATTGTGATAAGTAAATATATAATCGGCAGTTAAATTTTGTTTTAAACGTCAGCTTTGACATCACTGCTTGTTAAACAGTTTCAAATAATTTGCAAAAATAATTTACAGTTTAAAGCGCCAAGCAAACTTTGCAGCAGGTGACATTTCTTTTTATCATTATATTTCTTTTTTCAGAGAATATAAGTCGTGACATGTCATGTAAAAATATGAAAACTATATATATATAATATATATATAATTTCAAAATGTCATGTCGTCTGCTGCAGTTGTGATTGGCGCTTTAAGGGTTAAGAAATAAACAAAAAATAATTGAGCCAGCGCACGATAAAACCTACAATGAGACTTGTGTGACCAGCAAAGACTCAGATCAGCCTGCGCATCCTCGCAGTTTGATCAGAGTCCGATCAGATTCTTCGCTGATCGCATGTGTCTTCTACAGCATTCGGGCTATCCAAAGCAAGAACCCATGTCATACAGGATGGATGTACAAGCTGATCTGTGGCTTTGCTGGTCACACAGATCTTATTGTAGGTTTTGCCATGCGCTGGCTTTCGACATCTTTCAGAAACTCGTTTTTTTTTGTTTTTTTTTTTGCGTGGAGTTTTAGGCAGAAGAGGTAAATTTGCAAACTTTTGTCATGATTTAATGCAAAATCATCAGTCGTAACTACCTATGCATTAAAAGTTTTATTCTAGTCATTGGTTTTTAAAATATCAGATATTTTCAGTTTTTTTCCGTAGTAAAAATGTATGCAACTTATGTAGAAATCTGTAAGGTAGGTTACTTGGAGGCAGATTTTCAACAAGTTCTGCTTGTTCAATATTTCTGAAATTTTCACAATATTGTTGAGAAACATTAATAATTCAAAATTCAACAAGGAAAAATAAAAAAAAAATATTTTCTTTGCTAAAAATTCCGAAAAATCACTTACCTATAGAAATTGCATACATTGTAGGCCAAACCAAATTTTTTGGCCGTGAATTTTTTAGGGTACATAATTGAGAACAAAGCATAGAGAAAAGACAAATGGTTTCTGACAATATATGGCCAACCAGAACAAAATATTTTCAATTAAAATACAACGCCAAGCAAAAAAAAATCTCTCCATGGGATAGCTAAAGGACAGTAGTTTGTATTTGCTAGTTCATTGACGTATGAAACTAGACGTTCTGGTTAATTTAAACATGTCGTGAAAAGAAGAACATTCTCCCTATTGTCCACTGTATTTTCAGTTAATATGATTAAAAATAGTAGTAATAATAATAATAATAATAATAAAAATAGTAATATAAGAATAATAATGATAACTCAGCAACGACCGTCAACATTAACAGGGATCAAGTTTGCGGACGTTTCTGCCCAAATGTATGTTATTTTATTTTATTTTTTTAAAGCCTTTTTCTCTTGAGAGAATAATGATAAATTGTATTTCAAAATGTCGTCTGCTGCAGTTGTGATTGGAGCTAAAGGGTATAGTTTAGAAATACTGAGCTAAATATGCTAAAATGTTAACCCTTGTCATGCTGAATTAAGATGCCACGCCCACTTCCCGTTGTTAGCCAATCAGAATACTTGATCCAAATAGTTAATATAAATTCACATACTGAATGGCAAACAATGCAGATCCTGATCAGTTGGCTTCTTCGAAGCCAAATGATCTGGATCTACACTGTTTGCAAAGACAGGGCATACCCGAGTTCAGCAGGACCAAGTGTTAAAAGAATTAAATTTGCTTACCTTTCTTTCCTGACTTTAAGGTAAAAGTGATATCTGCTGAAGGTGCGAGGACTTAAATACTGTCCGACAGTCGGTTACATTCGAATTAAATAATGGTTGCGCCATTTTTGCGACTTCCGTGTTAAGCTAGTACTTGTCTACACCCCCGCGGGGACAGCGTCCATCAGTTAAAATTAACACTTAGCACGTTGGGTAAAAATTCTGCAGACGACAATTTAAAACATTTTTTTCTTATTTTCCCCAGAAAAAAAGTTTGACAGTTCATGCAAATTCAAATTGAGACAATTTGCATGAACTGTTAACACCTATTTTCTGGGAAAAATAAGAAAACGATCATTATGATACGTCGTCTGCTGAAATTTGTCCAGAGAGTGCTATTGTTTTTTTGTTGTTTTTTTTTTGTTTTTTGTTTTCATTTTTCATTAATGTGAAATGTAAGTGCCCAGAGTAAAATATATTTTTCGTAAGGGTGTATGTACAGGTACCCAGACTAGTCTGTGGCCCATAATACAACAGCGGAGCGCTGAGGGAGTGTGTGTGTGTAAGGGGGCGGGGTGGGGGTGGAGGGAAAGGGGCAAATCTATCAAAATTAGTTCCGATTGTTCTTTACGCGAGCGAATGACATTTTACGCAATTACTTTCTAGTGCGCGACAGACATAAACTTAATATCTAAAACTTAAAGCTACTGTTCACAAGCTTAGATACAATACTAGAAAAAACAGTAAGTACGACCTCAAGATATCCCAACCCCTGCAGCACCAGAATTCGCTGCAGCCATAGTAGAAAATTATAACACTGTAGGGAGAAAACAAGATTAATTCATTGGGAAACTGTGGCTAAAATTTCAAAAACAAAAACACATTGGAACTATGCGAAAAACCATTTGCAGCGGGAAAAATGATTCTCAATCCAGTGGTAAAGCAACTATTATCAGTGCACAAAATCATCTTTTGTTTCATCTTGGATGTAAAGTGTGCCTATAATGATAATCTTAAAGGAAAACAACCTTAAAAATCGGTTCAGCCTGACAATGAAGACCCAGGTCAGAATCACGTTTTATGGAATCCCAGCTGGGTCTACACTGTCATATCAGGTCTGTGTGTCCAAATAGTTGGAGATAGGTTGCACCAGTCGTTTGAAACTCCGGTCCCTGCGGGGCCGTGGATAGCGGGGCCATGGCGGGATTTAACCTTCGACGAGTCCTGGCAGTGCCGAACATGTGTCGGGGTATTAATTTCCCGCCAAAATGCTTTGCATATTATTAGAGTCACTTTAGTTTTCCAATAACCCGGCGCATATTGTCAATGATACTTTACCTTTGAATAAAGCTGTATCCAGACATTTCACCATGAAAACGAATTGGTTGATTTTTGCAACAGAGAGCAGTCTGTTCCAGGTAACAAAAACTGACCTCAGGGTGGAGGGGCTTTTAGCAGGTATTTTACCATAAATTTGTCCCCGCAGTGCTGGGCGTTTAGCAGGACGTTAAAAACTGAAAAATTAAAAGCCCCGCTATTCCTCGGCCCCTTATGGGCCCGAACTGCAAATGACTGGTGCATCACAATGTATTTGAGCTGCGACGTGATAAAGGTACCTTATGACAAGTGTGTCCAACGAAGACTTGAATCATCCGCCGCCGTCTGATCAGTCTTCGTTGTCGGCATGAAGAGACATTGCATCCTTTGCTACCCAAAATGCGCCCAGTGATGATTCTGATCAGACTGTGGGAATACACATGTCCGAAGGTACGTTTTCTGACTTTATGGCTCATTTTCTTGTACACCATAGATATTGTTCGTTTTCATTTAGCAGAGAACCCAACCGGACCGCGTTAATACACACAATGGTCCCGGTCATTACTCTTTACGAAATGAATGTAGTCTGTTGTGGTAATATACCTCAATGTGTAGACTGGCTCCAGTCTCCACTGACTATTTTTTTCTTATAATCCTGATTGATAATCCACTAAAATAACATCTTATTTTATGATTTTATGCGATTTTTTTCTGGTTTTCATAAAAGCATTTGTTGTGGGTACTCATTTGAATTGCATCGACTTGTCGATGCAATTCAAAAGGGTACCCACAACATATGCCTTTATAAAAAAAGTAGACAAAAAGTACACTGGCTGTAATCTGAAGACTGCGGAATTGATTGACCGTGCTCTTATAGGGGTATGTGCAGTAATTACGGCAAATACGGTATCTTAGTGTTTTGTTTGGTAGGAAATGTTTGGTATTGTTAGCATATCGTCGGGGAAGACAAAAATGCTAGCTTTGCTTTTGGTTGTTTTGTCCATCAAATTTCGTTTACTTTTCCTGTTAACCCTTAATCTGGCAATCACAACAATTGTCGTCTGCTTTGTCATCTGCCTGTGATTTTAAAAGTCATTTTTGCAAGCAATGTGGACCCAGATCAGACTGCTCCTCTGGGAGCAGTCTGATCAGGGTCCACATGTTTGCCTGTATGCAAAAATAGATTTGCAAAGTTTGCAAGAATATTCAGCAGACGACATTTTCAGATGCAGGTTTCCTTGGCATTTTAAGGGTTAATGTCATTGGTTGGCTAAGTTCTGTAATTGTGGCATTTCCTAGACATCTTTACTGTTTGAATCGCAAACTAGAAAACAAACCGTCTGACATGTGCGCCCCCAAACGGAGACTCCAATCAGCCTGCGCATCCGCGCAGTCTGATCAGAGTCTTCGTTGTCCGCATGAAGAAACCTTGCATCTTTGGCTATCCGAAATGGGCTTTGTAAAAATTCTGACCATATTTTGTGAATGCGCAGGCTGATCAGAATCTTCGCTTAAGGTGATAAGGTTTTACAGCCCAGTCAACACAGTGGGGTCATGTCGAGCGCGGTCAGTTTACCTAACCTCACTGTAACTGGGCAGGCTTAGTCCTCTAAGCGGTTAACCAGTATTATGCACATTCTTTCATTCCAGGCTTGGATGGATGAATGGATCGAACGCCAAATAGGTGATCTAATAACCTTATGAGTATCACAAGAAGCTTTAGCTAGAACAGTGGTTTAAGAGGAAAGCGTATGTCCCCAACCAGTTTGAACGTATATATTGTTGAAATAGATCGTATCTATAATTTCTCTTTTTGTGTGTGTGTGTGTGTGTATGGTCGATGTGGGGAGGGCGAGAGGATGCAGTAATAATTTTAGTATTTTTGTGGGATGAAATCAAAGATTGGGTATCAGTGTATCTCTTCGAATAAATACCTTTCTTTATGAATGTGAACTTGCATGAAACCTGTAAGATGCCAAGTTATCAGCTACAAATATGAAAATAAATAAACTGGAGAGGCAAGAGACACCACCCTCTTCAGTTGTCTGCTCATATACACAGTTGTCTGCTCATATACACCTCAAATTCTATCTGAAAAGAAATTAGCTGGAGAGGCAAGGGACGCTACACCCTCCAGTTTTCTTCTCAAAGAAAAAATAATTTCTAGATATAACCACAGGTGGTAGTTAAAAAAAATCCTGATACTTAAAATTCACTTTTCCAGTACAGAAATGTATGCTTTTCTTTTACTTATATAGGAAGAAGTCTCTCCAATAATGAATTCAGTATTAATATTGAAAACTTTCACCCAAGCATAACTTGTTAAATACAGCCAAATATGAAAAAGAAAAAAAAAACAACTGCTTTAGCCTTTCATTAAATGCTTCTTTTCAGAAGAAATAAAAATATCTGTGACATACCTTAAACACAAATGGCAATATGGTGCATAAAAGATATTTACGTATCTTTAACTAAAATAAAGAAAGCTTAAATTCTAATCTATATAAACAAATCTTTAATTAAATAAAATATATCTGTAATTCAATTGCAGCTACTTTTTATTGCATAACAGGTGTCTTTAACTGCTTGAAGTATCCTTAAATGAATAAAAATATCTTTTAATGGATAAAATATCCCTTTTTAATGTATAAATACACAAACAGAACAAAGCATTTAACGCTTAGCACTCTGGGTAAAATTTTCAGCAGACGACATTTTGAAATATTTTTCTTATTTTTCCCTGAAAACAGGATTCGACATTTCATGCAAATTGTCTCCTAAGGAGACAATTTGCATGAAATGTCAAATCCTGTTTTCTGGGAAAAATAAGAAAAATATCATCAATCTGTCGTCTGCTGAAAATGCCCAGAGAGTGGTAAAGGTTAATAGCCTAAATGCCAAAGTAAATACATCACCATCCTGTAATATTATTGCTGGGATCAAGCTAAAACTGTGTTAGCTAAATGATTGTGTTGTATCCAATCAAATATGTATACATTATATAGAAAAATCTATATGATCTATACATTTTGTTTGGATATATCACTTTTGGGGTCCACTTTTAAACCGTCTTATATCCGAAATCGTCTTATACTCTGTCATCGTTTAAAGAGATTCATAAAGAGACTCCAATGTATATACATACCTAGAAAAGGAGAAGTAACCATGAGAGGAAAACATGTACTGTAAATCAGTAATTCTTGAAAAAATGACCCAATTATGAATTCAAAAATGACCACTCACACTGCTTCAATGTGTGCAGGCTGATTTGAGTCTTCATTGGTTGTGCATAATTAAGGTACACTTAATCTCACGTTGCAACTCATATATTTTACAAATTACTACGGTAAATGTCCTAAACTTTCAAACACCAAAGTTTCAGATGAATGGCCTATGCTAACAGTGCAGATCAAGATCAGACTGCTCCTAGGAGCAGTCTGATCAGGGTCTACACGTTTTGCCATTCCACGGATCACTTTAAGAAATAATTACATAAAATGCATAATGTATGCCTAAAGTGTTGAAAAAGTTAGACATTTACCATAACACTGTTTTAATAGCCAAACAGTGTAGCCTCTTGAGGCAGTGTGGTTCCATTTCTGACTGTTCAAATACGGGCCATGTTTTTTTTTGTTTTTTTTTTTTGTTTTTTTTTGTTGTTGTTGTTTTTTGTTGTTGTTGTTGTTTTTTTCTTTTTGTATTTTTTTTCACCGCCTATTGATAAAATATTAGCTCAAGTTATTCAAAGGGAACAGATACAGTGTCAGGGGAGATAAGTCTGTTCAATCGTTTTTGCATTTTCTGAAAAGGGTCCATTCTGAAAGGAAAAAAAAAATTGCTCCAAAGATCTTGTTTGCAGGAAAGTAAATAAGAAGTCAAAAAAGTTGTCTTCCTTGTTAAAATGACAGAAACTCTACAAAGTGCATCCCATTCCCTTAAACTTTAACCCTTGTCCTGCTGAATAAATTGAGATGCCACGCCAATTTCTAGTTTTCAGCAAATCAGATTACTCGATCCAGAATGTTGATATAAACACATACTTAATGGCAAACAGTGCAGATCCAGATCAGTTGGCAACTGATCTGGATCTACACAGTTTGCAAACGCAGGACATATCCGGATTCAGCAGGACTAGGGTTAACCTGCTAGATTAAAATACTAGCAGATGAACTCCACAAAACAGTAAAATCAACTATGAAGACCACTCAAAAATAAGACCAGTCCGCTAGACCAGCTTTTTCCAGTCCCGCATGGTTTGTTCTTGTTTTTCTACATAGCTCCAGTTAAGAAGGGGTATCCACATAATATTTTCTTATTTCTCCACAAAAATACGTTATGGGTGCTCATCTGAAGCGTCTCGACGGGGTGGGGTGGGGGGCTTCTAATGAGTACCACAACATATTTTTTGTGGAAAAATAAGATAAATATCGAAAAAAGCACCTTAACTGAAGTTATGTTCTTCATTCAATATTAAGACCATTCCTCTAATAAGACTACTTTCTGGCAGTACCCATCACGAAAACATGCCTATATAATTTTGACCCCCTTTAACTCACTTTTATATAGTAAAACTGGGGTTTACAAGGGTATACATTATTTATCTTATTTCTGCTCAATAACATAGATTGTGGGTACTCATTAGAACCGCCTTGCCGAGGCAGTTCTAACGAGTACCAAAAATCTATGTTTTGAGCAGAATATGAAAAAAGTCAGAGTTTTTTTATCTGAAAATTTTCAGTTTTTGATGGTGAAATTTTCTATATATTTGAATAGGCATGTTTTTGTAATGCAAAGGCAGTCTTAATAGTGGAATTTTACCGTAGTTTTTTGTTGTCTATCAGAAAACAGATCTTGACAATTCATTTGAATATTGCCTTCTAACGTATTAGCATGGACTGTCCAGCCCTATTTTACAACTAAATTTAAAACAAAACTATAATAAATCATCAGTTTGGCTGCTGAATTTACATAGAGTGTGCTACTAAACACGTATCACTCTTAGTAAAATTTTCTTATTTTTCCTAGGAAAGAGGACTTGACATTCCATGCCAGTTGTCACCTTGCATGAAATGCCAACTTGTATGAAATGTCAAATCCTGTCTTCTGGGAAAAATAAAAAAAAAATGCCCAATTTGCAGTCTGCCGAATTAGCCAAGAGAGTGGTAAAGGTTAACGCTTAGCACTCTGGGTAAAATTTTAAGCAGACAACATTTTGAAATACAGTTGACTATCGTTATCTCGAACTCGCTTTTTTCGAATAACCGCATATCTCAAAGTGAAAATCTGGTCCCTGCCAAAACATGAACATCTAACAACAGGCAAAAAATTTGTGGAAAAGAGGAGAAATTGCTCATAAGAAGCAATTTCTCCTCTTTTCCACAATATTTTTAATATATCTCTAACTTCAAGAGTCCAATTACATATATATCTGTTAAATGTGGTTGTTCGAATAATTTTTTCCTCTATTCTGCAAATCTTATATGTCGAGGTACGGATATCTCGAAGTATTTAATAGAGTCCCTTGGAATTCGAGATAACGAGAGTCGACTTAATTTTCCCAAGAAACAAGATTTGACATTTCATGCAAATTTTCTCAAATGGAAATACTGTTTCTGGAAAAAACAAGAAAAATATCAGAGAGTGGTAATGGTTGAAGAGGCAGGAATGGTTCCAGGAGAGACAGGTGATGATTTCTCATCTCTTGCAGATAGCTGTGGCCGCCGAGATTTATGTTCCTCTTTCAGCTTTTCTGTCTTTGTAATTTTGTTGGTCACATACAGAGGAGGTAGAATCTTATCTATTCGAGGAGAGTTTGGATACTTCAGTAATGTAGAAACTTTGTCAAGCAGAGTTCTGGAAAGGAAAGAACAACTTTTCAAATGGGAAAGAATCTTGTAAATTTTAGGAGAGTTTGGATACTTTAGTAATGTAGAAACTTTGTCAAACAGAGTTCTGAAAAGGAAAGAACACTTTTAAAACAGGGAAGAATCTTGTCAATTTAAGGAGAGTTTGGAAACTTCAATAATGTAGAAACTTTGTCAAGGAGAGTTCTGAAAGGGAAAGAACAACTTGTAAAATGGGGAAGAATCTTGTCAATTTAAGGGGTGTTTGGACACTTCAGTAACGTAGAAACTTTGTCAAGGAGAGTTCTGAAAAAGAAAGAACAACTTGTAAAATGGGGAAGACACTTGTCAATTTAAGGAGAGTTTGGACACTTCAGTAATGTAGAAACTTTTCAAGGAGAGTTCTGAAAAGGAAAGAACAACTTGTAAAATCGGGAAGGACCTTGCGAATTATAGGTGAGTTTGGATACTTCAGTAGTGCAGAAACTTTGTCAAGGAGAATTCTGAAAAAGAAAGAACTTGTAAAATGGGGTAGAATTTTGCCAATTATATGAGAGTTTGGATACTTCAGTAATGTAGAAACTTTTAAAGGAGCGTTCTGAAAAAGAAAGAAAAACTTGTAAAATGGCATAGAATCTTGCCAATTATAGATGACTTTGGATACTTCAGCAATGTAGAAACTTTGTCAAGGAAAGTTCTGAAAGGGAAAGAACAACGTATATTGGGAAGAAGCTTGTCAATTTAATGAGAGTTTGGACATTTCAGTAATATAGAAACATTGTCTAGAATAGGAAAGAACAATTTTGAAAATGGGGAGGAAACTTGTCAATTAAAGGAAAGTTTGGATGCTTAAGTAATGTAGAAAGTTTGTCAAGGAGCGTTCTTAAAAAGTAAGAAGAACATAACATGACATACTCAAAAAGAACAGAAGTATGCTGTTTCAATATGGCAGTTACTCAAAACTTAATTCTGGTAATATATTGTAACCCCTTTATAAGACGGTTCATTATGAGGTTTCGGATATGTCAGCTTTGGACCTCAAAATATTGTGTCTAAAAAAATATGTATAGATTATATAGAAAAATGACAATGTGTGGTTATTTTTCTATATAATCTTTACATTTTTGTAAATGATCATTTTTCTATATAATCTTTAATTTTTTGTTTGAATTTATACAACATGGTTGGGTTAGCTAAACACATCTTGTGCTTTGGATCCCAGCAGCAGTGTTTTAAAGAGGTTGTGGCGTATATTGATGGAACTAATTTTCGTAGAAATTTTATCTTAAGATATCTTAATGTGCAATTCATGTATTAAATGTCTGTGAAATTCATGATGAAATTCTGTCATTATAATTTTAATGCAGTCCCCAAATTCTATAATTTACAGGGACATCCTTCACAGACAAACTATCATGGAGTCAATCATATTTACCAAGCCTTATAATACTAAACCAAATTGCATGTTATACACATTGAGAAGTCAAAAAGGCTTCTACTTAAAAAAACACCAATATGACCAAGGATATTTTAAATATTCTTGGCAAATTTAGCGCATGATAAATGAATGAAAGTCTCAGCAAATAGGTCATTCCTTTCAAACATATTTTAGGAGACCATATAACATGTAAAACTCTATACAGGTTGCCCTTTGAAACCCTAATTTCAAGCTGAAATCAGAAAATTACATTTTAAAATGCTACTGGTGTAAGTGCATTACGAAAACATGCCTATTCAAATATATTGAGAATGTTACCACAAAAATATGAACATTTTCAGATGAAAAATTCTGATATTTTTCTTATTTCTGCTCAAAACATAGATTGTGGATATATACTTGTTAGAACCGCCTCGATGAGGCAGTTCTAACGAGTACCCACAATCTATGTTTTTGAGCAGAAATAAGAAAAATGATGTATACCCATGTAAACCCCAGTTTTACTATATAAAAGTGGGGTTTATGGGGGTCAAAATTATATAGGCATGTTTTTGTGATGTATGTGAATGATCTGGGATTATCTTTAAGCTTTAACATTCCTGGGAAAAAATAATCAAATAACAAAATGGTGAGACTTTTATCTTTTCCTGAAAATAGAGTTTAACATTTCATGCAAATTCTCTCCCTAAGAGACAATTTGCATGAAATGACAAACCCTGTTTTTTGGGGGGAGGAAAAAAGATCAAAAAGACTCCTGGATTTTTACCAATCATTCTAAATTAATAATTATCTGGGTTATAGGTTGCATGGAAATTTGCAGTATAAGTCACTTACCCGACATCGGTTTTCTTTTCTTCCAAGAAAATCTGATCTTCTTGTATTTCTTTCAAGGGAGCATTTCCAGGTGCCACAAGCTGAAATATTAAAATAATAAAAAGGATTGTGTCTGTTGCCAGTCGGCTGGCATCAAACTTTTGCTTCTGCTGCCAGTCAGGTACTTTTTTTCCGTTTTTGATAGATATTTAATATGTAGTCAAAAATTATTAGTTTTGCTCCCAACCACATCGTATGCATGTCTTTCTGTCACAGATTTGTTTTTAAATAATTATCTTATAAAAATGAGGCTCTTAACCAGCCAATAGATAAGCTTTATATGCATATGTGATCAACAAATTCTCAGAGCAGTACGCTGGTCTGTTCAGTCCAGTCAGGATCTTCACAATTCCAATAGAAATATTGAAATATCCCTGGCCAGTGGGCACGTGACTTTTATACAACATCGCATTAACATAAAAGCAACATCATGTCATTGCATCGACATTGATACGACGTTCTATAAATGTCTTGTGACCTTTTATAACACTATGGTTCCACATAACATATTTAACCTAAATATTTTGACATAACATGATGTCTTTGTAAACTGCAGACCCAGGTGAAATTTCTCCTAAAGGAATTCATAGCTCCAGATATGAAAGGGTATCAGGTAAACATTATTTTTTCTTATTTCTCGACAAAAACATATGTAGTGGGTATTCATCAGAAAAGCCTCACCGAGGCGCTTCTAATGAATATCCACAACATACATTTTCGAGAAAAAAGAAAAATCTAGTTTTTGATTGGAACAGCTCCATATCAAGGACCATGGGACTTGTTTAAATTTTAGGTAAAATATAGTAAACAGTTATAAAATGTCCAAACATTAAGGGAAATATGGGGCTGTAATAAATCTTTCTGTTAAACCCGTAATCTAATTTATCATAATAACCCTAAGTATTGAAACACTTTATCTACTTAACGTACTTGTCCTTAAAGTTTTAACAGTCCATTCTACTACCTCGTGTGTCTAAAATATTGCTATATGTATGGCAAACAGTGTAGACCCTGATCAGAAGCCGCGTTCTGCAGCGTCTGATCTGGGTCTACACTGTTTGCAAAGGCCTAACTGTCCCAGTAGTTAGGTTTATTACGGTTACACCAACTAAAGAGAGAAAATGGGTGTTTCCCTGAGTGTTTCCCTTGTGTACAAGAAGTAGCCTCTGTAGTATACCATTATAGTGACGGTCATAGAATGTACAAAACTGTTAATTTCACGATTATCCAATCATCATAAATTTTCTAAGTTAACTTTTGTTTTCATAAAATCTTGTTGATTCCAAAGCACATTTTGTATTTATTTATTATATGTCGTTTCATAATCATATAATAATCATACTGACCTTTAATTTTGATCCCATGTTGAATCTACATCTTCTCTTGTTGGCAGTAAAAGTTAGAATAATCTTCTCCTGGCTCATCATTCGGACAGCCAGATATTGATTCAGTCTTAAACAGATTGGTTGGATAGGATGTGAAGTAGATCTATGACTTTTTGACTCAAGATCCTTCCATAGCCACTTACGCTTCTTGCCACCATTATGAGCCAACTCTACTCCACCATACTGGTCAATGTATATCCTGCAACAGTAAGTCCGCCTAATGGCTATGTCGTGATTGCTGGTAGGTTTTCTAAGAAATGCAGCTAAACTCACAGACTAAACATTGTTCAACCATTTAAATTGTGAAAAGTAAGTCAAGTTCGGTAATGGTTAATGACCGTGGGCAGGGTGCATTATGGCGCATGTTTATATGACTTTTTGTTAGGCTAGAAGCCTTGGTGTTTTGAAACGGAGCTAAAAGCACAGACTTAACACTGTTGATGCCGACAATGCTAATGCCAACGTTGCCGCCGTAAAGTGATACCTAAGTTGCTTCTGCTGGCTAAAAATTTAAACGTGGTTACTAAAGTATAAACAGATGAAAGTAGCTGCCTCACGAGAAGAAAACCTTTCTGTGAACTCAACCTTTTATTGCCTAATTGCCCGGCCTTGTAGCAAGGCCACATGTCTAGTTCTTCGGCTGATACTTTTTCTTGGGCTACCATTTATATACCGGTACAGGCTCAGAGGTTATAAAACTTTTTCATGCTCAACTCAGCTGAGCATGAATTTTGTCCTGCTAATAAATCTCAAATTACTATCAATTGCAAATTCTTTCTTGCTAAACAGAGCTGAGCATGAAAATTTCTCAGCTAATAAATATGAAAATGCCAACTACTGTTGGCATTTTCATATTTATTAGCAGAGAATTTTTTCATGTTCAGCTGAGCTGAGCATGAAAAAAGTTTTATAACCTCGGGGCCAGCATAGGTTCTAGTGAGGCTGCTCGGATTAACAGCTCACCCGAATCATGGCTGTTTGCATACAGTTTATTTGGTTGTTTTGATCGATTACGGAGAAATAATTCTCTAGTGTTCTAAGGCTTGCGCGTAAAAAAAAACGAATGAGCGAAGCGAATGAAGTAAAAAATGCATATATATCTTGTTGTTTTTTTTGTTTTTTTTTGGTTTTTTTTGTTGTTGTTTTTGTTCGGTTCATTTCAAATAATATGCAAACTATTTTTTGTTGTGGAGTATTATTGATTTGTTTGCTTGTGTCGAGGTTTTATGGCCAATGGGATCATGTCGAGCGTGGTCAGTTTACCTAACCACACTTTTACTACGCAGACATACTACTCTAAGCGGTTAACCAGTGTTGAGCACATTCTTTCGCCAGAAACTGACAACTGCCCTTCTTGAATCAGCGAAAGGGAGAGAATGACCGTAGAAAATAGTTCATGGTCAATCTCCACGAAAGAATGTTGCCGACCCGACGGGGCTGAGCCTGCAACCTCCTGATCACTAGTCGGACGCTCATCAAACTGAGCCACCGAAGCCGGCATAGTACTATTGAATCCCTGGAAGTGAGTTGTTCTGTTCAGCTATGGAAAGCTATTATCTTTATATATTTTGTGCATTATTGTCAACGGAAGGGTCATGTGATAAACAGAATCTTACATTCGTGGTCATTTAATATGACATTTATGAAACTTGTTGGGTAATTTCCGTAATTTGCTCGCCTGGAGGCTCGCAAAATACCTAAATTACCCAATGCGTTTCATAAATGTCATATCAAATAACCACTCATGTAAGATCCTCGATATATACAGAGCAACCTTTCCCAAGAAATAAACCATTTTCATAAATTTGATGGGAAACTCCCTAAGGTTTGATCTCATTAATTTACTACATTTAAGTAAATCCAACGTAAGTTATAGTACAGAACAGTACTTCTTCATTTATCTTTGAACACCGCTTCAGATAAGGCACTTTTTGGGTCCGAATAATATTGATGATTTATTTATCTCTACAGCAAAACATATATTCATGGTACTCATTAGAATTGCTTCACTTCTAATTAGTACCCAACAACAAATGTCCTTTATCTTGGTAACCCTCTTACGTAGAGCTAAGCACCTTAAATGCACAAAAAGCTGAATTCTACCCTCAGAGTTTTAGAAGTTGCAGAAGTCGTATGACTATAACAAACCAACTATGCGGAATAGAGTCTTACGTAGTATCACAGATGAAGAAACACCACACCATAGGGTGAAGATGTCTGCATATAATATTTATGCTGATATAAATTTGGAGTGCCAAGTCACAGAAATCCAAATACTTTAATGACCCTAAGCACTGGCACACCTAATCAACTTACCATATTTGTCCTAAAATTTAAAATAATTCATTCTACTACCGCTTGATGTGTCTAAAATATTGCTGTATATATGGCAAACAGTGTAGACCCTGACCAGACGCCGCGTTCCGCGGCGTCTGATCTGAGTCTGCACTGTTTGCAAGGCTTATCTGTCCCAATACTTTGGGTTATTATGTTACATGAGATTTGAGTAAGAAGCATATGACCAGATTCTGCTTCAGTACATGTTTGGTCATTTCTGTATATCCCAGTAAGCATTCTTTATAAATCTATAGCGGGCCGTTATCGGCCCGTCAGGGTAGCTGACACGCCGATAACGGCCCGCTATAGATTTATAAAGAATGCTAACTGGGTATATGACAGACAGTATCTAAACGGAACTTTTTTAACTGTGTCAGTTGGCAGTATAATTGTTCTAAGTTTGAAATTTATCCCTTTAGGATAATAAAATTTATTAAGACGAACAGCATCAGGCTGCAACAGAATGGGATGGAAAAATGCAGGACAGGCAGAACACCAAAAAGTAATTCTTACATATGCCACACAAACCCTGTAAGGTAATTTTTTCTGCATATTCTGCTCATCTGCAGTTGCCCCACCCTCATCCTCCTCTACCCCCATACCCATAGCACCCCTACCACCACCAGAAGTGTGGAGGAAAATTAAAACCCTTACCTCAAATTACCATTTGGGTAGTAGGCGGAACCATAGCCATTGGATACAAAGTTGGCTGCAACCCCTGCCTTGTTTGGATCTAAATGGCTGATGGTGTAGTTATACTGGCTTGGTTTTACTGATGAAATCAAGATGGCAAGATTTCCAGACGGATAACTAGGACAAGTTAAGAAATCTATATCCAGATTTTGTAATATCTACTAATGGAGTGGGAATAGGAATGAAGTGGAAAAAAACTACTGCAAATGAAAACAACATTCTGGTCAAGTTGACCTTGGTTAATACAGTTTGTGAACAAATGAGGTGCAACAGAGGAAAGGGACCTTATTTTGTAGTGAAGTCGAAACAAAAGTATTCGGACATTATGTTTTGATATCGCAATAATGTATAAATGATATCATTACGAAGTTGTATTACCATGTCACAGCAATGTCTAAAAATGCTATTACAACATAATGTTATGTACCAGCAATGTCAAAATGGCATTATTACAATGTTCATCTCAAAACATGCCTATATAGTTTTGACCCCCTTTAAACCCCACTTTTTATACAAATAAACTGGGGTTTACAGGGGTATACATTATTTTTTTTTATTTTTGCTCAAAAACATTGTGGGTACTCGTTAGAACCGCCATGCTGAGGCGGTTCTAACGGGTCCTCACAATCTATGTTTTGAGCAGAAATATGAAAACCACCTGAATTTTTTATCTAAAAGTTTTCATTTTTTCGGTGGTAAAATTCCCAATATATTTGAATAGGCGTGTTTTCGTTATGGTATGCATGCTGTCGCAGCGATGTTGAATCATTATTATTACAATGTTATGTTATGACAATGCAGCTATGTCAAATTGAAATTTTCATGATGTTTGTTTTCTCGGATGTAATAACAATAAAGTTCTGGGATGCCTACTGATAAAGTGTGTTGAGACTCAGGCAAATGGAAGATTAGATATAATTACAGTCCATCCTGTCCTAAAGCCCACCTGTGTTAAGCAGTTACCTGTCTTTCATTATGAAAACACGTATTTTCAAATATGTTGAGAATTTCACCACCAAAAAAAAATGAAAACTTTCAGATGAAAAATTATTGTAGTTTTCACATTTCTGCTCAAAACATAGATTGTGGAGACTTGTTAGAACTGCCTCGGCGAGGCGGTGCTAACAAGTACCCACAATCTATGTTTTTTAGCAGAAATAGGAAAATGTATACCCTGTAAACCCCAGTTTTACTGTATGTGGGGTTTAATGGGGTCAAAACTATATGGGCTATTTTCGTGATGAAAGGCCACTATTTCAGATCCCATTAAAGGCAAAGATTTGGAAATCTACCTGTATTAAGCAAGCACTTATCTTAAACAACCAGTTTTTGGCTTTTGCATAGATGCTTGCTTAATATAAGTTTGACTGTAACTAGATTATGTTAATTTTAAATGCACAAGTAAGTCACGATAATTGGGTTATTTGGAGGAAACCTAGTAAGGTATTTATTTAAAAAGGGTTGCCCAGTAAGAATAGCCAATCTTCCCTGGGGCCCTCCAAAACAACATATATGTATACACAGTTATCACAAGCACACATAGAATTAACATGACATTTTCAAATGTTTAAACAATTTTATAACTGATACTCATTCTCGGACACATGCATGCACTCATACATGCACACACGCATACCCATTTACACATGAACCCTAATAGAATGTTCGATATAGGAAACGATGTGACAAACTTAATGGACACTAAACAAGTCGTGTAATACAAGCTATATGCATTGGCAAACATGCGGTATAGATTTAGATAAGGCGGTGTAGGTACCCTTATGTAATGGCATAGCAATAACACTTATTAACCCTTGTCCTGCTGAATAAATTAAGATGCCACGCCCATTTCTAATTTTCAGCCAATCAGATTACTAGATCCAGATTATTGCTATATATTCACATACTTAGTGGCAAACAGTGCAATCCAGATCAGTTGGCTTCTTCAGAAGCCAACTGATCTGGATCACACTGTTTGCAAAGGCAGGATATATCCGGGTTCAGCAGGACTAGGGTTAAGAGGCATATTCCCTTCTTTTAGCCTAGAGTAGTGGGATGCTTATGTTCAGTGCTCCAGATAGCTGTTAATGACAAAGAATTGCAGGGAATCATTCTGCATTGGGGTTTTCAAAGATTGCAGAAACATGGCCTCCTGAAAACGAAGAATGAGGAAAGGGATTGCAGAACTGCACAAATAAAATAATGGGATATTTTAGCCAATCATCGTCATTTGATCCAGTATCTTTATTTAGTGTGCAACAGAACTGATGAAGCCATCGATGCATGCGATCAATGCATACAGAATTGCATCTGCAATTGTACGCGATCTGTGTTAGCAGCGTCGGAAGTGAAGGTAGCTCGCGACATGCGGATATAAAAGTCTTTGATAAGAAGTAAGCTAAATACCTTTGATTGATCGTCGCTAGAGCAGGTGAACAAAAGAAAATTCCAAAAAAGATCACCCAAATACTATTTAAGGTAATTGGTTCTGTTATTAAAAAGGAGTTCCCGGAAGAAGATGTGGCAGATAGAACCCATTTCATAACTTTTATTGTTTAGTTACGAAAGAGATTAATACAGAACAATCATCAGCCGTATTGTACTGTGCAAAAATTAATGGAGATGTACAGGAAGAGACACGAAACAAAAATCAAAGCATTAAAAGACATAATCTAAATCAAATTATGTAAACCACAGTGCACCCCTCCACACCAGCCCCTGGGCCAAGGAATATAACCAAGAATGTCTGAAGCAGTGATACTTCAGAATCCCGGTTTTCGACGTTACTGACTGGCCTTAAATTTGACCAGTACGATACTGATGGAAAAATAATTATCTGGAGAAATGCTATATTGATTACGTTTGATGCACTCATGAACTCTTACATCACTCACTCTCAAAAGAATCAAAATACTGGAGAATAAAAGTGTGGATGGAGGGAATGTGAGAATGAACAGACATAATAAAACCAATAATTTTATAATAAAATCAAGTCAGCTATGTTCGGCTGATTTAACATATTTGATTTAATCATTGCAAATACCTCTATAAGTATACTCTCAAACTATTTCTGAGTCTTAACATTACCTACCATCTTTGAACTTCTATACAATTCTCTATAAAAGGGTACAGAACACCATTGATTTTTCTTATATATATAATACATTTCTACAAATGCTCTGCAGCCCATAACATTTTTGTTTAAACTTCAAATGGTCAGTCCTTGGTATTTGCATTATACAGACAACTCTCTTTATACCGACACTCGGTACAACGACAAAATTCGTTATAATGATACCTTGACTGTCACGAAACTTTCGCTTAAGAGGTAACATTTAGTCACAAATTATGCAAGAACATTGTATTTGTTATTTTAAAGAAACATATGTTTTGGATTTTTGTTAGAATTGCCTCAGTGACAAAAACACATGTTCTATGAGGAAGTAAGAACAAAACAAGAACTTTCTTACATATCAATCTGTTCATTTAGTGTTCTGTACAACAGCAAATTCATTTTAATGGCAGCATCTTTGGGGAATAAATGCTGTCGTCGTAACCAAGGTTCACTGTAGTAGTCCTCTGAAATCTTAAAAACAATTAACAGAATGGTAGGTTATGTTACATGCTATGTACTGGGTCTCTCTGAAGTAACTGACAAGGATCTTGTACAAGGTCACGGCAGGTATAAGAGTAATTTGTACCCAAGATCATCACGAAAACATACCTATATAATTTTGACCCCCTTAAACCCCACTTTTATACAGTAAAACTGGGGTTTACACGGGTATACATTATTTTTTTTTTCCTGCTCAAACACATAGATTGTGGGTACTCGTTAGAACCGCCTCGCAACAATGTATATTTTGAGCAGATATTTGAAAAATATCTGATTTTTTACCTGAAAACTTTCAGTTTTTGGTGGTGAATTTTTCAATACATTTGAATACGCGTTTTCGTAATGTGATTTTCTATTTTCAGCTCATATATTCTGCATTATACACTTTGACCAGTTCTGGCACCAAAGCATGCAAAAAACACTAATCACGGAAACATGCCTATATAATTTTTATCCCCTTAAACCCCACTTTAATATAGTAAAACTGGGGTTTACCGGGGTATGAATTATTTTTTCTTATTTCTGCTCAAAAACATATGAGTACATTGTAGGTACTCGTTAGGACCGCCTCACCGAGGCGGTTCTAACAACTACCCACAATCTATGTTTTGAGCAGAAATATGAAAAATATCAGAGATTTTAATCTGGGCCCAGTTGTTCAAAGCGTCGTTAACTTAACGAGCTTGTTATGGGTCATTTCGTTAACTGTTTTAGTGGAGTCAATATATAATATTCTGATATTTTTTGCTGAAAAATGTGAGTAGCTTTTGCACTGCAAAAGCTACTCACATTTTTTCAGCAAAAATTTTTAGCATATTTGCGTATCACTCGATGTAAATTTTAACGAATCGTTAACTAACGACATCGTTAGCTTTGAACAACTGGGCCCTGATTTTTTTTAGTTTTTGGAGGTGAAATTTTCTATATATTTGAATAGGCGTGTTTTCGTAATATTAGAAACAGGCAAAGAAAATGGAACTATTTATTATGGAATTCTATTCATATGGCTCCAAACCCTGTGTTCTGTCAATTGTAGCAGTCTATGACCTAAAAGCCCTACTGAAAAAAAGGACTATTCTAAAAGGAAAGAATTTGTTTCCCTTGGGAAACTCTTTTTAGAAGGGTATTGGTCGCCAGGAAAGCAAACAAGAAGTCATGAAAGTTGTCTCCAATGTACAAATTTTAGATAGTCCCCACCCCACCCCCACCAGCCGGGTCGGCAACATTCTTTAATGGAGATTTGATTATGAAATATTTTCTACGGTCATTCTTTCCTTTCTGCTGATTTAAGAAGGGCAGTTGTCAATTTCTTGTGAAAGAATGTGCACAATACTGGTTAACCGCTTAGAGGACTAAGCCTGCCCAGTAAAAGTGTGGCTAAGTAAACTGACGCGCTCGACATGACCCTATTGGCTTGAGTAGGCCGTTAAACCTCAACACAAACAGATTACGTGTATCAAGTCTCTTTGCATACTGGGTTACTAGTAAAATTTTCAGCAGATGATATTTGAAAAAAACAAAAATTTTTTTCTTATTTTTCCAAGAAAATAGATTTTAACATTTCATGTAACTTGTGTCTGTCTCCTTAGGAGACAATTTGCATAAAATGTCAAAGCCCTTTTTTCCTGGGAAAAATAAGAAAACATCATCAGTTTGTCATCTTCTGAATTAGCCCTGAAAGTGGTAACAGATACATATTAGTCCTTGCCTTTTTTCTGTATCCCAATTGAAATATGTTCAGGTTGATATGTATTGTATCTGTATTTATACAAATAAAATATGATAAAACTAAAGTGGTAACGGTTAAGTTAACCCTTGTCCTGCTGAACCCGGATATACCCTGCCTTTGCAAACAGTATAGATCCAGATCAGTTGGCTTGGATCTGCACTTTGCAAACAGTGTAGATCCAGACAGGTTGGCTTCTGAAAGAGCCAACTGATCGGGATCTGCACTGTTTGCTATTAATTTATGAATTTATATCAACAATCTGGATCAAGTTATTTGATTGGCTGAAAATTAGAAGAGGGCGTGGCATCTGAATTTATTCAGCATGACAAGGGTTAAGTACATGTTAATAGAGTCAGACAAGTCCAGGCTACAGTAATAGCATTGTATATTACAAAAGGATACAAAACATTTCCAGTTCCATCTGGGAACATGGTGAGAAACTTCTGTCCTGTTTCATAAAACTTCTCTATCAATGGAAGCTTGCGAAGCTGAAAGACAAAAATAACACACCGTATTCGACCTAATTACCGCACTGTGCGCATTGTTTTTTTTTTTTTTTTGTTTGATTTGTTGTTGTTTTGTTTTTTTTGTTTTTTGTTGTTGTTTTATTATTATTATTATTATTTTATTTTATTTCAAAATTACTGGGAGAATTTGTAGTCAAATACCCTCCTCCAATATCCTTCAAATATGGAAAAACTTTAAGAAAAATCAGCAGAGAACTTCATGAACAGTATCATTAAGAGTGTATCTATTTATGCTTATGCGATTTTTTCCGATTTTCTTTATAAAACCATATGTTTTGGGTACTCATATGAATTGCATCGACAAGTCGATGCAATTCAAATGGGTACCCAAAACAATATGCCTTTATAAATAAATAGACAAAAAGTACACTGGCTGTAATCTGAAGATTATGGAATGTGCGCTTATAGCGGTATGTGCGCTAATAAGGTCGAATACGGTAATTATATATGAGTCACACCATGGGAAAACATGTCCTCATGCAGGGCTTATAATTCTGTATAAGTAGGGTAGCCAGGCAATTATTTTTCGGAACACATCTACTTTACCGGTCCCCAGTATTTTACGGTAAATAAAACGTGTTTATAATAAAGTTCCGTATCTTTTAAGAAAGTTCTTATTTCTCCATAACGGGGCACCCATACTCAGTACCCATAGCTACAGAAACTTGGGTTTAGGACTTTTTTTTAGCATTTAAGCACCAGCATCAGAAGTTATATCAATGGTTATTTCACGTCTGAAAAATAGCCATCAGAGGAGATGGCAAATCCCCCGACCAACCCGCCATTTCTAGATTTAGTGTATTTTAATATCATAGAAATATTGAAACAGGGCAGAGTAAAAAGATGCATTGACAGTATGAAATGTGACCAAAATAATAAGTGAAAACAATAACAGATGTACTGTTAATGATTTTAGTTTTGTGTGTTCTTTTATTTTTCGTTTTTATTTTTGTTTTTATTTTTTTACTTTGTCAAAATCATCTAATAGTTACTTCGGATGTGATCATTTGTACAGGATACACAATATTTGCAAGTACTTTTGAATTTGTGAGTGTATATATTCAAAAATAATAGCAAATATACATGCTTTGTAAAAGTAAAGGAACTTGCTGTATGTTTATTGGGGTAAAAAATCAACAGAGTAAATGTTGTCCTTCTTGTATGCTACACACCTTCTTGACCTGATATATGTCCCTACCAAAATTTATCAAGTTATCTCAAACAGTATGGGAGTTATGGCCTGCATAAGATTTCGGCATCAGGGGAGATAAGTACATTATGGAGAAAGTGAGAGTACACTTGGACACGACATGCCTACTGGTCCTTATCTATGCCTCAACCAAACATTAACAAAATATTTCAAACCACATACTCAATAATGTGGCTTAGAAATTCATTTAGGGGAGGTAACTAGAAAACAACCACAGCAGAGGTTGTCTCTCTTGCATGTGACACACTTACTGTTCGTTACCAATGCCTCTACCAAACATTATCAAAATATGTCTAAGGGTATCAAAGTAACGGAGGGCACAAGAGTCTGGCTTCACGGGAGATATCCACATAACGAAGAAGATAGTGAGAGTTATCTCTCTTGTACGTGACACGCTTACTGGTCCTCCTCTTCATTTCTACTAAATATTATCATATTATCTCAAACAGTATGGGAGTTATGGCCTGCAAAAGATTTTGGCTTCAGGGGAGATAACTACACAACGAAGAAAGTGAGAATTGTCTCTCTTGCACACGACACGCCTATTGGTCCTCTTCATTTCTACGAAATATTATCAAAATATGTATAAGGGTATCAAAGTTATGGAGCTCACAAGATTTTGGCTTCAGGGAAGATAACTACTACATAACGAAGAAAGTGAGAGTTGTCTCTCCTGCACAAGACACGCATACTGGTCCTCCTCTTCATTTCTATCAAATATTATCATATTACCTCAAACACTATTGGAGTTATTGCCTGCACAAGATTTCGGCTTAAGGGGAGAACTAAGTAACAAAGAAAGTGAGAGTCATCTCTCTTGCACATGACATGCCTACTGGTCCTCCTCTTCATTCCTACCAAATATTACCAAAATATATCTAAGGGTATCAAACTTATGGAATGCACAACGATGAGTACAATTTTTGTTTCAGGGGAGATAGCTACATAACAGATGAAGTGAGAGTTGTCTCTCTTGCACGCGAAATGCCTACTGGTCCTCCTCTTCATCCCTACAAAACATTATAAAATGATCTCAAACAGTATGGGAGTTATGGCCTGCGCAAGAGTTCTGCTTCAGGGGAGATAACTATGTAACGAAGACAGTAAGAGTTGTCTCTCTTGCACGCGACACGCTACTGGTCATCTTCTTTCTTCCCACTAAATATTACCAAAATATGTCTTAGGGTATCAAAGTTATGGAGCGCACAAGGATGAGTCTACAATTTCTGCTTCAGGAGAGATAACTACATAATGAATGAGTGATAGTTGTCTCTTTTGCACGCGACATACCTTCTGGTTTTCCTCTTTATCTCTACCAAATATTATCATATTATCTCAAACAGTATGGGAGTTATGACCTGCACATCATTTTGGCGTCAGGGGAGATAATTACATAAAAAAGACAGTAAGAGTTGTCTCTCTTGCACGCGACACGACTACAGGTCCTCCTCTTCCTTCCTGCCAAATATTACTAAAATATGTCTAAGGGTATCAAAGTTATGGAGCGCACAAGGATGAGCCTACAATTTCTGCTTCAGGGGAGATAACTACATGAAGAATAAAGTGAGAATTGTCTCTTTTGCATGCGACACGCCTACTGGTCCTCCTCTGTATTCTTACCAAATATTATAAAATTATCTCAAACAGTATTGAAGTCATGGCCTGCACAAGATTTCGGCTTCAGGGGAGCTAACTACATAACGAAGACGGTAAGAGTCATCTCTCTTGCACGCGACACGCCTACTGGTCCTCCTCTACATTCCTACCAAATATTATCGAAATATGTCTAAGGGTATCAAAGTTATGGAGCGCACAAGGATGCGATTACAGCCGGATGGACGGACGCCATGCTGATCGCTATATTCCCCGAACCTATCGTTCGGGGGATAAAAAGGTCTAAATAAAATGAAATTTTGACTGACAGGCACTAATAAGTGTTATTTAGTGCCTGTCAGTCAAAATGTCATTTTTTGGTCTATGAAAGTGTCTTGTTAAAGCTATGCATAGTCAATAACATTGTAAAGCCGCACACTCTGAAGAAGGACTTCGCTGATTAATGATATATTCTATAGTGTCCAATGAATCTGTAAGGAACAGAGAAAAATCAGTGAAGACTGGGTAGATGTGCAGGCTGATATGAGACTTCATATATTTTCAATTGCCATAGCTTCAATTGCCAGAGTTCATTTATCATTTTTTTCACTATGGTAACCATCATGCAATATTTTCAATAACTATAATCGAGTTCAGAAAGAAAAAAAATGAAACGGTTTATGTTACTGGCATTTACTCTGGGGAATTAGACAATTTTTTTTTTTTTTTTTTTTTTTTGAAAATTGGCTTAGTCCGTAACCAGCATGGGTCATAAATTTGTGTCAAAAATCCCAGAGGTTGGCATTAAAATTTGCATAGAGTTTCTTCTAGAATGTCCTTTTTAGCTGTCTAATACCCTGCCCATGTGGCAAACTTTTCTGGGATTTGGCTGTCTGTTCCCCAGGGTATCCCTGCCACCCAGCTCTGGGGGAAAACAATGAAAGGTGCATAGTAAAGACACAAAACAAAACAAAAATGGTTATAGGCTGTGGGTTATAGCCTATAACCAGTTGAAATATGTTTATGTTGACATGTATTGTATCTGCAGTTATAAATAAAATATGTTTAAACTAACCATTGGATACTGCAAAATGTATGAATGTAGAGCAAAGGCATGTGCAGGAAGATCTGAATCTGTGCATTTTGCGCATGTTCAAAGGCAGTTTTTCACTCGATATGGCCCAAATAAGCCAGGGTAGTTTTCAACACATTCTCCAATTATTATTGTGCAAAGAGATGGTATGGTCATGAAAACATCTTCAACACGGGTTTTGACTGCATCAGCAAATTCTTCTTACACTATTTACTAGGGCTGGCTAATTAGAGCTGAAAAGATAACCGATTATCAGTCCTGCCATTGTGATTGATAATCGATTAGTAATCGCTGAAGATTTTATTTTAATTTTACCTATGACCCTTTCATATGTTATATTGAGCAAACAGTGTAGACCCACATGAGATGCCACAAATGCGGCGTCTCATCAGGGTCTACACTGTTTGCCACTAACACAGCTATTTTAGACATAACAGTGGATAGTATATTGGACTTGTTCAAATTTTAGATAAAGTATGATAAGGAAATGAAGTATCTGAATACTAAGGATAAATACGGTAAAGGAACAAACGCAGAAATCAAATGATCGATTATTAGCAAATCTGTAATGATAGTCTTTTTGTGGTATTTATCGATCAATTAATCGATTATCCGATTAATCATGCCAACCCTACTATTTACCCTTATCATGTTGAATATATTAAGATGCCACATCACTTCTAATTTTCAGCCAATCAGACTGTTTGATCCAGATTGTTAATATAAATTCACATACTTAATGTCAAAAAATGCAGATCCTGATCAGTTGGCTTCTTCAGAAGCCAAGGAAGAAGCCGATCTGGATCTACACTGTTTGCAAATGCAGGGTCTATCCGGGTTCAGCAGGACCAGGGCTAAACCTGGTAATGCTGAACCTGTATTGCCGTGCCTTGGCAAACAGAATAGATCAAGATCAGTTGCCTTCTGAAGAACCAAACTGATCTGGATCTGCACTGTTTATCATTAAATATGTGATTTTGTATTAACAACCTGAATCAAGTGATCCAAACTGCTGAAAATTAAAAGAGGGCATGGCAATGGAAGCCAAAAATTAGATGAGGGCATGGCAATTGAAGCCAATAGTAATCAAAATTGAACTGTTTTGTAACATGTCACAAGAAGAAAAATTACTTTTGCACTAGCAGCCATAGCTGGGTCCAAAGGCTCTGGTTCAAACACATCTTTTTCAAGTTCATCCTTACACAGTGGGGCGGGTGATTTCAAGGTCCAGCCATTCTCAAGAAATTGGTCAGATGATAACATGTAGTTGACCATCTTCGTCTGACGTGCAGCTACGTAAAGGAAAAAGAAGCAAACAAGAGTCGTTATATTACATGGCAAAATGCTTGCTGCTCCAGATAAAAAGGGTAATCACATAATATTTTCTTTTTTATTTATTGTAAGGCAAAATATTCAGTACTCCAGATAAAATGCACGGTTTTGGAGGGCAGATTGAAAAATATTAATTAACGACAGCGATGCTGGAGTGAATTAATTAATATTCTAATCTGCCCGACAACACCATGCTTTAGTCGTGATAGTTCACAGAAGAGAAAAAATATTTCCATTCTAACGTGATACATAAAGAAAAATACATTGTTGCAATGTTTTCCAAAGAACTCTTTTGCAGCGGATGTCTTGAGAATTAATGTTTAACAGGCAATCTTTATCAAACATGCCCTTTTACACGCACAACGTTGACGACGTGAATTATTGCAATTTGATCGCGGTAACGTTTCCATTAGGCGCTATGGGAAACCGTTAACGTCATGTAAGAATGTACGTGATCAAACTACTCCACGTCGTCAACGTAGTGTGCGCAAAAGGGTGCGTTGTTGACGTCGGAGGTAAACGTTTACTTCGGCCGACGTCCACTGCAAAATAGTACTCGTTCTTTGGAAAACATGCCTTTATCTATTATGTTACAATCGAAATAATTTTCTCTGCTGTGATTTATCGTCGAATAAGGCATGGTATTGTTGGGCAGATATATGAATATTTATTCACTCCATGTTTGCTCTTAGCAATCTGGGCCCAGTTGTTCAAAGCGTCGATAGCGTAACGATCTTGTTAAGGGTCATTTCGTTAACTGTTTTAGCATATTCAATATACAATATTCTGATATTTTTTGCTGAAAAATGTGAGTAGCTTTCGCAGTGCAAAAGCTACTCACATTTTTTCAGCAAAAAATTTCAGCATATTTGCGTATCACTCGATGTAAATTTTAACGAATCGTAAACTAACGACGTCGTTAGCTTGAACAACTGGGCCCTGCCCTCCAACATCATGCCTTAATCGACAATATGTCACAGTAGAGAAAAAAATATTTCTCAAGTGATATTTCACGACGGCAAAACTACTCGATAACACAACACGTTAGTCGAGATAATTCACAGTAGAGAAAAAATGTTCCGATTTTAAAATGATACAGAGTAAAGAAAATCGACATTCAATACGAAAAAATGCCTATATAATTTTGACACCATTAAACCACACTTTTATATAGTAAAGCTGTGGTTAACAGGGTATAGATTATTTTTCTTTTCTTTTCTTTTTTTTTTTTTTGGCTCAAAAACTTAGGTTGTGGGTACTCGTTAGAACCGCCTTGTTGAGTCGGTTCTATCGAGTACCCACACTTTATGTTTTAAGCAGAAATATGAAATATATCAGAGTTTTTTATCTGAAAATTTTCAGTTTTTGGAAATGATATTTTCTATATTGAGATTGTTGCAATGTTTTCCAAAGAACTCTTTTGCAGCGGACGTCGCGAGAAGTAAACGTTTACATGTAATCTTCATCAAATGCGCCCTTTTACATGCACAACATTTACGACGTGAATTATTGCAGTTTGATTGCGGTAACGGTTTAGAATTCCCCTCGACATCATTTCACGCTTAAAACGCTATGGACAGACTCAGCAGACAGCCAACTGATGAGATTTTTCATATTTCTGAGAAAATAGGATTTGACATTTAATGCAAATCGTCTCCTTAGATATGTCAAATCCTATGTCTGTGAAAAAAAAATATATTTCAAAAAGTCCTCTGCTGAATTTTTTTTCCAGTATGCAAAGTGTTAACTTGTATATTTAAAACGTTCTCTTTATTTTCCTCAGAATATAAGGTCGACTTCTCTTAACAAGCTTGATAAATAAAGGTGACATTTTTCTTATTTTCCCCCGAAAATATGGTTTGATAATTTGCTTGAATGTCAAATCCTACCAAATCTTTTTTTTTCTGGGAAAAATTAGAAAAGAATTCACTGAATTGTCTTCTACAGAATTTGTCTAGAGAGTGCTTAAGAAGAACTGATACAATTTCAGGGGAAGCAATTCTGTCAACATTGTTTTGCCTCCCTTCTAAAAATGGTATCATCCCCACCCCACCCCTCGCTCTTCTGAAAAGAGGTCTATTCTAAAAAGAAAAGAATTTGCTCCTCTTTGGAGTAAATGCCTTCCTTTTAGAGTAGACCATTTATGGAAGGGACTTGATGTGTGGCAGGGCAAATAGGAAGTCTCAAAAGTTGTCTCCCTTGAATAACATGGTTAAAAAATGTACCAAGTGTAACCAGCCCTCCCAAGTGTAACCAGCACCCCCTACCCTTGCCATGCTGAATAAATTAAGATGCCACGCCTATTTATAATTTTCAGCCAATCAGATTACTTGATCCAGACTGTTGACATAAATTCACATACTTAATGGTAAACAGTGCAGATCCAGATCAGTTGGCTTCTTCAGAAGCCGATCTGGATCTATACAGTTTGCAAAGGCGGGACATATCCGGGTTCAGCTGGACTAGGGCTAAGGTTAAACTCAATATTCCGTGAAAAAGAACAAACCCATTTCATTCCTTATCTGCTCATATTAACCCTTGATATGCTGAATAAATTAAGATACCACGCCCATGTATTATTTACTGCCAATCAGGTTGTTAATACAAGGTCTCATACTTAATGACAAATGGCGTAGATCCAAATCAGTTGGCTGATCTGGATCTACACTGTTTGCAAAGGCGGGGCATATCCGGGTTCAGCAGGAACAGGGTTAAATGAAAAAAGTATAAATAATAAGCAAACTTAGACCTACCAAACATATCTTTCATTGTCAGGGGACCCATTTTGTAGAGGGCTTTATAGTTAAACATAAGCCCACCTCCTGCTACCGCTCCAATTGCTGCAAGAACAGAGATGGAAAACATGTATAAATGTCCTAAAATTTCTTACACCAAAGTTTCTCACAAAATGGCACAGGCAAACAGTGGAGACCTAGATCAGACTGCTCCTGAAGGAGTGGTCTGATCAGGGTCTACATTGTTTGCCGTTCAACTTAGGGTTTTTAAGAAAGTTTATGCCAAAAAGACATGGAGTAAAGTGTTCGAAATTTTAGGACATTTCCCATACATCAAACAGGATAAAGCAAATCAGATACAAGTAAATGAACCAGTCACAGGATAAACTCTGTTAATTATGGGGTTGGTATAAAAAAAAAGTAAACTACTCAAGAACCTCTTTATAACTGTGTTTATTCATTACGAAAACACGCCTATTCAAATATATTGAAAATTTCACCACCAAAAAAATGAAAATTTTCAGATAAAAAATTCTAATAGTTTTCATATTTCTGCTCAAAACATAGATTATGGGTACTCATTAGAACCGCCTCGGCGAGGCGGTTCTAACAAGTACCCACAATCTATGTTTTTGAGCAAAATAAGAAAAATAATGTATACCCCTGTAAACCCCAGTTTTACTATATAAAAGTGGGGTTCAAGGGGGTCAAAATTATATAGCCGTGTTTTCGTGATGATAAGATGATGTCAGATATTATAAGACAGTGGGCACCAAAAGTGTATCCAAAAACAAAAATAGAGAGATTATACAGAAAAAAATACTATTTATGGTCATTTTTCTGTATCATATATACATTTAAACAAAAACTGTATAAATTATAAAGAATGATTCTGGTCATTTTTCTATATAATCAATAAACAAAATGTGTATATATAGAACAATAGGCCCATGAGCCCAGATTCGTTTACCTGAGCCACTACAAATCTGCAGATGCCATGCAACATTCTTCCAGCAACAGTAACTAGCAAGCAAATTTGATCATGTCGTAAAAAAATGTCAAAAGTCATGCCAAAAGTCATCCTAGGATCATCAGTTCATCAAATCTGGTAGACTTTTAGTCCCCCAATGCTGTGTACCAAAAGTTTTAAAGTGTTTTTACCATATATGGGCATGGCGGCCATCTTGTACAATAGTGCAGAATCGTTTGTATAAATTGTCAATACCCCTTTGACAGAAGGCCTCATGTGAAATCTGGTAAAAATTGTCCCAGCGGTTTCAAAGAAGAAGACATTTAAAAATTACTTGATTATATACTTGTATAAAGCCCAGGGGCAAGGGCAGATAACCCCTTGGGGACAAAATTTTGATTGTAACTAAAGAAGTTTTACTCCTTTAATCAGTCATTATAAGTTTCTGTCATTAGTCTTTAATACATTGTGAGAATTTTTTTTGACACTTTCCCCATACAAATGTATTAGGATGCAAGTTTGATATGGAGGTAAAAAGGTCAGAGATCACCCTGAGATCATCATTGAAAACCAAATTTGTTTAGATAAAACACTGGGCCCAGATATTCAAAGCACCATTAGCTTAACAAGCTCGTTAGTAGTCAAAATGTTAACTGTTTTAGGAAGTACAATATCTAATTCACAGGTATTTTTGCTTTAAAGAATGTGAGTAGCTTTTGCAAACGCAAAAGCTACTCACTTTTTTCAAGCAAAAATATTAGCGTATATGCCATATTTAATGATCAAAGTTTTAACGATACGTTAACTGATGACATCGTTAATTATGAGCAACTGGGCCCAGTTGTTTAGCTACACAGCGTTTGCGTTGGATCCTAGTGAAAGAGTTATAATTTTGGAGGTTTCAGTGTATTGTCACAGTCATAAAAAAGAAATGTCCAAATACGGTATTCGACCTAATATCCTCACCGTGCGCTTAGATTTTTGAAAATTACTGGGAAAACTTGTGGTAAAATATATATCTGCCTACTAAGAGTACACTTTAACTTGTTTCATAGTATGCTGTTAACCCGTCTCACGCTGAATAAATTAAGATGCCACGCCCACGTCTAATTTCCAGCCAATCAGATTACTTGATCCGAGTTTTTGATAGAAATTCACATACTGAATGACAAACAGTGCAGATCCAGATCAGTTGGCTTCTGAAGATCTACACTGTTTGCTAAGACAGGGCATGACGTAATTATCAAGAGAAGGGTTAAATCCCAAGTATGAAACATTCAGGGTCCATTTGTTCAAAACAAAGTTTTTTGCTATTGTGACGTTAAAGCTTTTGTCTTGAATTATGGCTAATACATTTTGCAGGAAAAAAAATGCGAGCAGCTTTTGCATTGCAAAAGCTACTCACATTTTTACAGCAAAAATATCACTGTATTTGAAAATACCGTAGCCATGCACAACAATTACCGAGTTTGTCATTAATAAACTTGTTAAGCTAACAATGCTTTGAACAACTGGGCCCAGCTTGCCTGAAGTTTTGAGATGTGATTGCGGCCAAATTTCTAAAAATAATAGGTCACAGTGACGTATGGACTGGCACCATGACCTTCACTGATATAATGATATTAGATTCTAAATATGACTCCTTCAGCATGTTTAGGGTTTGAGATATAAATATGAATGTATTTCTGAACAAGAATGTCGCCAAATGGCTATGTCGCAATTGCTTGTGGTGTTTAATAAACAGTGGCCTGTAACTTCTGGTTTCTTTCTGGTGAAAGAATATGCACAATACCGGTTAACCGCTTAGAGGACTAAACCTGCCCAATAAAAAAATGTGGGCTGACTGGGACTTAAAGCCTCAACACAAACAAACTTCTGGTTTCGATTTTCTATTTGATGTAATACAGCTGGAAACCAGACGCCTCACAGGTCACCGGACACAGTTAAATTTTTACCTATGGTAATGTAAAAGTAAAACAGCCAAAGAAGAGTATATTCTCCAATATATCAGGGTACGGGTAAAAAAAATATGAAACTTACGATTTGGCTCCCGGCGGTCTTTCATCCTGTAGTACAAAAAGTAATAATTACAAGAAGAGGCTCAAATAGTCCCGCATCACCTGACAGGGGTTACAAATGACATATTTTAATATGAGCCAGCGCATGACAAAATCTTCAAAATGGCATGTACGCCCAGCGAAGATTCAGATCAGCCAGCCCGGGCATCCATCCAGTCTGATCAGTCTTCGCTGTCCGCATGAAAAAAGCTTGGGTCCTTGCCTACTCATTGTGTGCACAGCGAAGACCAAAGCTGATCTTCGCTGGTCACACATGTCATTTTGTTGGTTTTGTCATGCGCTGACTCATTTTTAGTGTTTATTGTTATACTAAACTGATTAAAAATGGATTTTCATGATTTTATATGTATAATGTGTATTTATACAGCCATGAGGAAGGAGCAAACAACATCCCCTTGATAAAAGTTTGATATGAATAGAAAGCTAATGCTTCACTTCCAACCTTCATTGTAAGTTTCAGAAAAATCAAATTTGACTCCAATTTAGTGTGGATGTTTTTTTGTTGTTTTTTTCTTAGAATTTATTTACCTTACCAATAGTTGGTGTTAACCCTAGCCCTGCTGAACTTGGATATGTCCTGCCTTTGCAAACAGTGTAGATCCAGATCAGTTGGCTTCTTCAGAAGCCAACTGATCTGGATCTGCACTGTTTGTCATTGAGTATATGAACGTGTATCAATAACCTTAATCAAGTAATCTGATTGGCTGAAAAGTAGAAGTGGGCGTGGCATCTTAATTTATTCAGCTTGACAAGTGTTAAGTGAGTCTGGCAGCCATAAAACATTTCCCTCTACCATAACTGCAGATAAGGCACTTTTTTCCAACCAAAAAACACTGATATTTTTTCTTATTATTTCATGAAATCATGTGTTTTGGGTACTCGCTAGTAGGGCCTCGGTGAGGAACTTCTAATGGATACCTGCACTATATGTTTTGTGGAGGAATAGGAATCAAAGCACTGGCAGCACTGGTGAGTCGATTGTCTTTGTGTAGGCTGGGAAAATGGTCCTGAACGGGAACTTAAAACTATACTACAACCTCTTATAACACGGTTCGTTATAACACGGTTTTGGATATAACACGGTTCAAAGATGGATCACAAAAATGTATAGATGATATTGAAAATGACCATAAATTGTCATTTTTCAATATAATCTATACATTTTTGTTTGGATATAACACGGTTGTTTAACTAGCACGGTTTATGCTATAGACCCCAACAATAGTGTTATAAAGAGGTTGTGGTATACTGTTCTATTTAACCCTTAACTTTCTGTAATTTAAGCAAACAGTGCAGACCCTGATCAGACGCCACGTTCTGCGCTGTTTGCCAACGTCTCAATACAGATTTTACAGACTTCTTTTCAAGGTACTCTAACGTCACAGTGCTATAAATAACAGTTACCTGGATTTCGTACAAACGCGCGGGTTTGATTTCATTGGTCAATAACCTTATAGAAACTTTGTACACAACTGACCCAAAAATGGCACATGGATACCCCCTCTTAGCTGGAGCTGCGCTTTACTTCGTCATTGTGTAGATTATACTTTTCTGGTCCTTTGGGATCCTTTGACCAATGAAAGGATTTGAAATAATTCAAAAGTAGACAATCTCCGGGCATTTTCCAGGATAGTGTACAGTCCAGATTCTAACTGCGCAATATGCAATATATTAAAATCATGTCTTTCTTGGTCTGAGTCTGGGCCCATTTTTAAAATTAAAAAAAAAATCCTTAATATGACTTAACCCTGGTCCTGCTGAACCCAGGTATGCCCCGACTTTGCAAACAGTGTAGATCCAGATCAGTTGGCTTTTGAAGAAGCCAACTGATCTTGATCTGCACAGTTTGTTATTAAGTATGTGAATTTGTATCAATAATCTGGACCAAGTAATCTGATTGGCTGCAAATTAGAAGTGGGCGTGGCATCTTAATTCATCCAGCCTGAGAAGGATTAATGTTAAGTGTTTTAGAATATACTTTTAACTTTTGATGAAAATATACCATGATCTGAGTAGCTGTTGCAATGCAAAAGCCCACTCACATTACTTCATAAAAATATCATAAAATTATCAGTGTGTTTAAAAGGTCAAAGTTGGCTTAACCTTTACCCTTGTCTTGGCCAATTCAGCAGATGACAAACAGATATTTTTCTTATTTTTCAAAGAAAATAGGCTTTGACATTTCATGAAAATTGTCTCCTAAGGAAACAATTTGCATGAACTGTAAAAAGCCAATTTTCTGGAAAACAATATAAAGTTAAAAATAAGATGTTATCTGCTGAAATTTTTACCCAGCATGCTAAGGATGCAGTTTTATTCGTCACTTGTTCGCGCCTCATCGTCAGTTGTACAGAGTTCCAAGTACGCAATGCTACAGAGTGGGCCATGTACTTTAAAGTAGGAAGAAGAAAAAACATGAACAAGTTCATTAACTATACGTAACTGTACTTTGAACAAACGGCCCCAACGTTATAAACCTTTTTTGATGCTAAACTCAGTGGAGCATGAAATTTGTCCTGCTGATTTATAAATCTCAAATTACTAAAAATTGCAAATGTTTTCTTGGTAAACATAGCTGAGCATGAAAATTTCTTTGGTGATAAATATGAAAATGCCAACTATTTCAGGCATTTGACAAACAATTAAACCCATAAGGCACCAAGCAAAATTTGTAGCAGTCGACATTCTATGTTTTATTCCATTTTTCAGAGAAAATAAGTCATGACATTTCATGTAAATCGTCTGTTTGCCAAGGCTTATTATCTTTGAAATAAAAAATAAATATGTGTCCAAATGTCGTCTGCTGCAGTTGTGATTGGCGCTTTCAGGGCAAGAGCTGATTCCTCGTCTAACACTCAGCACTCTGGGAAAGTTTCAGCAGATAACATATTGATTTTTTTTTTCCTTATTTTTCTCAGAAAACAAGTTTTGACATTTCATGCAAATTTGCATGAAATGTCAAATTTTGTTTACTGGGAAAAATAAGAAAAACAAATCACCAATTTATTGGTTGCTTAATTACCCCAGAGGGTGATAAAGGCTATATTATTGCACACCAGATGTGGAAATCCCGGATTTCACCCTGGGATAGAAATTCTTAGCCTACTCAGGTTATCCTACCCAGGGTAAGATAAAAATCGAGAATTCTCACGTGTTTGATATGCACTGGTTGTAATGAATGTCACGTACACCATTGTTAAGGTTTACGTCACTGAACATAATGACGTCCTTAAATGCCACAGTAATGTCATCACAATATGGCGGACGTTAGCAATCGAAGTGACTGCATTATTTAAAAAATCTACATTCAAAAATTAAGGTGTGCAAGAAAAAGCATCTATCATGGGTGTGAGGGGTAGATAGAAAAATCCGTCCCTCGCGATCACTCTCGGCACGCCTCGTGATGCCAGACAGTGATCCTCGGGCCGGATTTTTCTATCTATCCCTCACACCCATAATAGATCCTTATAATACAGTCGACTCTCGTTATCTCGAATTCCAAAGGACTCTCTGAAATACTTCCATATCCGTACCTCGACATATCAGATTTGCAGAATTGAGGAAAAAATAATTCAATCAACTACATTTAACAAATATATATGTAACTGGACTCTTGAAGTTAGAGATATATTGAAAATATTGTGGAAAAGAGGAGAAATTGCTCCTGAGGAGCAATTTCTCCTCTTTTCCAGAATATTTTTACCTATTGTTAGATTTTCATGTTTAGGCAGGGACCAGATATTCACTTCGAGATAAGCGGTTATTCGAGATAAGCGAGTTCGAGATAACGAGAGTAAACTGTATTACCTTTGGCTGGCCTGTTCCTTGGCTGCATCTCTCGCTTCTTTTGAGCCAACATGTTTATGCACTTTGACACAGATAAACTTATTCTTCTCTTTTTCCTCTTCCTCAAGTTCTGTCACTGAATTCAGCACAAATTCTACAAAGTCCTGGTAGGTGCTACAGCAATACAGCATTTCCGGTGGAAATTGTAGCTGTTGGTCAAGGGTAGGGAAGGGTAAAACCTGCTTGTGACAGAATTCACAAATTCCATTGAACATTTTAGCAATTCCTTGTTCTTCTTCCAACTGCTCTTCGTCAACCTCATCTTCTATTGTAGATAGACAACGTCTTACACCTTCCTTGACTTTTTTCTAGAACAGAGATATACTTTTTAAACCCTGAACCTTTACCACTCTCTGGGATGGAAAACTCCTTCAAATGACGAAGGAGACATGAAGAGGACACGAAAGGGGGATCATTACATCAGAACTGCAAATAGGGTTATGGTTCCTTTTGTTCTGTGCACATTGTCAGATCATGCCTTATATTTGTACAAAGTTCCATGGAGAAATCTTAAATGATTTTAAAGTTATAGAGAAGACACAAAATATTGCCATTTGAAATTTGAATTTGAAGTGTGACCTTGGCCTTCACTAGACAGAATTCATTCATAACTTCTGAACATTGTCTTGATATGGCGAACATTTGAGCAAAGTTTTAAATAGAATCCTTCAATCGATGAAAGAAATATGGAGTGGACATGAAAGGACACAACCTCACTATGTGAAATAAACAAAGGGGCATAATTACACCAGAACTGAAAGTAGGCTTACAGATCTCTTTCTTTCCACGATGTCTTATCAAGCCCTATATTTGTACAAAGTTTCACGAACAAATCTTAAACGGTTTTAAAGTTATAGAGCAGATACGACATATTGCCATTTGAACTTTGGCTTCGAAGTGTGACCTTGACCTTCATTGGACGGGATTCATTTACGAGTTTTGCAAATCGCCTTGGTATGGCGAACATTCAAACAAAATTTCATAAATATCCTTCAATAGATGAAGCAGATATGGGGCGGACCACGAGAAGTTAGCCAGACAGACAGATGGACGGACAATGACGGGCATATAAAAATGATGCAAATCTATAAACTCTTGTCCTGCTGAGCCCGAATATACAGGCTGCCTTTGCAAACAGTGTAAATCCAGATCAGTTGGTTTATGCACTTTTTGCTATTCAGTATGTGAATTTATATCAGCAATCTGGATCAAGGAATCTGATTGGCTGACAATTAGAAAAGGGCACGGCATCTTAATTCATTCAGCATGACAAGGGTTAACAAAAAGCTATGCTTAAATCTCAATAGAGTAATTGTCAATCGGGCCCCCATAGCCTAATGGATAAGAGAGTTGACTCTTAATCCATTAGGTTTCTCACCTCTGTGGTTCGAGCCTCGCTCCGTCACATGTGGGAAAGCCAAGTTCTGCTCACGGATGGTCAGGTGGTTTTTCCCCGGGTTCTCCGGTTTTTGCCCACCTTTGATGAACAATCGCCTTGGTATGAGTGAAATATTCTTGAAAGGGCCATAAAACCCAAACAAAAAGTGCATATACAGTAGAAGATCAGTGACTCAAACAGAAATGACTGGTTTACCTGTAGACTGGCTCCAGTTTCTAGTGACGAAATATTTTTTTCTTATAATCTGTTTAATAATCCACTAAAATAAAATCAAATAATATCATGACTATAGAGGCTGGTCACTAGTAGTGACCAGCCTTTATATTTATGAAATTTTTTTTTTTTTTTTTTTTGGTTTTATCTTAGTGGATTATCAAACATGATTATGAGAAAAATATTTTTAGCCACTGGAGACTGGAGCCAGTCTAGTTTACTGTGGCTGATTCGAACTCATTTTTGAATCCCTAGGAAATTCTTCCGATAGCTCAAGAAAACAAATATTTATGGATATAATTGGGAGCTTTTTCTTCGTTTATCATAAAAATGTATGTTGTGTGTAATAAGAATATTAGAATCATATAAATGATGCAATTCTAATGAGTACAATCAACATACAATTATTTTCAACAAGATAAAAAAAAAACATCCCTAAATTGTGCCCATTAGCCTCCTGACCTAATACTGTGATTAATTCTCAGTGGCTCGAACTACTCATGTCAAGAACAAATTTCCATGGTCCCAAAGATGTTCGAGCCATTGAAGTTCAACTGTATATTTAAAACTGGATGGAAATCCATGTATTCTTAAAATTGTTCATTATACTAAGCAGAAACAATCAGTAACCCATTGAAGACTGGAGACCCCTAAATGGGTAACTGGCAAACAGTGCAGACACAAATCAGACGCACGTCTGATTAGGGTCTCCACTGTTTGCAAATAGTTCAACCATTTTCTGTAGGAATATCTGTATCATATAGCCGGACATACCTAAAATCGAAATGAACTCTTCCAATGTATAGTGTGGGAGAGTTTATTCAGTCTTTAATAGGTTAAATCTGTAACTGACAGTATATACCCAATCAAAAACCTCATACTAAAAATGTTTGCGGGTGTATAATAAGAAAATACAGTTATTTTTGTCGAATTAACCCTTTCACACATGAGTTTCTGAAGTGAACTTTACCTTCCTTGAACTTGGACATGTCCATTGAAGCAAATAGTGGTTTAAGTCTAAATTCAAAAACAGAATGACAAACAGTGCAGATCCTGATGAGATGGCTTGATTCGAGCCTTCTCACCTGGATCTCATCACGAAAACATACCTATATAATTTTAACCCCCCTTAAACTCCACTTTTATACAGTAAAACTGGGGTTTACAAGGGTAGACATTATTTTTGTTATTTCTGCTCAAAAACATAGATTGTGGGTACTTGTTAGAACCGCCTCGACGAGGCGGTTCTAACGAGTACCCACAATCTATGTTTTGAGCAGAAATATGAAAAACATCAGAATTTTTTATGTGAAAAATTGCCATTTTTTTGGTGGTAAAATTTTCAGTGTATTTGAATAGGCGTGTTTTCATAATGTACACTGTTTGCAAAGGTAGTTAACCCATTTATGCCTAGCGTCCCATAAAAGGGACGTTGGTAAAGAGTGTAGACACAGATCAGATACCGTATAATGCGGAATTTGATCATGGTATATACCGTTTGCAATAGATACATATATTAGAATTTTTTATAGAACTCGGTAATGATAAAAACTAACCAAAGAACCCTTCTTTTAGAAATGGACAAGTCCACAGAGTTGAGATAGAAGTCCACTCGGCATAAAAAGGTAATTGTGATAATAAGGCAACAAATTCCGGCTTACCTTAAAACCCATGCCCTGAGCACGGTAAATGGCTGCCAAGTCTTCATCTTCATACGTCTTCACTCTTTGCCATTTTCGCTTCGTCACTGTTTTCTCTAATTCTACATCCACTATAAAATATATCATAATTTTGCACTAGCTGCCATCTTTACCTTATCCCATTGTAGTCGGGAGACCCGTAAACGGGTAATTGGCAAACAGTGCAGACCCAGATCAGACGCCGCAGAACGCGGCGTCTGATCAGGGTCTCCACCGTTTGCAAATAGCCATTTTCTCTAGGAATATGTAAATCTCACAGCCAGACGTATCTAAAGTTGAAATTGGACTCTTCCAATATATAGTATGGGACAGTCTATTCGGCATACAATGGGTTAACATGGGCGGATTCAGAGTGGTTCAGGGGAGTCAGTCGAACCCCCTTGGACTCGTAATTTCATTTTCATATAAAATTTTAGATAAATTTGATAAATTTTGAAAGCTGTATATACCCTGAATATTTGCACAACTCTTTACATTATACTTCTAACAATAATTCCGCTTTGCTATACCCGTTGATGTGTCTAAACCCTGACCAGACACCGCATTCTGTGGTTGCTGATCTGGGTCTGCACTGCTTGCTTAGACTTACCTGTCGAAATATGTAGTGAAAATATGTTAATTTGATCATACTGAACGCCCTCGTAGTACTTTTGAATCTCATATTAACCCTGGGTCTGCCTGGGGCTGCCCTATAAATATTTGGATAACGAGGCCTGAGCCACGACTATAGACCCAAATCAGATGCCACATAATATGATATCCGATCAAGCTCTACACTGTTAGCCAGAGGGTGGGGAGGGGGGGGGGGGAAATGTTTTTATTTTTATTTCTTCTGTTTCTTCACCTTCCTTCCTGTTCCTCTTTCTCCCCTGTTCCTCTCTTTCATTTCCTCTACTATTTCTTCTCTCTCTTCTCCCTTTCTCTGGGAAACGACACAAAATGACCCACAATGGTTGATGTGTCGTTAAACCCCAACACAATCAATCTATTCATTCAGCACTTTTAAAACATGTACACGTAGAAAAAAACTTTGGAGTCAAAGGACTTGTTAAGGAGAAGTATTGAATGATAATTCTGGGATAATTTCTCCATTCCTCCAAAGAAGCATATGTTTCGGGTTCTCATTAGAAGCGCCTCGACATGTCTTTTTTATGGATACATAAGAAAAATTATCCTAGAATTATCATCAAATACTCCCCCTTAACAAGGCCACTTCTAATTTTCAGCCAATCAGATTACTTGATCCGGATTGTTGCTATACATTCACATACTTAATGGCAAACAGTGCAGATCCAGATCAGTTGGCTTCTTTAGAAGCCAACTGATCTGGATCTATACTGTTTGCAAAGGCAGGGTATATCCGGGTTCAGCAGGACAAGGGTTAACAATGCGAAAGCAAAGACTCAGATCAGCTTGTACATCGACCCGGTATGTCAAGGGTTCTCATTCATCCATCTTTGGATAGCCCAGAGGCTGTAAAAATACATGCAATCAGCGAAGACTCTGATCAGACTGTGTAGATGCGCAGGCTGGTCTGTGTCTTCCCTGGTTGCACATGTCTTACGAGTAGGTTTTGTCATGCGCTGGCTCAGTTATCATATTTACTCTAAATGATTACTTATTATAATTGATTCACTAACAAAGATTTTTGTAATTATGTATTTGCAGCAGACGATATTCTATTTTTTTTTAATTATTTTTTTATTTATTTATTTATTTATTTATTATTTTTTTTTTTCAGAAAAAAAAAATAGACTTGACATTTTAACATTTTATGCAAATCGTCTGGTAGGTAAATGATTCACATGAAATATCATGTCTTATTTATTCTGAAAAATACAAAAATGAGTGTCAGGGCATTTAGCCCTGAAATACATCCTGAAAGTTTCCAAGGAGGACATTAATAGGACACACAGTTTTTGAGATAGTTCAGTTTAACCATTAAAGCACCAATCACAATTGCAGCAGTAGTAATTTTAATTTTTGGTTCTCGTTATTTGTCAGAAAAAAAAAATAAGCCTTAAAAACTACGCGAGCATAACAGTTTCTGTGTAAGCTTAGCTGGCTGGATAAAAAAATCAGCAGACAATATTTTAAAATATTTTTCTCAATTTCATCAGGAAATATATCAGGGTTTAATATTTTCAGGCAAATTTACTTGTCTATGGGCATATGCGGACAGCAAAGGCACAGATCATCCTGCGCATCCGTGCCGTCTGATAAGGGATTTCGCTGTCCACAAATGTGTGTATTATTGCATACTTTTGAATGTTTCAATGGAAAGCAAATACCAGTATGGGACTGCGCATGTGCAGTATAGTGTGCGTCTTCACATTCTGCGCATGCTCGTAGACGTAGGCACTTTTTCTCTTGTTGCGCCTAGCTGATACTGATCAAAATTGACAAACACAAAAAAATAATAAATAAAATAAATTAAAATAATGGATGACTGCTTACTTCCAATGGGAGACCTTGGTTTATCATCTAACAACATGGTCCAGTCTGTCTGTGTATCCACGGACACAAACGTCATCTCACTACCGTCATATATCCTTCGTTTACTAATTTCACGTACAGCTGGACCTCCATATTTAGGCTGTCTACAACATAAAGAAAATAATAAATCTGGGCCCAGTTGTTCAAAACTAACGATGTCGTTTGTTAACGTATCGTTAAAACTTTGATCATTAAATATGGCATATAGGCCAATATTTTTTGCTGAAAAAAATGAGTAGCTTTTGCATTTGCAAAAGCTACTCACATTTTTTTCAGCAAAAATACCTGTGAATTATATATTGTACTTACTAGAACAGTTAACATTTTGACCACTAACAAGCTCGTTAAGCTAACAACGCTTTGAACAACTGGGCCCTGGATAGCATATCTCCAGATAAGAACCTTTTTTTTCAACCAAAAAGTACTGATATTTTTCTTATTTATCCGGGAAAACATGCTGTGGTACTCATTAGAAGCGCCTCACCACTAACGAGCTCGTTAAGCTAACAGCGCTTTGAACAACTGGGCCCTGGATAGCATATCTCCAGATAAGAACCTTTTTTTTCAACCAAAAAGTACTGATATTTTTCTTATTTCTCCGGGAAAACATGCTGTGGTACTCATTAGAAGCGCCTCACCGAGGCGCTTCTAATCAGTACCCACAACAAGTTTTTGTGAACAGAAATAAAAAAAAATATTTTGTTGATATCCCCTCTTATCTGGACCTATTGATTACATATTTGTGTCATAACATAGACAATTTAATCTTTTATAACATACAAAATAATAAATTAAGATAATATCAGAAATTGTCATAATTTATACTGCTGTTCATGCATTTCTCATTTTTCTTCAGAGAGGACTTTATTTATTTATTTATTTATTTTTTAACCTTTTAACCTTTGTAAATTTATACCATAAATACCAAATAAATTTGGACTTAATGAGCACCATAATTCACATATAATTTTACCAAGTCTGTTTGACTCTACCCTTTGATGTGTCTAAAAGTGCTGATAGCATGGTATACAGTGTAGACCCTGATCAAACTGCTCCTATAGGAACAGTTTGAGCTGGGTCTACACTGTTTGCTCAGACCTACTTGTCCAAATATTTAGCATAAATATTTTATCCCAATAACACCTATTTTTTTTTATTTATTTATTTATTTATTTATATATTTATTTTCTTGAGAAAACACGAAAAAAAAAAATACCTAGAATTCACCAGAAAAATTACGTAGGGTAGAGTTACCCTAACACACATTTCTTTTTTTTTTTCATTCAGCCTTACCTAAATGTAGGTGAGAACCTTTGTTTGATTGACTGCTTTCCAGCTTCCGCCTCATCATCAGAAAACAACTCTAGGCCAGTCTCATCATCAGAGGGCTCTGGACGATAACCTCTGACAATTTTCGGTCGAGCACAGCCCTCACCAGGACGATCGAAAGCAGTGGTTGAACCTACAACAGAGGAGAACTGGACTGTTCTACATAGCCCCAGATAAGAGGGGGTATCCACATAATAATTTTCTTATTTCTCCATGAAAACATATGTTGTGGGTACTCATTAGAAGCGCCTCGCTGAGGCGCTTCTAATGAGTACCCACAACATATGTTTTTGTGGAGAAATAAGAAAAATACCAGTACTTTTTAGTTGAAAAAAGCGCCTTATCTGGAGCTCTGATTTTAATGTTGTGGATACAAATCTGAGGTGTCTTATTGAAATGCTTCTAGTAGGTACCCAAAATAAAGATGTTTGTAAGATGCTCAAGTCTGTCTGTCCCAATTCTTAGGATAAATATGGTACATGTAGTTGGTTTGAGGCACAGCTATCTCAACACATATAGCTGCAGATAAATAGGTTTCCTTATTTCTCCATGGAGAAACAAAAAAGTAGTTCCATGGAGAAATAAGAAAAATATCTATCAGCAGCTGTGTTGAGATATGTGAAAACATATGTTGTGGGTACTCAATGGAAATGCCTTGTCCAGATTCTTTTAAAGATTACACACAACATATGTTTTCTGGGAGAAATTAGAAAAATATAATATAATTTTGGTCTTAATTTAGAAATGGGCGTGGCCTCTTAATTTATTCAGCAGGACAAGTCCTGCTGAATAAATTAAGAGGCCACGCCTACTTATAAATTTCAGCTAATCAGATTACTTGGTCCAGATTGTTGCTATAAATTCACATACTTAATGGCAAACAGTGCAGATCCCGATCACTCATCTGGAGCTACACTGTTTGCAAAGGCACGGTATATCCGGGTTCAGCAAGGATAAGGGTTAAAAGGCACCTTATCTGAAGAGTTGCAAAAACTGAAAATGGTTTTAACTTGATACAGTTGTACTTTAAATCACAAGATTTATTGGTGAGGTATTTGTCCAGAAAATCAGAAAAAAAAATGTTTGTTACCTTTTTTTAACCCATTTTAGACTGAATAGACTCCCCACATACTTTGTATTGGAAGATTCCAATGTCAATTTAAGATATTTCAGGCTATGTGATTTGGATATTTCTAGAGAAAAATGGCTAAAACTTTTGCAAATAGTGCAGATCCTGATCAGACGCCGCAGAATGTATCGGATCGGGGTCTGCCCTGTTTGACAGTTACCCTTTTGGCGGTCTCCAGACACAAATGGGTTAACTTGTTCAGTATGTGCCGTGATATGTCTTCAAATGAGGTCTGGATGGGGGCGGTGTGTTTGTTTTGTGGTTTTACGACACAGTCAACCCATAAGGGTCATGTCGAGCGCGGTCAATTTACCTAACCACATTTTTTCTTGTGCACATTCTTTCGCCAAAAACTGACAACAGCCCTTCTTGAATCAGTGAAAGGGAGAGAATGACCGTAGAAAAAAGTAGTCACTAAATTTTAGGCAAAAAATTAGTAGTTAATAAGGCCATTTATCAGTAGTCAATAAGCCCCATTCGGACCCTCAGTAATGTGATTTAAGATTCTTTGTTGTTGTTGTTGTTGTTCTTTTTCTTCTTCTTTACCCTGGGACAGGTATGAAAATCAGTTGTACATTCTAGGAAAACTAGGAATAAAAATCATACATTATTTGTCAGCTTAACCTTTATTACTGTCTGGCAAATTCAGCAGACGACAAATTGATGATTTTTGTTGTTGATGTTATTTTTCCCAGACAACAGGCTACACCATTTCATACAAATGTCTCCAAATGTAAAATTGCATGAAATGTCCAGTCCTGTTCTCTGGACACAAATATACAAAAAAAAAAATATTTCAAAATGTCGTCTGCTGACTTTTTTCCAGCATGCTGAATAATAAGCAAATCTACTTCAAATAAGTCAATACAACTCTTTCAAAGTCTAAGTTAAAGTTATTTTTGTTATTCATGCAAATTTCAGACTAAAGCAATTTATACAGAAAAATATACCTTTCCATTATTTCCAATACCTTTCCATTATTTCTGAGAAGCCTCCAGAACCCGGCATGTCGCCAGAGAAGTTTTATTCAATGGGAACAGAAGGCACAATATTCCTCTTTCTACATTATGAGGCATATTTTAAGAAACGAACACGATTGTAAATCATAACATTTAATTGAATGTTTTTATTATTTAAAAATTAATGTAATATAGAAAAATTATTAGCATAAATATGATGCATGTTTACAAAAAGTGACAGAGTAGAATAAAAAATGAAATATAATAATCAGGAACTACTTTTTTTTTTTTTTTTTTGCATGAAATGGTCTAAGGGAAGCAACTCAAACTGGGAGTTGTTTCCCTTAGACCACTAGATGCAATTCCTCACCAGACTACTACTGACGTCACACTGTATTGGCAGCCTGAAAAATAGTCCTGTTTAAAACGGAGTGCACAGAGTAAATGGTGTATACAGTGTAAGGTAAAAAACCTGCATAATTCCGTTTATTTCTGGCAACAAGAGGTTCTTGGAGGAGAATAATTCCGAAAAGTTAAAAAAAAAAAACAATTCTTTAAGAAACTATTTGGCTTTGTGGAGTACTACAAAGAGTTAAGCTTTTGTTTACATAAAAATGGTCTAAGGGAAGAAACTCCAAGTTTGAGTTGCTTCCCTTAGACCATTATATGCAATTCTAAAAAAAGTAGTTCGTCACCAGACTGCCATTGATGGATCCTTAAAAATGGTCCTCTTGAAAATAGAGTGTTCGGAATAGGTGGTGTATACAATATAAGGTAAAAAAAAATATAACATTGCATCGTTCTGCTTATTTCAGGCAACAGGAGAAGAATTCCATATATTATAAAATATGCATGCACCTTACCTACATGTGAAAGTCCATTCACTGCGAAAATGTGTATCCAGGAAAAACACAGCTGAACCTGTGCAACTCAGCGCGACTTATGGCAAGTGCACAGTCAGTTCAGAGTCCTTGCTTGCCAACCGCATGAAGATGTCTTTGATCCTTAATTAACTACAGAGCGCCCAGCAAAGATTCAGACCAGACTGTAGGAATGTGCAGGCTGATCTAAGTATTCATTGGGCACACACTTTTGTTGGAATTGCTTAACTGACATTTTAAAATACAGCTCCTAATTTAGCAGATACTGACAGGTGCCAAACAGAAATTAACAACATTTGAAGTAACGCATCTGGAGGTTGCCACTTAGCTTATCAGCCTAAATAAATGACACTGACAGATACCGCTACCACCCAAAAGATTTTGAACTAGCTGTTATAAATAAATAAATAAATAAACGGGTGGATGGATGAGAGTGAGAGAGCGAGCTAGCAAGTGAGATGAATGAATGAATGAATGAATGAAAGAATGAATGAATGAACAAGAGCTGTCATCAGACAATTAATGGAGACAATTTGCATGAAATTTCAAATCCCGTTTTCTGGGAAAATTAAGAAAATGTTATCAATTTGCCGTCTGTTGAATTTTCCTAGAGAGTGGTAAATGTTAATTACTCAAAAGCTATTAAAGCTACAGTGTTTATGTTTGCCGTCGTACATTTTTATGTGCTCTTAATACATGCCATTTTGGGTCGATTGTTTACAATCGCGCCAGTGTATACAAACGCCAAAATTTCCTTAAGATAGTTGTCCACGTGATTATCATTGGCCAATGTAATCAAACCGCGCTATGTTGCTATGACGTCAGAGTGGTGCTGATATAGGGTTATTTGTAAAACCTGGACTGGGCAGACCGCGGCGTCTAATCAGGGTCTGCACTGTTTGCCTAAATTACAGGAAGTTAAGGGTTGAAGGAAACAGACTTAAGTCCCCGATCAAGACCATTTTCCAAGCATACACTCAGAGAACAATCGACCCACCAGTGCTGCCAGTGCTTTGATTGAGAACTTGGCCATGTCGTTTTCCTGGCGAGTGCAACACAACCATTCACAGAGCTTTTCCGTATTTCTAAGAATCACGTACTGCATCAGAGGTTTTATGTCATTTTCCAAACTTTTCTGTCATATTAGGGTACATATAATATTGATTGAGCTTTCTTGTTTGCAATGGTTTATTTCTGCACCCAAATTTAATTCAGTGACCGTGTGACTTGTTACCTTTCAGACATTCTCCTGTGCATCCGCTTTTGGATTGTGGGGTCACGTGTTCAACCTCACTGAGATTTGCGAAAGATTGTAGCAGTGGTGTTTGTCATTGGGTTCGGTATTATATATTGAGTAGAGTTAAGGATGTCAGAACGACACAGTGCAGTGATAATGTGACCGGATGAGATTGTATCTTGTCCATTGATTTATAATGTTTCAGCAAGACAATACTATAGTGTGAGTTGAGATCCATGTCAAATCCAGGCAGCCTTCATATAACTTAAAGATTGTTGAAAATGACATTATACCTAAAAGGGAACCCATAGTTTATGACTGATACACCATTTGTCCGGCTGGTTATTGCAAGCTCTTGTTATGCACCGATCAAGTCTGTTATCAAAAATCGAAAAACAATCTACTCCTATGCCTCCAGTAGGATGTACAGGAAGTATCACAATCATAAATCTTGAGTGGGGATGAAAATGACAACAACTGACCAAAAATGAACAAATCAGGTTTAAAATCGATATTGGTTTGAAACTTCTAGGTCCTTGACCTTGACCGGGTCGGCAACATTCTTTCGTGGAGGAGACTGATCATGAAATATTTTATACAGTCATTCTCTTCCTTCCGCTGATTCAAAAAGGGCGATTGTCAGTTTCTGGCGAAAGAATGTGCACAATACTGGTTAACCGCTTAGAGGACTAAGCATACACAGTAAACGTGTGGTTAGGTAAATTGACTGCGCTCGACATGACCCAAATGAGTTGACTGGGCCGTAAAACCTCAACACAAACAAATCTTTAACATTGAAATTTGTCCGTGACATTGACCTCAAGGCCATGGGCAGGGGTAGGGAAGGCGCTGCTAAAATTTTAGACCAGTGACTATTATTATACCAAATCTGAGCTAAATCTCTTAAGCTCAGAATGCAGTTTGTCTTAATATATTAATTTTAACATCAAACCTTGAGGGCATGTGCAGGGGAGTGGAAGACGCTGATGATAATGGACCAGTGCATATCATTATATCGAATATGACGCTAATCCATCATAAGGTTTGGAAGTTATGAGGGCTAAACATCTTTAACAGAAACTATAGCGTTTGTGGACTCCGACGCTATTGAGAGTGCCGACGCCGATGCCAGATGAAGTACGTAGCTTTTCCTGAACTTTTTACAGGCAAACATTCTCGAATAAAAGTCAAATTTAAGGATATTCATTCTGCGAAGATAAATTATGCATCAGTGCATGTCTCATACAGCCCGTTTAGCGATCTGCATGGCTTAAGATAGTCTTAAATGTCATTAATTTATAGGGATAACTCAAGTCATTTACACCAATATGGGCCATGTAGGTTTGGATTGGGGAGGGGGGGAGGGGGGGGGGTGAGGCGCGGGGTGGGGGGGGCTCCCCTCCCCCTCCCCGAGAGGTTTGGGCCTCAATGCACAGGTAGTCCTTTAGCCGTGGATATGACTTTCACGTAGTGCTCAAGGGAAACTATTTTAATAGGCTAGTTGTACGTTGTCCGTTCGTCGTCGTCTGTCGTTTGTTTACATTTGACATCTCCTCCTAAACCACTGAGCCAATTTCAACCAAAATTCACTGGAATGATCCTTGGGTGATACTAACTGAAAATTGTTCAAAGATTTGGGATCTTTGCAATGGCATGGCAACTCTCCCGCCCCCCATCCCCGTTTCAAAAAATAAAAGAGAAATAAAATAAAATAAGAATAAAATAAGAACAAATAATAAAAAAAAGCCTTGTCAGAAATCACTAATCCGATTTCAATATAATCTGGGAGAAATGTTCCTTTTGTTCAAGCTATTTTGATTTGACAAAAAACATGGCCGCCAGGAGGCGGGGCTTATTCTCACCTACATCTATCCATATAGAAAAAAATAAAAATCTTCTTGTCTGAAACCGCTGGTCCGATTTCAATATAATTGGGCAGAAAAGTTCCTGTGGTGACCCTGTACCAAGATTATTCAAGCCATCATGATTCGTCAAAAACATGGCCGCTAGGGGACAGGGCTTATTTTCTCCTATGTATCTGTGTAGAAATATCTTGTCAGAAACCACTAGACTGATTTCAATATAATTTGGCACAAATGTTCCTTTGATAAACCTATACCAAGATTGTTCAAGCCGTGTTGAAAAAAACATGGCCGTCATGGGGTGGGGCTTATTTTCTGTATATAGCTGTATGTGTATAGAAAACTTCAAAAATCTTCTTGACCAAAACCACTAGATCGATTTCAATATAATTTGGCTGAAAAATTCCTTTTAGGACCCTAACCAAGACTGTTAAAGCCTCGATGATTAAAAAGTCTAAATTTTCCCTATATCTATATGTAAAATTTTAAAAGTCCTTTTGTCAGAAACGCTAGACCGATTTCTGTATAGCGACAGACCTGTTGCTTTAGTGACTCTAGCAAGATTATTCACGCCATCATGATTCATAAAAACATGGCCGCTAGGGGCTGATTTCAATATTATTTGGCAGAAATTTTCCTTTGGTGACCTCTAGTAAGATTGTTCAAACCAGAAACACAGCACGGCCACAAACCTTCATGGATTTGGATATTTTTTCGCTTTCGCTGATTCAAGTCATTTTTTCAGTTACTTCCTTGTAGCTAAAATACCACTACACATATGTCAAACCCTATTTTCTGGGAAAATCAGATAATTATCTTAATTTAGTTAACTGCTGAGTTTGCTCATAGAGTGCCAAAAGTAAAGGGGACTTGCTCACGATTTATTTTCCGCCATTTTGTATAGATACTTTTTTTTTCTTCCTGATTGCTTTTCTGCACACCAATCCCCTTCAAAAAGAGGCTCTAAGAAAAGAATTGCTCTCACGGGGAGTAGATCCTTCCCTCTTAGAGCAGATCCCTTTTCGGAATGGAGTCGAAATAAATTTTAGTTGCCTCCCGAAGTTGAGAGGTATCCATTCTTATTAGGCTGTTAACCCTTTCACCCAGTTTATGAAATGGACTCTGCCATCGCTGAATTTGGCCACATTCATTGTTGCGAATGGAAGATTCAGTCAAAAAATCAATCAGAATGACAAACAGTGTAGATCCTGATTAAAAGCTTCCTCTGGACCTGCACTCTTTGCAAAGGTATCTGTATTGGTTTGTAGGGATGAAAGGTAGACTGGCTCCAGTCTCCAGTGACTAAATATATTTTTCTCATAATTCTGTTTGATAATCCACTAAAATAAAACAAAAAAAAAAAAAAAAAAAAAAAAAAAAAAAAGTATCATGACTATTAAGGCTGGTCACTAGTGACCAGCTTTTATAGTCATGATACTACTTTGGTTTTATTTTAGTGGATTTTTAAACAGATAATAAGAAAAAAATATTTTGTCACTAGAGACTGGAGCCAGTCTAGGATGAAAGGATTTAAATGAATTAACACTTTGCACGCTGGGTAAAATTTTTAGCAGACGACTTTTTCAAATATTTTTCTTATTTTTTCTAGAAAATAGGATTTGACACTTCATTCAAATTGTCTCCTATGCATGAAGTGTCAGATCCTATTTTTAGAAAAAAAAAATATCATCAGTTTCTCGTCTGCTGACTCTGCCCATAGCGTGTTAAATGTCAAAAGAAAAGAGAATAAAATGATAGGAGTATCATACTTCTGTATCTGTATGGAGGACAGCCAATCCAAATAGACATTATCTTCAGTATTCCACTTTTTCATGATACGGCTATAAAAGTAATTTTTGACATTTTTTTTTTTTTTTTTAATCAATCCAGTGCATTTAATCAGGAGACAAACTATCTTCACGACGCCTCAAACCATCCCTGGCACCTAACTGATGTCATGACGACGCGACGTCTTTTGACTGCCGCTATTAAGCGTTGACGTCACGACGTTAGCTACACTTTAAAATTATGATGTCATGAAAGGAATTGCCTAAAAATTCAAGCAACAAAAATCTAATCACCAGAAAATTATTCCTTTATGCCGCCTTTAGCAAAGATGATTAATATTTATTCATTTATTTTGACAACTTGAAATATTGCCAATATCTTTTAATGTTAGACGCTACTGGTAGTAGCAGGGGAGGAAATACATTAGTAAACGTTGGCAGTAGCAGAGGAGGTAACGAAGAAAAGTTAATGAGGAATTTATCTATCTTATCTCGGACCTAATAATAATATAATGTATATTGGGTCCAAGATCTTATGCAACAACACTAGAGTTTGCTGGAGTTGCCCTGAAACTGGAGTTTTTGAAGGTTCGAGAGAAGTTATAGCACCTCGCACCAGCAAAACTCCGCAAATCTGGGGATTTTGCTGCTGCGAGGTGCCGCTGCCATCTTGATTTTGAATTTACTTATTTTTTGTTTTTACACAATTTCACAAATCTCAACGTTTCAGTTAATTAATGAATACAGACGTTAGATAACATCTGTATTCAAAATGGTTGACAGTATCGATAAGCAGATATGTAGCATTGAAAGAACTTAACTGTTGAAAAGGGTTTTAATATGCTAAAACGTTGAGATTTGTTTGTGATATATAACTGTGTAAAAAATATGTGTAAATATATTGCGCGTTTATCTTAATTTTTGGATGCGGAAATACCGTAGAGATCCAGTCGCCTTGCCTGAATCATAATGATTTGGCCTTGAAAATGTGATGTGTTATGAAAAGTTGCTCACGCTGTAATGCTGATAATAATAGTCTGAACAGTTTTTAAAATCAAATAAAATTGTAATAAAGATACTGTGCCATCTATATATTGGAAGAGTCCAATTTCAATCTTAAATATGTTAGGCTATGTAATTTAGATATTTCTAGAGAGAAATGGCTAAACTATTTGAAAACCGTGGAGATCCTGATCAGACGCCCCATTCTGTCCATAATAAAACGTTTACTCTTCTTCTTGGTGTCATTGGTAGGCTATGTTCTGTGATTGGGGTTCTTCCTGGACATCTTCTTTGCTGTTTAGTAATAACAGTAATCAAAGTACTGACAGCACTTTTGGGTCTATTGTCTCTGAGTGTAGCCTGGACGGGGACTTAAAACTGTTTCATACAGCCCTTACTTTTCTGTAAGGCGTTAGAAGAAATCCAGGTTACGGTTATTTATAGCACGCAATTCTTGTCGTTGTGACGTCAGAGTGCTGTTGATAGAGGGTTACATGTAAAATATGAACTGAGGCATTGGCAAACAGTGCAGACCCAGATCCGACGCCGGAGAACTACAAATAAACGTTACCTGAATTTCATCTAACGCGCGGTTTGATTACATTGGTCAATGATAATCACGTGGACAACTAGCTTAAGGAAATTTTGGTGTTTGTATACTATGGCTCGATTGTAAACAATCGACCTAAAAAAACAACAAGTAAAGTCCTGTAAATTCAAAAAGTTTTATTGGCATGAAACAAAGCAACCACAAATACTGCAATGTGAGAATAGGTAAAACTATGAGGTGCATCATGCAATGACTGCAGTTTAACGTTTAGCATTCTGGGTAAAAATGTCAGCAGATGACATTTTGAGATATTTTTCTTATTTTTCCAGAAAATAGGCTTTTGCATATCACGTAAATTGTCTCGTAAGGAGACAGTTTGCATGAAATGAAAATGCCTATTTCCTACATAAAATGAAAATGCCTATTTCCTGGGAAAAAATAGAAAACTATCAGCAATTTGTTGTCTGCTGAATTAGCCCACAGAGTGTTAAAGGTTAATCCATCTTCACTGGGTGCTGTGTGGGTAGCAGAGAATTTAACCTTCACCACTTTCTGGGATAATTCAGCTTACGACAAACTGATGATAGTTTTATTATTTTTTCCAGAAAACAGGATTTGACATTACATGTAAATTTGCCGGAAATGTTAAATCCTGTTTTCTGGGGAAAATAAGAAAAATATTTCAAAATGTCGTCTGCTGAAAATTTTACCAAGAACACTAAGCGTTTAAGCATCTTTTGGGGACCAGTTGTTCAAAGCATTCTTAGCTTAAGGAGTTTGTTAGTGATCAAAATGTTAGTTGTTCTTGTAAATACAATATCTAATTCACAGGTATTTTTGCTGAAAAAATTTGAGTAGCATTTGCAAATGCAAAAGATACCAACATTTGTTTTTTTTCAGTAAAAATGTTAGTGTATATGCCATATTTAATGAGCAAAGTTTTAAAAATATTAGCGTATATGCCATATTTAATGATCAAATTTTTAACAATACATTAACTAACAACATACTTGTTTTGAACAACTGGGCCCTGGTGAAAAGTGAAGACTTAATAGACTGCTCCCTAATTTCAGCCTTTGCTATTTGCATATGTCTAAAAGTGACTGGATATACCGGACAGATTTTCCACCATTTTGACAAGGGAGACAACTTTTGTGACTTCTTGTTTGCTTTTCTGTACACTAATCCTCTTCTGAAAAGGAATCTACTCTAAAAAAAAAAGAGAATTTCTTTGCTTTTAGAGTAGACTCCTTTTCAGAAAGGGATCAAATTCTTTCCTTCTGGAGCAGACCTCTGAGGAATGGGGTCTACCCTAAAAGAAAAGAATTTGCTCCCAAATTCTTTCCTTTTAGAGTAGATCCCTTTTCAGAAGGGGAGCAAATTCTTTCCTTTTAGAGTAGCCCCTTTATCAGAAGGGCACAAAATCAGTTTTGACAGAGTTGTTTCCCCTAAAAGTACCATTTCCTCTAAAAGTACATTTTCTTACATTGGAGCTGAGAGGATCTTCATCTATTTATGGTCTAAAGCAGTCAGCCTGCACATATGCTTTGTCTGATCAGGGTCTTCACTGGTTAAGATGTATGATCTTTAAAGAATTTATCAGCAAATAGCATAGACCTTGATCAGACTGCCCAAATGAACAGTGTGATCTGGGTCTACACCAGGTTGTATATGTCATAAGTTCATTTTCATATTTCTGTCAGACCTCAGCAAAGGCCCTGATCTGATTACACGGATGCACAGCCTGATCTAGGCTAGACAAACAAAAGAACCTTTTTACATACTACGGGTCATATTACAGTCGACTCTTGTTATCTCGACTTCACTTATCTCAAATAACTGCTTATCTCTAAGTGGAAATCTGGTCCCTGTTTAAACATGAAAATATCACAATAGGAAATAAAATATTGTGGAAAAGAGGAGAAATTGCTCCTAAGGAGCAATTTCTCCTCTTTTCCATATTTCAATATATCTCTAACCTCAGGAGTCAGTTACATATTTATAAATGAAATGTGATTGTTCAACTTATTTTTTCCTTTATTCTGCAATTCTGATATATCGAGGTATGGGTATCTCAAAGTATTTCAGAGAGTCCCTTGAACTTCAAGATAAGGAGAGTCAACTGTATTTTATTATGTTTGCAAAACAAATTAGAAAATAACTACTTTTTACAGCAAAAGATATCACAATGCTTCAATAATATACAATAATAAATGCAATGGGATGGCATCTTTAAAATATAAGCTGCTCAGCAAAGTTTAGTAATGCAAATATAAATTTCCCCCAGAAGATAGTATTTGACATTTCATACAAACTGTCTTCCACAAAGCAGACAGCATTTTGAAATATTTTTTTTTTTTAAAAATAGGATTTGGTATTTCATGACAATTATTAAATCCTAATTTCTGGAAAAAAGTAAGAAAACCATCAATTTGTTGTCTGCTGAATTAGCCCAGATAGTGGTAAAGGTTAATTTAAATATTAGATGACATTTTTTTTTCCTGTAAAATAAAATAAACTCAAAATCAGGGCCCAGTTGTTCAGAACTAATGATGTCATTAGTTAACGTATCGTTAAAACTTTATCAAATATTGCATATATGATAATGTTTTTCCAGACAAAATGTTTCCTACTCACATTTTTCCAGCAAAAATATTTGTGAATTAGATATCGTACTTACTAGAACAGTTAGCATTTTGACCACTAATGAATGCGTTAAGCCAACAATGTTTTGAACAACTGGGCCCTGGTATTTTCATTAATTTGATGCTTCCAAAAGATCTCTGTTTTCAAAACTTACTGAAATTCCATACAAACTGTCTTCTGATTCAAACTGTCTCCACAATCTGGACGACATAAAATCTAATTTTGGTAGAATGGTGTAGGTTGGAAATAAGAAAAAGATAAACGTTCCACATCTATGGTTTGTACCTATAACAAGCAAAAGCTTAAATTTTCTGTACAAAGATGTACAGGGTTGTCATCATGTCTAAAGTGACTTTGTGGATGAACTAGCTCTTAAACTAACTCTATCCATTTTCACTCCAGTGCACACAGCAAAGTGGGATAATTATTTCTAATATGTGCTTTAAAACTAAGTCCATGGTTCAGCCCACATTTTGGGCAGGAATATGCGCCATAAATGGGGACCACTGTGGTACACCAACAATGCAATCCAGTTAAGGGGACAGGATACAGCAAGTAGATTTTCCCCACATTTTTTTACAGAGAGATAACTTTTGTGACTTCCAGTTTGCTTCATTGTACATGAAATCTCTTTTGAAGAGGTGTCTTCCCTAAAATAAAAGAATTTGCTCCCCATGGGAGCAAATTCCTTACTTTTAGAGTAGACTCCTAGAAGAGGCCTGGTGTGCAGGAACAAAAACAGAAAGTCATAAATAAAAGTTGTTTCCCTTGCAAAAATGGCAGAAAAAATCTACCAAATGTAAAAAGTCCCCCTTAAATGCTTGTGTCCAAATTAAGCGCTGCATATTTAATCACACATACACATACAAACATACACTTTGGAAAATAAATTAAATATAAATATATTAATATCTTTTTAAAAATATACTATCAAACAAATATATCATTTGTGCAATGCAGGAAAAGCTCCATATGTAAACAGCCATATCCATATGCAAACAGCAAAGGTCATATGCAAACAGCAAAGGTCATATGCAAACAGCAAATGTCAAGAACAGCCCTGATTGTGAATATCTGTGTTTGTTTATAAACAGTGCAATCTCCCTACAATAGAAGCCTTTAGGATAATACAAAAGTGGTAGGGAGGTCTAACACTTAGCATATTGGGTAAAATTTTCAGCAGACAACATACATGTACTGAAATATTTCTTTATTTTTTTCCCAGAAAACAGGATTTGAAATTGCATGCAAATTGCCTCCATTTTTTTTTTTTTTTTTTTGAGAAAACAGGTTTTGACATTTCATGCAAATTGTCTCCATGGAGACAATTTGCATGCAATGTCAAATCCTGTTTTCTGAAAAAAAAAAAAAAAAAACAAAAAAAAAAACGAAAACAAAAAAAACCAAAAAACGTTAAACTATATCGTGTTGCTGGCAGATAACTCTATCAAACATTGATGATAGTTGCCCATAAGCAATCCCAAACCAGATTGCCTTCATATCAATGGATGCACCAAATTTGGTTAAAATCCCTTGATATTTCCTCAAGTTATCATCCAGAAAACAAAAATATGGGCGAGTCTAGGGCAGATAACGCCGTCGAAATTTGACGAAATTTGCCCATTACCAGTACCAAAACAGATCTCTAAAATATCAATGCAGATACCAAGTTTGGTGAAAATCCATTGATGTTTACTCAAGTTATCATCCGGAAACTAAAATATGGGCGTGTCTCGGGCAGATAACTCCGTAAAAATTTGCCCATTTGCGATCCCAAACCAGATCTCCACAATATCAATGCACATAACAAGTTTGGTGAAAATCCATTGAAGTTTACTCAAGTTGTCATCCAGAAATGAAAAACGGACAGACAAATGGACGTACGATGGACGGATGGCGGACAGACACACAGACGTCCAATGTGAAACCATAATACTCTGCCACTATCGTGTGGTGGGGTATGAAAAAGAAAAAGAAAACATTATCAGTTTGTCATCTACTGAATTTGCCCAGAGTGATAAAGGTTAATATATGGTTAAAATGCACTCTTGGTTGTCATGAGAAAGTCATTTATATGGAAGTGGCTGTTGTGGAGAGATGGTCACTGGTGGAGGTTCCACTGTATTCTGCAGTATCCACTGACTCTGTAAGCAGGGAATGAAGGCCCTGATCAGACTGTGCAAACTGACCTCAGCCTTTAAAGCCTGCATATGACATTAAAGCCCTTTTCCTGGCTTGCACATTACTTACATAAAACAACTTGCAGTAAAATTTAAAATAACCTAACATCAGAAAATGCACTAACAGTGAATAAATTGCTTCTACATCAAGAGATGTGATGCTCCATGAGGAACAGTAGGTCTAGCTCAGCTACAGCATACTTGCAGTATGAGAATGGCTTTTGCTTTTCATCGATACATTCCAATTACTTCCACATTACATATTACATAAAGACAAAGCACCAGTCTGGTTTCAGGAGACTTAATACACTTGGTTGATTTTCTGCCATTTTTATAAGGGAGATAATTTTTGTAACTTCCTGGGCCCAGTTGTTCAAAACTAATGATGTCGTTAGTTAACGTATCCTTAAAACTTTGATCATTAAATATGGCATATATGCTAATATCTTTGCTGAAAACATGTGAGTAGCTTTTGCATTTGCAAAACTACTCACATTTTTCAGCAAAAGTACCTATGAAATAGATATTGTACTTACTAGAACAGTTAACCTTTTGACCACTAACGAGCTTGTTAAGCTAACGATGCTCTGAACATCTGGGCACTGCTTGCTTTCTGGCATAACAAGCCCCTTATGAAAAGGAGTCCACTCTTAAGGGAAATAATTTGCTTCCCCTGGGATTAATTTATTCCATTAAGTGTGACCCCTATTTCAGAAAAGTTTCAAATAATAGGGGTGCAACTTCCTGTCTGCAGAAGTTGTCTCCTATTTCAAAATGGCAGCAATATCTCCAGGAATACCGTAATAACTCTAAGTATTGGGACACCTTCTTACTTACCATACTTATCCTAAAATTTGAAGTACAGTGAATCCTCGTTACGACAACAGAATTTGTTCCCAAAGATGTTGCCATTATAATGAATTTGCTGTTGCAAAGAATCCTTCATGGACAAAATGATATGTAAGAAAGTTATTGTTTTGTTTTTATTTCTTCGCAGAACATATGTTTTGGATATTTGCTAGAATTGCCTCACTGAGGCAATTCTAACAAACATCCAAACCATATCCCAATACTTAGGGTTATTACGATATCCAGCCATTCATTTTAATCCGAAAGTAAATGGAAAATCCTAGGTCAGCTGAGTGTCTGTTCAAGATCTTCACTGAGATCAGTTTGTTTTTATATTCCATAAGTTACTACCATTGTAAAGGCTGAATTCAAAGATCCTAATTAGGCTCTGCACAGAGGCTGGCTGACAAAAATGTTATGTTCTGGGCCCAGTTGTTCAAAGCGTCGTCAGCTTAATGAGCTCGATAAGGGTCATTTCGTTAACTGTTTTAGCAGATTCAATATACAATATTCTGATATTTTTTGCTGAAAAAATGTGAGTAGCTTTTGCACTGCAAAAGCTACTCACATTTTTTCAGCAAAAAATTTCAGCATATTTGCGTATCACTGGATGTAAATTTTAACGAATCGTTAACTAACGACATCGTTAGCTTTGAACAACTGGGCCCAGAGCTTTAAAATCACTGAGATTCCAAGAAAACAAATTAAGTGAGATTTCAATTTTTGTACTAAATAAAAGAAAGAAAGACTCAAATAGTCTAACTGTTGGATATTCTCTCTCATGCCATGAGTATAAGAGAAGTAATTTTAATGCGTCTCCAAAAAAGTAAAGTAATACCGTATTTACCTTAAGTATTCGGACACTTCAACTCCTTACCATACTTGTTCTAAAATTAGAACAAGTACAATTTACTACCCTATGTTGTGTCTAAAAATTGCTGGATGAGTGGCAAATAGTGTAGTCTCATCTGGGTCTACACTGTTTGCTCAGGCTTGTCTATCTGACTACTTATGGTAACTACGGTAGCATACATATAGTGAGGATTTTAAAGATGCGGGGAAGGCGGTGGGGAGGGGGGTAAGGTCTGGTTCCCAGCAGAGGGAATATTTTACCTGAACAGGTAAAGGTGTGAATTTATTTTAGCCAAGCAGTGGACTAAAATACCATACATGGTAATTCTGTTGGTTGACTGGAGATGTTACCTCCTTGAGATCAAGAGACAGAATGACACTGTGTGACTGACTTCAGATTTTTAACGTTACCAGGCAACTGAATCAAATAGAGGCAGCGCCAAATGACACTGTGGAACAATTCTCTTTTTATAGTGCACTCCTGTCTTTAAGTATCTGAAATTTTAGGGTGAATAAGGATACATGTGTCAGGATATCAAGAGTATGGTAAATGTCCTAAAATTTCATACACCAAAGTAGCTGACAGCATATTCAAACAGTGCAGACCAAGATTAGACTGTTCCTAGGAGCAGTCTGATCAGGGTCATGTTTGTGTTGAGGTTTTACAGCCCAGTCAACCCATTGGGGTCATGTCAAGCATGGTCAGTTTACCTAACCACACGTTTACTGGGCAGGCTTAGTCCTCTAAGCAATTCACAAGTACTGTGTAATTCTTTCCCCAGAAACTGACAACTACCCCTTTTGAATCAGCAGAAGGGAGAGAATGACTGTAGGAACTATTTCATGATCAATCTCCACGAATGTTGCCGACCTGGCGGGGGTTCGAACCTCCTGAACACCAACTGGACGCACATCCAACTGAGCCAGCCAGACTGGCTGATCAGGGTCTACACTGTTTGCTGTTTTACTAATTATTATAATAAACAAGTGCATAAAAAGCAAAACTGAGGCAAAAAAAAAAATATGGAATAAAGTGTTCAAATCTTTAGGACCTTTACCATAACAACAAATAGCTTATGGCAAACTTGGCAATTCCCTGTACACAAGATACAAATGATCAAAAACAAGCAGAAAAAAGCTTCCTATTATAAATTAATTTAAAGCAAAATCAAACTGTAGAATGAATTTACATTATACATGTAATTCCTCTGACAAAAAACAAAAGCAAACTATTTTTGTTTTCAAAAATAATACCAAGAATTAACAATAGTAAAAGGCACTAGTATTTTACTGCAAGCATCTGATTCAATGTCTTGAAAAACTATTTAAATAAAGCAAACACACCCTGTATATTACAATCACAACTGAGACATGCCATGAAGAATGGGTCCTTTTGGGCATATATTGGCTGCAAAGTCCTAGATCAGTTGTGTAGAAGCACAATCTAATCTCGGCCTTTGCTGTCCATTTACAAAACCACAGGATACTGCTTATACCACGGCATCTGATCAGGGTCTCCCTGATCAGGGTCTCCACTATTTGCAAGTAGTTCAACTATTTTTCTTTAGAAATATCTACACCATATAGCCTGACATACCTAAAATTAAAAATAGACTCTTCCAATATAAAGTGTGGGAGAGTTTATTCTGTCTTTAATGGGTTAAATAAGAGGTATATCCAGATAATTTTTTTTTTTTACTTAAAAAAGTGACTTATTTAGAGCCACGATACCAAATGTTCGATCCCCTATGAGTTCTATAGTCACATGTTCTATATTCAAGGCATCAGACAAGACAATATTTGCAGTGACACATTGTAACATAAAGATGTGCCATTTCACGGACCTTAAACAGTGTTATAAAGGGACTGTCCAACATGAGGACAAATGACAAAAGATCTGACAACATTACATGCACAGACTAATCTGGGTCTATGTGTTTGCACAAGACTATAATAACCCTAGTATTGGAATAGACAGGTCTGGCAAACAGAGTAGGACCAGATCAAATGCTGCAAATTGTGGTACTGATCAAGGTCTACACTGCATGCCATTCATCCAACATTTTACAGACACATAAAAAGGTAGTAAAATGAACCTTTCAAATTTTAGGTTGAGCATGATGGTAAGCCCATCAGTCCCAGTATTCAGACTTTAAGACGTTAAGCCCCAAAGACCCCATTTCTCATGGCACAGATCGATTAACAGTAAAATAACATATAAAGAAATTTAAGACGAGGTGGAGAATGTAAAAAACTTAACAAGTAACCTAAAGGCAATCCACATGGATAAATGAACACTATATGCTTCAATATCAACAAGCAATACATGACTATACATATAATAAAACTTTTAGAGGACTGGGTACAAGTGTTAGATTTTCTGCCATTTTTGGAAAGGGAGATAACTTGTGACTTCCTGTTTGCTTTAATGCACAGCATGTCAGTCTGAAAAGGGGTCTACTCTAAAAGGAAATAATTTGCTCCCAAGCAAATGAACAAATTATTTCCTTTTAGATTAGACCCCTTTCCAGAAGGGGTGGGGTGGGGGGAATCATTTTCAAGTGCAGATCTTTTTTTCCTTTTAGAATAGACCCCTTTTCAATAGGGTAGCAATTCCTTTTCTTTTAAGAGTAGACCGTTCTTCAGAGTAAATTCTTTCCTTATAGAGTAAACCCCTTTTCATAAGGGTAGCAAATCCTTTCTTTTTATAGTAGACCTCTTTTCAGAATGGGGAAAAACAGTTTTGACAGTTACCTCCCTTGAAATGTATCAATTCCCCTTAAACAATAAACACATACTGTTTCATGGGCCCAGGCTCAATGTTGTACCATTATTTCAATCAAGAATTACGCCTAAGCCACATTTTTTTTATTTTTTTTTTATTTTTAGGTTTACGGGAGAGCTTACCGTATGATTTTAGCCCCTCAGGAAAAATAAAATTTGCACTTCAATTTCCATTTTTATTTTATGTCCCTACCCTTTGAATTTAGGGCTGAAATATTCCATTTTTACATGTCTTTTTGTTGGAAAATTATTTTACTTCATCGACTCGAGCTTGTTCACATTTTCATTTTTATTCCTACCTCATGACAGCAGCTTTTTAAGAAATCTCCCTAAACGTAAAGATAAAAAACTCTGGATTAACTGTAAGAATATCACTGATTATCAATGTAGTGAACATAAAGCCAAGCCCTATGTCAAAGTTGTGACGCCTAAATTGGCATCTACCATATTTTACCCTAAGTATTTGGACAGACAGGCCTGGGTAAACAGTACACATCTACATCAAATGCCACATAATGTGGCATCTGATCAGGGTCTACACTGTCATTCATCCAGCAGTTTTTAAGACATTTCAGGTTGAAAAATTGAAGTTCAAATTTTAAGAAAGTATAGCAAGAAGATAGGTGTCTGAATACTTAGGGTAAGTATGGTGAACAAAACATATCAGGAGTGGATCCAGGATTTTAGCAAAGGGAATAGTCTGGACCCTTGTTAACAGTGTAGACCTAGATCAGATTCCACATTCTGCAGAAAACAGTATCTGATCAAAGTCTGCTCTGTATTTACTTGGGGGAAATATACTTGGGGGAAGGGTGGGAGTGGGGAGGAGTATGACCAAACCACCCAAGCTTCCTCTAAATCCACTACCAATAAAGGGAAAACATATCACAAAAATATGTTTGAATCTTTTTACTATAAAAAACTTCAGCAGTTTTCACAATAAATAATAGAACATAGAATACTCTTGGAAGACCAACAAAATGGCATATTCCAATACTGAATAGCGAAGGTTCCGACTATATAGCTCTAGGTAACAGTGGTATAAATAATTTCAGCATTTTTCTGTGAAAACATATGTTGTGGGTACTCATTAGAAGTGCCTCATTGAGGCACTTCTAATGAGTACCCACAACATATGTTTCCTCAAAGAATAAGAAAATAAGGAAAATATACATTTTTGAGGAGAAATAAAAAAAAATATCAATACTTTATGGTTGAACAGAGCTTTATCTAGAGCCTTTATTTTTACCTGCCTCCTGCAGTCTGGTAAAGATTTTTACCATTCACTGTATGCAGGGACAAGCAGTTATTATGCAGTGGAATAGAACAGAACACGAGCAAACTGTTCAGGTGTGTTTAGATCTTTACCGTTCAAATGAAAGTTCAAGATTTTTTTGTCCACAGCATGCATTCATTAGTTATGTCCTTCTTATTTTTTCCACAGCATTAATTCAGAGGTAATGCTCTGAAGTTAAGAGACTGAGATAGGTGGCTGTTTCTTGTCCCTAGCAGACTGTTGTGCCAACAGAGATTTACGCTCCTTCTTCAATTTCTCTGTCTTTGTAATTTTGTTGGTCACATGTAGTGGTGGAAGAATCTTGTCAATTTTAGGAGAGTTTGGAAATCTCAGCAATGTGGAAACTTTGTCAAGAAGAGTCCTGAAAAGGAATAAACAAACCAACAATAGTAAAATATGGAACTATCTTGTCAATTTATTGTCAATTTAGTAGAATTAGAAAGCTTCTGAAACAAAGAAATTTTGTTATAAAGCAGTTCTAAAAAACACAAGAGGCCCGTGAGTAAAACAGCCATTGATTATCTGCAGATGCCATGCAACATTCTTCCAGTATTGCTACAGCAAGTAGGACACAAATTTGACAAAGGCCATCCTAGGATCATCATTTGAACAAATCTGGCAGACCTTGAGTCCCTGATGCTATATACCAAGATTTAGCTTCAAAGCTTGGTTCTGCATAAAGATTTTTAAGTGTTTTTTACCACATATATATGGGCAAGGCGCCCATCTTGTTCATTGGTGTCGAACCATTTGAACAAATTGTAAATATCTTCCACAGAAGGCTCCATTTGAAATCTGGTGAAAACTGGTCAAGTAGTTTCAGAGTAGAAGACACTTAAAGATTACAAGATTTTATACTTGTTTATAGCCAAGGGGGCAAGGGCTGATAACTGGCAGGGGACAAAATTTTGATTGTAACTAAAACCTTTTACTACCTTAATCATACATTGTAAGTTTCAGCCATTAGTCTTTAATACTTTTTGAGTTGCCACTAACACATAAATGAAGTTTGTAATAGATGGAAGACTGTCAAGTAATTGAAAGGAAAAATTATTAACCCTCAAGATGCCGAACATGCATTACCTTCTCCGGTTACTTTAAAAGTCATTGTTGCAAACAGTGTGGACCCAGATCAGACTGTCTGATCAGGGTCCGTACTGTTTGCCTATGTGCAAAAATATGTTTGAAAAGTTTGCAAGAAGATGCAGCAGACAACATAAACAGACGACATTTTCAGATGTAGTTTTTTCTTGGCATCTTAAGGGTTAATGGTTATCAGAGGCATAACTAATATCAGTATGTAAATTTCAAAACAAATCTGTGCTCAGGAGCCATTAAGCAACCATAAAAAATTCCATTTTAATCAAGTGAAAGAAAATCAAGCTAGTGCTTTGGTCAAATTAGCCCAGCAAAGACTCAGATAAGCCAGCACATCAACACAGTCTCATCCAAGTCCTATCTGTCCACTTGCAGATGTCTTCCCAGCTAGCATTCTACTTCAAACTGTATATCTGACCATTATAAGCCCGGTAGGAAACCTGTCGGGCTAATAATGACACAATATAAGTTTTAACCCTTCTCCTGCTGATCCTGGATATACCCTGCCTTTACAAACAGTATAGATCCAGATCAGTGGCTTCTTCAGTTGGCTTCTTCAGAAGCCAACTGATATGGATATGCAGTTTGTCATTCAGTATGTGAATATGTATCAACAACCCAGATTAAGTGATCTTATTGGCTGACAATTAGAAATAGGCATGGCATCTTAATTTATTCAGCATGACAAGGGTGGCATCTTAATTTAATCAGCATGACAAGGGTGGCAATTTATTCAGCATGACAAGGGTGGCATCTTAATTTAATCAGCATGACAAGGGTGGCATCTTAATTTATTCAGCATGACAAGGGTGACATCTTAATTTATTCAGCATGACAAGGGTGGCAATTTATTCAGCATGACAAGGGTGACAATTTATTTAGCATGATATGCAGTTTGTCATTCAGTATGTGAACATGTATCAACAACCCAGATTAAGTGATCTTATTGGCTGACAATTAGAAATAGGCATAGCATCTTAATTTAATCAGCATGACAAGGGTGGCATCTTAATTTAATCAACATGACAAGGGTGGCATCTTAATTTATTCAGCGTGACAAGGATGGCATCTTAATTTATTCAGCATGATATGCAGTTTGCCATTCAGTATGTGAATATGTATCAACAACCCAGATTAAGTAATCTTATTGGCTGACAATTAGAAATAGGTGTGACATCTTAACCCTTGTCCTGCTGAGTATATTAGTAAGATGCCATGCCCATTTCTAATTTTCAACCAATCAGATTTCTTGATTCAGATTGTTGATATAAATTCACATACTTAACAGCAAACAGTACAGATCCAGATCAGTTGGCTTCTTCAGAAGCCAACTGATCTGGATCTACACTGTTTGCAAAGGCAGGACATTTCCGGGTTCAGCAGGACTAGGGTTAATTTATTCAGCATGACAAGGGTGGCATCTTAATTTATTCAGCATGACAAGGGTGGCATCTTAATTTATTCAGCATGACAGGGGTGGCATCTTAATTTATTCAGCATGACAGGGGTGGCATCTTAATTTATTCAGCATGACAAGGGTGGCATCTTAATTTATTCAGCATGACAGGGGTGGCATCTTAATTTATTCAGCATGACAGGGGTGGCATCTTAATTTATTCAGCATGACAAGGGTGGCATCTTAATTTATTCAGCATGACAAGGGTTAAGTAGAATGCTGGATTGGTTGGATCCTTGTAGATCCACAGATGACAAGTTAATGACATTTTTCTCTTTTCTTTTCACATAAAACAAAGTTTGACATTTTGTTCCTATTGTCTCCAGAAAAGAAAATATAATCTGAATAAAATGTCAAGCCCTATTTTCTGTGGATAATAATGAAAAATATTTTAAATTATTGTTTGTTGATATTCAAAAGAATAAAAGTTAATTAGGTCATCCAGGCACCATGGAAAATCCAATAGATAGTTACTTACCCAACATAGTTTTTCTTTTCTTCCAAGAAGATTTGATTTTCTTCTATTTCCTTCAAGGGAACATTTTCTGGAGCCACAAGCTGAAAAAAAAAAAAAAAAAAAAAAAAATAACATGAGTAATGTCAACCCAGGATAGGCAGTGCTGTACAACCTTTAAAAATATTGTTTTCTCCACTGCAATCCAACCCAAAAATTCAAATGTCTGTGTATAGGTTAAGTTAACCCTTAAAGCACCAAGAAAACCTGCATATGAAAATGTTGTCTGTTTATATCGTCTGCTGAATATTCTTGCAAACTTTTCAAACCTATTTTTGCATACAGGAAAACAGTGTGGACCCAGATCAGACTGCTCCTAGCTACTAAAGGAGCAGTCTCATCTGGGTCCGCACTGTTTGCAGAAATGACTTTTAAAGTAACCAGCAGAAGACAAAGCAGACGACAATAGTTGTGATTGGCGCTTTAAGGGTTAAATGAATTCTGTTTTCGTTTTTCTGTTGTTGTTGTATTTTTTCAAAGATGATTTGATGAAGACATTGACTGAGCATGCTCGGTAAAAATTTCAGATAGCAAATTTGAAACAGTTTTCTTTTTTTCCCAGAAAATAGGATTTGACAATTCATGCATATTGTCTCCTTAGGATACAATCTGCATGAAACATAAAATCTTCCTTTTGGTGATATATTTCGAATTGTCATTTGATAAATTTGTTCAGAGTTAGATTTGTTCAGAGTGGACTAAATGTTAAACTCATAGATATTGTACTTTTTCAACCAAAATAAAATCCTATTTTCTTATATCTTTATGTTACAAATGTTAAAGGTGCTCATTAGAAGGGCCTCTTAACATGTTTTTCATGGAGAAATAAAATAAAATATATCTATCTTCATATCCCTCAAATCTAGATATTTGTAAAATATCAGGTCAACTGTTTCCCCATATGGAAGAGTACTAGTCTTCCCTCTCCGAACTATTTACAGTCTGGTCTGCAGCTTTGCTTACAAGAAGATTTGTATTTGGTAATAACAAACTGAAGACAATGGCCAAACTATGTAAATGCCAAATACTAACGTAGTACTACCATATTAGACCTAATTACTGCACTATGCACTTAGGATTTTTAAAAATTTTTTGGAAAAACTTGTAGTAAAAATATCCACCTAACTAGATCGGGCAGTCGATGGCACGCCATCGCAAATGGCATCTTCTGGCAGAAATTGCCCTTGTACCACACAGCATAGTTTTAAGCAACCAGGCAAAATTCTACTTGTATGTTATTCTACTCATCATTCCCTTCAATTTGATATGCCACATGACCATGTTGTGAGAAACTTAATTTTTGACCCCGCCCCACCCCCCAAGTCCTACCCCAAAGGGTGTTCCTGGGGTCACAAAGTAAATCTCGTTCAATATGTTTTACATCTATCACTACTGAGTATATGTGCACATTTTCGCATAAAAATCTTTAAAATTGACTTTGAAATTGGAAATTGTTAATATTTGACCTTTTGACCCCTCCCCAGGGCCCCTGGGGGCGGGGCCAAAAATAAACGTGCTCTTGCACGCCCCACTTGTGTAAGCAAGCCACTCACCAAATTTGGTTGGATTCTGTCCAGCGGTTTGGGAGGAGATAACATAACGGACAGACGGACGGACTGACAGACGGACGGACAGACGGACGGAGGCGATAACAATATCCCCGAAGCTTTTTCTAAAAAGCGTGGGGATAATAAGGGCAAACTTAAAAGATCATAAGGGTCGTATTAAATACTGCTTAACCCATTGTAGTCTGGATACCCACAAAAGGGTAATTGGCAAACAATGCAGACCCAGATCAGATGCCGCAGAATGCAGCATCTGATCAGGGTCTCCATTGTTTGCAAATAGTTTACCCATTTTTCTCTAGGAATATCTAAATCTCATAGCTGGATGTACCTGAAATTGGAATTGGACCCTTCCAATATATAGTGTGGGAGAATCTATTCAGTCTACAAAAGGTTAAGAGATATTTCTTTTTATTTTTCATATAAAAGTACATGTTGTTAGTACTCATCATTTGAATTGCTGAGTACCTACAACATATATTTTTACTAGAAATGTGTCCAAAGGACACAGTTGGCTGCGCCTGAAAAACTTAACTGCAAACCGCTTATGCCTGTAAAACTTCAAAGCAAATTGCTAATGCCAACTTGGACGTGGATGGAGATTGACGGACAGATTGACGCACAGGGTAACACTATATGCCCTTTTTATCATTCTTCAAATGGTGGGCGTATAAAAGTAGATATAAGTAGATATATGGCCACAGCAGATGAAAGCAGAAGTAGATTAAAGTAGACAGGTTGTAACTGGTCGACTACGAAATGTTTTGACTGTGCGCTTATAGGGGCATGTGCAGTAATTAGGTTGATTATAGTATATTTTAAGCACTTAATATCAGAAGAACCTGTCGCGCCTCAATGAGATTCATCATACCTGTGATACCACCTGGACCCGAGTAAATTCCCTCCTCCCCTTCAGCCCTCCCAGGAAAGCTAAATTTCCCTGATTTTGTCTACTTCTCATAACTGAGGGAAATAATGTTCCCCTTCTGGCCCTTTTTGTGGCCTGTTTCTTATATATTGGCCGATATGGTATATCCTGCCTATTATCTGGCGTATCGTCGGCCTGTCAATATAAGAACAAAGTTATCCAGGATATGAAACCGATGTGATGTAATATAACTGGTTAAGGTAAATGGAAAGAATCATGCCTGGTTTAAGCAGTAACAAGAAAAATGCCTAATGGCATTATGGACAGGTTTTTCAAAAAAGTTAACCAAAAGGTAAACCTCGGACATCAGGGGAGATAAGTACATAATAAAGAAAGTGAGAGTTGTCCCTCTTGCACCTGACACGCCTACTGGTCCTCCTCTTCATCCCTACCAAATATGAAAGCAATCCACTGAAGAATAAAGGTAACATATAACTTTGAAAAAAAGGTTAACCAAATGGTCAACCAGGGACAACACCTGATACCCACCCACCCAATCATCGCTATTTTAAAAGACGGATTTTTTGAAAAACCCGTCCAAAAAACTGATAAAATGTATTTACCCTAAATATGGTAACTGTCCTAAAATTTCGAACACCAAAGTTTCTGACAAAATGGCATATACAAACAGTGTATACCCAGATCAAACTGCTCCTAGAAGCAGTCTGATCAGGGTCTACACTGTTTGCAATTCCACTAAGTATAAATTGAGAAATAACTGTATAAAAAGCAAAACTTAGTTATAAGAAGTATATGGAGTAAACGGTTCAAAATTTTAGGGCATTTACTGTACTAGCACACTTTTATGCCTCACCATACTTGTCTTAAAATTTGAGACAAGTCAATTTCATTACCTGTTTAGTTGTCTGAAAAACTGCTGGGTGAGGGAAAAACAGTTATACTCTGATCAGATGCCTCTATTTTTCTTGTGTTGAGGTTTTATGACCCAGACAACCCTATAGCAGCATGTCGAGCCAGGTCAGTTAACCTAACCACACTTTTACTGGGCAGACTCAGTCCTCTAAGCAATTAACCAGTATTGTGCACATTCCAGAAATTACAAAATCTTAAATTCTTAAATCAGTGGAAGAGAGAGAATGATCATAGAAAGTATTTCGTGATCAATTTTCCTACGGTCATTCTCTCCCTACTGCTGATTCATGCCTCTTTTTGCATCTGATCTCAGGTTATAATGTTTGCTAGCTATCCCAATAATTAGGATTAATATGGTAATTTATGATGTAGAGAAGGATGACAACCAATTATCATAGCTAAGATAGGTAAGAGGTGGTACCCCTATAATAGTTTTCTTGTTTCTCAATGAAAACATACGTTGTGGGTACTCATTAGAAGTATCTCACCAAGGCAATTCTAATAGTACCTATAACATGTTTTCGTTGAGAAATAACAAAACTATTAGCCCTTCTCTTGATGAACACGACATGCCCTGTTTTAGAAACAGTGCAGATCCAGATCAGTTGGCTTGTGAAGAAGCCAACTGATCTGGATCTGCACTGTTTGTCATTAAATATGTGAATTTCTATCAAAAACCCAGATCAAGTAATCTGATTGGCTGGAAATTAGAAGTGGGTGTGGCATCTTAATTTATTCAGCAAGGCAAGGGTTAATATATTTCCATTGAAAAAAAACACCTTATCTGGAGGTATGAAATGACTGAAACTTGGTGTTCCACTGTTTTATTTTCTTCAACAGAATGTGCAAATATAGGGACTAGATAAGGGTTTAGTTACATGAAATGTCAACACAAAACACCACTTCATTGAAAACAGAACAAACTACCGTATTCAACCTAATTACTGCACTGTGCACTTAGGTTTTCCAAAATTACTGGGAAAACTGAGAAACTTGTGGTAAAATTTGTGTCTACCGTCTAAAGGTACACTTTGAAAACAAAAAAAGATCAGCAAACGACTTATTTGATGATGATTTTTTTCCCTGATTTTCTTTGTAAACGCATACATGTTGAGGGTACTCATTTGAATTGCACTGACAAGTCAATGCAATTCAAATGCGTAACCACAACATATGCTTTTATAAATAAGTAGACAAAAAGTACACTGGCTGTAATCTCAAGACTACGGAAGTAACTGACTGCGTGCCTATAGTGGTCTGTGCGGTAATTAGGTCCAATCTGGTCACAGAAAGAGATCAACCAAAGGAAGAGGAACTGAAACATAAACGCCTCCTTGGATCAGTTTCCAGAAAAACTATTAGTTGGGCTAAACCTGCTTTTATGAATAGCCAACTCTTACCCTTAACCCTTGTCCTGCTGAACCCTGATATGCTCTGTCTTTGCAAACAGTGCAGATCCAGATCAGTTGGCTTCTGAAGAAGCCAACTGATCTGGATCTGCACTGTTTGCCATTCAGTATTTGAAGTTGTATCAACAACCTGGATCATGCAAACTGATTGGACAAAAATTAGAAGTGGGCATGGCATCTTATTCAGCATGACAAGGGTTAATCTTGAAATTAAGTGGCAGTCATGTATAAATGTTGGGTTAGTATAGCAACAAAAATGACCATAGATACTCATTTTTTGCATATAATCTATACATTTTTGTGTAGATAAAACATCTTGGGGTCCATTTTCAAACCATGTTATATCTGAAACAGTGCTGTAATGAACAGGGCCCAGTTGTTCAAAGCTAATGAGGTGGTTAGTTAATGATTCATTAAAATTCACATCTAGTGATACGCAAATATGCTACAAATCTAGTGATACGCAAATATGCTACAAATATGCTAAAATGTTTTGCTAAAAAAATGTGAGTAGCTTTTGCAGTTGCAGTGCAAAAGCTACTCACATTTTTTCAGCAAAAAGTATCAGAATACTGTATATTGAATCTGCTAAATCAATTAACGAAACGACCCTTAATGAGCTTGTTAAGCTAATGATGCTTTGAACAACTGGGCCCAGTTTTATAATGAGGTTGTGTACTGACCTTTAATCTTGATCCCACGTTGAACCTACAACTTCTCTGGCTAGCACTAAAGGTCAGTACAATGTTTTCCTGGCTCATCACTCGTACAGCTAGGTGTCGATTCAATCCTATACAGATTGGCTGGAAGGGAGGGGCATGGACATGGGTTACATGGTCTTTCCATTGCCACTTTCTCTTCTTGCCACCATTAGAATCTAACTCTAACCCACCATACTGGTCAATGTATAACCTGCAAAACACAATTCTGAAACTGCATGGCTGATATTTTTGCTTAGCACTCTGAGTAAAGTTTTAAACAGACAAAATTCTGAAATATTTTTCTTACTTTTCCCAGGAAACAGGGTTTCACAATGCAAATTGTCCCCAATGGAAACAATTTGCATGAAATGTCAAATCCTGTTTTCTGGGAAAAATAAGAAAAGTATCATCAATTTGTCATCTACTGAATTTGCTAAGAGAGTGATTAATATAAAAACTACCATCTGCAATTTTGATGAGGAGTTCCTTCATTCTTGTCCAAAAAGCTGCAATCTAGTATTAGATTGTGATACAAGTCTCAGATTTTGTGTAATACACTGATGGTTCATGGGAAAATTACATCGTTTAGTAATTGTGGGCCATGAACAAATCAAAGCAATCCAGGTGTATGTTTTGGGAAACAGTGCACAATAACTGATAGTATGACATCAGCCATGATGCCATTTTGATAATACAAAAGCTGTTTTTACAAGCCGTTGCCACACTGTAAACTATACCTCAAATAAATCTTTTTTTTTTTTTTTTTTTTCCGTAAAGAAACTGAAGAATGACAATCTACTTGATTTGTTATACATTTTAACTCCTAGCCCCACCATTGGGCACTACCCAGGGGTAGCTTAGCACAGAATTGAAGGATTAAGTCTAGATAAGCAGCATACCGAATTTCAACTTCCTAGCGAAAAAGGTATCTGTTATGACCACCAAGAGAAACAGACGTAAATGTCAATGTAAATTTGAATGTAAACTTAAACATTTGTTAGACTCTGGTTACAAATATGACATGTGCACATACGGAAGAAATATCACGTCAAAACTCTATATGCCCCACTCCTGCCTTGGCAGATGGGGGCATAAAAAGTCTGTACACTTTGTTGAGCTATGGCAGAGGCAAATTAAAACATCTTACCTGACATCACCATTAGGGTAATAACAGTAACCATAGCCATTTGGTTCAAAGGCTGCTGCTACCCCTGACTTCTTTGCATCTTGACGGATGGTGTAATGATACTGGCCCAACTTTACTGACGAAATCAAGATGGCAAGATTTCCTGATGGATAACTAGGATAAGTTAAGGAACTGCATAATCTTATATTAGATATTCTGCTATTTCTACCAAGGCATAGGTCCAGATAATGAGCTTTTTTCAACCAAAAGGTATTAATATTTTTCTTATTTCCTGACGAAAATGTATGTTGAGGGTACTCATTAGAGGCGCCTCACCTTTTATCTGTAGCTATGCCAAGGGAGACAATATTTCTGCACAGCTATAGATAAGAGGGGGTATCCACATAATATTTTTCTTATTTCTCCATGAAAACATATGTTGTGGGTACTCATTAGAAGCATCTCAGTGAGGCGCTTCTAATGAGTACCCACAACATTGTTTTCGTGGAGAAATAAGAAAGACATTAGCATTTTTTGGATGAAAAAAACGCCCTATCTGTTGCTATGCTTCTGACTTCCTGTTTGATTTACCATACGTTAAACAATGGGAGCAAATTCTTTACTTTCCAGAAGGAGATACAATTAATTTTGAGTTGTCCCCCTGAAATTGTATAAAAATTCCCATTAATCCTTGCTATGCTGAACAATTTAAGAAGTCATGCCCACTTCTAATTGTCAGCCAATCAGATTACTCAATCCAGGTTATTGATACAAATTTACACTCTCAATGGCAAACAGCACGGATCCAGATCAGCTGATCTGAATCTGCACTGTTTGCAATGGCAAGACATATTTGGGTTCAGCAGGACCAGGGTTAAGAGACTATGCAAAATTCTTAACACCATTTTATATATATAACAAAAACACTAAGTTTTTATGACCTCCACTTATTTGATAACAATAATAATCTCTCTCTTGTTCTAGCTTGGCTATGTAGCCCAGTCAGGAAACTACCTATTACACAATATCTTTTCCAATACTACTTTCATAAGGAGTTCTCAGTTGCATTTAATATCAAATTATAAGCAACTGCATTCATCATAATCATAATCGGATTTTTGATTAACGTGCAGGTACAGGGGCAACATCAGTGGCCCCCCTTCCAGATACATGTAGCTGGCTTGCTGCACACATGGCAGATCTCATACCAGATCTCCAGGTAGGTCTATCATGAGGATTGATAGCCGAGAGCTTCCACTCTCTGCAATCCCTCTCTGTCAGCTGCTTCCATGTCATTTTGGGCCTCCCAGGCCCACGCTTTCCATCAACCTGTATTTCAAAGGCTGTCTTGATTGCACCACTGGAGCGTTCCACATGTCCATACCATTGAAGTCTTCTCTCCTTCAGAATGAGGTCCAGATCCTCAATGCCAAGCCGCACAAGTAGATCATTGGACCTGGTGGTGACAATGTCTTGTGGCCTGACATTGCAGATCTGTCTGATCATTGCCCTGTCATTTTGCTGCAGACGCTGGAGGTTCGGCTTTGTCAATGGCCAAGTCTCGCTGGCATGGAGCATTGCACTCCACACACAAGAGCTGTACACATGGCCACGTGTTTTGAAAGAGAGGTGGCGTGAAGAGAGGACTGGTAGCAGATCCTTGAACTTCTTCCAGGCGGTTTTCACACGTGTTGTGGTTGAAAGTTCACAGCCACCTGCTGCTGAGTGCATGTCTCCTAGGTAGCAAAAGGAAGCTACCACCTCAAGCTTGTCAGGTCCGACCTGGACTTCCTTCTGTGGTCTGCCATCCAAGGGGCGTGCAGTTCCCTGCATTTCATTTGGAAATAGAATTTTCAAACAACTAAACCATGGTTACCATATTTACGCTCAGCATTTGGGCAGGCAAACTTAAACAGTATAGACCCTGATCAGATGCTGCAGAATGTGTGTGTGTTTGTGCATGTGTGTGCCTGATCAGGGTCTACAATGTTTGCCATTCATCTAGCTGTGTTTAGACACAACAACAGGTTGTCAAACTGACTTGTTCAAATAGGTAAATACTATTATAACTACAAGAAGCTCAGATCTAATATTAATTTTCTGGGTATGGTTATTATCATTATAAAAAGTCTTGGTTTTATCATTGGTATTACACATTAAGGAAGGATACAAAACATTTCCAGTCCCATCTGGAAACATGGTGAGAAACTTCTGTCCTGTTTCATAAAACTTCTCTATTAATGGCCGCTCACGAAGCTGAAAAATAATTAATAACTTCATTTTTAATGACTTCTTTTACTAACAAGATACTGTCTCTTACTGCAATATTTTTGAAAACATAATCTATTTAAATAAAGTGCAGATCCCGCATAAATGCGATTTCACAAGTTTATATTTTTGTGTGGGTCCTTCTGACCATTGCCTTGTTGCCAATAGCATCATTAAATGCTGTATATTAACAAAACAGGCTCTGATCAGACTGCATGGAACCAATGGTTCAGCTGGACCTTCATTGTAGGGCCCTTTATGCATCAATTAATGAATTTCAAGAAATTTATAGGTTCAGTGCGAGTACTTTAGACGACTTTTCTGAGTGAATTTAATATTCAAAGAATGCAAAATGACTTTTACTTCCATCCCATCTGCTGTTTGCTGTTCACTGAACATCATTCAATGAACACGATGGCTTAGGTATCATAATTACATAGTGTTTGTGCCAAATGAGTTACTTGCTGCTAAAGAGAGAGAAATGGGTTGTCTCTTCATATTCAGTTCCTTTATTGGGATTTTTGTATCATATGAAAAAAAAAAAAAAAAAAAAAAAAAAATTTTTTTTTTTTTTTTTGGAATTCATAGACTCATGAACATATCAGGTTATCAAAGTTGACATGAACCCAAACACCTTCATTTACTTTGCTAGTGACCCAATGCATTCATGAATCAACAAACTGAAAAAAATATATATGTGTAATTTATTTATTGAAAACACCATGTGTAAACATTATGGTTTCACTTTCTTTTTGAAAAAAAATATTGATAACTAACTAATAGATATGATGAGAATTGCAATTTAATTTGAAGGCAAAAGCCAAGAACCTGCTTCCAAAACTAAAGACAAGCAAAGCTAAAAAAACAAAACAATACTTCTTTAAAAATATTATCTCTGTATAATATCTAGAATATAAAACAATAAAGATATTAAGCAAAAAGCTCTGCAAAAATTAGAACCTCTTCTAATGTTGTATAAACATGATTCTAATGTTGTATAAACATGCACCAGATGGTAGGTCAAAATATAACATTGTCCCGTGACCTGAGGCTGTATTATGTCAAATAGAAAATCAAAACCAGGAGTATCAGGTCATCGGATACAGTTATATTTACACCTACTTGATATAATATACCTTAATTATTTATTCTTAGTATTTGGACAGACAGGGTTGAGCAAACAGTGTATAGACCCTGATCAGATGCTGCAGAATGCAGCATCTGATCAGGGTTTACACTGTTTGCTAATCATTGAGCAGTATTTGGAAACATGAACAAGTAATAAACTGGGCGTATTAAGATTTTCGGATAATTAGTATGATTGGTGGTGGTAGTGGTGTTTTGAGGTTTTATGTTCCCTTCAAGAGACTTCCATTACAGCTGGTTGGTGATATGTGAACATTTGTACAACCCTGCTTTCACTGAACATCCATGCACATTTAGCACCACTGTCCATTTTTATACTCAGTTCAATGCATGTTGAGCAATGTTCTACTTGTATTAATGGATCATAAACTTCCCAATACCTGAGAGGGGACAAAACCCTCAACCCTATCAGGTCAGCCAGCTATGAAATGAGAATGTCACAAGACAAAATATGTTGTTGTGTTTGAGAAATAAGAAAATTCTGATACTTTGGTTTCTAAACTAGAAATGTGTCCAAAGGACATGGATGCCCCCACCTAAAAAACTTCAACGCAAATTGCTAACCCCTGAAAAACTTAAACACAAATTGCTAATGCCATCTTGGATGTAGATGGAGACGAGCGGATAGACAGACAGATGGATGGATGGACAGGGGTAACACTATATGCCCTTTCCACCATTCTTCGAATGGCCGGGGCATAAAAACATTGTAACATCTTATTCAGATTGCAGCATAATATATGATACATGACTTTAAATACTACAGCACTAAAAGGAAAATAAGCGACAAAATATTACTGATAAAATAATTACTAGAAAATTCATGAAAACACATTCTGCACTGACATCGAATCTTTATAAACAATATAAGATGCTTCATTATATGATGGTTTAATGGTGGACCCCAAAAGTGTTGTATCCAAACAAAAATGTATAGATTATATAGAAAAATGACCATATATGATCATTTTTCTACATAATCTGTATACATCTGTCTGTGTACAACATAGTTGTTTCGCTAACATAGTTTCTGCAAAAAGGATCCCAGTATTATAAAGCAGTACCTGTTGTGGTATACTTCTATGAAAATTTTGCTGTTAGTTTATTTTTGTGAGACATAGGCTCTGCCTTAAAACAGCAATGACCCAATGTGCCATTTGCAATAAATGTTCTGTCGAAAATAGGATTTCTGCTGTAATATGGTTCACAAGTACTCAACTTACCCTAAGTATCTGGACAGATGGTTCTGAGAAAACAGTGTAGAGCCAGATCATAAGCCATAGAACATGTCTGATCAGGGTTAGTATTGTTTGCCACTCATGCGGCAATTTTAGATGCTTGAACAGGTCGTCAAATGGACTTGTTCACATTTAAGGATAAGTATAGCAATTGAAGGGCATAATGTGTCCAAAAACTGACAACCATTTTGGTTCAAGATAAAATTTGAAGACATTAGAAAGTATCATGGCAAAACCAACATCAGTTCAGATTCCAACATCAATGGGATACAAACTAAAACCAATATATAGCTCATCCCATTCACCTAGGTAGGGTACATAATAATATACTTCAGTGGGGCCCAATGTTTGGTACAAAAGATGGCAATATTTTTTGTACCTCTGTTAGGCTGCAATGATGAAGATGAGATTTTATTGAAATAATGACTTCCTATAGAATTCATTCCTTGGCTGTACACTGACAAAGATGGGCACCATTTCATTTGGATTGCCAAAAAGAACACAACATGGAAGTTATATGTAAACTGTCAGTGTCCAGGGCCCAGTTGTTCAAAGCTAACAATGTCGTTAGTTAACGATTCGTTAAAATTTTAATCGAGTGATACGCAAAATTATGCTGAAATTTTTTGCTGAAAAAATGTGAGTAGCTTTTGCAGTGCAAAAGCTACTCACATTTTTCAGCAAAAAATATCAGAATATTGTGTATTAAATCCGCTAGAACAGTTAACGAAATGACCCTTATCGAGCTCGTTAAGCTAACGATGCTTTGAACAACCGGGCCCTGATTAACTAATATACTAATATAGTATATATAACATAGGTGATGTACAGAAAATGTGTTGGAATGGACAAATACATGGCATCTTACAACTAATAAATAATCTCCAACAGAAGGAAGGAATCAACAGAATGCCATGATGGGACAAAAAATCCCATCGACATATCCAAGATATTAAACCTAAAGATAGGGGACTTACAGACCAGTCAGACAAGCTAAAAGGGGACTGAAGACCAGCAAAGTATGAAGGCTCCCAGCTGCTGCCGGCGACCATGTGAAAACTGCCAAATAAACTTATAAGTGAACATTACACTCAAACTGTTCTACCTTTGTTGCCCTGTTTGTTTATCCCATTTTAGCCTGGAAACCCGCAAAAGGTTAACTGGCTAAACGCAGCATCTGATCAGGGTCTCCACTGTTTGCAAATAGTCATTTTTCTCTGGAAATGTTTAAATTCCATAGCCTGACCCAAAATTAAAACTGGTCTCTTCCAATACATGGTGTGGGGGAGTGTATCCTGTCTAAAATGGGTTATCCAGATGCCTTAGATAGGGTGAAAAAATGGATGAGGAATTATGAAATTTTCTTAAAATCTTTTAGATAAGAATTGTTAAGGCAACATATTTGATCATAATTCTTGGGTGATTTTCTCTGATTCTCCACAAAATCATTCATAATGGGTATTAATTAGAAGACTTCTACAAAGCACCCACAGCTTGTGGAGACATAAAATAAGAACATTTCAGAATTATCACCAAATTCTACACCTTAACAATTGTCCTGGTCTTTCTGAAATTATTAGAAAAACTGCTGAAAGTGTTTTCATGAATACCATATACACTATTTCTTACAATATACGCTGTTGAGTCTGGCGTGTAGGCCAAAGACCTTCCTTCCTGTGAGAATCAACACAATGTTTAGGAAAAAACAGTGCTTAGGAAAAAACATCCAAGTCTCATAGTTATGTAAACCTTAGATCCAGAAAAATAAGCCCAGGCACAGTATTTCCAACAAGATTGCATGGGTGCCCTGAGGACAGCTAAGACTCAGAGTGAATTTTAACTGGTTTTACCAGCCAGTTAACACTGTTAGGGTCATGTCAAGCCAGTCAGTTAACCTACTCACACTTTTCCTGGACAGGCTTAGTACTCTTAAGCAGTTAACCCTAGTCATGCTGAATAAATTAAGAGGCCACACCCACTTCTAATTTTCAGCCAATCAGATTACTTGATCCAGATTGTTGATAAAAATTCACATACTTAATGGCAAACATTCCAGATCCAGATCAGTTGGCTTCTTCAGAAGCCAACTGATCTTGATCTACACTGTTTGCAAAGGCAGGGTATATCCGGGTTCAGCAGGACAAGGGTTAACAGTACTTGTGCACATACTCTGGCCAATCACTGACAACTGCCCTTCTTGAATCAGAGGAAGGAAGAGAATGACTGTAGAAAGTAGTAACAGAGAAAACAGACCCCCACCCCCGCCCCCCCAACCATGAATTTTCAGTTTTTTCTACTGCTGTGACCTTGAAAATTGGGTCAAGGCCACTAAACTCTAATCAGTTCTTTGTTATGCCCCAATTATATATCCATGAATATTTGCTATGAATCCAACCACTGGTTCACAAGATATTGTGCAGAAAAGAAAGTGTCACGCAAACACCAATGGGATCCGCACCAAAAACAATATGTCCCTCTTCCCATAGGCAGGGGGATACAATGATTTCATCATCAATCACCACAAAAATTATTTGGCTGAGCTGGGATTTGAACTTGCGACCCCTGGATCAACAGTCAGATTTACTACCAACTTTGCTATAGAGCCTGGCTGCAAAGACCTGTGCACCTATGCAGTTTAATCAGAGTCTTTGCAGGGCACTCTGTGTGTAGCCAAGGATCCAAAGCAACACCAGGCAGACAGTGAAGACTTTGATGAGTCTGGGCAATTGTGCAGGCTGATCTGTCTCCACTGGGCAAAACTTCAATTTTGTAGGAAATGCTGACGGTCAGTCACTGCCCTGACTCAATGCTTTTGTTAAGCTCCACAAAAATATGTTGATTACTGTAGGGCACCCACAAATACTGAGCCCTAATGTTTACACTTTTAACCCTTATCCTGCTGGATATTTTAATTAGCCACACCTATTTCTGACTATCAGCCAATCAGATTACATCAAATAATGTTTTCATTTAAATTCACAAACTGAATGACAAACAGTGTAGATCCTGATCAGATGGATCTACACTGTTTGCAAAGGTAGGGATTGTGGTGAACAGCAGGATAAGGGTTAAGTTGAAAAGGGCACCATATCTAGAGCCACTCTAATACTTATGGAAGATCAACGATTAAGGTGGTAACCTTAAATGTAAAACAAATATTAAACCTAATACAGTTTGTATCCAAAACATATTAAGCTCAACTGACATTCTCTGTATCCTCTTCTTCAGAAGCAAACTGATCTGGACCTACACTGTTTGCAAAGGTAGGGTATATCCGAGATCAGCAGGACTAGGGTTAAATGAAATACAAAAAAAAAAAAAAAAAAAAAAATTAACACAGGAGAAATGAATAGTTGAAAAACACTCTCTCATGATGGGCAGTGTTATCCAGGATGCCCTTCAAGTAAAGATTCAGTTAAGATTTTATAGCTAAAGTATCACATTTTTTTTTCAACTTAACTTTTACTGACTAGAAACATCTAGTAAAATTTTAGCTGAAAAACTGCCAGTCATTGACCCTTACTGACACCCTCATGGAAAAGCTTTAACTTCATTTTAAATGTTGATAGCCATGTAACAATTATACTCTCACTTTTTTCAGATTTCAGGAGTAATTATTTGCGACTATCTATTCTCAACTCTGTTTGTAGGCCTTTGTAGTACAAAGTTAAAAAACTAATTTTTTTTTTTTTTTTTTTTTTTTTTTTGTAATATCCTTGAAATAACTTACTCTTCCTTCAGCCACCATAGCTGGGTCCAAAGGCTCAGGTTCAAACACATTGTCTCCAAGTTCCTCCAGCATTGGGGAGGGAGCTCTCAGGGTCCATCCTTCCTCAAGGCATTTCTGTGATGACAACTGGTAGTTGATTGTCTTCATCTGACGAGCAACTGCAGGAAAATAAAATAATACTGACATAACTAAATGAGATCTAAAATAATAACTCATACTGAGATACACTGATATACTGTAAATATTTGAACAGACAGGCCTCAGCAAACAGTGTAGACCCTGAAGGAGCACTTTAATCAGGGTCTACACTGTTTGCCATTCAATTGCAAAATTTCAGACCCATGGTAGTAAGTGGACGTCCAAATTTACACATTACCAGGTTGTAAAAGGACGTCCAAATTTACAAATTACCTGGTTGTAAATAGACTTGTCCAAATTTACACATTACCAGATTGTAAATGGACTTGTTCAAATTACACATTACCAGGTAGTAAATGGACTTGTCCAAATTTACACATTACCAGGTTGTAAATAGACTTATCCAAATTTACACATTACCAGGTTGTAAAAGGACATTTACAAATTACCTGCTGGTAAATAGACTTGTCCAAATTTACAAATTAACAGGTTGTAAATGAACTTGTCCAAATTTACACATTACCAGGTTGTAAATGGACTTGTCCAAATTTACACATTACCAAGTTGTAAATGGACTTGTCCAAATTTACAAATTACCAGGTAGTCAAATGGACTTGTTCAAATTAACACATTACCTGGTAGTAAATGGACTTGTTCAAATTTACACATTACCTGGTAGTAAATGGACTTGGTCAAATTTACACATTACCTGGTAGTAAATGGACTTGTCCAAATTTACACATTACCAAGTTGTAAATGGACTTGTCCAAATTTACACATTACCAAGTTGTAAATGGACTTGTCCAAATTTACAAATTACCAGGTAGTCAAATGGACTTGTTCAAATTAACACATTACCTGGTAGTAAATGGACTTGGTCAAATTTACACATTACCTGGTAGTAAATGGACTTGTCCAAATTTACACATTACTTGGTAGTAAATGGACTTGGTCAAATTTACACATTACCAAGTTGTAAATAAACATTGTCCAAATTTACACATTACCAAGTTGTAAATGGACTTGTTCAAATTTACACATTACCAGGTAGTAAACAGACTTGTCCAAATTTACACATTACCTGGTTGTAAATAGACTTGTCCAAATTTACATATTACCAAGCTGTAAATGGACCTGTTCAAATTTACACATTACCAGGTAGTAAATAGACTTGTCCAAATTTACACATTACCTGGTAGTAAATGGACTTGTTCAAATTTACAAATTTAACCAGGTAGTCAAATGGAATTGTTCAGGGTCCACACTGTTTGCTCAAGCCTCTCTGTCCAAATACTTAGGGAAAATATGGCAAATTTTGTTATTATTGCAATAAAATATATTTTCATGATACTCAATAGATTGCCTTCATAAGAAATTCCTGTGAAACTGCCATGGATTGGCAACTGCTATGAGCATCTTCAAGTTATAATGTTTCTATGCAACTACACTTCAGCTATATATAATACTTATCTGCCTCAAAACATTGAAACTGCATAAAAAAAAAATATATATATTTATATATATATATATAAATTACAATGACGCATAGGAAAGAACAAACTGCCTTATTCTTTATTACACTATTTGTAAAATTTCTGCCTCATTTACTACCGTAAGTGTGAAAAAACAAAATAACATTGTAATTATTTTCCTCTGGAAAAAAATCTGTATCAAAGTTTCACCATTTTTTTTAAATATATGATCAATCAAATCTCAGGCAGCAGACCTAGTCTTATCATTGTCTACATTAATTTCCTGAATGATTCTACAAGTCCCAGATTCTATGAATATGAGTGACAGATTCTGTTAAGTGTATAAGTTTGATCTTAAGATCAAACTTATACACTTAACAGAATCTGTCACTCATATTTGTTGTCATGGCTCCTGATTAATTATATGGTAATTTTAATGAGGTAATTCTAATGAGTAAACTCCACATACCATTATTTTATAGAAGATTGACAGGACATCCTATTTTATCTCCATTTGCCTCCTGACCTGGTGCTGTGTTTAACTCTCAGTGGCTCAAACTACCCATGTCTAGAACAAATTTCCATGGTCCCAAGATGTTCAAGCCATTGAAGTATGTCAGTATAAAGAGACTCAGAATTCTCTTTCTTATTTTATTAGTGTTGAGGTTTTACGGCCCAGTCAACCCAATGGAGTCATGTTGAGCATGGTCAGTTTGCCTAACCACAATTTACTGGGCAGGCTGAGTCCTCTAAGTGGTTAACCAGTATTGTGCACATTCTTTCGCCAGAAACTGACAACTGCCCTTCTTGAATCAGCAGAAGGGAGAGAATGATCATAGAAATATACTTGACACACTGTCTCATTAAGGAAAGTGCATTTGTGGTGCTGTATCCCAGACACGGAACTTAGCAATGGGCAGATAACTCATAAATTAAGAGATCACAAGTTTTCTTTCTTATTCGAGACCATATTGCTGCATAAAGTGGAATCTGTATGTAACATTTTATGATAATATCCTACAAAATTAACCTTTACCAGTCTCTTGGCTAACTCAGCAGACAACAAGCTAATGATATTTTTCTTATTATTCCCAGACAACAGGATTTGGCATTTCAAGCAAATTGACTCCATTGGAGACAATTTGCATGAAATGCCAAATCCTGTTGTCTGGGAAAAATATTTCAATATGTTGTCTGCTGACCCAGAGTGCTAAGCATTAACCCATTGTAATCCTGGAGACTTGACCCCATAAAGGGTGATTGGCAAACAGTTCAACCACATTTTTCTAGGAAAATCTCTATCACACAGCCTGACATACCTAAAATCAAAATTAGAATCTTCAAATACATATTGTGGGGAGTTCATTAAGTCTACAATGGGTTAAGGAATTATAGCCCAGAGAAAACATTTGAATAATCAATAAAGGGCAATCAAACTGAATTAATAGGCAATATCAGTTTTGCTTAATATATGTTCTTTACTTTTCAACTCCTTTTACCTCAAACTATTGTTATCTCAAACCAAAAATTCTGATCCCTTTGATTTTGAGATAACAAGTGTTGGCTGTATTTTCACCCTTGCCTACCTATTACTGCACCCTTCAATTCATCTACAAAATGGGACAAATACTGGGCTACTCTAAACACATTGCAGTAATTAGTGTGCTTCTTCTCAACAACTGATGGGTCAGATCCCCCTGCTTTTTCCCCCCTCAGAAATCTGGGCTTGCTATGTGAGCAATCACGTACACACTCTGGTTCAAACTTGCTTAAATCAACAACTTGTCCTTCTTTAAACTCCTCTGGTAGCTCTTCCTGGAGATCTCCTTTGGTAATAATAATAATAATAATAATAATATTGATAATAATAACAATATAGATAATGTCCTAAAATTGTGTACACCAAAGTGTCTGACTAAATGGAGCAGTCTGATAAGGGTCTACACTGCTTCAGCTTGTCATCCCACTAAGTATTTTAAGAAACAACTGCATAGAAAGCAATATTTAGGCACAAAAAAAAAAAAAAGATAAATAAAATGTTCAAAATTTTAGGACATTTACCATAATAATATTAATAAGAATTATATAATTATGTACAATAATAATAACATGTAATAATTATAATAATGGATAACAACCCAAATGCAATGTGTGCCTCCAAATTCTTCGAAGTAGAGGGCATTATAATAATAATAAAGGTAATCATAATAATAATAATAATAGTAATATTAATAATTACAATAATAACAATATTAAACAGAATGAGCTGTCGATGGCACGCCATCGCAAATCCCCATGCTTGTTGCTAACAGTATGACTGATGGATGGATGGATGGATGGATAGACCAATGGACTTGCTCTTGCACACCCTTCCCATGTGGACAGGTCATGTAGCAAGTTTGGTTAAATGTCGCCCAATGATTTAGGAGATAGCTTGATGGACAGATGTTGGACACATGGAAAAATAATGTTGCTCTCGCATACCATGAGAGGAAGTGATGTAGCAAGTTTGGTTGAATTCCGCCCTGTGGTTTAGGAGGAGATAGCATGACAGACAGATGGATGGATGATGGACGGACGAATGCACAGACGAATGCACAGAAAAATAATGTTGCTCTCCCATATCCTTACCATGGAGGGCTGTAATGTAGCAAGCTTGGTTGAATTCCACCTAGTGGTTTAGGAGGAGATAGCATGACAGACAGACGGATGGCCCACAGATACAAGGAAGGACGGACTTAACGGAAAAATAATGTTGCTCTTGCATACCCTTACCATGAGGAGAAGTGATGTAGCAAGTTTGGTTGATTCCATCCAGTGGTGTGATGGACAGATGGGCAGATGCTGATGCACAGATGGATGGACGTACGGAAAAAAAAATGCTGCTCTCACACACCCTTACCATGAGGGGATGTGATGTAGCAAGATTGTTGAATTCCACCAAGTGGTTTAGGCGGAGACAGCCTGATGGACAGATGGACAGACAATGGATGCACGGAAAATAATGTTGCTCTTGCACACCCTGAACCCTTTTCGTGTGCTGCCTTACTGAAATATTGAACCCCAGACACATAAAATGATAGTCCATCCAGTCACATTATACTGACACTGAGCTGACCAGATCTGATTCCTAGCTCTACTTTCTTAATGCTGAGCGCCAAGCAAAAGAGCAGCTTAGTACCATATTTATGGAACTTCATTGAATTTCAATGACTATTTTTAGTGCTGAAGCAATGTGTTGAGTTTCTGTTCTTGAATCTGTGGGATAAACAAGGTGGCCCTGCCTGCTTTTTGACATAGAAAATATCAGAAAAATAGAATAGGAAAAATCATCAGACAGGGCCCCAGGCTATGGCATCCCCCTATTTGGAGCTATGTATATTTAAGCCTCAATACAGCTCCAGAAGAGGGGTTCCAGTCACATTTTTCTTATCTGTCAACAAGAACATATATTGTGGGTACTCCTTTGAAACGCCTTGGTTAAGCACTTCTAATGAGTACCCACAACATGTTTTAACCCTAATCCTGTTGAACCCAGATATGTCCTGCCTTTGCAAACAGTGTAGATCCAGATCAGTTGGCTTCTGAAGAAGCCAACTGATCTGGATCTGCACTGTTCGCCATCAAGTATGTGAATTTATATCAACAATCTGAATCAAGACATTTGATTGGCTGAAAATTAGAAATAGGTGTGGCATCTTAGTTTATTCAGCAGGACAAGGGTTAAGGTGCTTCTACTGAGTTCCCACAACATATGTTTTTGGTAAGGCGCTTCTGATGAGTACTGAGTACCTACAACATGTTTTCGTGGATAAATAAGAAAGATATCGGTTCTTTTCAACTGAAAAAAAAAAGCATCTTATCTGCAGTTATGTCTTAACCCTTGTCATGCAGAATAAATAAAGATGCCACACCCATTTCTAATTTTCAGCAAATCAGATTACTTGATCCAGACTGTTGATATAAATTCACATACTTAATGGCAAATAGTGCAGATCCAGATCAGTTGGCATCTTCAGAAGCCAAAAGAAGCCAACTGATCTGGATCTACACTGTTTGCAAAGACAGGACATATCCTGGTTCAGCAGGACAAGGGTTAATACATTTTCTGGTCATATCATTATGCCAACCATAGCAATATAATAGGATTGTCCTGCAAAAAATATTAGTTCAGTTATCAATTAGTGGGTATTTGGTACAGCTATTGCATTATTAAAATTTAGTATAACATGTGCAAACAGTAAAACAGAACAACATAAACAAAGCAAAATGTGCTAAAACTGGACAAATGTTATTATTTTTATGCTAGATTTAATTTCTAAATTTAGATTTATATATATTGATAGAAATGTTATTTTTCTAAATTACTTGATTTACCTGACATAACATTTTTTTGTTTTGTTTTGGTTTGGTTTACAAATTCTGGGAAGAGCTGCATAAGATCTTAACCCTTGTCATGTTGAATAAAATAAGATGCCACACCCACTTCTAATTTTCAGCTAATTAGATCACTTGATCAAGGTTGTTGATACAAAGTCACATACTTAATGACAAACAGTGCAGATCCAGATCAGTTGGCTTCTTCAGAAGCCAACTGTTTCTGGATGTACACTGTCTGCTAAGGCAGAGCATATCCAGGTTCAACATGACTAGGGTTAATATTTTGGATTCCAGACCTGTATGTTCTGAAACTGTTTCAGTAGACTTTATGAAAACAACAATCATTCTAGAGTATATGAAATGAATTATAATATTGGGAAAGCAAATATGTTATTTAGCTCATTGCCAGGGTCATCTATTTAAACCAGGTCCTGCTGAACCCAGACATGCCCTGCATTTGTAAACAGTGTAGATCCAGATCATTTGGCTTCTGAAGAATCCAAATGATCTGGATCTGCACTGTTTGTCATGTATATTTGTATCAAACTCTTAGATCAAATAATCTGATTAGCTGAACATTAGACGTGGGTGTGGCATCTAAATTTATTCAGCATGACACGGGTTAATTACATGAAAAAAAAGCAGTGAAATATGTGAGCATTCTCAATGTTGTGGGCTTTGTTACTAGGTTAGAAATTTAGCTCATTTTTAGATCAAAGCAAAAAACAATATATGAGCACGCACACACACATATTTAGGCTATTTAACAAATTGTTTCACATACATGCCCCACTACTACCATCAAGCATAGCATTAAATCTTCGCGCCGAGCCACCAGCTACAAAATTCAAATGACAATAAAAGGAAAACATCTGTATTTACCCTAAGTATTCAGACAAACAGGCCTCAGCAAATGGTGAAGACCCAGAATAGACACCGGAGAATGCAGCCTTTGGTCAGGGTCTACAGTATTTAGAACTCATCCAGCAGTTTTTACAGGTATCATCATATCCTATTCAATCTAATTATCACATTGTGCACTAAGGTGTTACAAAATTACTGGAAAAGACCTTGTAGTAAAATATCCACCTAATAAGAGCACACTTTAAGAACAATCAGCAGAGCACTTCATGATGCTTATGCCATTTTTGGAAATTTTCTTTATGCAAGCATATGTTGTTTGGACTCACTTGTATTGCCTCGACAAGCCGAGGCAATTCAAATGAGTACCAACAAAATATTTTTTTTATAAGTAAATACATAAAAGTACACAGGCTGTAATCTGGGCCCTGTTGTTCAAAGCGTCGTTAGCTTAATGAGCTCATTAAGGGTCATTTCGTTAACTGTTTTAGCGGATTCAATATACAATATTCTGATATTTTTTGCTGAAAAAATGTGAGTAGCTTTTGCACTACAGAAGCTACTCACATTTTTTCAGCAAAAAATTTCAGCATATTCGCATATCACTCGTAAATTTTAATGAATCGTTAACTAACGACATCGTTAGTTTTGAACAACTGGGCCCAGAAGGCTATGAAATTGCCTGACTTGGCTTATAGGGTTTGTGTGATAATAAGGTCTAATATATATGATATATTCGAATGAAGATGGTAAAATTTTAGGGCAATTATGATGTGTTAACCCTTTTGAAGTGGACTTGTCTATCTTTGAATTTGGACATATCCACTGTTGCAAATGGGGACGTCATTAAAAATCAAAAATGGAATGGCAAACAGAGTAGATCCAGATGAGACGACTCGTTACGAGTCGTCTCATCTGGATCTACTCTGTTTGCAACAGTATATGTTCTGGTCTACAGAGCTGAAAGAGTTCAAAGTGTCTGAATATATATGATTCAGTCTACTGAGCTGAGAGAGTTAAGTTGTCCGAATGCACAGGGTAAATACAATAAAATCGACATGGTACCCACCAAATGCTAGAACATGACCCGCTACCATTAATTAAAAAAAAAATCAGAAATAAAAACAGATTAACTTTTGTTTTCTTCAACATTTCAGCACTCTTAGCAATTCTACGTATGATCTACTACTGCCAAACCGTACTTGACTGTAACACTGGAAAAGTTATCATAACTATTACCATCCCCTGGGTAAATTCAGCAGATGACAAATTGATGTTTTTCTTAGTTTTTCCAGAAAATATATCAGGATTTGACATTTCATGCAAATTGTCTGAAATGTCAAAGCCTATTTTCTGTAGGACAATTTGCATGAAATGTCAAAGCCTGTTTTCTTGAAAAAATAAGAAAAATATTTCAATATGTCATCTGTTGAATTTTTCCTCCTGTATGCTGAGCATTAAATCACACACAAGGGGAAGATTTAACCAAACTTTAAATCAACATCACTGGGAGTTTTGCGCAAATTCACAAAATAAATTGCAGCTCATCAAATCAAATTCTTCAGATTCTCATTGCAATCTTACTAGTGACTGATATTTTCACCCTTACTGAAACTAAAAAAAAAAAAGATTTAATGGAGAATGCTTCAGCCTGAGATGGCTAAACCACAATATTGTCAATTCGCAAAATACTCCCAGCATACTTTAAAGCATAAAGACACTATTTCCAATGTCACAGACCTGTTAATAAAAAATAATTCAATACCTCTACCTCAGATTGAAACAATTTGATCATCGGACTGTGTTATAACAATCAACTTTAAACATTTATTTACGTCTACTTACTAAACAGCTTATGAGATCGAGGGCCAGAGGCTGCACATGAATAAATCTTGAAAGCATGTTTGCACCTATTTAAACTATACTGACTCACAAATCATATTCTAGAACACATACAAGCATCCTTAAGATAATTCTGATTAACTGAAACTTGGTACACAAGAACCTCTTTATAACACGGTTCATTATAGCATGGGTTTGGTTATAACATGGTTTAACAATGGACCCCAATAATGTTGTACCCAAACACAAATGACCATTTATGGTCATTTTTCTATATAATCTATACATTTTTGTTTGGATACAACATGGTTGTTCAGCTAATACAGTGTTTACTTTGGATCCATCCCAGCATTAGTTTTATAAAGAGGTTGTGGTGAATAAAATGAACTTTAATTGCTCTGAATAAATGACTGTTATTATGACCTGGTATGATATCTCTCCATATACTTTCACACTATTGGAACTCAATCTAAGACTATCAACTAGAATATATTTACTTTGTTAGAATTCTGCTGTAAACACATTCTGACTTAGCCCTTCTCTTGCTGAACACAACATGCCCTGTCTTAGCAAACAGTGTAGATCCAGATCAGTTGACCAACTGATCTGGATCTGCACTATTTGTCATTAAATATGTGACTTTCTATAAAAAACCCAGATCAAGTAATCTGATTGGCCGGAAATTAGAAGTGGGAGTGGCATCTTAATTTATTCAGCAAGGCAAGAGTTAATTACAGGTCACACATAGTTAGTTCCATATCTATATAAATCTTTCATATGACATATTAAACTATTCTATTAATCAATTAAACAGCACATTTTCGTAACCCTTAAAGCGCCAATCACAACTATTGTCGTCTGCTTTGTCTTTTGCTGGTTACTTTAAAAGTCACTTCTGCAAACAGTGTGGACCCAGATCAGACTGCTCCTTTAGGAGCAGTCTGATCTGGGTCAACACTGTTTGCCTGCATGCAAAAATAGGTTTGAAAAGTTTGCAAGAATATTCAACAGACGACATAAACAGACCACATTTTCAGATGCAGGTTTTCTTGGCGCTTTAAGGGTTAAATAAAAAATGCTAACATGCCATATTTACCCAAAATAAAGGGATAGATAGGCTTAAACAAACAGTGTAGACCAGGGCTCCGGAAAACCGGAAAAATAGCTGGTCTGGACCGAAATTAAGAATTCTGGACCGATTTCAAACACCCCAAAACGCTAATAAATCGGTCCAACAGGTTTGTGCCTTGAACCCCATTTTCCCCCAACCAACCAATTTTCACGAATCAATGATGTCTAAAAAATCACAAACGGTCAAGTCTTCCCAAACTGACAATGTCCGTGCACCTTTTAAATGCGATATTATGGTAGTTAAAAGGCTCTAAACGGTCATTTGACATGTATATTGGAGAGACAGATGAATAACAGCAACCTACCGCAGCACAAATTAATTACATCATTATCCAAACATTGTCAAAAAATCAACACTTCACTGACCTTTGTGCGGTAAGCAAGCGATTAACACGAATCATCAGTAACGGTAGTCTGATAATTAATCCGTTTGTGTGACACGTGTGAATACACTGAGACTGCAAAACATCCAGGTGCAGTCGGCGTGTCCAAAAGATTAAAGGTCGCTTTACTGAGAACGATAAAAGAATGCACCGCTTGAACGAACCCATTTTCTTCCTCTTCTTTTTTGTTTTGATCAACACGGTTTGTCGGTCCAAGATTTGATAAATTAATTCCCAAACCGTGTACGTCCTGATCAGATGTCACATACATTATGCTTAAAACATAGATGGCGTCTGATCTGGGTATTATTGATTGCTTCTTTTTTTTTTTTTTTGTTGATTGCCGTAACACGCGAGTATAATTCAAGGTAGATTTCACGGTAAAAATAAGTAATGCACCACTTGCGCTAGATTAGATTGATCAGTGCTTAAAATTTAAGCAGTCTGGTCAAATCTTCAAACATTGAAAACTGCAAAACCGCCCGTGGCGCAGGCCTTTTTTATTAGACCTAATTAGGTCCATGAAAGTCGTTTCGTTCCGTCTCTCCTGTTTCCTGCCCTCTTTGCGCTTATACAAGTCAGGAATCAGTTGTTTATAAATAGTTTAGGAAAACCCTGCGGAGGTGGAAATAACAACAAAACCGTCTTTTTGTTTTTTTCTTTCTTTTTACATACATGACTGTATTTATTGATGAGCCATCATGCTCGTTATACCAGGACTTCCGTCATATAACGGAGTTGAGGTGTATTATTTAAAAGGAGTTGTTGGACTGCCAATTGTCATTAGTTTTCGTGATAGGTGATATATATATATATTTTTTTTGGAAATGGGCTCATTGATGACATCATTGTCATCGGCTGGACCGATTCAGATTTCAAAATTTCCGGAGCCCTGGTGTAGACTGACATCAGTTACCATGCAGAGTCTGATCAGGCCTAAAAAAAATAAATGTTCTGTTTCCGATTTCATCACCAATTTGCCATAGGGTCGGTAGGTTGGCAACTTTTTATTTTTCTCTCCTTTTTTTTTTTTTTTTTCCAAGTCAAATTAAGGTCGGTGAATCCTCAATTTTTTTTTTAATGGAATCTTAAAATATTTTGACTTCTCTTACCAAACATTTGACCGTTTTTGATTTTTGTTTGTGTTGAGGTTTTACGGCCCAGTCAACCCAATGGGGTCATGTCGAGCGCGGTCAGTTTACCTAACCACACGTTTACTGGGCAGGCTTAGTCCTCTAAGCGGTTAACCAGTATTGTGCACATTCTTTCTGACCGTTTTTGAATACCAAAGATAAAGGGGTGCTGTGTTAAACAGCTTTTACTTTATTTTAGGCTGAGATGTGGCTGCAGGCTTCGAAATAAACCACTAATGCGCTCGGTTTCACTTGTAAGGGGGCAGCCATATTGGAAATAAATAAACGAATGATAAAGACCAACAATATCTGAAAATTGGTACGGACAAATTATGTAACCAACGTATATAAAAACCGGGAATGTCTGGGGTCGGTCGCGAATTAATTGTTTTTTTTTCTTTGTGTGCCAAAAAAAAAAATTACAGTTGACAGTCGGTTGGGAAATCAGAAGCATAACATTTTTGGGGGTGACCTCAAGGTCTACACTTGATATCATCCGGCAGTTTTTGGCACATCAACAGCCAGTAAAATGTACATGTTCAAAGTTTAGGGCAAATATGATAAGGAGTAAAGGTGTCCCAATATTAATGGTAAATATGGTAAGACAATTTGTAACTTTTTTCTACAAATATTTCACATTACAAACAACTAACATCACATCTTACATGAAACTAATTATTCCTAACTGCTGTCTGAAGAATTTAACATTCAGGAATATTTTTCAAACTGAAAAAATAAATCTTTAATGTTTATAGATGGTTAATATAAAAATCACATCAATTCACAATATTATTCCTATCTGCTACGTGGATAATGTAATTTTTAGGACTATTTTTCAACCTGGAAAAAAATCTTTAATGCCTACAGGAGGTCAAAATAAAAACCACAGCATTTCACAATAATATAACACAAAAACAGATTTTGGAATATTTTGATACATGTTGTATACTGAAAGAACCTTCAAGGTGTAAAATGGCTAGAAAAATAAGATGCATTAATTAACCCTTGTCATGCTGAATAAATTAAAATGCCACACCCACTTTGAATTTTCAGCCAATCAGATTACTTGATCCAAGTTGTTCATACAAATTCAAATACTTAATGACACAGTGCAGATCCAGATCAGTTGGCTTCTTCAGAAGCCAACTGATCTGGATCTACACTGTTTGCAAAGGCAGACTATATCCGGGTTCAGCAGGACAAGGGTTAATTTATGGAAAAAATAATGAAAAAAAAAAAAAAATAGTAAAAGAAAATGAGGAAATTTACATTTACAAAAGCAGTTTTTGAAAAAAGACTTGGCATTCACATTGGATATTGCAGCTCTATATATGCCATATTCTCCAGATTATAAGGTGCTTTTTCCAACTAAAAGTTATTGATATTTTTCTTATTTCTCCAAAAATATATACTGTTGTGGGATTTATAAGAAGCACCTCTGTGAGGCACTTCTAATGAATACCCACACATTTTTGTGAAGAAATAAGAAAAACAATTTTCCTGATACACCCTCATTTACAATACAGCCAGCAAAATGTTTATATCATTCGCTAGTGGCAAAAGAGAAAAGGAATAAGCTTCATGCAAAACCCTTGCAAAACCCACCCTCTTTCCATGTTAGATGCACGCTATTCAACACGAAAACATGCCTATATAATTTTTACCCCCTTAAACCCCACTTTTATATAGTAAAACTCATTGAGGCGGTTCTAACGAGTACCCACAATATATGTTTTGAGCAGAAATATGAAATAAATTAGAATTTTTTATCTGAAAAATTTCAATTTTTTGGTGGTAAAATTTTCAGTATATTTGAAAAGGCGTGTTTTTGTACTGTTCATGTTCGTTCGCCCTTGTTCTTTTGCAATTATTGCAAGGCGTGAGAAGCCTTTGCTCTACACGATAATTCCAATTTGCTACATGCTCATCTCACTCTACTTCTTCTTGCCCATGTGTACTTGCAGGTGTTGAATAAGTTACTGTACATCATTACCACTAATGCACACTCTTTTGTAATTATTGCTGATTGCAACAAAAGGGTTAACCCTTGTTTTGCTGAATGAATTAAGATGCCATTCCCATTAACAATTTTCAGCCAATCACATTACTTAATCCAGATTAATGGTAAAATTTCACATACATAATGGCAAACAGTGCAGATCCAGATCAGTTGGCTCCTTCAGAAGCCAGCAATCTGTATCTATACTGTTTGCACAGGCAGGACCTATCCGGGTTCAACATGACTATGGTTAACAGAAAACTATATTTTTTTCATAATATAAACAAAAAGTACAATTACTACTTGGAATAAATGGTTATGAAGTTAAAACTGTGACGCGTCTTGACATTTTGGGTCCAAATGCGGCTTAACATCATTTAAGAAAACGTGTTTATACAATGACATAATTTACACCCACCCGGTTAGAGAGACATCGGGGCCCAGTTGTTCAAAGCAAAAACTATTCGTTAAAATTTACATCGAGTGATACGCAAATATGCTGAAATTTTTTGCTGAAAAAATGTGAGTAGCTTTGCAAAAGCTACTCACATTTTTTCAGCAAAAAATATAAGAATATTGTGTATTGAGTCCGCTAAAACAGTTAACGAAATGACCCTTAACGAGCTCATTAAGCCAACGGCGATTTGAACAACTGGGCCCAGATAATTACCAAGATACAGAACAGCATATGGCACCCTCTTTGTTGGCGTGATTCATAAAAAATATTCATCCCATCTACCAATTGGGTCTGACTCATAAAACTGAATTATCCAAGGCATGTGCAGTTACCTCCCTTAAACAGTAAACCTATACAGTGAGGGCTTTACCCTGCATTTATCAGGGTACGAATGAATATTAGTAATGTTACTCTGGTACAGTTTATACATCCAGAACATTATTATTATTGGCTTACAAAGCAATACTCAGAAATTTCATTTCTCATGTTAAGTGTTCTGTTTTTGTGTCTTTAGCATTCGATATACAAAACCAAAACCACATTTTTTTTAACAAGTTAAAGAGACACATATATAAATGTAGCATCTGCAAGTGATAGACATCAAAATGCTATCTTTCTAATATTGTCATATGTCCTTGCTGTTAATAGCGCACAGCACCGATTTTTATGCAATATTATTATGTTATTAAATTATGTTTTGAGTGTGTCAGAATTTCAAATTTGACCAGAGCGCACAAATGCTAGTGATTGCAGTACCTGTAACACTGGCATTCCTCTTGCTTAGCTAGCTAAACAGACATTCCTCTAGCTTTTGATAATTAATATCAGGACTAGATCTACACTTTTTTTTAAAAACATGCAGTAGTCAAAGGTCGCATGTTTTTATGGTAACTTATTTTTGCCTTTTTAAACAGAAATAGAAAACAAATTAAAACTGGCTCAAACAATAAAAAAAGCTCACCCATCATAATTTATGGCCTTGCATTAACCGTTAACTATCTTTCCTATGTTCACAGCTCAGGTTTTTTCTCCACACTTCACACAAAACTCATGCTAGTTCCACAATAAGTCCACGGAAATCCTCGCTCAAACATCACGTGACATTTGAACTACATCAAGCCCGATAATGAACAATGTAAACAATCCCCTGCCTGTACTGTATAGAGAGCTAAATTAAGCTGTGTTAAGCTAAAACTGGAATTACAACTAATGTTTAGAAACGTAATTTGATAAACTAAAGTCTAGTTAAGTAAAGCCTTAAAGGGTTTAAACAACACTAAAACTATTTTATTTAGTATGTGTTTGGATGGGGGTAGGGTGAGGCAGGGGGGTACTTTCAGGGATAAAGCTGAAAATGGAAATCACCACTAATATTTACACACATGACACAACTAATTATAAAGTATTTATCAAAAATAAGCCTATACAAGGTTTAAAAAGCACTAGAACTATTTGTGTATGTGTGTGTGTGTGTGTGTGTGTGTGTGTGTGCATGTGTGTGTGTGTGTGTGTGTGTGTGTGTGTGTGTGTGTGTCATTATCTATGTCATTCATCATACATGTATTTACAAATTACAATACTAAAGCAAATTATCATATTACATGTATTTAAAGGGAAATCTAAACCATTTCATGCCAATATAAAATATATGATGTCATGAAATATCATACAGAATTAATCCTACAAAAAAGAGCTACAGCAAAACCATGGGTTTTGAGCTGGGTGAAAAGCAGATATAATGACATCACATGCCAAAATCCTGGGCCCAGTTTTTCAAAACTAAAGATGTCGTTAGTTAACATATCGTTAAAACTTTGATCATTAAATATGGCATATACACTAGTATTTTTTTTTCAGCAAAAATTCCTGTGAATTAGATATTGTACTTACTAGAACAGTTAACATTTTGACCCTAACGAGCTCGTTAAGCTAATGATGTTTTGAACAACTGGGCCCAGCTCTGGTTTCATAGCTCCAGGCCTGGTCAAAATTGTAGATATTTTTCTTAACCCTTGTCCTGCTGAACCCGGATATACCCTGCCTTTGCAAACTGTATATCCAGATCAGTTGGTTTCTGAAGAAGCCAACTGACCTGGATCTGTACTGTTTGCCATTAAGTATGTGAATCTATATCAACAACCTTGATCAAGTAATTTGATTGGTTGAAAATTGGAAATGGGTGTGGCTTCTTAATTTATTCATCAGGACTTGTCCTGCTGAATAAATTAAGATGCCATGCCCATTTCTAATTTTCAACCAATCAGATTACTTGATCCGGATTGTTGACATAAATTCACATATCTAATGGCAAACAGTGCAGATCCAGATCAGTTGGCTTCTTCAGAAGCCAACTGATTGGGATCTAAACTGTTTGCATAGGCAGGATATATCCGGGTTCAGCAGGACAAGGGTTAATTCTCCATGAAAATATATTTTGTGGGTAATCATTAGATGAGCCTCACCAAGGTGCTCCAAACGAGTACCAACAATACATGTTTTAATGGAGAGATAAGAAAAATAGTTTTCTGAGAATTCCTCTTTCCAAGAGCTATGGCACCACAGCCAAATAATCATTAAGCTAAAACAATAAAAGCATGCTGTATGGTTGTTTGCACATCATATATTTTCTCATACATTATCAAATCTGATATGAAATGGCCCTTACATCTATGGATCAGCTATGTTAAAATTAATTTATTTATCATATACTATATATATATATTTTTTGAGTTGGTACATGAGAAAAGGGTACTTATCACATAAGCGACCAGCAAAGGCTCAGGCGAGCCTGCGCATAAGCGCAGCCTCGCCAGAGCCTTTGCTGTTGACAGACATGAAAGATAACAAATGTATGCCTGTAGCCCAAATAGGGGACTGCGCATGTGCATTTGAAGAACCACAAACCAGAAAACCATAAAGTCCCTTTTTTTGTGTGCCAGCTCATATTAAGTACTACTTGCAACTAATAAAAAAATACATCAAGTAACAAACAAGATACAAACTATTTAAAGGTGCTTTTGTGGGTGTCACTGTACCAAGGCTAGAATTTTCAGGTAACCAAAAACCGGCTATCCCATCACCTGGTAGGCTTAAATTGGTAGACCCAGCAGTGGATACTCCAACATTAGAAAAACGAGCATTTGACAGCCCAGCAATGGGGACCCCAGTATTTGAAAACTGGGCACTGGACTGCCTAGCATTAGGTAACCCACCAGTGGGTATCCCGGCATTAGAAAACCTAGCAGTGGATTGCCCAGAATTAGACAACCCAGCGGTGGGGATTCCAGCATTTGAAAAATGGGCAGTGGGTTGCCCAACATTAGAAAACCCAGCAGTGGGGATTCCAGCATTTGAAAAATGGGCAGTGGGTTGCCCAACATTAGAAAACCCAGCAGTGGGGATTCCAGCATTTGAAAAATGGGCAGTGGGTTGCCCAACATTAGAAAACCCAGCAGTGGGGATTCCAGCATTAGAAAACCGAGTAGTGGGATGCCCAGCCTTAGTTGACCCTGATACAGGTGACCCAACACTTTGTGATCCAGCAGGCTGATCCACTGAAAAGACACAAATTCACCCATATGTTACATGTACCATAACATATATTTCACTTATCTTGATTACAGGAAAATAATTAACCCTTGCCATGCTGAATAAATTACGATGCCATGCCCACTTCTAATTGTCAGCCAATCAGATTACTTGATCCAGGTTGCTGATATAAATTCACATAATAAATGAGAAACAATGCAGATCCAGATCAGTTGGCTTCTGAAGCCAAATGATCTGGATCTACACTTTTTCCAAAGGCAGGACATATCCTTGTTCAGCAGGATTAGGGTTAAGTTTGTCAAAATCTTACACATGCAATTCACAACCAAACAGAAATAAACAAGAAAAAACCCTAACGGCAAAATGGATGTTTTTTTTTAAATAACAAAGAAAGTAAGAGTTGTCTCTCTTGCATGTGAAACATCTACTGGTCCTCCTCTTCATCCCTACCAATTATGTAATTATGGTTTGGTGAAAATCCATTATTTACCCTAGTTATCATCTGGAAATGAAAATATGGACAGACAACAGATGGATGATCAACATGAAACCATAATACCCTGCCAAGGGTGAAGCTTAACCTTTAACAAACAAAATTTAAATTTGAACAGAACAAAAATCTAAGGGGATTGGATACATTTCCAAGGGAAATAACTCTGAACTGGAAATATTTGCCTCCCTTCACATTGGCATATTTTTAAAGGAAAGAATTTGCTTCCTCTTGCAGGAGCAAAGTCCTTCCTTTAGGAGCAGCCCACTTACTCTCCTTTAAGAGCAGCCCCTATTTTTGAAAAGTTTCATATACTGGGAAGGCAACTTTCTGTCTGCAATAGATGTCTCCCTAACAAAACATCTCTCAGATGTATCCAATCACTTTAAAATATTATTATTTTTCTCCCAAAACAATACTAGATACTGCTTCTAAACTGTCTCCAAATGTTCAGTTTAAATTACGGTATTCAACCAAATTACTGTGTATACCCCTATAAGCGCACAGTCAAGCAATTCCATAATCTTCAGATTACAGGCAGTGTACTTTTTTTCTGCTTCTTTATAAAGGCATATGTTGTGGGTACCCATGAGTATCCACAACATAATTATGCTTTCATAAAGAAAATCAAAAAAAAAAAAAAAAAATCTGCATAAACATCATTAGATAAGTCATTTGCTGATCTTGTTTTTAAAGTGAACTTTTAGTAGGTGGATACATATTTTACTACAAATTTTCCCAGTAATTTTAAAAAACCTAAGCGCACAGTGCAGTAATTAAGTCGAATATGGTAAATTTCAAGTACCTTTTTTTCTGAGAAAATGATAAAAATACATAATAAACAGTATGGTAAATATCCTGAAATTATGAACACTCTATTCCATACTTTTTTGGCATAAATTTTGCTTTTTATGCAGTTGTTTCTTAAACTACTAAGTGGAATGGCAAATAGTGTAGATCTTGATAATACTGGTCCTTCAGGGTCTGTACTGTTCGCATAGGTCATATTGTCAGAAACTTTTGTGTTCAAAACTTTAGGACACTTACCATTTGTTAAAGGGAATGGATACAATTTCAAGGGAGACAAGTCTATCAAATCATTTTTATCTCCCTTCTAAACTTTTCTGAAAGGGGTCTACTCTAAATGGGAAAAATTTCTCCCCTTCAGAAGGGGTTTGGTGTGCAAGAAAGAAGTCTAACATCTGTGAAATGTATCTAATCCCTTTTAAAAGGAAAAGCAAGGTAAGAAAATAATTGAGGTGTAAGATCTTGACAGACCATGCATTTTGATGCAGATCTGATCGAAGTCGGATGATAAATAGGAATGTTATCAAAGTTATCAACTTTTAGAATTAAAAAATGCCTTTATACGTGCCACCATTTTGAATATTCAATGAGGTTTTATGACACAGAATAGCCTAAATTAAATATATGCAAAACCTAAATAATTAATATTTACAACAGCATTTTACTTCTATAATTGTGTATATGAGCTGTTCTCTAAACATACTTTATTTTGCTTGAAAACTGAATTGTTTTCTGTTAGGAAAGAGATTTTATCCAATATTTTGAATTATTAAGAATTTCATTAAATATTCAAAATGGCAGTGCTTTTGAAAGCAGTTTTGAAATCTTTGAATGTCATTAACTTTCTTAGTTTTTATCTGATTTTAATCAAATTTGCATTAACCCTAGTCCTGCTGAACCTGGATATGTCCTGCCTTTGCAAACAGTGTAGAGCCAGATCAGTTGGCTTCTGAAGAAGCCAACTGATCTGGATCTGCACTGTTTGTCATTAAGTATGTGAATTTGGATCAACAACCTGGATCAAGTAATCTGAATGGCTGATAATTAGAAGTGGGTGTGGCATCTTAATTTATTCAGCATGACAAGGGTTAAAATAAGTGCTTTGTCAAGATCTTTCATATAGGATACATTGTCTGCAAACCTTGTTTTTCCCCTTTAAATGCAGAACAATACAACAGTAACTATAAACAAACCTACCAAGCACATCATTCAATGAGAGATCCCCCATTTTGACAATGGCCTTTAAGCTGGAGGCCAAAAAACCACCTCCTGATGCTTTCATTGCTACATGAGTTAGATAGAGAGAGAAAAACACGGGTGAATACCAGATAATACAAAACAAAATCATATAGCTATAAATAAGAGTTTTTTTTGGTTTCTTTTTTTCAATCATGTATTTTTCTTATTTCTCCACAAAATACTGCTGCTTGTGCTGTTCGCTAGGGCAATCTCAATGCTAATAAGTATCCACAACCTATGTCAATGTGGAAAAATAAGAAAACTATTTATCAAAATATAATATTAACTCTTATCTATAACTATGAAAATAGACACAAGTAAAACATACAGTTCCACAGCTCTAGTTAACCTCTGTCCTGCCGAACCCAGAAATGCTCTGTCTTTGCAAAAAGTGTAGATTCATATCAGTTGGCTTCTGAAGAAGCCAACTGATCTGGGTCTGCACTGTTTGTTATTCAGAATGTGAATTTATATTAACAACCTAGATCAAGTAATTTGATTGGCTGAAAATTGGAAGTAGGCGTGGCATCTTAATCTATTCAGCATGACAAGGATTAGGAGGAGTATCCACAAATATTATTTTTCTTATTTCTCAACAAAAATGTATTAGGTGCTTCTAATGAGTACCCACAACACATGTTTTCATGAAAAATAAAAAAAATATCCAGACTTTTTGATAGAAAAAAGCATCTTATCTAGAGCTATGAGTTTACAGGACAAACACAGATTATGAACCATACAATGAGAAAAATGGAGAATGAGATGAATTGTATGATGAGTTCATGCCAAAATCTGGGTGAAATTTCCTGCAAGATGAGGAAGCAAGTTGTTCCTATTCTGTTCAAAACTGAACTAGAAATGTGTCCAAACGATTCCCCCACCTTAAAAACTTAAAAGCAAATTGCCCACGCAGGGTAACACTATATGCTTTTTCCACCATTCTTCGAATGGTGGGGGCACAAAAAAGACTGCATATAAAATCAAAGAATTTTGAAAAAAAAAAACTGTTCAAATGTACTATAAATGTATCATTTTGATAATTAGGAAGTGGTCATTGTTTTAATGTGGAGGTTGAGAAGATTTTATGAGTCAAAAAAAAATCTAGAACTTACTAGAGATTTGTTAAAAAAATCCAAGATGGTAATTTTTCTTATAATGTGGTATATCATATTTTTAATAAAGAAGACAGGCTTAATTCTATTATAGAGAAAAAAATTCCAATGCCAAAAATGTTCCTCTCAACCCCATCCAATAGAAATCAAAAGGTTGGCCCTTAACTTCAAGCAAATTTTGTCACTATAATTGTCCCACAGAAACAGCAAACTTTTGACTGGTGGGTGATAATTATCAAAAAAAGTATTATTTCAGTTGGTTCCAGCTATCAAACAGACAGAATGGAGAATGACTACAATGATAACAATTTCGTCCAGAACTTGTATGAAGTAAACTGATATCAGTAATGTCTTATTTCATAAAAAAAAACAACCTTTAGATAAGAACTTTTCTTATTTCTCAATATACGTTTTCATGGAGAAATAAGAAAACTATTATATTAACCCTTGTCATGCTGAATAAATAAAGATGCCACATCTACTCCTAACTGTCAGCCAATCAGATTACTTGATCCAAATATTCTATATAAATTCACATGATGAATGACAAACAGTGAAGATCCAGATCAGTTGGCTTCTTCTGAAGAAGCCAACTGATATGGAGCTCTATTGATTGCAAAGGCAGGACATATGTGGATTCAGCAGGACTAGGGTTAATATCTTAAATATAAAAAAAAGGTTTCTTATCTTGAGCGGTGTAATAGCTCTTGACTATACTATATTTTAACCATTAAGCTATTTGCATAGATCCCAATATGACGGGTATCACGACAAATACGTTTCTGATTCCTCCACAAAAACATGTGTTTTGGGTACTCATAAGAATCACCTCTGTGAGATACTTTTAACCCATTTATGCCTGGCGTCCCATAAAAGTGACATTGGCAAACAGTGTAGACCCAGATCAGATGCTGCAGAACGCTGCATCTGATCAGGGCTACATTGTCTGCATTTAGTACAGGAATTTCTATCAATCATGGAAATAACAAAAACTAACCAGACCCCCTATATAGGAAATGAACCTGTCCAAAGAAATGAGGTAGAAGAGTCCACTCAGCATAAATGGGTTAATGAGTACTAATATTAAGTATTTGTGGAGAAATAAGAACAAGAGGCCCACAGGCCACGATTCGCTCACCTGAGTGACATAGCCACTGCAGACATGCAGATGTTATGCAACATTTATCCAATCCTATCATCGCAACTAATGAAAATATCATCGTTTGAGCAGTTCTAAGTTTTGAAGAAGAATATATGGGCCTGACAGTCAATGGAGCATGATCATGAATAAACTATCAATCACATTTCAACAGAAGGATCAATGTGAAATTTGGTGGAAATTGGCTAAGTGGTTTCTAAGAATCATGATTTTATACATGTAAACAGCACAGTGGCAGGGACATATTATAAATATAAACCAGATGATGGCCATCTTAGATTTCCAATCAGAACAATTTTAACTACTGTTGATCTACAAGTCACTTCGATACTTTCAATATAAATGTATATGGCCCACACAAATAGGGAAGCAAATTTGACCTTGGAGGTAAAAAGGTCAAATGTCAACATAAACCATCATTTGAGCAATTTTGGTAGATCTCCTGTCCCCTATAATTTGTGCAAAGATTAGGACCCAGGGCTTATTTGGTTATGGAGAAGAAGATTTTTAAAGGTTTTTACCATATATTGGCATGGGAGCCATTTTAATCAATGGACCATACCCATTTTAGCAATCTTTCATTCTCCTGCCCACGGAGGCTCCGCATGAAATTTGAGCAACACTGGCCCGGAGGCTTCAGAGGAAAAGCCATTTGAAATTATCAACATTTTTTCCATACAAATGTATGGCGCCCATACAAATGCATACAGAAGCAAACTTGATCTCGCCGTAAAAAGGTTAAATGTCAATGTATAACAATTATTTTAGCAACTTTGGTAGACCGCCCGTTCCAGATGATATATGCAAAGATTCAGCCACAAGCCATCCTCGGTTTTGGAGAATAAGATTTTTAAATGTTTTTTCCCATGCAAATGCATAAGGAAGCAACTTGACCTTGCCGTAAAAAGGTCAAATGTCAATGTATGACCATTATTTTAGCAACTTTGGTAGACCCCCTGTCCCCAATGATTTATGCAAATATTCAGCCCCAAAGCATCCTCTGTTCTAGAGAAGAAGATTTATAAAGGTTTTTACCATATATGGGCATGGCGCCCATCTTGGTCAATGAACCGTGACCATTTTAGCAATCTTTTGTTCCCCCTACCTAAGGAGGCTCCATATGAAATTTGAGCAAAATTGGCCCAGAGGCTCCAGAGAAGAAGTTGTTTGAAATTCTGAACATTTTTCCCATACAAATGCATAAGGAAGCAAAATTGACCTTAACGTAAAAAGGTCAAATGTCAATGTACGACCAATATTTTAGCAATTTTGGTAGCCCTCTTGTTCCCGAAGATATATGCAAAGATTCAGACATAAGGCATGCTCAGTTTTGGAGAAGAAGATTTTTAAAGGTTTTTCCCATACAAATGCACAGGGAAGCAAACTTGACCTTGCCGTAAAAAGGTCAAACATCAACGTACGACAATTCTTTTAGCAATGTTGGTAGACCTCCCGTCCTCGATGATTCCTGCCAATATTCAGCCTAAAGGCATTCTCGGTTCTGAAGGAGAAGATTTTTAAAGGTTTTTACCATATATGGGCGTGGCGGCCATCTTGGTCAACAGACCGTGACCATTTTAGCAATTTTTCGTTCCCCCACCCTAAGGAGGCTCCATATGAAATTTGAGCAAAATTGGCCCAGAGGCTCCAGAGGAGAAGTTGTTTGAAATTCTGGTCATTTTTCCCATACAAATGCATAAGGAAGCAAAATTGACCTTAACGTAAAAAGGTCAAATGTCAATGTACGACCATTATTTTAGCAATTTTGGTAGCTCTCTTGTGCCCAAAGATATATGCAAAGATTCAGCCATAAGGCATGCTCGATTTTGGAGAAGAAGATTTTTAAAGGTTTTTCCCATACAAATGCATAGGGAAGCAAACTTGATCTTGCCGTAAAAAGGTCAAACGTCAACGTACGACAATTCTTTTAGCAATTTTGGTAGACCTCCCGTCCCCGATGATTCCTGCAAAGGTTCAGCCCCAAGGCATTCTCGGTTTTGGAGAAGAAGATTTTTAAAGGTTTTTACCATATATGGGCGTGGCGGCCATCTTGGTCAACGGACCGCGACCATTTTAGCAACTTTTCGTTCCCCCACCCTAAGGAGGCTCCATATGAAATTTGAGCAAAATTGGCTCAGCGGTTTCAGAGGAGAAGTCATTTGAAAATGTTAACGGACGGAGGCACGGACGTATGGACGCATGGACGGACGGACGGATGACGGACGAAAAGTGATCACAATAGCTCATCCTGAGCAGAGCTCAGGTGAGCTAAAAATAGCAATACTTTTGGCTGACCAAAGTATATACCTTATCTGGAGCTATGCATTTGCATCATCAGCAAACAACAAAGATTTCTCGTTTTTATAAAAACAAGCCTTGAAATTTAATTCAAGTTGTCTCTAATAGAGATAATTTGTACAAAATAACAAGGCCACTGTCAAAACAGTTAATGCCAGCTGATATTTAAATTTAGAAGGTTAAATGAATAAAACTTAACTAAAGATCCGGGTAACCTGTTTATATCAAACTTGTAACTAAATAGGCACTGGTTATTGTTATTTGAGCAGGCACAGCAATTTCTACAAAATGATCTATGCAGCCAGCAATGACCCAGATAAGCATTGTGCTTGAGCTCAGTTTGATCTAAGTCTTCCCTGTCTGCATGAAGCAGCTTTGAGAGTCTTTGACTATCAATAGAGTGCACAGTTAAGACTCTGATCAGACTGTAGATATGCAGGCTGATCTGTGTCTTTGTTTGTTGCTGTGCCCCGGCTCATTTTTCTTATTTTTCCAAGAAAACACATTGTGGCTATTCATTAGAGGTGCTTTGCTGATGAGCTTCTAATGAGTACCCACATCATATGATGCACAACCTGGTAAAAAGGCCCTTATGCAAAGGTCAAGATGAGCGTGTGCATCCATCCAGTCTGATCTGGACATTCTCTGTTTGTTAACATAAACTACAGCATACATTAATTCTATAAGTGGACAACGAAGGCCCTGACCAGGGCCTAAAGTGTCCACAAATTGCATGAGAGCAAATTGTCTGCAAACTGCATGAGAGCAAATTGTCTGCAAATTGCATGAGAGCCCTTTTCATGTTGTGCATCATATATTTTCAAAGAGAATAAAATATATGGATACCATTCTTTATCTACAGCTATAATTAGTGACCAGTACACACCCTGAATTAGACTGCCTGGATACACAGGCGGATCTGTATCTATGCTAGTCACATAATATATAGTAATGTTGATTTGTACTCTGAGTAGGGTGGGGTGTCAAACTTTTATGGTCTTTTTCTTGATGGACAATCAAAATAACTTTTACATACTTACTGTTTGGTCTGTCATTTCAGGGAATAAAACAACAACTTACATAGTATGTACCTGAAAAAATGTTTATTCCCCTCCCTGTCCCCAACACCAACACTTACTACCATACCCAATCTCCCAAGTCTCACTCTCCTTCTCTCACACATATATAAGTATCTGTCTCTATATATATTCAGTTCTAATAAAGGGACTGAAAACAAATAGTAGATTTTTCCATTACTGTTTACAAGGGAGACATTTTTTTATGACTTCTTGTTTCAAGCCCATTCTGAAAATAGGGGTCTACTTTAAAAGGCAAGAATTTGCTCCCAAGGGGAGCAAATTCTTTCCTTTTAGGGTAGACCCCTTTACTAAAAGGATGCAAAACCATTCTGGTAGAGTTGTCTTCCCTGAGAGTGTATCCATTCCCTTCACAATTACTCTCTCTCTCTCTCTCTCTCTCTCTCTCTCTCTCTCTCTCTCAGACAATTATTTCTGTTAACATGTCAGTGCTGTTATAATACTTTAGTAATTTAAAAACAGCCATTCGCAGATTATCAAAACAATTATCCTATCTCAAGCCATGCTTTGCTTAAGATGCAATTTTCCTCTGTAGTATACTAAGTGTATCATCAAACCATGCATACACATAATATCAAAACATACCATATTTGACCCAATTGCCGCACATATCCCATTTCTAATGAGTACCATATTTACTATAAGTATTTGGATAGATAAGCCTGAGCAAACAGTGTGGGTCCATATCGGACGCTGCAAGATGTAGCATCAAATCAGTGTCCACACTGTTTGCTGCACTCATCCAGCAATTTTTACACATACAAAAAAGAAGTAAAACCGATATGTTTAAAATAGCAGGACAAATATGGTAGAGAGTCAAACTGTCCAAATACTGAGGGGTAAATATGGTAGACGTACATATGCTTTTAAGAAATCAGACAAAAAAAAAATATATCAAGTAAATACAGTAAAATTCTGCTATTAAGACAACTCAAAACCCGTCTCTTGCTAAACATGACATGCTCTGTCTTAGCAAACAGTGTAGATCCAGATCAGTTGGCTTCTGAAGAAGCCAACTGATCTGGACCTGCACTGTTTATCATTAAATATGTGAATTTCTATCAAAAACCCAGATCAAGTAATCTGATTGGCTGGAAATTAGAAGTGGGCATGGCATCTTAATTTATTCAGCATGACAAGGGTTAAGACCCCTCCACTACAGTGTAGCGCCAATACATCGCGGTCCGTTATTTCGCGAAATCCAGTATATCGCGAATCGGCCATGGCTCCCAAATTTTCCATCAGCAAAAAATTTAAAAACATAAAATGTTTGTTTTATTAAACTTCAGGAAAAAAAAACCAAAAAAACGCGTTCCGCCTATCTCGACGCTAAGTCGCGTCAGGTATTATGACAAACAATCAACTCCCCCACTAAGTGTCAGTCAGCGCACACGTTGATTATAATTGGCAAACAATAAATCATACCCCCGTTATTGTCATAATCATTATCATCATTGAGTACATAGATCTACTCAATGCTCAAACAGTCAATGATGCCCACAAATTAATTTTGCTCAACAGGTGAAAACGGTCCACCTCCTTTTCAACACCAGCAAATTTTACAAGACAGTAGTCTTATGATGTTTCTGTCCCACATACACATATCTTAGTCTGCTTATTTTACACTTCTGTAGCAATAAATATTTCAAAAGGAAACAACTGCGTCAAAAAAAAAAAACAAGAGGACCATGATGGTCCTATATCGCTCACCTGACCAAACAGATTTGCATATTTACTGTTGAAGTTTCAGCCAAGTTCACTGCGCTAGGATTTTTGTATAAACTTTATAGCACTAACCACCCCCACCCCCCTCCACCACACCTCTGGCCATGTTTTTTTTTACAAATCTTGACGACCTGAACTGAATCTTAAAAGAGGGTCACCAAAGGAACATTTCTGCCAAGTTATATTGAAATTGGTCCAGTGGTTTAAAAAGTTTTATATAGCTATAAAGCCCTACGCCCTAACAGCCATGTTTTTTGACGAATCATGACAGCTTGAACAAACTTGGTAGAGGGTCACCAAAGGAATATTCCTACCAAGTTATATTGAAATCTGTTCAGTGGTTTCTGACAAGAAGATTTTTATAGTTTTCTATTTAGATATATAGGGAAAACAAGCCCCACCCCATGGCAGCCATGTTTTTTGATGAATCATGATTGCTTGTACAATCTTGATAGAGGTTTACCAAAGCAACATTCCAGCCAAGTAATATTGAAATCAGTCATGGGGTATGTGACAAGAAGAATTTTAAAATTTTCTATGCAGATATATATGAAAAATAAGCATCACCCCCCTGTGGGCCATGGTTTTTGACGTATCATGAAGGCTTGAACAATCTTGGTAGAAGGTCACCAAAGCAACATTCCTGCCAAGTTACATTGAACTCGGTCCAACTGTTTCTTACGAGAAGATTTTTAAAGTTTTCTATATAGATATATAGGGAAAATAAGCCCCGCCCCCTAGCGGCCATGATTTTTGATGAATCATGACGGCCTGAACAATCTTTGTAGAGGGTCACCAAAGAAACATTCCTGCCAAGTTGTATTGAAATCGGTCCATTGGTTTCTGAAAAGAAGATTTTTAAAGTTTTATATATAGATATATAGGGAAAATAAGCCCTGCCCCAGGCAGCCATGTTTTTTGACGAATCATGATTACTTGAACAATCTTAGTAGAGGGTCACCAAGGAAAAATTTCTGCAGTTATAATGAAATCGGTTCAGTGGTTTCTAACAAGAAGAGTTTTAAAGTTTTCTGTATAGATATATAAGGAAAATAAGCCATGACTCCTGGCGGCCATGTTTTTTGACGAATCATGACGGCTTAAACAATCTTGATAGAGGGTTACAAAAGAAACATTCCTGCAAAGTTACATTGAAATCGGTAAAGTGCTTTCTGAAAAGACTATTAAAATTTTCTATATAGATAAATTATATAGGAAAATAAGCCCCGCCCCCTAGCGGCCATGTTTTTTGACAAATCATAATGGCTTGAACAATCTTGGTAAAGGGTCACCAAGGAAACATTTCTGCGAAGTTATATTGAAATCAGTCCTGTGGTTTCTGACGACAAGATTTTTTCAAGTTTTCTATATAGAATTATATCGAAAATAAGCCCCGCACCCCCAAGCGGCCATGTTTTTTGACAAATCATGTCGGCTTGAACAATCTTGATAGAGGGTCACTAAGGAAACATTTCCGCCAAGTTATATTGAAATCGGTCCAGCCGTTTATGACAAGAAGATTTTTAAAGTTTTCTATATAGATATATAGGGAAAATTAACCCGCCCCCTAGCGGCCATGTTTTTTAACTAATCATGGCGGCTTGAACAATCTTGCAACAGGATCACCAAAGGAACATTTCTGCAAAATCATATGGAAATCGGTCCAGTGGTTTCTGACAAGAAGATTGTTAAAGTTTTCAATAAATATATATAAGGAAAATAAGCCCCGCCCCCCTGGCGGCCATGTTTTTTGACAAATCCAAATGGCTTGAACAATCTTGCAACAGGATCACCAAAGGAACATTTCTGCAAAATCATATGGAAATCGGTCCAGTGGTTTCTGACAAGAAGAATTTTAAAGTTTTCTATACAGATATACAGTGAAAATAAGCCCCGCCCCCTGGCGGCCATGTTTTTTGACAAATCCAAATGGCTTGAACAATCTTGGTAGAGGATCACCAAAGGAACATTTCTGCAAAATTATATTGAAATCGGTCCAGTGGTTTCGGACAAGAAGATTTTTAAAAGTTTTCTTCATAGATTATATAGGGAAAATAAGCCCCGCCCCCTGGCGGCCATGTTTTTTGACGAATCCAAAAGTCTTGAACAATCTTGGTAGAGGATCACCAAAGGAACATTTCTGCAAAATTATATTGAAATCGGTCCAGCGGTTTCGGACAAGAAGATTTTTAAAGGTTTCTATATAGATATATAGGGAAAATAAGCCCCGCCCCCTGGCGGCCATGTTTTTTGACGAATCCAAATGGCTTGAACAATCTTGGTAGAGGATCACCAAAGGAACATTTCTGCAAAATTATATTGAAATCGGTCCAGTGGTTTCGGACAAGAAGATTTTTAAAGTTTTCTATATAGATATATGGGGAAAATAAGCCCCGCCCCCTGGCGGCCATGTTTTTTGACGAATCCAAATGGCTTGAACAATCTTGGTAGAGGATCACCAAAGGAACATTTCTGCAAAATTATATTGAAATCTGTCCAGTGGTTTCTGACAAGAAGATTTTTAAAGTTTTCTATATAGATATATAGGGAAAATAAGCCTGCCCCCTGGCGGCCATGTTTTTTGACGAATCCGTATGGCTTGAACAATCTTGGTAGAGGATCACCAAAGGAACATTTCTGCAAAATTATATTGAAATCGGTCCAGTGGTTTCGGACAAGAAGATTTTTAAAAGTTTTCTTCATAGATTATATAGGGAAAATAAGCCCCGCCCCCTGGCGGCCATGTTTTTTGACGAATCCAAAAGTCTTGAACAATCTTGGTAGAGGATCACCAAAGGAACATTTCTGCAAAATTATATTGAAATCGGTCCAGCGGTTTCGGACAAGAAGATTTTTAAAGGTTTCTATATAGATATATAGGGAAAATAAGCCCCGCCCCCTGGCGGCCATGTTTTTTGACGAATCCAAATGGCTTGAACAATCTTGGTAGAGGATCACCAAAGGAACATTTCTGCAAAATTATATTGAAATCGGTCCAGTGGTTTCGGACAAGAAGATTTTTAAAGTTTTCTATATAGATATATGGGGAAAATAAGCCCCGCCCCCTGGCGGCCATGTTTTTTGACGAATCCAAATGGCTTGAACAATCTTGGTAGAGGATCACCAAAGGAACATTTCTGCAAAATTATATTGAAATCTGTCCAGTGGTTTCTGACAAGAAGATTTTTAAAGTTTTCTATATAGATATATAGGGAAAATAAGCCTGCCCCCTGGCGGCCATGTTTTTTGACGAATCCGTATGGCTTGAACAATCTTGGTAGAGGATCACCAAAGGAACATTTCTGCAAAATTATATTGAAATCGGTCCTGTGGTTTCTGACAAGAAGATTTTTTAAGTTTTTACTTAAAAAATCTATTTTTAGCTCCTGTGACCTAGATATGCAACGGACCGGAACCATTTGAACAACTTTGAAAGAGGACCAACCAAGGATCATTCCTGTGAAGTTTGGTCAAAATCCAATCAGTGGTTTAGGAGGAGATGTTGTTTAAAGATTGTGGACGGACGGACGGACATACGGACGACGACGACGACGACGACGGACGGTGAGTGATCACAAAAGCTCACCTTGAGCTTTCAGCTCAGGTGAGCTAATAATAATAACAATAAAACTAAAATAAAAAGAAACGACAGTTTTTTTTTTGTTTTTTTTTTTTTGTTTTTGCGCCCGCAACACAGTAATAAGCAAAGGGAAGCAACTCAAATTGTCTTAGCTCAACTGAAGCAATTTTAGTAACTTCCCTTCGACGTTCCAGGGAACCAGAGTATCCAAAATGGCGTCCTAAATTGTCAACCCGATGATTTCTTGTTTTCAAACGATGTTTATCAGCTGGTTTCGATTGAAATTACTTGTTAGACATAGCGCACCATTGTAAATTATGCCATTGAGCAATTCTAATACATTTTTAATTAGAAAATATGGTGACAGCATGACTGAATGCCATTTATCCGTGATGTCTCAGCAAACTACCACAGCGACAAACCGAGCGAGTTATGCATGCCATTATACATGCATGGTACATGTCTGGACTTATATCGCGCTCTGTTTATATCGCGATAACGGACTCTGAACCCCCGAGGACTGCGATATAGTTGAGCTTTACTGTATTTATAATTAAATCTTTTAAATTTTTTCAGCTTTTGTGAGTCCCGAATGTTTTAATTCTTTCTTATTACGGCAAATATCCTAAAGTTTCATACACCAAGGTTTCTGACAAAATGAAAGAGCAGTCTGATCAGGGTCTACACTGTTTGCCATTCAACTAAGTATTTGAAGAAACAACTGCATAAAAGCAAAAGTTTGGCCAAAAAGTATGGAATAAAGTGTTCAAAATTTTAGGACATTTACTGTATTCTATATTCAATATTAAGACCACCCAAATTATAGGACCACTTTAGACAGTCTCAAAAGTGGTCTTAACCCTTAAAATGTCAAGAAAACCTGCATCTGCAAATGTCATCTGTTTATGTCATCTGCTGAATATTCTTGCAAACTTTTCAAACCTATTTTTACATTCGGGCCAACAGTGTGGACCCTGATCAGACTGCTCCTAAAGAAGCAGTCTGATCTGGGTCCACACTGTCTGCAAAAATGACATTTAAAATCACAAGCAGATGACAAAGCAGACGACAGCTGTTGTGATTGGCAGTTTAAGGGTTGATAGCAGAATTTTACTGTACTCATTTCAAGAAGATCTCTGCTGACCTTTCTTTTACATATGTCCTCACTAGGTGGACATGTAGCAAGTTTTTTTATGTTTTTTTTTTTTGTTTTTTTTTTCACTAATTTTGAATAACATGACTGCAAAGTGTGGTAACTAGGTCAAATATACTAAGAACAACAGCTCCAGATAAAGGGAATGTTTTGCATCAGAATATATCTAGTGAATACCTACCAGAATCATCTCAGGAAGGCAATTCCAATGAGTACCCTCTAGGTATGTTTTGGTGCAAAGTAACAAAAACTGAAAACATCCTTTATCTGAAGCTGTTGTCATGAGAGATAGTGTGATAGAGAGAGACAGACAGACTAACAGACAGACAGACAGACTTACAGACAGACAAACACATATATACATACAGACAAGGAGAGTTTATATCCATTACTGATGAAGAATATAAAAGCAGTAACTACTGATAAGGTGCCATTCATCAACTCTCAAGTGCATTTTCTTTCAAATTACTAATTCAGAAAAGAAACAACATAACAGAAAAAACATTTTACAATGTTGTCTGCTAATGCCTAAGTTTACCTTAAGTTTACCAGGTAAATAGAATTAATGAGAGGAATTTTTTTCAAGATTAGAGGTATATTCAGATAATAAATTTGCTTATTTCTCCACAAAAATACATTGTAGGTACATATTAGATGCATCTTATCAAGTCACTGCTAATGAGAATACACAACACAGCTTTTTGTGGAGAAAAAAGAAAACTGCCAACACTTTTTCATTGAGCATCACAAAAACATGCCTATATGGTTTTGGCCCCCTTAAACCCCACTTTTATACAGTAAAACTGGTGTTTACAGGTGTATACATTAATTTTCTTACTTTTGTTCAAAAACATAGATTGTGGGTACTCATTAGAACCGCCTCGGCGGTATCAGAATTTTTTATCTAAAAATTTTCCTTTTTTGGTTGTAAAATTTCAATATACAGTCGAACCTCGTTATCTCGAACTCGCTTATTTCGAATTACCGCTTATCTCGAAGTGAAAATCTGGTCCCTGTTTTAACATGAAACTATGACAACAGGTAACAAAATAATGTGGAAAAGAGGAGAAATTGCTCCTAAGGAGCAATTTCTCCTCTTTTCCATATTATTTTATATATATATTTCTAACTTCGGAGTCGAATTACATATTCATTTGTTAAATGTGGTTGTTCAATTTATTGTTTTCCTCACTCTCTCAACTCTGATATGTCGAAGTACGGATATCTTGAAGTGTTTCAGTGAGTCCCTTGGAATTCGAGATAACGAGAGTCGACTGTATTTGAATAGGCGTGTTTTCATGATGGAAAAGCACCTTATCTGGAGCTATGTCAAGTGACTACTCTATCACCAGTAAACGAATAGGATCATGGGCTCTAGGTTAAATTGTTGTTTTTCACAATTAAAACTTGAAGCACACTGGAACCTCTTTATGAGATGTTTCATTATAAGATGGTTTCGGATATAGGAAAGCTTAAATGTGGACCCCTAGTGTTACATCAAAACAAAAATGTACAGAGTATATAGAAAACTGACCACTTGTGGTCAATTTTCTCTATAATCTATACATTTTTGACAAAAGTGTACAGATTATATAGAAAAATGATCACTTGTGATTAATTTTCTCTATAATCTATACATGTCTGTTTTTGGATTATATAGAAAAATGACCACTTATGGTCAATCTCTATAATCAATACATTTTTGAAAAAAAAATGTATAGATTACAATGTATATAGAAAAATGACCACTTGTGGTAAATTTTCTCTATAATCTATACATTTTGCTTGGATACTTCGCAACTGTCTAGCTAATAAAAGTTTTTACTTTGGATTCCAGCAACAGTGTTATAAATAGGTCTTGCTTTATTAACCCTTGTCATGTTGAATAAATTAAGAAGCCCTGCCCACTTCTAATTTTCAGCCAATCAGATTACATGATCCAGGCTGTTGATACAAATTCACATACTTAATGACAAACAGTGTAGATCCAGATCAATTGGCTTCTTCAGAAGCCAACTGGTCTGGATCTAAACTGTTTTTAAAGGCAGGGCATATCCTGGTTCAGCAGGACCAGGGTTAATATTGTTTTTATTTCTCAATGAATCTGTGGTTTACAAATGCATTACAATGGTACAGAATAACAAATCTCACAATGTCCCATAAATATTGGAAGTGTTTTTCTTATAATACACTGTTAACCTAGAGCCCAATGTCTAAGACTGAGTACAGTATAGGAAAGAATATGAGCTTCACAATGCAACAATGCAAATACACACAACAAAGAGACAGATTAGTCTGTACATCTTCGAAGTCTGATCTGAGCCTTCAGAACCTGCTTTACAGAATCATAAATACATTTATACTTGACACGAAGATTCACTGTCACAGCTACAGATATGAGTAGGGATGCAATGATACATCGACATGTCTCTTCAGCTATCGATAGTTTTGATAGTTTTTGTCCCTGTAAATGTGCTCCTTCTGTAATACCATTCTGAAGCTTTTTTTTTTGTCTAAATCAACAATGAGAACAGAAAGAACTTCTGCTTTGCAAAAATGTTTGTTAAAATTGCGGCAAAGCTGATATCTGAGAAGGCAGTAATGTTAGGTATTGTTACATGTATGGTCTTTATAAAATCAACAAAATTCATTAAAATATAGTGTGATATGGAGAGGGTGATAGTATCACGATGCATCATGATATTAGACCCTTGATAGTGATAGTGCTGTGATAGGGGTTTCTCTGATAGTGATATATCATGATAGTTGTAATTTGGAATGATAGTCAGCTCTATATATGAGGAGTAACCAGATGAATATTTTTCCTTTTTTCAATGAAAACAAATATCGTGGGTACTCATTAGAAGTGCCTCAGTGAGCACAACATAAAATTATGTTTTCATGGAGAAATAAGAAAAATATCAACATATTTTGGTTGAAACAAGCATCTTATCTGGAGCTACAGTGTGTATGACCCTTGACAAGCATAACTCTTAGCATGCTGGGCAATTTTGCATGCTTTTTTGTCGTCTGTGGGTTTTTTTTTTCAAAATGAGCTTTTTCAAAAAATTCTTTCAGGAATACCATCAGAGTGTCAACCAAATCGGATTTAGATCAGGCCCGATGTTTTGTTGGGCCTGATCTGGGTCCAAACTGTTTGCAAAGGTTATCAGCAGACGACAAAAGTCACCACCAGCGGGGAAAGAGATCATTGTATTGCGTCACCCTTGCTCTTAAGACTCTACCATACATAAAAAGCAAAAGTCCAAATCAGCTTACAAATCTGTGCAGTCAAGTTCTTTTCTGTTTGTTAATATATTTTACAGTATTCATTGATTTTGTATGCAGGCACCAAAGGCCCCGGTCAGCCTGTGTCAATATACAGGCTTACCTGGATTTTATTGACTGTATATGCAATAAAAGCACTTTTCTTATGCTTTAACCCTTAAACTGCCAATCACAACAACTGTCGTCTGCTTTGTCATCTGCTTGTAATTTTAAAAGTCATTTTTGCAAACAGTGTGGACCCAGATCAGACTGTTCCTCTGATAAGGGTCCACACTGTTTGCCTGTATGCAAAAACAGGTTTGAAAAGTTTGCAAGAATATTCAGCAGATGACATAAATAGACATTTTCAGATGCAGGTTCACTTGGCATCTTAAGGGTTAAGGTGAATGGATACACTTGATAGATTTTCTGCCATTTCTGACAAGGGAGACAACTTTTGTGATTTCCTGCTTGCTTTCCTTACCAATCCCCTTCTGAAAAGGGGTCAACTCTAAAAGGAAAGAATTTGCTCCCAGGGGGAGCAAAATTCTTTCCTTTTAGAGTAGACACTTTTCAGAAGGGAGCTGAAACAATTTTGACAGAGTTGTCTCCCTTGAAAGTGTATCCATTCCCCTTAAGGAATCTGTTCTTTTGGTGTAGCTCAACAGTGCATGAAGTGATACCATGAGGACAGAGAAGATCAGAAAATGAGAATTAAAATAGATAAATAAATAATACTTAAAATAAATGAGAAACTTACAAGCAAAGAAATTCTGTTGCAGCCCGCTAGCCTCCTGGGCGCGTCGCTGAAGTTCACGTTCTCTCATCCTGTAGCACAGACCAAAAGATTAACAATAACATTGTGTATTCAGCTATGCTTTAATCATATGATTAATGTCTCTAGTAGGACCACTTGTAAAGCACCACTGGTACAGATTAAAATGGACAAAATAAAACGTTTGATAATCCTGTTTAAAAAGGTCCCATTAAGAAAATCATGCTAACTAGTTTTTTCGAAGCTTTAGGAAAATCTAACTGTAAGTTTAGATGTACATTGGAACCTCTTTATAAGACAGTCCATTATAAGACTGATTTGAATATGACTGTTTTGAATATAAGACCATTTAAAGTGGACTCCAAAAGTGTTGTATCGAAACAAAAATGTAAAGATCATATAGAAAAATGACCATTTATCTACATAATCTATACATTTTATGGTCATTTTTCTATATAATCTATACATTTTGTTGTATCAAAGCAAAAATGTATAGATTATATAGAAAAATGACCATTTACAGCCATTTTTCTTTATAATCTATAGAGTTTTGTTTCAATACAACACTGGTTTGTTTAGCTAACATGTTTTTTGCTTTGAATCCTAGCAATAGTGTTATAAAGAAGTTGTGCATAGTTTGAGTCACAAACTGATGGACAGATGGACTTAACTGCCGTTTTCTATACTACTACCTACTCCAATATACATACTGGCACAAGACAAGGCATGTGACCAAAACAGAAAATGACAAGCCTGCTTTCTGTATTATGGTTAAATCAAGTCTCATATGGGAAGTCAGTGTTTTCTCATTTTTATATGCTGATGTACAGTGAACGCTATTACAATAACAGCATTTATTCCCAAAGATGTTGCCATGAAAATGAATTTGCTGTCATAGAGAATCCTTAATGCGCAGAATGATGTGTAAGAAAGGCCATATGTATTCTTATTTCCTCACAGAACCTATGTTTTGGATAGTCATTAGAATTCCTTCAGTGCTGCAATTCTAACAAATATTCTAAACATTTTTTTTTTTTTTTTTTTTTTTTTTTTTTTTTTTTTTTTTTTTGAGCATCAAATACAATGTTCTTGCATAATTTCTGATTAGCTGTCAGTTCTTGTGCAAAGGTTATGTGCTAGTCAAATTATCATTATAATGAATTTTGTCATTGTATCGAGTGTCAGTATTAAGAGGGTTGATTGTATTACCTTTGGACTGCCTTCTCCTTGGCTGCATTTCTCTCCTGTTTGGAGCCCACATGTTCATGAACTTTAACACTGATCAACTTATTCTTCTTTTTCTGTTCTTCTTCAAGTTCTGATGATGCATTCAAAGCAAATTCTACAAATTCACGATAATCATTACAACAGTAGAGCTGTTCGGGAGGAAACTGTTGCTGCTGCTCAAGGGTTGGAAAGGGCAGCACGTCTTTGTTACAGAATTCACACATTCCACTGAACATGCCATGTGTCATTCCATGCTCATCTCTCTCTAGCTTATCTTCATCCTCAGAATCTATCCTGGGAAGACGAGACTCCGGATCCTCGACATCAATATCATGTTTCTCGGACTCTCTCTGATACTACATAAATGACAAGAACTGACAATTACAAACATGCAACTGATACCCGGCCGGGTCATACCAAAGACTTTAAAAATGGTACTAGCTGCTCTTTCGCTTGGCGCTGGCCATTAATTAAGTAAAGCTAGGAATCGGAACTCAGGTCAGTTCAGTGTCAGTATAATGTGACTGGGTGGAATATCATGTCAAAGTGTCTGGGGCATGATATTTCAGTGAGGCAGCACTCTAAAAGTGAGCATTGAGCTCCCTGTCACATCCAGACACTGTCGTGATATGACTGAAAGATTGTTGAAAGCGACGTTAAGCCCAAATCAAACAAACAAACAAAAGCAACTGATACCACACCTTTCCATGTTTAACCCTTAACCCTTGTCCTGCTGAACCCGGATATATCCTGCCTTTGCAAACAGTATAGATCCAGATCAGTTGGCTTCTCAGAAGCCAACTGATCTGGATCTACACTGTTTGCCATTCAGAATGTGAACTTATATCAACAATCCGGATCAAATAATCAGACTGGCTGAAAATTTGAAAAGGGCGTGGCATCTTAATTTATTCAGCAGGACAAAGGTTAAAGTACAAAGCAAAATTGCAACAGATGACATTCTAAATTTACTTTTTGTTATTTTTCAGTGAAAATAAAACTTGACATTTCATGTGAATCATCTGCCAAGCAGATGATTCACATGAAATTATTTCAAGTTTTATTTTCTCTGAAAAATAATAAAATATTTCAAAATAGGTCATCAGCTACAGTTGTGACTGACAATTCAAGGATTTAAAAACTGACTCCCATGTTTTAGCATTTCAAGAAACAGACACTGAAATTTCCCTATTTCCCAGCCAGACTTCAAAGAAAAAGAAGATACCTTATTTTCATTTAGATCAAATTTTATGGAGAACAAGAGTAAATAATTACATTATACTTGTGAAGGAATTTATTAACTGTTTATACTGCTGCTCTGTTTGTTAATAAGTATTAGCAAAGTATGAAGACAAGAAGAAGGAGTTATAATAATAATAATTTGTCTGCTAACATAATATACTATTTCCATATTAAAATATATTATTTAGAAATTTTAATTTCTAAAATTTCATTAAGATTTTTTTTCTTGCTTGAAATATCACCTTCATTAAATATTACTGACAGAATTTTTAAAGCATACCCACTTTAAAATTACAGCAACACCAAAACTGAATATCTAATCAAAAGATAGCAGTGCTTATTAGATCATTCCTCCCTCCAACTACCCCTCCCCCTCCCACCCACTGACCCCCCACTCAGAAACCAAAGAGTAACAGACAGATGGACGGGCAACATAAAAACAGTATTATGTGACCCTCCTCCACAAACAGTATGTCAGGGGTATAAAAATACTGATGACAAAAATAATTGCCATTAAGCAGTGCTTTTAGATTCCCCCTGCTAGGACCAAGTCAGACAAATGGACTGAATAACAGACACACAATATGAAAACAGAATCCCAATGAACAAACACTAAAGACAGTTTGCTTGGGGTATAATTACAGAAAAATCTGATAACAGATGCTACAGAAATTTTATTTTTGGAAAATAATGATATTTGTAATATTAAAACGGCTTTTCAAAGTCAAAGCGGTGCAGTGAATGGCAGAACTGCAGCCTGAAATGGCACATTCAACATGCTTTTAAAAGATCTAGATACTGTGATAATTTTGGCAATAATTTGTGATAATTTTGGCAATAATTTAAGATAATTTTTGCTAGTTTTGCACCAAACCAAATGCTACAGACAACAGAACTGCATCACCGAGTAGAACCTTATTGAGTCAGCACACAACAAAACCTTCAATAACACTTGTGTCACCAGCAAAGACTCAAATCAGCCTGTACATCCACCCAGTATTGCTAGGATCTCATTTGTCCCTTTCAGGCTGATCTGAGTCTTCCCTGGTTGCTCAAGTCTTATTGAAGGTATTGTCATGCTCTGGCCAAAAAAAAAAAAAAAAAAAGCAAAGCAGACTGCTCCTAAGAGCAGTCTGATCTGGGTCCACACTGTTTGACCCAGATCAGACTGCTCCTAAAGGAGCAGTCTGATCTGGGTCCACACTGTTTGCAGAAGTTACTTTTAAAGTAACTGGCAGGAGACAAAGCAGACGACAATAGTTGTGATTGGCGCTTTAAGGTTTAAAGTGGTAGTGAAACTGCAATACTGTAATAGCCCTAAGTACTGGGACAGACAGGCCTGAGTAAAACAGTGTGGACCCAGATAAGATGCCACAAAATGTGGCATCTGATCTGGTTCTCTACTGCTTGCTACTTGTCCAGCAATTCTTGGACACATCAACAGATAGTAAAAAAGAATATGTTCAGATTTTAAGACCAATATGGGAAGGAGTTACAACGTACCAATATAAGGGTAAATATGCTTAATTCTTCACAGGCAAAAAAATCAAACTAGTTAATAAAAAATCTGGATAATCTAATTGGTTAAACCACAATAATTATTTTGTGGACTGACATATTACCCACAGTCTTTTACACAACAACAAAGTTTGTGTATACCTAAGTAAGTGGCAATGTAAACATGCATCAAATGCAGTCATCATATTGATTTTCACATAGTTTCTGACATCTCCCCTCCCGGCACTCTGAATTACCAAATTTACTATACAAAGTGGTAAAATGGGGCTTTGAGTGAATACTAAATAAATGAAGAATTTCTTTGTATTGTGTTTAAAAACTCAGACAGAATTAATGAAACTTTTCTGTTTATTGAACCAAATACTGAAAAGGGAAAGAGTCTAATTCTTTGCAAGCACAGAGATGTTCCATAGTTGAAAGTTTAAACATTAATCTGCTGAAAATAAATATAATAAGACAACATTTAAACAATATTTTTCTTATTTTTCAAACATGTGATGACATCTCATTTAAACTGTCAAATTGTCCCTTTTTGTCCAACAGTCTTTTTTTCTATTACCTTAATACCCCTAAGTATTTTGACAGACATGCCTATGCAAACAGTATAGACCTGGATCAGATGCTGCAGAATGTGGCATCTGATCAGGGTCTACACTGTTTGCCATACATAGAGCATTATTTTAGACACATCAAGAGGTAACAGAATGGACTATTGAAATTTTAGGACAAGTATGGTAAGTAGATAAGGGGTCCCAATACTTTACTTAGGGTAAATAAGGTAAAAACAATCTATAAATTTTGCCCTTGGAAAAATTAAGCACATAAAGATATGAATCAAAGTACTGACAGCACTGGTGGGTCGACTGTCTCTAAGTGTAAGCTGGGAAAATGGTCCTGAACAGGGATTTAACCCTTGTCTTGCTGAAAAAATTAAGATGCCATGCCCATTTCTAGTTTTCAGCCAATCAGATTACTTGATCCCAATTGTTGATATAAATTCACATAATGGCAAACACTGCAGATCAAGATCAGTTGCCAACTGATCTGGATCTACACTGTTTGCTAAGACAGGGCATGTCGTGTTCAGCAAGAGAAGGATTAAGATGGTTTCATTTAACCCTTAACTTCCTGTAATTTAAGCAAACAGTGCAGACTGACCAGATGTCGCATTCTGTGGCATCTGATCTGGGTCTGCACTGTTTGTCAACGTCCAAGGCCAAATTTTACAGATAGCAGTCTTTACATGCACTCTGACATCACAGCTACAAGAAAAGTGTGGCTATAAATATCCATCACCTTGATTTCATACAAATGCACAGTTTGACTTCATTGGTCAATGATAATCACATGAACAACAACCTCAAGGAAATTTTGGTGTATGTATACTTAGGCTCGATTGTAAACAATTTACCCAAAAATTGGAGTCTCATTTTCATTGCGACATGAAAACTGCTAGCCTAATGTTAAAGCTTAAAATGTATGTAAGAAGGAACATATAATGTGACAGCAATTGTGATATTCTGAACAAAGCTAAAGATATCTACAGCATTCAAAAGAAATGACAATACAATAACTTCCAATCAAATCACCTGTTAATTGGACAAGCTGAAAAAACAGTGGAACTAAGTCAGCATATATACATTATATAGGCTGCATAAAGCAAAATGTATGTTTAAAGCATATGCAGTGAAAGCCCAGACCAGCATGAGCATTTACATCATCTGATTTGGACCTTTGCTGTCTTTGTACTGAATCAATGGATAGCACCCTTGCCATGTTGAATAAAGTGTGATGCCACGCCCACTCCTAATTCTCAACCAATCAGATTACTTGATCCAGGTTGTTGATACAATTTCACATACTAAATGACAAACACTGCAGATCCAGATCAGTTGGCTTCTGAAGAAGCCAACTGATCTGGATCTACACTGTTTGCAAAGACAGGGCATATCCGGGTTCAGCATGACAAGGGTTAACAATGAGGCAAATGTTGTAATGGGACTGAGCAGATCAGTTGTATGATCTGATTACCCTATTTACCCTAAATAATCAGACACTTTAAAAATGCCACATCTGATCAGCATCAATGCTTTTGCAACACATCAAGCAGTTTTCAGACACATACCGGTAACAAAACAGCAAAATTCTCCTTATTTTAGGACAAGTACGCTAAGAGTATATATAGGCAGTCCAAATATTTAGGGTAAATATGGTATAGAATATAATCTAAATGTATACTCAGTACAGCCTCAAAACTTTCTTTGTCCTGGAGAAGACTTCTAAATATGTTTTACCATATTTGGGCATGGCAGCCATCTTGTTCGCTGGTGCAGAACCATGGAACAAATTGTCAATACCACTATGATTGTACATAAAACATTTTACTACTTGAATGATACATTGTCAGTTTCAGCCATTAATCTTTAATACTTTTTGAGAAAATGATTTTTCAACATTTTACCCATACAAATGTAAGGGAATGCAAATTTGACTTTACTGTAAAAAAGTCAAAGGTCAACCTAGGATTGTCATTTGAATAAATTTGGTTGACCTTGAGTCCCAGATGCTAGATACTAAGATTCAGCTTCAAAGCTTTTTAAGTTCCAGAGAAGAAGATTTTTAAATGTTTTTTTACCATATACATGTATAAGCATGGCAGTCATCTTGTTAAATGGTGCAGACCATTTGAATAAATTGTCAATACCCCTTCCACAGAAGGCCCCATGTGAAATCTAGTGAAAACTGGTCAAGCAGTTACGGAGCAGACAATATCTAAAAATTACATGACTTTATACATGTATATAGCCCATGGGCAAGGACAAAATTTTTATTGTAACTAAAAAATTTTACTACTTTGATCATACATTGTAAGTTTCAGCCATTTGACTTTAATACATTTTGAGAAAACGATTTTTCTTTATTTTTCCCGTACAAATGTATGGGGACAAAAATTTGACTTTGCTGTAAAAAGGTCAACAACCTACTATTATCATTTGAACAAACTGGGAAGACCTTGAATCCCCAATGGTATATACCAATATTCAGCCTTAAAACTTTCCTGAAGAAGATGATTCTTAAGTGTGTTTGCCATATATGGGCATGGCAGCCATCTTAATTAATGAACCATGACCATTTGAACAAATTTTCCACCCCCCTTTTACAGAAGGCTCCATATGAAATTTGAAGAAAATTGGGCCAGTGGTTTCAGATGAAAAGCCATTCAAAAGTGTGGATGGATGACAGACAGACGTACGCACGTACGCACGTACGTACAACAGGCGACAAGTGATCACAATAGCTCATCCTGAGCATTCTACTAAAATTACTTCAAAATGTCATCTGCTGAAAATTTTACCTAGAGTGCTAAGCATTAAAACACAAGTACCCATTAGAAGTGCCATAGTGAGGCACTTCTAATGAGTACCCAAAAATATGTTTTATGGAATACTGAAGAAAATAATACAGACTTATCATCAAATACTCCTACTGAAAATCTCCTCCAAATTTGGTTTCTAATCTTCAGAAAGCTAAATTCCAATTATTAAAAAACATTTTCAACAAATGTACCCAGAAATCTGGACTTGATTATTTTTTTTTTACAAAAACATTTTGTTTTCAAAGAAACTTCAAACTTCAATTTCAAGCATTCTATTTCAAATAGCTACCCTTGAATATGAGGTAAAGGTCAACAAACGTTAATCAACTGTTTACACTGCCCCAGAGATGTACCTACACAAATATGACCTAAAATACATCCATCAGTTCAGGGGATGAATGCATAAAAGCTGCTGTTTTGGGTTAAAATAGGACAATCTTTGGGGTACTGAGAGGTTGAAAATGAGGGCACTTAATCAGCTCTTAACCCTTGTCCTGCTGAGCCCGGATATATCCTGCCTTTGCAAACAGTGTAGATCCAAATCAGCTGGCTTCTGAAGAAGCCAACTGATCTGGATCTGCATTGTTTGCCAATCAGAATGTGAATTTATATCAACAATCTGGATCAAGTAATCTGATTGGTTGTAAATTTGAAAAGGGCGTGGCATCTTAATTTATTCAGCAGGACAAGGGTTAAACATATCCCTGTGCCATATCTCTGTGAGTTTGATGAAAAAATGCAACTGGTTCAAGAGTATTGCACATATCAATGCCAGTGCCTATGATAATGGGACCCGGACCCAAAACAATATCCCCCTCCATTTCTGATGGGGAGGGCGGTATAATTGTGGAGCAGTATTTTTTTGTAGAAATAAGAGAAAAAAAAAAAGTTTTCGAAAGATGACTAATGATTTCGAATTTAGCATGCTAATAAAAGCATCACAAAGCATGATACTTTGCCAAACTTCCTTCTGATCCAGAGTTATGGTAAACTATTAAACTTTTATACTTACCACATATATCTATGAAATAAAAGTACTGCCTATTTTCATGAGTTTACATTGCGGTAAATGTCCTAAAATTTCATGCACCAAAGTTTCTGGCAAAATAGCATTTTCTAAGGAGCAGCCTGATCAGTGTCTACACTGTTTGCCATTCTACTTAGCATTAAAAAAAAGACAAACAACTGCATAGAGAGCAAAATTTAGCCCAGAAATGTATGGAATAAAGAGTTCAAAATTTTAGGACATTTACTGTATCCAAGTGTTTATTTTATGAGCTGCATCGTGAAAAAAAACAACAAAAAAACACACAATGAAAAGAACACAGTTGTCTTGTTTGTCTCAAATATGATAAAGCCATCTGTGAAGTTTCATGAATATATTCCATACTGTTTAGAAGTTATGGCCCGGACACAATTTCTTTAGTACACACATACTCAGGGGTAAAGCTGATGGCCTGGACACAGTTCAAAACCTGAATTAGCCAGAGTTGTCTTCCTTATTTGCAACAGATTGTGTTGTGATTTACCCATCTGTGAAGTTTCATGAATATATTCTATATGGTTTAAGAGTTATGAGCCAGCCGGCCGGACAGGGGTAAAAATATCCTTCCACCGTTCTTCGAATGGGCAGGGGCATAATAAATGTAATAAAAATTTAAGAACATTTCCAAGCCAACTAAAATGCGCCAAAGTAATTCCACTCTTGTATACAAAGGCAGTTCCAAATCTGATCCCTCAAATAACTGTCCTATTTCAATCCTATCCACAATCTCCAAATATTTGTAAGCATGTAAATACGCATTTTATGAATTATTTACATAAATACAAACCAGTTAAGTCCATGAATCCCAATCCGTCTTTCATCAAAAGCAGCTGTCAGACCACTTTAGACCAACTCAATGGATACCTTGGATTGATAAGGGGGATTAAGTGGGCTCAATATTTATAGACTTTCATAAAGCTTTTGATGTTGTAGAGCATTTGATTCTATTGAAAAAGCTCACATTAAACAAAGTCATTAATGACTTGTAACTGTTTTTCAGAGAAAACAGATGTCCCCCAACTGTGAATTTTCCGTTTTTCTACTGCTTAATCTGCCTTGACCTTAAAAATAAGGCCAAGGTCACCAAAATCTAATCAGTTCTTTGTTATGTCCCAATTATATATCCATAAAAATTTGGTAAGAAACTAGTTCACAAGATATTGTGCAGACAAGAAAGTGTCACTCTGAGGCAGACGACAATGCCAATGGGATCTGCACCAAAATCAATATGTCCCCCTTACGGTAGATTGTGGGACATAATCAGTACAATGGTTTAGATCCTATTTTAGTGTTTGTTAGCAAGTTATTAATAAATGCGAAGGACTACAGGACTATGTAAAAGTAAAAATTGGGGTGCCTCAGGGCTCTATTCATGGCCCCACATAATGCTTATCTTTTATAAACAATATATCTCTCTTTACTAAATTCTGTTGTTTTTTTTTTACTGATGATGCAACATTTCACATGCACAGCGCCAAACTGTTAACTACTGAATATCATCTATAGACTAATGATGACATCCCCAAAACATGGGGCAGACAAAATAAAATGCATATACATTTTATTAAAACAACTTGCATGGTGGTGGGTACACTACAAAAGTCACACAACTTGCCTCAACTGTATTTGAAAATTGACAACCATGACATCACAAATATAACTGAACAAAAACCCTTGGGGCTCCATACTGATAACAACTTTACATGGCCAGCTCATATTGATCATCTATGTTTGGCATTCTCTTTGTTTGTGTTGAGGTTTTAAGGCCCTGTCAAACCAATGGGGTCATGTTGAGCATGGTCAGTTTATCTAGCTGGGCAGGATTAGTCTTCTACGTGGTTAACCAGTATTGTGCACATTCTTACACCAGAAACTGACAACTGCCCTTCTTGAATCAGCAGAAGGGAGCCAATAACTGTAGAAAATATTTCATGATCAATCACAATGAAAGAATGTTGCTGACCCGGCGGGGGTTGAACCCGCAATTTCCTGATACCAGTCGGACGTGCATCCAAATGAGCTACCGAGGCCAGCATTTCTTCCAAAATATTATTTCTAGGGCAGTTAGCTATCTATGTAATAACAGAGGCCCTAAAGAAGTTCTATCAGGGTTATTACATTATGCCTCTAATGGATTATGAATCCGTCACCAGGTCAGGTAAATCCGCAACCAATCTTGAACACATTCTCAAATTACAAAAATGCGTGGTCTACATTATACTACATGCTGACTACATTACACAGTCACAGACTATGTTTCAGGAACTAGAATGACAACCTATTCACAAGCAACTGACATATAATAAAATTGTTCTGACATACAAAGCCCTAAATAGCCAAATGCCGGAGTATATTACAAGTTTGTTAAGACCAATATCCAAGACTCATTGTTGTAGTCTGAGACCACTGGCTAATGGCACATTGATGGTTGCCAGGTCATGTACCTCTCTGTTACATGTGCAACTCAAAGACTTTAAAACTCATTTCCAGACTCTGTCAAACATGCATCAATGCTTATTTGTTTTATATGGTTTTAAAGCTGTTCTTTAATGCTTTTATTGGGGATATATCATTTTAACATTTAATAATCATGAAATAATTAGTTTTTAAAATGTTGACCTAGAAGCTTTTACAAACAGGTTTTGTGTGCCCACACATTTCATCTATATTATACATGTAAATGTGCCAAGAATGGTGTTTTAGCTGCCAGTGTTTGTGGGGGTCAGCATAGAAGTTCTCAACCTCGAGCTGGAGGAACTGTGCATGATGTTTGGACATTGGTCTCTGCTACATGTAAACTGTGCCTTGGACACAGTTCTAGGTTAAGGAATGCTTGTGATATGCAGTTTGTTTGAAAGAGTGATAGTTTTGTTAGTATGCACGTGTATGTTTGTATATATTTATTATAATTTACATATATGTTTTATAGAGGGCCACATGAGAGAACAGCCACTGTACTAAATGTGTTTTTATCCTCTTAAGATATTGTAAATAAATATTAAATAAATAAATAAAAAGGAGGCAAAAAAAAATTCTGACAGATCTACCTGACCTGAAAAGTATTCCTTCCTCTTAACCCTTGTCCTGTTGAACCCGGATATACGTTACCTTTGCAAACAATGTTTGCCATTCAGCATGTGAAGTTATATCAACAATCTGGATCAAGTAATCTGATTAGCTGAAAATTTGAAAAGGGAGTGGCATTTATTCAGCAAGGACAAGGGTTAAGAACATGGATACACTTGGTAGATTTTCTCTTTTTACAAGGGAGACAACTTTCATGGTTCCTGTTTGCATTCTTATACAGAAAGCTCCTTCTGAGAAGATGTCTACTTTAAAAAGGAAGAATCTGTTCCCTTTTCAGAAGGAAAAATAACTGTAGTTACCTCCCTTGAAAAAGTATGCAATTATACATGTATGAACCCCGGTCCTGTTGAACCCAGACATGCCCTGCCTTTGCAAACAGTGAAGATCCAGATCAGTTGGCTTCTTCACAGAAGCTGCCTCCCTTGAAAGAGTGTGCAGTCATCTGAACCCCGGTCCAGTTCAACCAAGACATGCCCTGCCTTTGCAAACAGTAAAGATCCAGATCTGCACTGTTTTTCAATCAGTATGTGAATTTATATCAACAATCTGGATCAAGTTATGTGATTGGCTGACAATTAGAAGTGGGCTAGACATCTTAACTCATTGTAGTCTGGAGGCCCCTAAAAAGGTAAATGGCAAACAGCGCAGACCCAGATCAGATGCCGCAGAATGTGGCATCTGATAAGGGTCTCCACTGTTTGCAAATAGTTTAACCATTTTTCCCTAGGAATATCTAAATCTCATAGCTGGACACACCTAGAATTGAAATTGGACTCTTCCTATATATAGTGTGTGGGAGTCTACTCAGTCTACAATGGGTTAATTCATTCAGCATGACAAAGGTTAAGATGGATTTTATCATGATGCAGCTCACATGCATAACTCTAGATAAAAAAGTATCCAGAATTTTTTTTTTTTTTTTTCATTTCTTAACAAAAACAAATTTTGTGGGTACTCTGCAGAAATTCCATATGTGAAATGCTTCTAATGAGTACAGTAAATGTCCAAAAGTTTTGAACACTTTTCCCTATTTCTGGCCTAAATTTTGCTTTTTTTATGCAGTTGTTTCTTAAAATACTTAGTGGAATCGGAAAACAGTGTCTGCGCATATGCCATTCTGTCTGAAATTTTGGTGTGCAAAATTTTAAGACATCTGCCATACCCACAAAATGTAGCATGTTTTCATGGAGAAATGAGAAAAGATATCAATCCTTTTTGTTTGAAATAAAAATTCCTAGCTAGTATTCTACTTAAATCTATATCAGACTGTTATCCGCAGACAGGATTCCTGTCAGGTCAATAACCACCCGATATAGACAAGTAGAATGCTAGCTGGAAAGTGCCATATTTTGAGCTATGTATGTGCAGATAAAATAAATGTTAGGAGAATAAAAGATCTGGCGCTACAAAATGAGTACATTGAAGCTAGTTTAAGATCTTAGTATACAGAAGAGTTAGCGTATTAGTAGAGGAACAAACACCACACCACACAATACCTGGAGAATTATTGGTGGTCCCACGCTGGGAATAAAATTACGCTCATCTTTTAGCTTCTTCTTAGCCATAAACTCCTCATCAGAACTCTATATATACATGTATCAACATATATCAGTTGCAATGTACTACTAAAAAAAAACAGTACCTCATCAAATACAGCTGATTAGAAAAGTAAACAAAATGCCTTCACTGCAACACCCACATAATGCTGACGCCGGGTCCAAGGCAGCGTTACATGGCAAAATGTATATTGGGCTGCGGCTGAAAATGACACCGGTCATAAAAGAAAATGTGTAATATTTGTCTTCACCATTTTGCATATTTTCAGACCATAATGTTTTGAATTTAACCTATTGTTAACATCAAATAAACAGATTATCGATGCTTGTTGTTGTTTTTTTCATTTATAATCCCCTTGTTGATCTATCACATATTAAAAGTGTCTAGGTGAAAAATAAATCACATACTGCTTTCCTGCTTCCTGGGTTATTATGCACACACAAAAAATATTATGACTGTGGATAACAATCTACCTCTTATAAAAATACTGTGAGGTGCGTGATGACATTATCATTGGGATTTGTCTCGATGGTGTTTTGGGGCTCGTCTTAACTATGTTATGCATTATCAGCAAACACTAATATTGTATTCCATTTATTATGATTAATAATTTATAGTCTCTTTATTTCTATTTTTTTTTTTTTCTTTCATCACTGTCACTCGAGTTCATATTGTTCATATTGAGAACTACTCATTAACTGCATTATACTGGTATCTGCGGTAAAATGATCAGCATTATATCGTCTTTGCCGTGTACTAAGTTATTTTTCAATGAAAACATATTTATGCTGTGGCAGCTCATTATAAATATTTTCATAGGTTCATGTTTCATTGGAAAAATAAGAAATACATTACATATCTGAAGAGCTTTTTTTATTTTATGTGGAAAATAGAATACACAATACAGTAGAACTTCAATGGCTCGAACCCCGAAGGCTCGTTTACCATGGATGAGTCGAACACGTTCTTGAGTCCGCAGGGATTTCCTCCAAATACGATATACGGATAATTTAGGGACATTTTCTTCTTTTATCTTGCAAATGTATGCTGTGTGCACTCATTAGAATTGCCTCAATGAGGCAATTCTAATGAGTACACACAACATACATTTATAATATACTGGTAGAACACTGAAAAGATATCCCACAATTATCTCCGTTATGCCTCCTGGTATGGCACTAATAGTAACCCTCCGTGGCTCAAACTACCGCTGTCTCGAACAAATTTTCACGGTCCCAAAGGGGTTTGAGCCATCGAAGTTTGACTGTACCTTGGAGAAAATATTTCCCTTATAATGCTATCATGCCTTGTGATACATACTGTAAAGGTAAAGCAACATCACAAAACTTTATAAAACAATCTGAAAAAAAAATATTTTATACATTTGACTCTTCGTTATCTTGACCTCGCTTATCTCGACTAACCGCTTATCTCAAAGTGAAAATCTTGTCCCTGACTAAACATGAAAATCTTACAATAGATAAAAAATATTGCGGAAAGAAGAAATTGCTCCTCAGGAGTAATTTCTCCTCTTTACCACAATATTTTCGATATCTCTCTAAATTCAAGGGTCCAATTATATATATATATATATATATATTTGTTAAATGTTGTTGTTCGAATTATTATTTCCTCAAGTCTGCAAATCTGATATGTCGAGGTACAGATATCTCGAAGTATTTCAGAGAGTCCCTTGGAATTCGAGATAACGAGAGTCGACTTAATGTTAATACACACCAAGTTTTATCCCTGGAGCTCCACCGTTAGGACTAGAATTGATATAGTTTTGCTAAAGCCTAGCAAATGGTAAAGACTTACAGCAACGGTTAAAATCCCTGCAGCGGTGTAGGAGACAGCATAGCAGAAAACACAAAGGTCAAATTTGACCCCTAACCTAGACTATCAGAAAGAGATGTGGCTTTGTGCAAGTCCAGCACATGGGAAAGCATAAATTTAATCTGGGCTCAGTTGTTAAAAGCATTACAAGGATAAGTTGGATGATGATTTGGTCTTTTGTATCCCTTTCAACATTAAGTCATATTGAGATGATGGATGATAATTAAAGGCTCTGTGCAGTGAAACTGCTTATAGTCATGAATTGAATTCAGTCTCCAGTGGGATTAGAATCCGGGGCCTCATGATCTATAATCAAGAGCGCAAACCACTCAGCCTCCCATATGCTTCTGTTTTTTATTATTAATTCTTTTAGGGGATTAGGAAAAAAATGCAATATTTTGTATAAAAAAAATGTAATAATAAGCTACAAGCATGTACTTACATCATCAGTATCACTACTCAGATCTAGAATGGGAATACCATACTCATCATTGTATGGCATAGGATATGAGACACTCTCTCTATGTGTCAGCTTCTCTTCCTCATGACTCTCTTCAACTGTTTCTGTAAAATATACCAGTTTTAATACTTAGCATTTTGGGTAAAAATTTCAGCAGCTTCAGACGACAATTTGAAATATTTTTTTTTACACTGTGTTTTCCAGAAAATAGGCTTTAAAATTTCATGCAAATTGTGTCCAGATGAAACAATATTTAAATTCAAAACTTATGAAAGACACCAGATTGAGGAATCCCTGAGACCCGTATTTTCCAACATTGAGGACAAAAGTCATCACGAAAACACACCTATATAGTTTTGACCCCCTTAAACCAGATTTTTATACAGTAAAACTGGGGTTTACAGGAGTATACATTAATTTTCTTATTTCTGCTCGAAGACATAGATTGTGGGTACTCATTAGAATTGCCTCATTGAGGTGGTTCTAATGAGTACCCACAATCTATGTTTTGAGCAGAAATACGAAAATTACCAGAATTTTTCATCTGAAAGTTTTCATTTTTTGGTGGTAAAATTCTCAATATATTTGAATAGGCATGTTTTCATAATGTAAATATGGAGACCTTCCCAAGATACCAGATAAAGGTTTAATTACATGAAACAATAAAACAAAAATGTGCTTTTACAAATAAGGCTAGAAAAAAAATCCATGAAATATCAAGCATTAATTTCTCAATACAAGATTGCCAACTGCAATTTTTTAATGAAGTTATGGTAAGTATCCTAAAGTTTTGCACACCAATGTTTCTGACAAAAATGGCATATGCAAACAGAAAGGACCCAGATAAGACTAATGGAGCAGTCTGATCAGAGTCTACACTGTTTGCAATTCTACTAAGTATTTTCAGAAACAATTGCATACATTTAGCAAAATTTAGGCGTAAAATATGTGGAATAGTGTTCAAAATTTTAGGACATTTACTGTAATACAACTACTCAGAAACTTACCAGATTTTGGAATAGCACCTAAAGCTGTCTCTTCTGTCACAGATTCTGTAAACAAACAATACATAAACAATATAAAATTACTTAGATAAGTTTATCATACATGTTATAAGCAGATGATGTTCTTTTAATATTAATTTGTATTATACTTTATTTTCCCCTAAAACTAGCACAGCTCAATGTAAGGTGCTTTTTTTCAACCAAAATGGTTAACCCATTGTATACTGAATAGACTCTCCCACACTATATATTGGAAGAGTCCAATTTCAATTTTAGGTATTCCTAGAGAAAAATGGCTAACTATTTGCAAACAGTGGAGACCCTGATCAGATGCTGCATTCTGCGGCATCTGATCTGGGTCTGCACTGTTTGCCAATTACACTTTTACGGGTCTCCCAAATATAATGGGTTACCTATAGCATGTGTTTTCATGGAGAAATAAAGAAAATACTACCCTGTTACTCCCTCTCATATAGAATTATGCCTAGGATGGCATATATGAAACATATCTTTAGATGATCTGCATTACTGTATTTAAAAAAGACAAATCTGAGCAAACAGTGTAGACCAAGATCAGATGATGTATCATGTAGTGTATGATCAGGCTCTACAGTTTGCAACTTGTCCAGCAATTCTGACACACATCGACATATAGGAAACTGACTTGCTCAAATTTTAGTACAAAGTATGGAAAAAAGAAGAACAGGTTCATTTTTGGGTCGATTGTTTACAATGGAGCCATAATATACAAACGCCAAAACTTCCTTAAGGTGGTTGTCCATTTGATTAAAACTGACCAATAAAATGAAACCAGGCGTAAGACGAAATCCGGGTAACGGTTATTTATAGTCAAGCTTTTCTTGTCGCTGTGATGTTAGAGTGCTGTAAAACCTAGACAGGCACATTTGAGACATTGGTAAACAGTGCAGATCCAGATCAGAATGCAGCATCTGACCAGGGTCTGCACTGTTTGCTTAAATTACAGGAAATTAAGGATTTAATGAAACAGTCTTAAGTCCCTGTTCACAACCATTTTCCCAGCCTACACTCAATCATCCCATCAGTGCTGTCAGTGGTTTGATTGCTACCTGTTGATGCATTTAACCCTTGCCTTGCTGAATAAATTAAGATGCCAAGCCCACTTCTAATTTCCAGCCAATCAGATTACTTGATCTGGGTTTTTGACAGAAATTCACATATTTAATGACAAACAGTGCAGATCCAGATCAGTTGGCTTCTTCAGAAGCCAACTGATCTGGATCTACACTGTTTGCTAAGACAGGGCATGTCATGTTCAGTAAGAGAAGGGTTTAAATTGCTACATGAGTGGCAATATAAAGAGTGATTAGATACCTCACTGCCACCATTTTCCAAAGAGCAGAAATGAGTACTGTATTTTTCCTAAATATTTGGCCATTCTAACTCTGTGGCATACTTGTCTTAAATTTTGAATACCCGTTGATGTCTAAAACTGCTGGATAAGTGGCAAACACCCAGTAGTTTGTTTTATTCGGGCTTTATATTGCTTTCAACAATCTTTCAGTCATGCAAACAGGGCAGAACAGATGCTACTTACAACTTGTTGATGTATCTAAACTAAATGGATGAATGGCAAACAGTGTATACCCTGATCAGACACTGCATTCTCTGGCATCTGATCTGGCTCTACAAAATTTATTCAAATCTATTTGTCAAAATATTTATAGTACATGTATATATGTTATATGTACACAATAGTTTCAGTGTAGGAATGAGTACCATTTGTACCAAAAATATTCAGACCCCTTTTGACACTTGTCCAATACCCAGTAAGCATTCTATATAAATCTATAGCGGGCCATTATCAGCCTGTCAGGGTAGCTGACGGGATAATGGTCTGCTATAGATTTATAAAGAATGCTAGCTGGGAATATGGGCCTTGCCATGCGAAAACGTGTCTTAGGGCAGACAGTGAAAGCCCAGATCATCCTGTGCAGCTGTGCTCAGTAACAGAATCATTGGACACTGCAGACTGTATCAATGGAGAACAAATGCCTGGATGAGACACTGCCCATCTGAATCTGTGCATTTTGCACATGCTAGAAGACACATTTTTGCTTGGCAAGGCCATTTGAACAATTCCATTTCATTACCTGGTGATGTGTAAAAATGACTGGATAAGTGGCAAATTGTGTAAACCTAATCAGATGTCACATTCTGTTGCATCTGATCTGGATCTACAGTTTGGTCAGGTTTGTCTATCCAAATACTTAGGGTACATATGATATATATAGCTCATTGCTCACAGTTTAGCAACTTACAGCGTTTAGGCAAGAGAAAATTATCTGATTCTTATCAAGATTTTAGAAAAAAATGGTGTGGAAAGGGTGGATTCTGTTTGTTTTTTTTTATTATTATTTTTAATTTCTGGGCCATCCAATGAGGATGGTAAATCATAACCTCATTTTAATACTTTCATAATAAATAATTTATTTGCAATTCTTAAAAGTGTTATTAAATCAGTTTTTAATATAAGTCCAATTGTCTCTGAAAAGATTTTCCACCTCAAAATTACATATTTGGTCAGGTTTTTCAGGGCTGGTGGGGAAGTGAATCTCATATTAATTTTCTCTGGCCAAACAGGTCATTACATGTACTTACTTTCGCTGTCAATAGTGCGAGCAGTCCCTGCTTCTATATCAGACACCCAGTCCCAGTCTGTCTGTGTGTCCAATGAAACAAAGGTCACTTCACGACCATCATATGTTCTTCTTTTATTAGTTTCACGCTGAGCTGGACTTCTAGTCCTAAACATTCTATAACACAAAGAATATAACATTATTGGGTGAATATTACCTTAGTTCAGGGCTCTGGAAAACAAAAAATAGCCGGTCTGGACCGAAAATAAGAATCCCGGACCGGTTTCAAACACCAAAGACACTAATAATTCGGTCCAACAGATTTGTGCCGCGAACAGCATTTTTCCCCAAACCAACCAATTTTCACGAATCGATGATATCTAAAAAATCACAAACCATCAAGTCTTCCCAACTAACAACGTCCGCGCACCTTTTAAATGCGTAATTATGGTAAATAAACGGCACTAAACGGTCATTTGACATGTATATTGGAGAGGTCAGATGAATAACAGCAACCTACCACAACACAAATTAATTTCATCATTATCCAAAAATTGTCAAAAAATCAACACTTCACTGTCCTTTTTTCAGTAAAATGTGATTAACACGAATCATCAATGATGGTAGTCTGATAATTAATCCATTTGTGTGACACGTGTGAATACACTGAGACTGCAAAACACCAGGTGCAGTCCACATGTCCAAAAGATCAAAGGTCGCTTTAATCCCAACTGAGAGTGATTAAAGACGCACCTGTTTTCTTCCTACTTTTTTTTTATTGTTTAGTTCAACATGGTTTGAAGTTTGGTGGTCCCCGATATGATAAATTAATTCCCAAATCGTATAGGTCCTGATCAGACATCGCATACAATGGCATCTGATCTGCATCTTACTGTTTGCTTTTTTTTTTTTTTTTTTTTTTTGATGGCCATAACACGTGAGTATAAATCAAGGTAGATTTCACAGTAAAAATAAGTAATGCACCACTTGTGCTAGACAAAGACTGGTCAGTGCTTAAAATTTAAGCAGTCTGGTCCGAAAACTGCATTAGACCTGATTAGGTCCACAAAAGTCATTTCGTTCCATCTCTCCTGTTTCCCACCGTCTTCGCGCTTACACACACAAGACGGGAATCAGTTGTTTATAAATAGTTAATCTAGGAAATCCCCGCGGAGGTGGAAATAACAACAAAACTGTCTAGTTTTTTTTTTTTTTTTTTTTTTTTTTTTTACATACATGACTGTATTTATTGATGACCCCATCCTTGTTATACCCGGACTTCCCTGATATAATGGAGTTAAGGTGTATTATTTAAAAGATTTATAGGACTGCCAATTGCCATTTGTTTTCATGACAGGTAATATTATATTTTCACTTTGGAAAATGGCTCATTGATGACATCATCGTCATCGGCTGGACCGATTCAGATTTCAGAATTTCCAGAGCCCTGCTCTAGTTGGGATATCAAAAGGACACAAGCTCACATTCGCTGATATCCCAACAAGGCACAATGTTCACCAATATCAGTGCAATAACCATTTTAGTACATAGCTACAAAGTCAGCCTAAAAATAGGCTTTTTCATAATCTAAAATTCAGAGCCTGCACAAATGCGTGACAAATTTTGCACAATATTATTGCCTTAAGAAGTCATAGAGAAGGCAACGTTATGTAATGTAACATTCAAAGGCATCAGAGTAAGCCAGCAATATCAAATAAGCATGCTGATATCGAGCCAACTAACCCTGCAATATCAAATAAGCATGCTGATATGGAGTCATATCTCCACATTTGCTTCTTGGACTGTTGCACACTTTTAATCATTCAATACATGTATTTATAGTTATATAATACATTATTAGCAGGTTAATCCTTAAAATGCCAAGAAAACCTGCATCTGAAAATTTCGTCTGTTTATGTCGTCTGCTGAATATTCTTGCAAACTTTTCAAACCTACATGTATTTTTGCATACAGGCAAACACTGTGGACCATGATCAGACTGCTCCTCTAGGAGCAGTCTGATCTGGGTCCACACTGTTTGCAAAAATGACTTTTAAAATCACAAGCAGATGACAAAGCAGACGACGTGATTGGCAATTTAAGGGTTAATAGCTCAAGATAAGGGGAGCATTTTTGAAGATAATTTTTGTTATTTTTATACCAAAACATATTATATTGTAGGTACTTATTAGAATGGTCTTACTAGAGTTACTCAAATGAGTACCCATACATGAGCCACCAGATCAAGCAAAAAAATGCCTTTGTTCATAATCATGCATAATTATGTGGACAGTGATGGCCCGGATTAGTCTGAGCATGATCCATAAGTACCAATAAGAAGTAATGAGAGAAAAAAATATTCTTATTTCTCCACAAAAACATATGTGAGATGTGAGATGCTTCTAATGAGTTCCCACAACATATGTTTTTGTGGAGAAATAAGAAAAATATCATTACCTTTTGGGTTGAAAAAGGGCATTTGCTCTTTTCATACAGAATCACTGGATACTATAGATAATGTCAATGACAGGCAAAGGCTCTGTTGAGTCTCTATAGACTTTTTTCATGCTCAACTCACCTCAGCATGAAATTTCACATGGTCATCAAAATAAAAATACCAAAAATTTAAAATAATTTTCATGCTCAACTCAGCTGAGTTGAAAATGAAAGAAGTTTCAAAACTTTGTCATTATTTAAAGATTTATAAACAAAACAAATTTCATGCTCAGCTGAGTTGAGCATGAAAATAGTTTTATAACCTCGGGGCCCAAATCTGCACATTTTCTGTATACTGAAAGACACCTTTTTACATGACTCTGTCCATATGTTTCAATGAAAAAATGATAAAAAAAATCTCTGAACCCATTTACATAGAGTGGACTTTTCTATCCCAACTCTTTGGACCAGTCTTTTTCCAATAGGAGGTTGTCTGGCTAGTTTTTATTATTACTACATTTAATAGAAATTCCTTTATTTAATGCAAACAGAGTAGACCCTAAACAAGACACCAAGTTCTGTGGAATCTGATCTGAGCCTGCACTTGTCATTACTCTTTTGGGTTTAAGCAGATGAGAGATTTTTCAGGAGAGGCAAAGATTTGTTTGAACTAGAAAATTTACTACTGAGTCAACATTGTTACGGTCATGTTGAACCTACTCACACTTTTCCTTGGCAGGCTTCTTCTCAGTGGTTAACCAGCATTTGTGCACATACTTTCACAAGTAATATACTATTGCCCTTCTTAAATCAGCAGAAGGGGAAAATGACTGTAGAAATCACTTCATGATTAATCGCCATATATATGGTCAAGCAGGATTCAAACTTGCGACCCCTGGATCTACGGTTAGACGTACTACTGACTGTGCTATGAAGCCCGCTTAAGGAAGGCAGACATCTAAGAATGGTGCACTGTGGGATAGCTATGACTGTATGCATATATCTTTTGAACCAGCAGGAACTTTTACATGGGTTTTTTAATAATGTTCGCATCATAACAATAAATCTAATTTGAAATACATTGCACATGTATTCTTAAATTAGGTGATTTGTTATCTTTTATTGACATGGAGTTTTGTTGTTGATATTAACTTGTTTTTTTGTTGTTGTTTTTTTTTTTGTTGTTTTTTTTCATCACTACAGAAATAGAGCTGACAGGGAGGTACTTATGTTCAAACTTAATTAAAAAATATACACTTTAATGCAAAACAAAGTTAATCCATTTTAATCTAGAGAACCCCAAAAGGTAACTGACAAACAGTGCCGACCACAATTAGATTCCACAGAATGCGGCATCTGATCAGGGTCCACACTGTTTGCAAATACTTTTGCCATTGTTCTCTGGGAATAGCCAAATCACATGGCCTGACATACCGGCACCTAAAATTAAAATTTAACTTCTCCAATATATTGTGTGGGGGAAGTTTATTCAGTCTAGCATAGGTTATCTTACAAAAAGTCAGTTTACAAGCAAGACATATACATACATGTCAACCTTACCTTTCTTTTACTTCAGTGAAAGACACACGTCTGCCTAGTTTCTTGTCATCTTCAAAGTCCTCATCATCAGAATAGACCTCAGGACGAAAGCCTCTGATAATTCTAGGTCGAGCACTGTTTTCCCCAAGACGATCAAAGGTGTTCGAACCTAAAAATACAACATGATTAAGTTAAAAGTACAGCATAATAATTCTATAAGTACAACTACATATGTTTGCACTTAACCCTAGTCATGCTGAACCCGGATATATCCTGCCTTTGCAAACAGTGTAGATCCAGATCAGTTGGCTTCTTCAGAAGCCAACTGATCTGGATCTGCACTGTTTACCATTAAGTATGTGAATTTATAGCAATAATCCGGATCTAGTAATTTGATTGGCTGAAAATTAGAAGTGGGTGTGGCATCTTAATTTATTCAGCAGGACAAGGGTTAAAATTGACTACATTAATAACTATACACAAGTCTGACAACATTCCTTTGAATATTCTCTTACGGTATATGTCCTAAAATTTCGAACACCTAAGTGTCTGGCAAAATTGGCATATGCAAACAATGCAGACCCAGATCAGTCTGATCAGGGTCTACACTGTTTGCCATGCCACTAAGCATTATCAGAGACAGCTGTATAAAAAGCAAAATTTAAGCCAAAAAAAGAATGGAATAAAGTTTTTGAAATTTTAGGACATTTACCGTACACGGAACACTGTAATAAAATGAACAATGTCGCATATCTTATATTGTTGTTGCCAAGTCAAATAGTCGTATTTGCGATATCTTAACTTTTCAGGAGAAAGAAAAAACTTTATAGCTTTTGCTAGACGTGACCAATATTTATGAAATTCGGACAGTATTGTATTTAGTGACATCCAAATTCACTGCTATAGCTATTCTAATCTTACAGATGAGAATTCATACCATCTTTCAACTAAATCACTAGAGTTACAACAGTTTGGTACATTTTTTCTCGAGTTACGATGTTTATTAAATGCTTAGAATGCATCAAAACATCGCATCTCGGTAGAGAGACTACATATAGAGAGACTACATAAACTATACAAAAATATGGTCTAAATGCTCATAACTCAAGGCTTTAAGGGGGTTCTTATTGGCCTCAAGGTACGAGAATTTGAGAGAAGGCGCGCTGAATAGCAGGTATTCCTGTGTTGCCAAAAAGTCATTTTGGCAAAAAATGGAGTTACGAGATTTTGACTCTGCAACGACGATATGTTCTGTGAAAAGGGACACAGCAGACTCCATTTTATTGAGTCAGTTCATGTGTAGTACTTGGTTATGCTATGCTGCACATGCCCTCTAGACACAAATTGAGCAGAACACTGTTTTCCATATACAGTCGACTCTTGTTATCTGGAATTCCAAGGGACTCTCTGAAATACTTCAAGATATCCGTACCTGGACATATCAGATTTGCAGCACTGAGAAAAAAATAATTCGAGCAACCACATTTAACAAATATATATTTAATTGGACTCTTGAAGTTAGAGATATACTGAAAATATTGTGGAAAAGAGGAGAAATTGCTCCTTAGGAGCAATTTCTCCTCTTTCCTCTTTCCCACAATATTTTTTTTTTACAATATTCTCCTCTTTCCCACAATATCTTTTTTACCTGTTGTTAGATTTTCATGTTTAAGCAGGGACAAGATTTTCACTTCGAGATAAGCGGTTATTCGAGATAAGCAAGGTCGAGACAATGAGAGTCAACTGTAGCTGACCATTTCTGTACTAATTCTTAACCCATTGTAGACTGAATAGACTCACCCACACTGTTGATTGGAAGAGTCCAATTTCAATTTTAGATATGTCTGGCTATGAGATTGAGATATTCGTAGAGAAAAATGGATAAACTACATGTATTTGCAAACAGTGAAGACCCTGATCAAATGCCGCATTCTATGGCATCTGATCAATGCACTGTTTGGCAATTACCCTTTTCAGGGTCTCCCAATTACAATGGGTTAAAGCTTGGTTCACAACTGAAGCAGGAGACATTCAAAATATTTTTTTAACTGGAAAGTTTAGCTGGATATTACCAGTAAATCATCTACTACAGGCAGATGATTTGCAAGAACTTGTCTGATCTTTTTTTTTTCTAAGAAAAATACTGCTTGACAGTAACTGTCAAGCAATATTTTTCTTGGAGAAAAAATTAAGAATATTATCTACTGCTGATGTGACTGGCAACTTAAGGCCTAAAATAAATGAAAAACAATAACAAAAATTCAGAAGAAAAATAAATAGAAAAGAACAATACTTATTATCTCCACTGGGTATAGCCTAAAATAACAGGCATTGTCTCCTATTCTCAAATTTAGTGCAGAATGGCAGTAATCTTTTCCACAATTACTGCCAAATGCCCCTAGGGGCGTTCTAGGCAGTAAAATATCCTTTAATATTTTTTATCAATTCAATGCATTTATTTAATATCAACTTTCATGATGTCACAAGCCAGCTCTAGCAACCAGTTTTGATGTCTTGATGATGTTGACGTCAGTTGACTCTGACACCATTAAACGTTGATGTCATTTAACGTTGGCAACACTTATGATGTCACAGAATTAAATCATTTTGATAAGTTAACGTAAATAAAATCTTCAGCCTATAAAAATCTCTGAATATATTTTATTTAGAAATGACTTACTGTTTTATTTCAATTTTGTTATTCTGTACTGAAATATTGCTACCCTCTGTCACTAATTAGAGATGTAGTTCAACAGAAGCCGGGGAGATAAATCATGACTAAATATAGACAGTAGCAGGGGAAGTAATGAAGAAAACTCAGCAAAGAGTTACCTAACTTGTGCAGTAACTGGTCCTTGGCTGATCAAGGGAAATAACTCTAAACAATATTTCTGATTTAGCCAGCCTTTAAACTTTTGTTGTTTTTTTTTTTTTTTTTTTTGGAAGCAGAGTAGGGGAGGGGTGTTACAAAACATAATTAAATCTCAAGTCTAGAAATTTTGTGGGGTATTAGGATGATGGAAGAGAATTTATGTATGTCATAGAGATGTGATTTTTGTTCATTTGGCTCAATGCTGCTTTAAATGGATTCATGACCAGTGCATTTAAATATTGCTTTCTTTTATATCTGTAATAAGGATAACCATTTCCATTTGTAAAATCAGGAAAACCATTTTCATCTATAAAATGCATAGTACTTGATTAGGATGAGTATTTGGTGATATTTTGGGATAGTATTCTCAAGTTTTCCATAACCCCCACCCCCCTCCACACACACACACACACACACACACACACACACAGAGTAACTGTCAAGCAATCTTTTTCTTGGAAAAAAAAATAAGAATATTATCTACTGCTTATGTGACTGGCAACTTAAGGCCTAAAATAAATGAAAAACAACAAAAACAAAAATTCAGAAGAAAAATAAATAGAAAAGAACAATACATTTATCTCCACTGGGTATAGCCTAAAATAACAGGCATTGTCTCCTATTCTCAAATTTAGTGCAGCATGGCAGTAATCTTTCCCACAATTAATGCCAAATGCCCCTAGGGGCGTTCTAGGCAGTAAAATATCCTTTAATATTTTTTATCAATTCAATGCATTTATTTAATATCAATTTTCATGACGTCACAAGCCAGCTCTAGCAACCAGTTTTGATGTCTTGATAATGTTGACGTCAGTTGACTCTGACACCATTAAACGTTGATGTCTTTGTTTGTTTGTGTTGAGGTTTTACGGCCCAGTCAACCCAATGGGGTCATGTCGAGCGCGGTCAGTTTACCTAACCACACGTTTACTGGGCAGGCTTAGTCCTCTAAGCGGTTAACCAGTATTGTGCACATTCTTTCGCCAGAAACTGACAACTACCCTTCTTGAATCAGCGGAAGGGAGAGAATGACCGTCATTTAACCTTGGCAACACTTATGATGTCACAGAATTAAATCATTTTGATAAGCTAATGTAAATAAAATCTTCAGCCTGAATAAATCTCTGAATATATTTTATTTAGAAATGACTTACTGTTTTATTTCAATTTTGTTATTCTGTACTGAAATATTGCTACCCTCTGTCACTAATTAGAGATGTAGTTCAACAGAAGCTGGGAAGATAAATCATGACTAAATATAGACAGTAGCAGGGGAAGTAATGAAGAAAACTTAGCAAAGAGTTACCTAACTTGTGCAGTAACTGGGCCTTGCCTGATCAAGGGAAATAACTCTAAACAATATTTCTGAATTAGCCAGCCTTTTAACTTTTTTTTTTTTTTTTTTTGGAAGCAGGGTAGGGGAGGGGTGTAATAACTTAAGTTACAAAATATAATTAAATCTTAAGTCTAGAAATTTTGTTGGGTATTAGGATGATGGACGAGAATTTATGCACATCATAGTGATGTGATTTTTGTTCATTTGGCTCAATGCTGCTTTAAATGGATTCATGATCAGTGCATTTAAATATTGCTTTTTTTTTATATCTGTAATAAGAATAACCATTACCATTTGTAAAATCAGGAAAACCATTTTCATTTATAAAATGCATAGGACTTGATTAGGACGAGTATTTGGTGATATTCTGGGATAATTTTCTCAAGTTTTCCATATACCCCACCCCCCTCCACACACACACACACACACACACACACACACACAGAGTAACTGTCGAGCAATCTTTTTCTTGGAAAAAAAATAAGAATATTATCTACTGCGTATGTGACTGGCAACTTAAGGCCTAAAATAAATGAAAAAGAACAATAACAAAAATTCAGAAGAAAAATAAATAGAAAAGAACAATACATTTATCTCCACTGGGTATAGCCTAAAATAACAGGCATTGTCTCCTATTCTCAAATTTAGTGCAGCATGGCAGTAATCTTTTCCACAATTACTGCCAAATGCCCCTAGGGGCGTTCTAGGCAGTAAAATATCCTTTAATATTTTTTATCAATTCAATGCATTTATTTAATTTCAATTTTCATGACGTCACAAGCCAGCTCTAGCAACCAGTTCTGATGTCTTGATGACGTTGACGTCAGCTGTGACACCATTAAACGTTGATGTCATTTAACGTTGGCAACACTTATGATGTCACAGAATTAAGTCATTTTGATAAGTTAATGTAAATAAAATCTTCAGCCTATAAAAATCTCTGAATATATTTAATTTAGAAACAACTTACTGTTTTATTTCAATTTTATTCTTATGTACTGAAATATTGCCACCCTCTGTCACCAATCAGAGATGTAGTTCAACAGAAGCAGGGGAGATAAATCATGACTAAATATAGACAGTAGCAGGGGAAGTAATGAAGCAAACTTAGCAAAGAGTTACCTATCTTGTGCAGTAACTGGTTCTTGGCTGATCAAGGGAAATAACTCTAAACAATATTTCTGAATTAGCCAGCCTTTTAACTTTTTTTTTTTGGAAGCAGGGTAGGGGAGAGGGTGTAATAACTTACAGTTACAAAACATAATTAAATCTCGAAATTTTGTTGGGTATTAGGATGATGGAAGAGAATTTATACACATCATAGTGATGTGATTTTTGTTCATTTGGGTCAATGCTGCTTTAAATGGATTCATGATCAGTGCATTTAAGTATTGCTTTTTTTTATATCTGTAATAAAGATAACCATTTCCATTTGTAAAATCAGGAACCCCCCCCACCTCCCCCCCCCCCCAAAACACACACACACACACACAATAAAAAAAAAAAAAAAACAAAAAAAAAAACATGCAAATTTGAGAATTTACAATTATATATTTAAATTAAGAATTCTGAACATAACAAGAGAATTCCATCCAATACAACAAAATTCTGCCAAATAAAAGAAATTCTGAACATACAACAAAAGAAAATTCTGCAAAAAAAAAAAAATAAAAAGACAAAAGAAAAGAAAAATGGAACAAGTTTGAGAATTTCTAACAAGTTTCAGAATTTGTAACAAAAAGAAGTTTTAGAATTCTGAACATAATAACAACAAAACAGTCAATTAAATTCTGCAAAAGCAAAAAAAAAGTAAAAAAAAAAAATAAAGACCCTAATGCTTGCCTTGCTGAATATATTAAGATGAGTCCACTTCTAATTTCCAGCCAATAAGATTACTTGATCCGGGTTTTCGATAGAAATTTATATATTTAATGACAAACAGTGCAGATCCAAGCCAACTGATCTGGATCTACACTGTTTGCTAAGACAGGGCATTTTGTGTTTAGCAAGAGAAGGGTTAATTAAAATTGTTTGTTATCCCATGTGCATGCTGAGCGCTTGACAACATTATACATGTATGTACCATATTTACCATAAGTATTCAGATAGACAGGCCTGATAAAATAGTAGTGTTGGAAACTGGCCAGAATTTCATAGCCGTACATCCATTTTGTAAAACCAACTGATTATTGACTAATAATCAACTTGTAGAAAATATATTCGTTCTTATTTTAGCCCTCTTCTAGGTACTAATTCAAAACTCCAGATCGATAACAGGGGTATCCAGATAATAATTTTCTTATTTCCCAATGAAAACATAGATTGTGGGTACTCATTAGAATGAGGCACTTCTAATGAGTACACACAACATATGATTTCGCGGAGAAATAAGACAAATATTTACCTGAAACCTACTCTTATCTAGATCTATGCACAACATATGTTTTCATCGAGAATCACGGCACTGCTAATGAATACCCACAACATATGTTTTCATGGAGAAATATCAGTAATGTTTTGGTTGAAACAAGTGCCTTATTTCAGGCTATTTACCAAATTTCTTCTCCTTTATTGACCACAAAACTAGAATGACCCAAACAGACAGTTTAGAATTTCATCTTTTTTATTTATAAGTGTGAAGCAATGTGGAATTATAGTGTAAAACAAAAGCTTCTCTTGCCTTGCAATAGTTGCAAAAAACCAGCCTAAACAAACGTGAAAATATAGCTGAGATCGAATGTAGATTTTGCGTAAAGTGTAAGCCTTTTCTCATTAGCGATCACTAGCGAACGATATAAACATTTTGCTGTCTGTACTGTATGCTGATACATAAATATTTCAAAGGAGAAGATCTGTACAGCATTCCTAAGACTTATTTCCAGGGATTTCTTTTCCTAACATGTCCGAGTATTAAGGCAACGTGTCAACAATGGGTAAACAAAAAATTTTGTTTTTTAACAAGGGTCTTATCACCTTTGTATCTCTTGTGTTTATAACCTGTAAATGTCCATTGTAATATAGATTAATGATCAGGGCCCAGTTGTTCAAAGCATCTTTAGCTTAACAAGCTCGTTAGTGGTCAAAATGTTAACTGTTCTAGTAAGTACAATATCTAATTCACAGCTATTTTTGCTGAAAAAAATGTGGGTAGCTTTTGCAAATGCAAAAGCTACTCACATTTTTCAGCATAAATATTAGCATATATGCCATATTTGATGATCAAAGTTTTAACGATATGTTAATTAACAACAAAGTTAGTTTTGAACAACTGGGCCCTAAAATAAAACGCAATCAAGGTCCCAAAATAATGTAACACTTTATATTTTAGGCTTTATGTATTGTATTTACTCTAAACATTAGATACCTATTACTTACTATTCCTACCATATTTGACCCAATTACTGCACTTTGTGCTTAGTTGTTTTTTTTTGTTTTGTTTTGTTTTGTTTTTTTTCTTCAAAATTACTGGAAAAACTGGCAGTAAAATAACCACCTAATAAGAATGCTTTTTAAAGAAAGATCAGCAGAAGACTTCATGAGAGAATTATTTAATGATGCTAATGCGATTTTTTTCTTCTGATTTCCTTTATAAAAGCATGTGTTATTGGTACTCATTTGAATTGCCTCAAGAAGCTCAACTTGAGGCAATTCAATGAGTACCCACAACATGATATGTCTAAAAAGAAGTAGATAGAAGTACACAGGCTATTATCTAAGGACTGTGAAATTGCTCAACTATGCACTTACATGCAGTAATTAGGTCCAGTATGGTATTCTGAATTTGACTATCTAATGAAAGATCCAAAACATGCTGGCAGAATGCCAAGTGCTGTAGCTCAATATAGTCTGATCTATGTCTACCCTGTTTATTCAGATATGTCAGAATATTTAGGTTAAACAAATGGCATACCCTTCAAAAAAGCTACATTATGATATATTTATTTTATGACACAGTGGGCTTCATAAACTTGTCTGTAAGAGTACTAAAGCTCCCAAAACATGCAAGCTCCCAAAACATACACCAATGTTTGCCAAATGAAATTCATTTCAACTTTTACGACACTCTCAGATAATATTTTTTTCTTATATCCACCCCCCCCTCCCCCCGCAAAAAAAAAACAAAAAAAAAAAAAACAGGCTTTTTTTTTTTTTCCTAGAAAATAGGCTTTGTTGTTCTGTGCAAATTGTCTCTTTTGGAGACAATTTGCACAAAATGTTCCAAAAAAAAAATAAGAAAAATATTTCAAAATGTAATGTGCTGAAATTTTTACTCTGTGTGCAGAACATCAAGTTGCAACTAGTAACAGTGTTTTCAGAGAAAACATATGTCCCCACCATGGATTTTCCATTTTCTACTACTGTGACCTTGTAAATTAGGTCATGGACACCAAAATCTAGTCAGTTCTTTGTTATGTCTCCATTATATATCCATGAAAATTTGATAAGAATCCAAACTGATTCACAAGATACTGTGCAGACAAGAAAGTGTCATAACAATGCCAAAGGTGTCAGGCTGATGCCAACAGGATCCACACCAAATTCAATATGTCCCCCCTCCCAATAGATGAGGGGTATGTGTGTGTGTGTGTGGGGGGGGGGGGGAGGGGGGGGGAGGGGACATAATTAAAAGCTATGCCATGTCCAGTAGACAGAGGGGAGTGGCTGAAGGGGGTCTGTATGGGGTATAAGCAAAAAGAAAAATACCCAGTCTGAACATGACCTTTGCTATTTGTCTACATACTCCACAACCACAGATTCTATTCATTTATAAACAAGACAGGAGGGTGTGACCAGAAAGCTAAAGGCTGGTCTGGATTTTTACAGCCTGTATACACCCAAGTTGCAAACACCAATTTTGCATGGCTAAAGTAACATAAATTATCAAAAAAATTATCAAAAATTATGGTAAATGTCCTAAAATTCCCAACACTTTATTCTGTACCTTTTTTGCCTAATTCTGCTTTTTTTATGCACTTGTTTCTTGAAATTCTTAGTGATAAGACTGATCTGGATCTACACTGTTTGCATATGCCATTTTCTAAGACCATTTGGTGTATGAAATCTTAGGACATTTACCAAACCATATTTACCCTCAGTATTTGGACAGCTTCAGCAAACATTGTCAAACATGTAGATCCAGAGCAGATACTGCAGAATGCAGCATGATCATGATTTCTCTGATTCCCACTTGTCTTGCAATTTTTAGACACATCAACAGACCAAACCAATGGACCTGTTCATAGTTTTAGGCCAGGACGGTAGATGAGGTGGTATCATAGAAATGTTGGGGTTTTTTTTGTTTGTTTTTTTTTATTTCTCCATAATAAACTTATGTTACTGGTACTCATTAGAAGGCCTTGAGCAAGGCCCTTCTAATGAGTACCCACTGGCCACAACGTAGGCTTCTGTTTAAAAATGAGAAAAACATAAATACTTTTTCAGCTGAAAAAAATGTGCTTTATCTGGGACAATAGTTAAGGTGTTCTGATATTTAACCCTGGTCCTGCTGATCCCGGATATACCCTGTCTTTGCAAACAGAGTAGATCCAGATCAGTTGGCTTCTTCAGAAGCCAACTGATCTGGATCTGCACTGTTTACCATTAAAGACTCGATATTCCTTACACTGGCTCCAGTCTCTAGTGACAAAATATTTTTTTCTTATAATCTGTTTAATAATCCACTAAAATAAAACCAAAGTAATATCATGACTATAAAGGCTGGTCACTAGAGACTCTCTAGTGACCAGCCTGATAGTTTTTTGGTTTTATTTTAGTGGATTATTAAACAGGATTATGGGAAAAATATTTAGTCACGGGAGACTGGAGTCAGTCTACAAATTCCTCAACAACAGACATTTTTTATCCAAGAAAGCTTTAATAAATTGATATATAGTATTAATATGATTATAAAATGTGGCAGCTGATAGCCTGTAAAATTTCAGTTAGTCTTGTGTTTTTGAAGTGGATCACAAATGAAATGATTTTTTTAATGTATCTTTGAATTAATTTTGGCAACATTAATTCAGAGATATGATAAAAAAAAACAAAAAAACAAGAGAACTGAAATTTTACAGGCTGTCAGGTGCCACATTTTATGATTGTGTTAATACCATACAGTGCTTGCATTAAGGGAACAGAGACACCCAAAAATTACCCAGGGACTTCCAAAAATCAATGCCAGGAAGTCTGGGACTCCAACTTTTAAACATAGCCCACCATTTTAAACTGGATTAAGAATGAATTTGTATTATTTAGCTTGAAAATGGCAGTTTTATTCCACAGATGAGAGTTTAAGAATATTTTGGTTGAGTTTTTGGAAGAGAGTAAAAAAACTGATTAGCTGGACTTCCAGATAAAAAAGATTGGAAGTCCCATGACTTCCAGATTTTGACAGTTAGTGCAAGCACTGACCATATATCAATTTATTAAACCTTTCTTGGATAATAAAATGTCTATTTTTGAGGAATATGGAGCCTTTAAGTATGTGAATTTATATCAACAATCTGGATCGAGTAATCTGACAGGATTAAAATTTGAAATTTTAATTTATTCAGCATGACAAGGGTTACGGCAAATATGGTAGAAGTCTAATTAACCTACCTTGTGAAATTGAGGATCTGGCATCATCTCTGTCAACAGATCTTGTATCCACAGAATTTTTCTCATCAATATCACTCTCCTCACCTTTGTCCAAAGATCCTGAAATTACCAATTTAAATTGTTATTAAAAATGTGTGTTTGTAAAACAATATCCCCCAACTACATGCTTGTTCCTACAAACCCTACTAACTTCAAAAAAGGACATAACTTTCAGAAAATTAATCTGATTTTTTTTTTTTTTTTTTTTCAATATTAGGAAAGCTTCACCTCAGCCCCACTAAGCTCACCAACTTTTAAGGCCCTAGTCAAATAGTTATTGAGATATCTTGCTGACAAGAAAAGCGTGACCAACAAATGGACAGGGAAGAACGATCCAAAACCAATATGACTACGACTTGGGGGCATAAAGAAGACTTACTCCTATCAATATAAAAAAGAACAGCAAAGATACAGAAAAGCCTGCTAAATGCAGTCTAGCAAGGCGGTTCCTTATTCAATCAAAATAGCATACCGTTAGATCAGGAGGGGTATCAAGATTTTATCTTTTCGTCTTCTTTATTTTTTTTATTTATTTATTTTTTTTGTATTTTTCTGAGGAATTAAGGCTTCTTATTTCATCTATTGCTGTTGTGAATTATTTTAAGGGTCAACAGCTTTCATTTGAAATATTTAAGTGAAAGGAATACAAAACCATGTATTCAATTCTGTTCAACCATTAAAACACCAGTCACACCAGCAGCAGATGGCATTTAAATTGTGACTTATTTAATTGGGGAAATAAGACTGGGCATTTCATGTGAATTATATTTGTAAGACTTATTTTCTCTGAAAAAAAAATAAATAAATAATGCTTGAGAATACTGACTGCAACATTTTTTAATGACCTTTTAAGAGATACACGTTTACCTATTGGTGGAAGAGGTTTTGCTGCTGAAAATTCATTCTTTGCGTCTGTTTTCTTTGAACTTTTTGGTGTTACAGGGTCCAATGAATCTTTTGAATCCATACTGTTCTACTCTTCAGAATATCAGTCAAGTCATCTCTGTAACAACGAAGTCCCAACTGAAAAATAAACATTATTAACAGACAGAGCCATGAATCGGGTCCACAGCAGACCATACAAGTAAAGTTTTGTAAAACTATCTTTCAAAAATATCCCAAATGGGTCTTGACCTATCCCTGACAATACTTAACACTTGTGAATGGCAAAAGCTTTCTCTACTGGAAGTGGCAAGTTCCAGTACTGGATCTGTACTTTTGTCACATCATCATAATTGTTATTACCCTAGTCCTGCTGAACCCGGATATACACTGCCTTTGCAAACAGTGTAGATCCAGATCAGTTCTTCAGAAGCCAACTGATCTGGATCTGCACTGTTTGCCATTAAGTATGTGAATTTATAGCAACAATTCAGATCAAGTAATCCGATTGGCTGAAAATTAGAAGTAGACGTGGCAGCTTAATTTATTCAGCAAGACAAGAGTTAACATAACTGTGATTTACATTATTATTATACTGATAATGGTTTGATAAAAAAAACATGGTTATGAAAAAGCCCCTGAAATTATTTTTTATAATGTTAAAAAAATATCATATATTTATTATTAATTTAAAAAAAATGTTTCAGCAAATATTTACCGAACTTAAAATGGTAAAATTCTTGTAAACTGCTTAAATTTTGAAGGATGTCTTGAAATATGTTTGTTACTAATATGATTTTCATATAAAAAGCAATACCTTTGCATTTCTGGCAACAGAATAAGTCAAACAATAATTTTCTAGCAGTTGCATGACCATTAATAACTTTGTGCATGAAAACTTATCAAAGTCTGTCTGACACCTGTTGGGCAAACGATTAAAATGCACTTGAAATTCTTATTGACCAAACATTTTTTTTTTCTCACAAATGTCCAGTAGTCCTACAGGTTTGTACACTGCAGTGTTATTTTATAAAAGCAGTAAACTGGATGCATGAATCCCTGAGAAATTGACAAAATGATCCAAAATATTGAAAGCTTTCAGAAACGCTTTCAGTTATTGGGTACATAGAAACACTTGAACATACCAAAACACCAAACACAAGTTGGTATTTACTGGAACACACTTATATTTTTTTTATATTCTAATCATTAATGTTTGATTTTATCATTTAATTGTTGTTTGTTTGTGTTTAACATGTTGTCAAGAGCAAACTAGATCTTAGTGTACAATAGTAGAACTGCATTGCAGTGTTTTATATTAGTGTGTTCTAGTCTTTACACCAAGTGCATTTTTGTACGATATATTGGTATATAAAACTTCATTCACTGCACATCTGAAAAATAAAACACTTGAAATTAAGAAAGTGATAAGCAAAAAATGAATGCTAATTAACATTCATCCTTGGACTTTTTTTAGACTGATTTAGACTGAAATTTACTTAGTATAAAGCTATATTAATATTTGAAAGATGGATTGTTCAAATTTTTATTGCAAGAAAAGAAATAATCAATTCTTTCTTATTAACATGATTAATAAGAAAGAATTGATTTGATTGGTACATTTCTCATAATATTTCATTTACCAAAGCATGGTTTGCAAGATACTGTAGATATGGCAAATATGGCTAAACTGTCTGTCATTACTACTATATAATGAGTAAGTGTTAGACTAAACAAGTCCTAGAACGAACACTAATTAGCATTTATTGTTTGCTTATCAACTTATTAATTTCAAGTGTTTTTTTTTTTTTTTTGATGTGTGCAGACAATGAAGTTTTAAACATCAATATGTATCGAAATGCACTTGGTTCGGAGACCACTGATCTAAAACACTGAAATGCGGATCTAATATACTGAGATCTAGTTTGTTCATAACAACATGTTCAACATAAACAAACCATAATTAAGTCATAAAATCAAACACTGATAATTAGAAGCAGGGCTCGAGAAACTGAAGAATCCAAATCGGTCCAGCATATTTTCGCCCCAAAAACGGAAATTGCCGAACCGATTTTCGGTAATTTCCGTAACGGTCGTTTGTTTCCATTCGGTATTATTTTTCAGTTTCAAAATACAGGGTGCTAGTTCGTTATTAGCACAACGACTGACATACCAATATTGCTTCAACACTTGTTCAATTAATATTAACATCGGTATCTCGATTATAAACAGCAATTTTGCTCCCACCGTTCAGACACGCCATATTTCATCTACTTTCATTTTCCCAATATCCGGGTCACTCAGTTACTGAAGAGTACTAAAGGGAAACAATCGGCGATCAAAAGCTATATTCGCGTTGTGCTGCGTATAAAACATACTTGAATGCGTGATTAAGCAGGTGTACACATCCAACTGTATTACCTGACACTTGCTTTTCACACTTCAATCATATTGCAAATTACCTTTATATATCAAAAACACCGATATGCTGTCGCCTTACGCTTCACTTGATTACATAATTTTTATAAGCGGATCAAATTTCGCTGCGATAAGATAATAGAACCGCCTGTGTGGACAAATCTGATTCACCTATTTCAATAATGAGCCGGTCCAATAACTGGCCCTCGAGGTATTTTATGAATACACGCTTGGATTATCTGTGGGAAAAGGTCAGTTTGTTTACACAATTTAGCGACTTGGCGAAAATTTTCGAACCGATTTTTTTCAAAATATCGTTAAAAACTGGACCGATTTTTGATCATCCTCTGTTAGTCAAAATCGGTTCAGAAATACGAAAATCGGTTCAGAACCGAAAAACCGACATTTTCTCGAGCCCTGATTAGAAGATAAAATTAAAGTGGGTAATGGGTCGTTTCGCTCATGAGTCATTTTGCCCGAAAGTCGTTTTGCCTGTAAGTCATTTCGCCCTGGGTCGATTCATCTGTGGGTCATTTTGCCACTTTGGTGGGTCGTTTCACCCATATTTTTATTCAGGCCCTATGGATTGAGGTAAGGTATGTTTTGGTATATAAAGGGCAGTCTTCGCGAAATCTTTCCAACAGATGCAGGACAGCTGTCAAACAGACTGAAATTTTTGGCAGGACAAAATAAATTTCTGCAGGACAGGAGGCTTGTCTGTTATCAAATTACTATCTCTTTTTGCCAGAAATCACAGGACATTTGTCAGACAAACTGAAATTTTCTGCAGGACAGATTGAAAATTTGCCTGTTTTGTCAGACAGTCCTGCAGTTTTCGCGAAGACTGAAAGGGGCTGAGGAGGGTATGGGGAGTCGGTGTGCGTTATTATAGTTCTGGCCTGTTTATTCAGTATCTATTGCTTATGAGCTTTATATTGTAATATCCTCATTCAGTGCAGCTGGACAGCAGTTGGCATATAACAGCATTTTGAAAACAAAACGACTTTGTTCATAAAATTTTTGGGGCTCTTATTGCCTTTCAGGAATGTAGGCCACCTACGCCGCAAAAGACAACGACTTTACACACGTCCTCTGATTAACAACCACCATTATTCTCACCTCGGTTAATGTGTGATTATAAATGTGAAAGGATTACCGTAGTAGATTACCACCTTTGTCAAAGCAAATGACAAAGCAATTAACGCGCACTTGTTTTCACACTTAACCAATTATACTGACTGTCAAAACATAACCACATCTATCTATCTATCTGTCTGTCTATCTGTCCATTCGTTCGTCCTTTCATCTACCCACACATCACTCTATCCAGCCGTCCGTTCATCTATCTATCTACATATCTATCTATCCATCTATCTTTCATTCATTCATCCATCCATCCTGTCCATTCACCCCTCTTTCGTCGGTCCATCTACCCACGCACCACTCCATCCATATATCTATCTGTTCATATATTCATACGTCTGTCTGTCTACCCACACACCATTCATCCCGTTTCCTCCCATCTGTCCATTTACACATTCATCCCATTTGTCCCTCCCTTAGAAAAATATAACTGGAGTGAAATAACTCACGGGCGAAACAACTCACGGGCGAAACGACTCAGGGCGAAATGACCCACAGGCGAAACGACCTGGATTCTTAAAGTGTGTTCTGGTAAATACCAGTGTGTTCCGGTGTTTCTGTGTCTTCCAGTATTTCTATGTACTCCTGTGTGAGTATTTTTTCTTGGCGGTACATTCCTATTTTGGTCTCGGGGTTCCGGTCTGTGGGTTTCATACCAAACCCAAACACAGAAACAGATATGACAAATGGTTTCTGATAAGACATGGTCAATAGATCAAACTATTTTCATTTAAAATAAAATGTCAAGCAAAAAAATATCTTTCCGAGTGATGTCGAAAGGACAAGGTGCATCATTGGCAGTGATGATGTTAATACAGTGCAGTCCTTTCGCGACATTGTCGCTGAAAGAGCTTCCCTTTTATCCAGTTAGATCTCACTATCGAGACAAGTTAATCCCTGTTTTATTGTTGTTTGAACTGGGCTCAAATGAAACATCGGGCACTGAGACATTGGATTAGCCTAAATAAATGACGCGATAATATGTTCCGAATCGTAAACAAATAAGTAAATAATTTGGAGTACATTCGGATATCTAATCCTTGTTAAAAGGAAATCCTGGCGCAGACTGGCTATAAATGATGGCTACAAACTAACTTTGTCTCTCTCTATCCGCCATGACAGTTTACATCCGCGGTGTTGGAGACAGTCACGTGAAAACGTTTCTTGTGCTCTGATTGGTTCTGGGGCTTAGAAAACTACAAAAGAATCCAGCAGTACCGCTGAATCACTTTCGAACCCAATCAATCCTAGTCAACTTTAGTACTCTATATGGCAAACGATCTTTGGAGTCTAGTACTTACACACACGAAATAAAACAGAGAAAAATGTATTTTTGCATCATTTATAGTCAGACTGCGGTAAAACCAACTTCATATATGATGCACATAATACCACATGGAATACAGATAGCAATGGACTCGTATATTGTATTGTCTTCCAGATGTTTCCTCATTAAGAACCAACATGACACAAACTTTTACTATTTCTTGCAACATAACATGCAAATACTTACACTTGCGCTTTCTTTGTTTTCAGTGGAAGATTTAGCGAGGCGGCTGACTTTGGGAAAACAAACTGATTTAATCCTTTTGGATTTCAGCAAAGCCTAGCTTCGACAAAGTCAATCATCTAAAATTACTATATAAACTTTCAACTTTCGGCATAACAGGAAACACTCTAAAATGGATTGAAGCTTTTTTAATTGGTCGCTCTCAAACTGTTGTACTGGAGGGGGAGTCTTCCAAAGAGGTCCCGGTCACCTCCGGGGTACCCCAGGGGTCTGTACTGGGCCCGCTCCTCCCCAGCTAACAGAAAACGTTACCACAACGTTAGCATTTGTTTGTATGTAGGTTTGGTTGCAACCCAACATCGCTTAAACCTTACCATGACGTTTGCAATGAGTTGTAGGAAAGTTATGTTGAAACCAACCATAGGCACACGTTGTTGTAACGTTTGATTGTCAACATAATCGATACATATATATCTGACATTTGCTGTCAAATTCAAAATGTTTGTATGGATACTTTGCAATGATTTATGATGTTTTATGATTTGAAATATTCTTTAGGTCTCTTGATAACGTTTTAAAAACGTTTCGTTACAATATTTAGTATGAACTTTCATGCGCAGTTTCGTATCCCAGTTTACTGTTGTTTTGGCACAGTTTTGTCAGTGCCAGTGATTACTTTTTCTGCTGATTATTGTACATTTAACATGTTATAATTATCAAATATTTAGATAAAAAATATATTATATATAAAGAAAATGTTTGTACGAAACTCTGATCCAACAACTCCACTGTCTTTTCCGCCAATTCGCTAATTCGGGATCAAGAACAAAGAAGTCCGATACGATGATAACTAGAGTGTTTTTTTCTACTCGTGCGGTTTCAGACAACACATATGGTAATCTTTATATCAAACATCTATAATGTTTTCGTTGTATTTTTTAAATAATGATGGAATAACCGCATGCTTGCTTGAAATTTTCTACTGACATATGTTTTCGCGTCATTCAAAAAGGCGCCATTCAAAAATATGCAAGGCTATATAATATACTACGTAGAGAGAAGCATGCTTGGTTAAATCATGTTAATTCTGTTGCAATTGAGTAGCTTGAAGCAAAATAAATGTCAGCAGTTACTTAAAATTATGTCCAAATTGTTTGTCGCACACCAACGTTTTTACAACGTTTCTGAAACGTTAAATTATGTCCAGATCGTTTGTCGCACACCAACGTTTTTACAACGTTTCTGAAACGTTTAAGCAACACAATTTATTTTATTATTAATAATATTATTTTAGTGGTCAACTCTATTAAGCAAACAGTCTGTATTAAGCAAACATGCCATCATTTCCCCCAAAAAGGCAAATACACACTGAAATTTACCTGCATTGAACAAGCACCTGCCTTCAGCAAGCCAATTTCAGTTATAAACAATTAGAGGCTTGCTTATTACAGGTAGGATGTTTTGCCCTTTTAAATTTTTTCATGATGTTTATGGTATGTAATGTATCATGTTTTCCTTTTTCAGACTGCAGAGGGTGCTGTTGGCCGGCAAGACTCCGACACAGTGAAATTTTTGATGTTCTTAGAATGGAAAAAAAGATCTAGTATTGCGCTATATGTTTTATTTATATTAATTGTTTGCATTTGCCATTGCTTATAGGCTATAGCTAATGGAGTATCCACTGGCCAACTTCCAGTGTTTCTTTGCGTAAAATGCATGAATACAGTTTTCATCCTAAAAGATTGTCACAAGAAGTAAATGACTTCTTTTGGTCATCTCAATCTGTCACACTCAACAGTTCTATCAACTGTTGTTTCAGTTACATGTCAAGATGTTTGCATTCTGGGCTCTGTCGATCCTCATGCAGGTTAGTTTGGGAGAGGTGGGTTTATTTTATAAACGATCCTCATGACAAACTTACTTGAAGAGGTGGTACTGATCCCTGTTTTCTGTCTTAATAATATTTCGAAAGTCTTACAAACAAAAATCATGAGTAAACGGTTTCATATAACTTTCGTGGAGAAATAGCTGTTTATTGTGGCAGAGATACCCAAGGAAGCATTGTATGCAAGTATTGAAAAGCTTATAAATACTGACAGCGACGAAGTGCACGTGGTAGTTGAAGATTAAAATGTCCGACATTTAAAGGTTGTAGAGGTTTTGGAAAGACTCTCAAAAGGTTGTTGAAAAGTTTTTCTGCAACGTTGTACAAAAACGTTTTGCAAACATTGAGAAAACTTTCCAATAAAACTCAGCTGAACGCTAAAGCACAACGTTTTCACAACCAAAATATAACGTTGCCTCAGACTCAATGACGGCCTCTTCGTAAAACTTAAACCAGTGGGTTGGGGCTTGACGATATGTCTTTGGCTTGGCCCGCCGTGGTTCAACTATTGGTTTTCATTTACTCTGGCATACAGTAGAATTAGCCATGAGTACTCGTCTTTGTTTATTATAGTGATTAATTTGATTTTTATGTTTTCGCTTTGATGCATTGACTGAGTTGGGAGCCTTTATGCGAACCGAATTTTTATATATTTCTGTATTAAGAGTAGCATCGGGACCCAGACTGAAGTTAGCTAGCTGTAAAAGTGCTTTAAACCCCCGGTGGTTTACTCTATCGATCGTTCTAAGGCGGTGGTCCCGTAGTTAGTCTTACTCTTTGTTGCTTTGTGTTTTTTTTTTCTACGAGGCGATTTGTTGTACGTCTTTCCGTGTGTCATTTTGTTCTTGTGTTTTTCAGTCCTTTTAGTATTGCGATTACCTCGCTTGGGGAAGAGAGAGCTAATCTTAGTGCTTTTCGTACGTTTGTTCGGTATGTGCTTGTTTAGATTTGTCGGTTCCCTCTTCCTCTTGGGGTCTGGGAAGGGCTGCGGTTTGTGATTGTGGCACTCCCTGGACTTTTCTCTTACCTTTTTTGCGCCAACGTTTTTCCAACGTTTTTTTTTTTTTTTTGTTAGCTGGGTATTTCTTTTGTACATTAACGACCTCCGGAAAATATCAAATCACAAGTTAGACCCTTTGCTGATGATACCACGGTTTACTTGACAGTGTCTAGTGCCCATGATAGTCAAATACTTCAGTCTGATCTTGACACCCTCCAGCACTGGGAACAAACCTGGGACATGTAATTCAATCCAAGCAAATGCCAAGTCATCAGTGTCTCACGGTCCAAGAAACCCTTAAAGTCCCGGTACTACTTGCACGGTCAGGGACTAGAGAGTGTGGACTCTGCCAAGTATCTGAGTTGGAACTCTCATACTGAAAACATTACAGTCCGTGCAAACAAAACTTTAGGCTTTGTAAAAAGAAATATTAAAACAAAAAACCAAGAAATCCGGACTATAGCTTACAATACTCTTGTTAGACCATAAGTGGAGTATGCTTCGGCTGTTTGGAGCCGTTACACGAAAGAAAATATAAATAAAATAGAGATGTTGCAAAGAAGGGCAGCTCGTTGGGTTTGCAATGACTACTCACCATATAGTAGTATGACAGACATGTTGAGTAATCTTGGATGGCAGTCGCTTGAGCTTCGGTGTTATGATTCGCATATCGCAATGTTTTATAAAATCGTGTATGGACTGGTCGCTATACCAGTTCCTCCATATTTTGAACATACCATGGCACAAACACGCCATCATCCTCTTGCTTACAGGCAGATCCATACTTCTGTCAGTTATTACTACTATTCATCCCAATGACGGTTATTCTCTGGAACAGGTTAACAGCTGATCTCGTCCTTGATTCAGATCTTGACTCTTTCAAATCAGGAGTCAGCAAGATCAACCATACACTCCTTTAAGGCATATACTGTTTTTATATTGCTTTTAAACTCTTCTTCCTAACGCTAACCCTATCATCTATGCTCACCATAATTTTACACTTTTTATGCTGCACTATCTCACTTTTTCTTCTCTTACTAACACACTATGCGCAGCACATTCAAATAATACTCGTAAGAGGGTTTTGAATTATGAGAAGAGAGATAGATAGATAGTTACCGCGCTGGTGATATCTCTACCACAGCATTGTTGAAGAAGGTGTCAACATTGATGAAGCCCGCAGTTCAGAGAAATGCAGATATCTAAGATGGGTTGTGAGACAGAGACATGTTGATTCTTTAATATGACCATTGTTTTAAGTGTATAACAGTATGTGAACAGTTTTATTAAGATGAACAATAATCACAGAAGTGTGAAACAGGACCAAATTGAAGATGTTTTCAAAGTTCCTTGTTATTACCAAGCTTTCTTTGCTTTTTAACGCGAAATAACCAATATCTATATTTTTAATCAGTGACATTTGCTTAGCCATCACATATCATAATCAAAAAAAGTAAGAGAAAAGTCCAGGGAGTGCCACAATCACAAACCGCAGCCCTTCCCAGACCCCAAGAGGATATACTGGAATACCCGCATACTGCAACTCTATGGTGTTAAACAAAAACGGAATCTTGTTATTTATATTACTTATGTTACTGCAATTTGAATAGTGAATAATAAAATGTGAACTGTGCATCTGTTTTTATTTGCCTTAACAGCTATTATAAATCAATCCGCGTCAGAAAGGATCAGCGCCCAAAAATGACCCATTTTCGACTATTTTGCCTACAAATAAATTAATATAGACAAGATATATTCAGTTGAAATTGATTAGCGCTGAAAAATACATTTACAGACATTATTTTTTACTTAAATCCTAAGTCGAATTTGGGGCCGTTTTTGGGACCGTTTTTTGGAGGCCATTTTGACCAATCTGCAACTGCAGTTGGGGCCGTTTTGACCAATTTGGGGCCGTTTTGACTTGGGGCCGTTTTTACCTGATACCTAAAAAAGCCCCAATGCAAATTTAACCAAGCGGTCGATTAAAATGTATTTACCACTTACCTGTCTGAGCGGTAACAAGATATTTCGCCCCGAGGCGTTTCCTCTCTGATCGTTTCAACCCTGGTCATTTTGCCTCTATCATGGACCCTAAGTCAGGTAGTCGTTAGTAAACGTATCGTTAAAACTTTGAACATTAAATATGGCATATACGCTAATATTTTTGCGGAAAATATGTGAGTAGCATTTGCAAAAGCTACTCGCATTTTTTTTCAGCAAAAATACCTGTTAATTAGATATTGTACTTTCTAGAACAGTTAAAATTTTGAGCTAGCCAACGATGCTTTGAACAACTGGGCCCAGATTTTTACTGCTGATACGTCTGATGACATTCATTCACCAGGACCTGTGATATGGGAAGTTAGACCCTAGCTCTCCACAGAGAGGTAAACCTAGCCACACCATCCGCTGCACCTTCAGCAGAGATAACAATCGAATCTGGAGGGGCATTCCAATCTCTAATTGTTTAAGGGAAGAATTAACACCTGTAAATGTCAGTTCTTGCAGCGGGGGTCTGAAAAGTCAATGTGATGATTTCTACTGCGCCTAATTGGGTGTGGGGGAGGGGGATTAGATCATCTGTTGGAATGAAGGAAGCACCTTTAGGCCTTTGTACAAAAGAATCTCCTCCTTTTTCTGAGAGACTCCCATTTTAGTTTTTCCAGTATTCCAGTCATACTCCCAGTTTCAAAGCAGTAATTGCTAATAACTAGCGCCCTATTCTAAACTTTTTTCAGTTTATTGTTGGGACTCCAAACAAAGATGCCATATTCCAAATCCTCTATATGCTGCCTCTTTTACATTCTGAGGACATTGATAAAAAATTCTTCTCAGGAAACCAAGAGTTCTATTTGCCTTCGTACATATGTTGCTGATATGTGTATTCCATCTCAAGTCATGCGTGATTGGTACTCGTAGGTATTTAATGAAATCCACATTTTCGAGGACCGTGCCCTCTAAAGTGTAAGAAGCCTCAGTCGTATTTGTTCTCTTCCTAGTTATCTGCATTATATTGCATCTGACTGGCTGAAATATCATAACCCATTTTCTGGCCCAACATCCTAATCTATCTATATCCTTCTGAAGAGTTTTCTTTGTCTCTGACTTCACGATAGCAAACACAGTCATCTGCGAAAAGTCTTATTTCTGTGTCTATATCTGTGTAAATATCATTTATATACAGAGAGAACAATAATGGACCAAGAACGGTCCCTTGTGGGACACCTGACAAAACTGGAGCCCACTACGAAGTTTCGCCGTTTACAACAGCTCGTTGTGTTCTATAGCAAAAATAAAAAAAAGAATCTATCCACCTTAGTGTCTTTCCGCCAATGCCATGACCAAATAATTTGCTTTTAAGAAGTTCATGAGGTCAAAAAAACAAAACAAAAAAAAACCTTCTCGAAGTCCAGAATAAATGTGTCAACCTGTCTTCATGTGTCCAAGATTTTTACTCAATCATTTATAACAGTGGTCAACTGAGTTTCACAACTGTGCCTTTTCCTAAATGCATGTTGCCTTCGGAAAAGAGCTGATATATTTAAGTGAGCCATGATATTTGAGCATACTATATGTCCAATCAACTTACATGTCACGCATGTCAGGGACACGGGGTAATAATTATAAGCAAAAGCCCTATCCCCTTTCTTAAAGAGGGGACAAATGTTGCAAGAAGCCTTTCCTTGAGGGTTTCATCCCTATCAAGAGATTATTGAAACAAATGTGCAAATACTGGACCTACTTCATTTGCTAGCTCCTTTAGAACTCGATGAAGCTTATCAGGTCCTAAATAAGGCTTTTGAGGGATTCAAGCCTTTGAGTAACTTAATCACACCTTCTGAAGACATTACAATGTTATCCATGAAAGGGGCCGATCTTCTGGTTAACGGAATCTCACGTACTCAGTTTTATTGAACGCATCATTGAATTGACCAGTTAGTTCCTATGCCCTTTCAGAGTCTAATTCTAAAACTCAATTTCCTCCCCTCTTTTTAAGGGGTGGAATACCTTGCCTGTCTTTTTTTTTTTTTTTTTTTTTTTTTTTTTTTTTTGGACTATTTTGTATCTGTAGAAGTCAGTGGGATTTGCCTTTAATTTACCTACCAAGTTATTCACATATAAATCATGCTGCTTTTTAATGTCAGCCCAGCCTTTATTTCCCTTCTCAAAGATTCAAATTCAGTCCGAAGTTTACCACTACCCATCTTCTTAGCCTTTCCATGCATTTTATTCCTTCTGCGAATCTTTCTTCTTATCTCTGGAGTAATCCAAGGAATCGAAGAGACAGACTTATTAGTTTATGAGGAGATATGCTTATCAGCTGAATCACGAATGAATGAAGTTATTAAATTAAAATTCTCCTGTACCGATCGAGCATCCGAGTACACCTTCCTCAGATCTTTCTTTATATGTGGAATGAAGATTCTTAAAAAATCTGATACAATGTTGTGATCACTAAGTTTGTCTGGAGAGAAAATATTCTAATATTGTCCCGGTAAAGAGGTAAGAATCAAGAGTAAGGTGATCACGAGTAGGAAAGGGTATAGTTCGTTCCAAGCCATGATCATCCATAATGTCAAGTAACATTTTGTCCTTTGGACTGACTTAACATGGTACCAGATGTGCTAAGCCTAGCAGCCAGACAATTCTCAGAAGTTGAACTCACCTAGTACATTGACTGATGTTGTTTCTTTTTTCTTTTTTTTTTTTTTTTTTTTTTGCCCTCATGCTGAGACTTAATATGATCAGGCTGATCTCGAAATAACGAGAAGTTTTTGACAGCCCCATTTGGCTGTCGATGCCAACCTGCTACATAGTGAGAAGATTTATTTTGAATATTTCTACCCAAACTAATTCTGAGTTATTTTCTAATTCCATGATTGGCATGTGAGAGATGTCTCTATGAATGAGTAGTATCAACCCACTACCACGAGTATTTCTATCTTTTCTGTACACACTATACATACAAGTTTCTGGGAACAGTTCAGAACTTGTAATTGCTCTATCTATTTTTGTTTCTTGAATAGCCACAACATGTGGTTGGTGAGCATCTAGAAAAGCCAAAAATTCCAGGATTTTGCCTCTGATACCATTGATGTTTATACTGCAAAATTTCAATCATTTAATAAAACTGGGCTTAGTTGTGTCAGGGGTTGGGGATTTATCTCCCTTTTCCCTTGACAGAGGCTCAAATCTGCTTTGATATTCTAGTTCAATGAGTTCACTGAAAAATAAAATGAGTCAGAAAATTTCAAAACTTCACATTTTGGGCCATGAGCAGCTGGAGTTTACCAAAGTTCTATATTCAGTATCCGAAATGAACATTCAGTGTGGTTCCACATTTCACATTGATCACACTAAACTGCCTTGTGGCCATTTAGAACAGCACCACTGCATAAGCCAGAGTCAGCATAACAGTCTTTGCTGTACCAAGTTCCAACTACAGATTCAAGTTCCAACAATTGGTTCTCATCAATTTCAGAGCATGGAAGTTTCTTATGTTGAGACTTAATGTGCTCAAGCTAGTTTCGAAGGATCTGGAAGTCTTCGCACATCCTACTGAGTTCTCGATACCAACTTGCTATATAATGAGAAATTCTGTTTGCAAAGACCTTAGCCCATATTGATTCCGAGTCACTTTTCACTTCTGTCTGTGGCATATGGGGAATTTCCTTGTGAATGAGGAGCATCACATCCACCATGAAGGTTCCTGTCTTTCCTATATACCTGTATACGCATTATATGGACAAGAATCAGGGAGCAATTCTGAAGTTGCAATTGAGCTGTCAATCTTTGTCTCCTAAATTGCTACAATGTCAGGCTTATGACAACCAAGAAAAGCCACCAGTTGCAGCTTTTTGCCTCTTATGTCATTAATACATGTATTTATGTTTACAAAGTTCATATCTTTACCAGTCATCCCCTTGACAGTATATACTTCAGAAAGTTGTCGTCAATACTACACGCTTCTTGAGCTGCTTCCTTGGCTATCTTGTCTGCATTCCCCTCTATGTCCTGATGTCCTGGACACCAATGCACCTTTATCTGCTTACATACTTATTGCAATTCTGCTAAGTATTCCTTTATATCCAGTGTTAAGCCCACATTATTGTGCGAGATGACTGGAGTAAACACAGCCAAGATAGCAGCCTGACAATTTGTAAAGTCGCTCTCCCTTATCTCTAAGGAATCCCAAAGCCAGTTGCGGACCAACCAACTCACCAACATATTTGTTACCCCATTCCGATTTCCAACACTCTGTTTAGGAGAACTGGGTTACTATGAAGACCATTCAAATAGATCACAGCATGCACTTCTTCCCGTTGGCCAACTGTAAATAGTGAAGAAAATTCCGAGTAATTACGAGGCGTTTCGGGTCATTTAGTCAATGAAGCGCTTGACAAGCGTTCTTGAACGTGCATCTGACACTATTTGACAGAAAAATGAATCCTCTAACGTAAATGAAACATTTTTTATGCTTTAATTTTACGTTGTAGTTACCAATTTATCATTTCTTCCTTATTTGCTGCCCTAAAGTAACATGAGAACCACCTTAAAACTTAAAAGTATTAGATTGTCATAAGTTTTCGTCACCGAATATTTATCTCTAAAAAGCCATCTCTGATTTTTTGTTTTCATTACATACTGCGACAGCGTCATTTTATGTTTTATTTGCACTCATTCTTGGAAAGAAACCAATGTGGATAAAGTGTCTTGCTCAAGGACACAACACTTGGTGCACACTGGGGTCGAACTCGCTAACTCTTGATCTTGAATCCGATGCTTTTACCATTGCACCACAACACTCTGTTTATTACATGGAGAGAAAAACTCTTTTTGCCTTGCTAACCACATCTGCCAATAATTAAAGGTTTTTAATGTGGTTGTATGGGTTTTAACTAGAAATACCAAAAATATTAAGATTCTCAATTTATTTCCTATGTTACAGCCACTTATTGTTTCAACTCAACTAGAAATAGTTATAACTTTATTAGATCAATCCTGGATTATGGCACTGTTATCTGGGGTCCATACCGGATTTGAGACAGCCATTGAGAATTTGTATAAGGCTCTGTGTAAGAATAATAGTAAGATTTTTTGCATCTAAAATGGCCCCAGGCTCAACTAGATGGAATATGTTCCCTCTTGTGGTAACCCTTTGCTTCTTTTTGATTAAATCTGTATGTTGTACAGAAACAGCTGATGTGAATATGAAGTCCCATAAGAGTTGTGGCAATGGTCTGACCCAGTATTTGGCTAGCGTCCGGAAACTTGGAAACCGTAGGAGTGCCTAGGGTTGAGAACCTTCGGTCCTGTATATGGAACAAATTTGGCTGTATTGTTAATGTTGGCAGGTGATATTGAAATGAACCCAGGCCCAAAGTTTTAGCATAGGCTTTGCAAAAAGTACTGTAAAACATCAGATAAGGTGGTGGAGTGTGAAGACTACAAAAAGCATTTTCAAGCAACATGTTCAGAACTTGGCAATGAGGCATTTGAAAAAATTGAATCAGGAATTGATACTTGGTATTGCGCACACTGTAAAGTGGACTGTGCAGCTGCGCAGTCTTGAATGGTCATAAGGCAATGCAATGTGACTCATGTGAAATGTGGATACATAATGAATGTTTATACATTTCACTCGCTGAATATGAAACTTTGGAAAATTCAAACTGTACCTGGATATGCCTAAAATGTGAAGTGCTACTTCTCTGATTCTTATTTTGATACTCAGTGCAACTTTGAACAGTCAAACAGGTTTAATCCCTTGGTGAAAGACTTGAATAAAGCATCTTCTGCACCTGGCAATAATAAAACTTCCCTTAAAGGACTGAAATTTGTAAGCTTAAATATTAATGGCATAAGAGGCAAAAAGCTGGAACTGTTGGCTTTTCTTAATTATCATAAGCCTGACATTGTAGATATTCAGGAGACAAAAATTGATGGCTTAATTTCAACTTCAGAATTGTTCCCTGATTCCTGTCCATACAATGCATATAGGAATGACATGAGCCTTCATAGTGGGAATGTGATACTCCTCATTCACAAGGAAATCCCCATATGCCATTGACAGAACTGGAAAAGAACTCAGAATTAGTGTGGGATAAGATCTTTGCAAACAAAACTTCTTACTACATAGCAAATTGGTATTGAGAACCCAGTGCCTCGTGCAGAGACTTTCAACTCCTTCGAAATCAGCTTGAGCACATTAAGTCCCAACATAAGAAACTTCCTTTGGTCCACATACTAGGTGACTTTAACTTTAGAGACATTGTTAGGCCAGACTGACTTAACAAAAAATGGGACCATGCCATGTCAGTCAGAGGGACAAGTACTTGTAGATATCATGAAGATCATGGGTTAGAACAGCTGCTTCATTTCCCAACTTGGGAAGAGAATATACTAGATTTGATTTTAACTTCACCTGGGTAGTTTCAAGAGGTACACTCTCCTAATAAACTGAGTGATGATGACATTATTGCAGGAAACTTTAAAGGTCTTTATTCCTCTAAGGAAGCAACCATGGTGTGAGGTTTATTTGTATCAGAAGGGTGAGTTTGAATCTATGAAGCGAGATTGACAGGAAATCCTTTGGAAATACAGAACACAACAAAAAATGGTTAGCATACTTGGTTTGAATTAGTCTGATCCTGAAAAATGAAGGAAAAAATGCAACATCGCTAATGCCAAGTTTAAGGACAAGGGTATGTACAATGATAGTTGCTGTATTAAAATTTGCAGTAATCTACTAAACTCTTTAATATTATCAGCTGTCACTGTCAGGGAATTGACAAAGTTTCTTGGTCATTTTAGAAATGTGAAGAACCTCCAGAAGTTGAACCAGAGAGAACTAGAGCTCGGTCTCACAAACAAGAAGTCTTGGCATGACAAATATAAAGACAGTGCTTGGATCTTTGTTGGGGGACTTCCATATGATCTAACAGAAGGGGATATTGTATGCGTTTTTTCTCAGTAAGTACTGTATTTATTACTCATATATATCTTGAACAACATGGGTGTTTATTGGAACACCTAAGGGATCCAAAATATACCCATAAGCATAGCTCTTGAAAAGCCGGCCTCGGTGACTCAGTTGGATGCGCATCCGACTGGTGATCTGGGTTCGACCCCCACAGGGTTGGCAACATTCTTTTATGGAAATTGATCATGAAATATTTTGTACGGTCATTCTCTCCCTTCCGCTGATTCAAGAAGGGCAGTAACTGTTGTCAGTTTCTGGTGAAAAAATGTGCACAGTACTGGTTAACTGCTTAGAGGACTAAGCCTACCCAGTAAACGTGTGGTTAGGTAATTTGACTGCACTCAACAGGGGGCCATTAGGTTGATTGGGCCGTAAAACCTCAACACAAACAAGCTCTAGATAGAAGATGGTATCAGATAAACAAAAATATATATTGTGGATACTCATTAGAAGCACCTTTTTGAGGCACTTCTCATGAGCATCACAGCATATCATGTTTTTGTGGAGAAATATCTCTTAATTTTTGGTTGAAAACAAATGACCTTATCATGAGCTATGCCAAAAGTTAAGCTTTGGTGCAAAAATTGAAAAAAAAATATCCAGGTTCCTAAACTATTCCACAGTAATCAAATTGTTGGGAGCTATGGATATATAAAACTCATAGATACAGTAAATAAGGGACTCTATTTCCTTGATATACCAGAATTGCAGAATCAAGGAAAAATAAACCTAACAGCCACTTTTCACAAATGAATATGTAATTTGACTCCTGAAGTTAGAGATATATTGAAAATATTGTGGAAAAGAGAAGAAATTGCTCCCAAGAAGCAATTTCTTCTCTTTTCCACAATATTTTATTATCTGTTGTTACATTTCCATTTTAAAACAGGGACCAGATTTTCACTTAGAGATAAGCAGCTATTTGAGATGAGCAGTCAAGATTACAAGAGTCAACTGTACTTGGGAGCAATGACTAGATAGTTCACTCCAAAATAGTATTACAGTATTCGGTATAATTTCCACACATGCCTCTAATAGTTAACAGTTAGTCAATTTCATAGTCTTCAGATTATAGTCAGTGTCCTTTTATCTATTCTTAAAAAAAATATGTTGTCAGTACTCATTTGAATTGCCTCGACAAGTCACAAATATATATGCTTTTATAAAGAAAATCAGGGGGAAAAATTGCATAAGATGATGGTAAGCATCATTAAATATATACTGCTCATGAAGCCCTCTGCTGATCTTTTTTTAAGAGTGCCCTTATCATGTGGACATTGTACTACAAGTTTTTCCAGTAATTTTGAAGAACCTAAGCACACAGTGTGGTAATTAGTTTGAATACAGTAAAATAGTTAACAAGATTGTAGTAAGATGCTAAGGCTGGCACAATTAATTGGATAATCTTGAGTAATTGATCGATAAATTCCACAAAAATGGCTATCATTACAGATTTGCTAATAATCGATCATTTATTTCTGTGTCTGTTACTTTACCATATTTACCCTTAGTATTCAGACACCTCAGCTCCTTACCATACTTTTATCTAAAATTTGAATAAGTACGATTTACTACCCAATGTTGTGTCTAAAAATAGGTGAATGAGTGGCAAACAGTGTACACCCTGATGAGACACCACATTTTGTGGCATCTTATCTTGGTCTACACTGTTTGCTCAGGCCTGTCTGGCCAAATACATACAGTAAAGTATAAAATACGGTAAGAGTCGTGCTCAGACAGACAGGTAAAATTATGACCAAATGTTATCGATCGCAATGGTAAGACTGATAGTCAATTATCTTTTCAGCTCTGATTAGCCAGCCCTATTAGGTGCCAGCATAATCTGTTTATAGCACCAACAACAGGTATTTAGGTTTAACCTTTAAACTACTGAATCTAGGGTGAATGAACACTTTCAGAGGAGGCATCTATCAAAATTGCTTTTAACTCTCTTCTGAAAAGGGATCTACTCTAAAACAGAACAAATGCTTCTGAGGACTGTGCAATAAAGTCGTGTAGGAGATAATATATTGTCCCAGTATGTAGTTTTCTAACTTGGCTATATAGCCAAGTTAGGTCAAGGGAGCTTAAAATGTTATCAATTAAATGGTGATTATAATCTAATTACTTTAAATTTTTTGTAGTATATTTGAATTTTTATGTATTTTTATGATAAGCATGTATATTTCTTCCACAATGAATGTGTAGATTCTTCAGAACCTCAGAAAGAGCATAAATTATTTTCGTCGAAACTTAGAGTATCAGAACACTTATTCTCATTAACCCTTAAAATGCCAAGAAAACCTGCATCTGAAAATGTCGTCTGTTTATGGCGTCTGCTGAATATTTTTGCAAACTTTTCAAACCTATCTTTGCATACAGGCAAACAGTGTGGACCTGATCAGACTGCTCCTAGAGGAGCAGTCTGATCTGGGTCCACACTGTTTGCAAAAATGACTTTTAAAATCACAAGCAGATGACAAAGCAGAGACAGTTGTTGTGATTGGCAGTTTAAGGGTTAACATTAAATAATGAAGGAAATTTCAGATAATTTTTAGGAGATCGCACATTTAAGTTTGATAGTAGAGCTAATTTTGATATAACCTTACTTTTTGTTGTCTGAAAATATTTTTTCCAAACACAATTAAGCTGCCCCTAGTTTGCTATAAAATGCTTCTGAGGACTGTGCAATGAAGTAGTATAGGAGAGAATATTGTCCGAGTATGTAGTTTTCTAACTGGGCTACATAGCCAAGTTAGGTCAAGGGAGCTTAAAATGGTATCAGATACTGTGTAAACAGTGATTATAATCTAATTGCTTTACAAGTTTTTTGGTATGTTTGAATTTTTATGTATTTTTATGATAAGCGTGTATATTTCTTTCATAATGAATGTGTAGATTCTTCAGAACCTCAGTAAGAGCATAAATTATTTTTGTCAAAACTTAGAGTATCAGAACACTTATTCTAATTAACCCTTAAAATGCCAAGAAAACCTGCATCTGAAAATTGTTTGTGTTGAGGTTTTACGGCCCAGTCAACCCAATGGGGTCATGTCGAGCGCGGTCAGTTTACCTAACCACACGTTTACTGGGCAGGCTTAGTCCTCTAAGCGGTTAACCAGTATTGTGCACATTCTTTCGCCAGAAATGCATCTGAAAATGTCGTCTGTTTATGTCTTCTGCTGAATATTCTTCCAAACTTTTCAAACCTATTTTTGCATACAGGCAAACAGTGTGGACCCTTATCAAACTGCTCCTAGATGAGCAGTCTGATCTGGGTCCACACTGTTTGCAAAAATGACTTTTAAAATCACAAGCAGATGACAAAGCAGAAGACAATTGTTGTGATTGTCAGTTTAAGGGTAAATTTCAGTGAGTCTGTGATAAAGAGCAAATATGAGAGATACTCAAAGACATATGGTTTTGTTGGCATAGCTCCTGATAAGAGGGTGGTGTCAGAAAAGTACATGTATTTGTCTTATTTCTCCACAAAAATAAAAAAAAAAACAACCTGTGTTGTGGGTACTCATTAGAAGCATCTCAGTAAGGCACTTCTAATGAATGCCTACAAGATATGTTTTCATTGACAAATAAGAAAAATATCAACAGTTTTGGTTAGAAAAAACTCTTATCTGGAGCTCTGCATTGAATTTTTTGTTTTTCTTGTAGGTATGGAGAAATTGTGAACATCAATCTGGTGAGAGATCAGAAGACAGGGAAATCTAAAGGCTTCTGTTTTATCTGCTATGAGGACCAGAGAAGTACAGTATTATCAGTGGACAATCTCAATGGAATTAAGGTAGCGTAATGCCAAATAAAATTATGTGTGTTTAGGGTGATATGTCAGAGAAAAAAAATAGGTAGTGTATGTGAATTAGTACTATTTTTTTTTCACATTTTTTATGTAAAGAATTGTACCATAATTATCAAATATATTTGGACTCAGCGCCATACTTAGCATAAAATTTTACCGAATCTTTCAAACCCTTCAATGTGACTAAACAATACTGATAGAATGAGTGTACACCCAGCTCAAACTGTTCCTGTAGGAAAAGTTTACTCAAACCTATTTGTCCGAATATTTAGCATAAATAAAGTACCGGTAGCACAAATATTTTTATCCTAATAACCCCTTTGGTTTTTTTTGTTTTTGAGAAAACACGAAAAAATATTGCTAGGTTTAACCGGAAGAATTAGGTAAGGTAGGGTTACCCTAAACACACATTTGGATTACCCTTAACACACATTTTTTTTGTTTTGTTGTTTTTTGCTTTGTTTGGTCTTATATTCAGAGAAGAAAATAAAAGCAAAAGTTATAACCAGTTAATGATAAATGAGCCAGCACATGACAAAACCTACAATATGAGTCTTTGCTGATCGCATGTGCTGTCTACAGCCTCTGGACTAATGGAATGAATGAGAACCCTTGTCATACTATGTGGATGTACAGGATGCTCTGAGTCTTTGCTGGTCACACAGGTCTTATTGTAAGTTTTGTCATGCGCTGGCTCAAATAATGCCTCTTCTCCAGTGTCCATAGCTCCAGATATAATACATTTTTCTACCAGTGAGTGTGAATATTTTTCTTATTTCCCCAGGTAAGCAGTGTACCCACATACCATATTCGACCAAATTACCGTTCTGTACGCTTATTTTTTTTTTTTAAAAATACTCAGAAAACTTGTGGGAAAATATGTACCTATCCACACTAAAGGGTCTCTTAAAAAAAAAGATCAGCAAAGGACATCAAATGATGCTTATGCATTTTTTTTTTTTTTTTTTTTTTTTTTTTTATAAAAGCATATGTTGTGGATACTCATTTGAATTGCATCGACAAGTCGATGCAATTCAGATGGATACCCACAACATATGCTTTTATAAAGAAGTAGACAAAAAGTATACTGGCTGTTATCTGGACTATGGAATTGCTTGACTGTGTGCTTATAGGGGTATGTGAAGTAATTAGGTTGAATACCATACTTTTATGGAGAACATGAGATAACAACCCCAGAACTATCATCTGATTCTCCTATAAATTATATTCAAGAAGACACATTTAGTCTAGCTAGTATTCTACTTAAATCAATATTGGACAGTTATCGGCCGGTCTCAGTGCTCAATCGGATGCGTGTCCGACTGGTGATCAGGAGGTAGCGAGTTTGATCCCGGCCAGGTCTTGCAAGATTCTTTCGTAGAGATTGATCATGAAATATTTTCTATGGTCATTCACTCCCTTCTGCTGATTCAAGAAGGCAGTTGTCAGTTTCTGACAAAAGAATGTGCACAGTTACTGCTTATTCTCTTAGAGGACTAAGTCTGCCCAGGAAAAGTGTAGTTAGGTAAATTGACAGACTCGACATGACTGGATCATAAAACCTCAAATCAATCAACAGGAATCCTGTAGGACTGATAATAGTTCTATATAGATTTAAAGTAGACTGCTAGTTTGGTGGTGGCCTTACATATATACAAACGGCAAAGATTAAGATCTGCCTGTGCATCATACATTCAGTTTGATAGAGCCATATCTTCATTTACCATTGTGTCTTAACGCTTAACACACTGGGTAAAAAGTTCAGCAGATGACATTTTGGAACATTTTCCTAATTCTCCTAGACTATAGGATGGAGACAATTTGCATGAAGTGTCAGATCCTATTTCCTAGGAAAAATGAGAAAACTATCGTCTGCTGAATATGCCCATAGCATGTTACATGTATGTGTTAAATATTTAGATAGAGAGGCTTGAACAAACAGTTAACACAGATTAAGGGAGCAGTTTTTGTCAAGGTCTACATTGTTCACCAGCACAGTATTTACACATCACTAAGTTGATAAATGCTCTTTTATCAAAGTGTAGGACCAATATGGTTTAGACAAGAAGGAAAATCTGAAAAATATTTTTTTTCTTATTTCTCAGTATGGTATGGAGCATAGCTCTAGACATGATCACGAAAAATCTGATGTTTTTTTTCCTTAATTCTCCACAAAAACATATATTGTAGGTACTCATTAAAGCACCTTGGCAAGGCAATTATTATAGTACACACAGCATATGTTTTCATTGAGAAATGGGAAGAATAACAATACTTTTTATACCTCTAGCTGGGCTTTCAACATGCTTCGCAAATACCTTTTTTTATCCGGCATTTCATTCCAAATGGAAAAATTGCTTTGTGATTGACAATATCTTATCAGAAACCATTTGTCGTTTCACTTCCTGTGCTTTGTTTTCAAATATTTATTGCAAAATTAATTTTATGGCTAAAAATGGGTCAGACCTATGCGACATCTATAGTAAACTGGAGTTTTGGAAAATTTTTATTAAAAGATATTTTTTGCTTTTCTCCACCGATTTTAAATTACTGATGTTCCATAACAGTACTGTGAAAATTTCAGAAATTTTGAACAAGTGGAACTTGTTGAAAACCTGCATCTAAACTGCCTACCCTATCGATTTTTGCACATTTTGTAGCAGTTTTTACTAAATATGGAAAAAAAAAAGAAGAAACTATTAGAATTTTTTTAAAACCAATGACTAGAAAACTTTTTTGATTATTTAGTTACGACAAATGGGTTTGCATTAAATCATGCTAAAAGTATTTTTTCCATGAAAACATATATTGAGGGTGTACCCATTAGAAGTGCCCTGCCGAGAAATAAGAAAAACATCAGTATGTTAAATGTCTTAAAATTTTGTACATCAAAAGTTCTGACAAAAAGGCATATGCAAGCAGTCTGATCAGGGCTACCCTGTTTGCCAATCCACAAAGTATTTTAAGAAAGAACTGCATAAAAAGCAAAATTTAAGCCAAAAAGGTATGGAATAAAGTGTTTGAAATTTTAGGACATTTACCATACTTTCAGTAAAAAAATCCACCTTATCTGGAGCTCTGAGCTGCATCTTATCTAGAGTAAACGGTTCCTATCTTGTAGTTATTAGGAAGAACTCTGCGTGTAGACCATGTGGAAGAATATAGGAAACCAAAGGAGCATGGTGATGAAGATGAAGTGACAAAGAAAATCAGAGCTGAAGGGATAGCTCCTAGAATTCCAGAATCAACAGCTACTAGAGGTACAGAATCTGCTGAAGGAGACGATGACAGAGAGTCTAGATTGGAAGTGAAAAAAGGTGATATAGAATGCATGTTTACCAATAAATTCATTAACGCTTAGCCCTCTGAGTAAAAATTTCAGCAGAGGACATTTTGAAATATTTTTTTTTATTTTTCCCAGGAATCAAGATTTGACATTTCATGCATATTGTCTCCAGTGGAGACAATTTGCATGAAATGTCAAGTCTTGTTTCCTGGGAAAAATAAGAAAAATATCATAAATTTGTTGTCTGCTGAATTAGTTAGCCCAGAGAGTAGTAAAGGTTATCACAAGATCTGCAAAAATAAAAGCTTGGATTTTTTTATTTGCAAGTTTAATACTTTTTCAGAGATTTATAGTAAGCCTTCATTCTTTTGTACTGCTTGTTGGTTTTGAAATACTGTGCATACAACATAAATTATGGGTATATACTGTTTAACAGGACCAGTTTCTTTTATTTTTGCCTGGGTTATTTTTAATTAATGCAGATTTCAGCTCTAATGAAAGTTTGTTCCTCTGACGTTATCTGGATTTCTAAACAATTTTATTATCTGCATAGAAACAGTAACCAGATTTTCTAAACAAAAATATTTACTCTATTTAAGTTAATTACCCTCTTCAGTGATGAGGAAATTATTGAAAATTTTAACTATTATGCATGCTTATCATTGCAAATTAGTCAGTTAGGCTTTGCCATTAAGTGGTCCATTTGGGCAGCCTTGGTGATTGCCGGTATTGAATTGGTAGAGTTATTACAAAAATGAGATTAGTAGAGGGGTATGGTGGCTCAAATGGTAGAGCATCTGCTTTGTGTCCTGGATGTTGGGGGTTGGATCCCAGGCCAAGTCATACCAAAGACTTTAAAACAGTACTAGATGCATTTTTGCTTGGTGCTGAGCATTAACCCTTTTCTTGCTGAATGAATTAAGATGGCATGCCTACTTTTAATTTCAGCCAATTAGATTACTTGATCCAGGTTGTTAATACAAATTCACATACTGAATGGCAAATAGTGCAGATCCAGATCTGAATCTACAATGTTTGCAAAGGCAGGGCATATCAGAGATCAGCAGGACAAGGCTTAAGAAAATAGAGCTGAGAATCAAAACTGGATGGCATCACTCTAAATGAGCATTGAGCTCCCTGCCACATCCAGGCATGATCACAATGTAACTGAAATAAACTGTAAAAAAGCAGCAAATCTTTGTCATGAGGTGATTCATCTCCTGTGAAGTGATTCAGGAAATGAATCACATAAAATGTCAATCCCTATTTGTGTTTAAAATAAGAAAATATTTTAGTCTTATTTGTTGATATTTAAATTTGACACTTCAACACTTTCAGCCCCGTAGATCAAAACAAAAAGAATTGCAGAGTAGCTGCAGATGAGATGGCTCATAATGGGCCATCTCATTTAGATCTACAATGTGTGCTGATCCATTCTTTATTTGTGACTAACTCTCATACATGTATTTGCCAAAAAAAAAAAAAATAAAAAAATAAATAAAAAAATAAATAAAAAAAATGCTTCCAAATTGAAAGATAGAAGAGTCAAAAACTTAGGGCTGAAAGAGTTATGGTTAATTACTTGCTTATTGTGCTTGTAGAAAAAGTAAAGAAGAAAAAGCATAAACAAGAGAAAGAGACAAAGAAGAAGAAGAAGCAGTCAAGTTCAGATTCTGAGAGTTCAGATACTAGTGATGCAGAGAGACAGTCAAAGAAACAGAAAGTAAAAGTGAAAAAGGAACTACTTGATAAGGGATACGATAAAGCTTTAAATGGATCAGAGAAATTTAATGATAATAGAAAAAGAGATTCGGACAGGAGAAAGAGATCTGTGTCTCCAGATAACAGGAGAAAAAGATCAATGTCTCCAGATGAAAGGAGAAAGAGATCATTGTCTCCTGAAGAAAGGCAGAATTACTCCAGTAGTTCACAGAACACATCAGAGCGATATAGTAATTATAGAAATGACTATGCTGACAGCAATAAAATGTACAGAAGTGAAACCTACAGAGACAGAAACAGTGATAGAAACTGGGACAATAGAAGCAGGGAAAATTATCAAAGAGAAACATATGAATCAAAACAGTACAGACATAATGAGAGAAATGAATACAACAGAGACTATAGGGATAGAAATGAAGGTCAGAATTATAGAAGAGGTTATGGAGCTAGACAAGAGTACAGAGGTAACTCTAGAAGAGGCATGGATTATGGCAGGAACAATTATGATTCTCAAATATACACTGATAGACAAAGAGACAGGGACTATGATAGAAGAGATAGAGATGGTTATAGAGAAAGAAGGTGATATGAAGGAACAAGAGGAAGTGGAGAGAGAGAGTGAATTGTGATTGGAATGGGATCTTCTGAAAGGAGAGTTGAATGATACTGAGATTCTCAAATAAAAGACTCATGTACACCACAACCTCTGTATAACACTATTGCTGGGACCCTAAGCAAAAACCTTGTTAAGTAAATAACTGTGTTGTATCCAAACAAAAATGTATAGATTATATAGAAAAAATGACCATAAATAAAAAAATGTAAAGATTATATAAAAAATGACCATAAATCTATACCATTTTGTTTGGCTGCAACACTTTTGGGGTTCACTTTCTTATGTGGGAAACCATCTTATAATGAGGTTCCAGTGTATATCATGGGCCCTGTCAAGCCAAAATGTGTCCGAGATTCACATCCTCCAGTCCTTCCGCACAGTCTGTTGGTAATCTTACAGTATCCAGTAGACAGACATGCAAGGAACCAGACTGTATGGATGTTCAGGCTGATTGAATTTTTGCTGCATATGCCCAAATACACCTTTTTGCTAGGCACAGCCTAACTCATTCATTTTGGATTTTAAAGAATAATGTCTCAAAATCCAGTCTCACAAAGCTAATTTGTGTTTGACTGAAACTTGTACAGGATCACGCCGGCCTTGGCGGCTCAGTTGGATGCACATCTGACTGGTGATCTGGAGGTTTTGGGTTCGGCCCCCACCGGGTTGGCTATATTCATTACTGGAGATTGGTCATGAAATATTTTCTATGGTCATTCTCTCCCTTGCGCTGATTCAAGAAGGGCAGTTGTCAGTTTCTGATGAAAGAATGTGCATAATACTGTTTAACCCACTTAGAGGACTAAGCCTGCTCAGTAAAAGTGTGGTTAGGTAAACTGACCATGCTCGACATAACCCCATTGGGTTGACTGGGCCATAAAACCTCAACACAAACAAACAGGATCTGACATAGCTTTAGATAAGAGCGGGTATCCACAAAATATTTTGCATATTTGTCCATGACAACATATGTTATTGTAGACAAATACCAGTATTTTTTGGTAGAAAAAGTTCCTTATCTGGAGCTAATGATAATACATGTGTATTTTTATCTGAAGAAAATACAATAAAGATAAATTGCAACTGTTTGTTTGTTTGTGTTGAGGTTTTACGGCTCAGTCAACCCAATGGATCATGTCGAGCGCGGTCAGTTTACCTAACCACACGTTTACTGGACAGGCTTAGTCCTCTAAGCGGTTAACCAGTATTGTGCACATTCTTTCGCCAGAAACTGACAACTGCCCTTCTTGAATCAGCGGAAGGGAGAGAATGACCGTAGAAAATATTTCATGATCAATCTCCACGAAAGAATGTTGCCGACCTCGGCGGGGGTTGAACCCGCGACCTCCTGGTCTCCAGTCGGACGGCGCATCCAACTGAGCCACCGAGGCCGGCAATTGCAACTGTATGTTTTATTAAAGAGCAAAAACCCAAAGAAAGTAATAAATTGCATGTACAGTCAAACCTGTTTTAAAGGTCACTTGCATTAAGCAGCCAGGTCTATGAAAAGGCCCTCTATACCAGATCCAATTAAAGATAAAGAACGGGAAATTTACCTGTATTAAGCAGGCACCTGTCTTAAGCAACCAATTTTTGTCTTTCCTACAGTATTGCTTATTACAGCTTTTACTGTACAGTATTAATCCTAAATATTTTGACATGCATACCTGAGCAAGCTTTGTTTGATCAGGGTCTGCAATGTTTGTTATTCAGCCAGCACTTTGCACAGACTTAACCAGGGCCCAGTTGTTCGAAACTAACAATGTCATTAGTTAACATATCGTTAAAACTTTGAACATTAAATAAGGCATATATGCTAATGTTTTTGCTGACAAAATGTGAGTAGCTTTTGCAAAACTCTTATTTTTTGAGCAAAACTACCTGTGAATTAGATATTGTACTTACTAGAACAGTTAACATTTTGACCATTAACGAGCTCGTTAAGCTAATGATGCTTTGAGCAACTGGGCCCTGATCGTCAAATGGTCTTGTTCAAATGAAAGAGCAGAACAAAACAATACTTTACTCAGAAACAAACCTTAAGCAATGCACAAGTGGAAGGTTAGAAAAAGGCATCTCATATCAGTGCAATAATAGGAAATAATTTTTTGTGACTTCCTGTTTATGTTTCTTTACATTGTTCTCCTTCTGAGAAAGGGTCTACTCTAAAAGGAAAGAATTTGCTCCCGAGGAGCAAATTTTTTTCATTTAGTGTAGACCCCTTCTCAGAAGGGGACAACATCAACATTTAGAGTTATCTCCCCTGAAAGTATATCCATTCTCCATGCAAGAAGTGATTGATTGACAACATTTGTGTCATAAGAATATATACTAGGATGAAAAAGAAATGCCGGGTAATCTTTACAGATAGTTTTATAGTATTTAATGTAATGTTACATACAATTTTTATTATTTTTGTATAACCTTTCATCTTTTCACGCTATTGTGTAATTTTAATCACATGTACTGGTGCACAGTGAACGAGATATCAATCTGACCGATGTTTATTATTCTAGGTCAAGCAATAAAATACTTGTTGCATATACTATGTACCTGGCACAGACATGTTAAGTCTCCCTAAGTTTTAGTGAGACTCACTAGTTTATGGCTCAAAAAACACTGTTTTACGCCTCACTATCTTTTTTCTGAAATTTCCCTTTTTGCTTTAATAATATATAAATAAGGGCCTCACTAATTTTTTTTTTCCAGAATCTCACTAATTGTTATACTGAAAACTTAACATGTCTGCTGATGTTTCTTTTTCCTACTGGTATATATATATATATGTATATGCCCTGGTATCTGTGAACATTTCTTTGATCACTAGACCGTTAAGGTTCCAATATCCCAGTATATAATGTTCCCATGAACCAAGTACTTAACGAATAAACCCTATATGTTATACCTTCTCAAATACCATGTTATTATTGTTTATATATCCACATAATATTTTTCTTATTTTTCATCAAAAACATGTTATGGGTACTCAATAGAAATGCACACACACAATACAAAATATATGCTTTCATCCAGAAATAAGAAAAAATAAAAAATTTCAATAATTTTTGGTTGAAGAAAATGCCTTATCTGGAGCTTTGAGGGTTATGCAAGGTATTTAAGGTGATTGGATGAATTTCCAGGGGAGGTAACTCTTTCAAAATTATTTTGTCTTCCTTCTGTAAGGGGGTCCACTCAAAAAGGAAAGAATTTGCTCCCAGAGGGGAACAAATTCTTTCCTTTTAGAGTAGACCTTTTTCAGAAGGGGACCCGTGTGTGATAAAGAAAAGGAGGTCACAATAATTGTCTCCCTTTTAAAGTGGAGGAAAATCTACCAAGTGTATCCAGTCCCCATAGCCGGGCTCCATAGAGCAGTTGGTAGCGAGTCTGTGTGTAGATCCAGGAATTGCAAGTTCAAATCCCCAGTTTCACCACATAACTTTTGTGGAGATGATCATGAAATCATTTATTCGGTCATTCTCATGACATCATTTATTCTGCTGATTTAAGAGGAGCAGTTGTCATTGACTGGCAAAAGTATGTTCACAAGCACTGATTAATCACTTAAGAGGACTAAGCCTGCCCAGAAAAAGTGTGAGTGGGATAATTGACCAGTTCTACAGGACCTTAACAGTGCTGACTGGGCTGTAAATCTCCAATTCAAACAAAATCCAGTCCCAATAAGAAAATAACAAAATATATATCTGGTTTCTTTGATTTTTATTAATAAAACAAGAACAGAGACATTCAAGAAAAATGATAAAAATTTGTGTTGTTTTCTGATTTCTTTACTATTTATTATAAAACAACTGAGACATTTGAAGAACTATCTTCAAAACCATGAAAAATATCACTGCATATTCAAGAGAACTGCTGTTATAATCTTATTCAGTATGCTAACAGCAAAATCCAGACTAGTCATGCAGGACATTGCTTGCCTTTCACAGATATGACACTAGAAAATGTACATTATGATATATTTCTGGCGAAAGAATGTGCAATATACTGGTTAACCGCTTAGAGGACTAAGCCTGCCCAGTAAACGTGTGGTCAGGTAAACTGACCGCGCTCGACATGACCCCATCAGGTTGACTGGGCCGTAAAACCTCAACACAAACAAACATTATGATATATGTCCAAATGAGACACATATCAGCTTGCTCATCCATGTTATCTGATCAAGTCTTCACTGTCTGCCAGAAGAAACTGTGGGTCACAGGCTACCAATAGAAGGCCCAGCAGGTTCCTGACAGGTTAACATGGATCTGCAAGGGGATTGGGTATATTTTCAGGGGAGGTAACTGTAACATTGTTTTGGCCCCATCTGGAAAGAAGTCTACTCTTGGGCAGCAAATTCTTTCCTTTTAGAGTATACTCCTTTTAGAAGGGGACTGATGATCAGGAATATACACAGGAAGTCACTAAAGTTATCTCCCTCATAAAATGGCATAAACTCTTCCAACTATATCAAGTCCCCTTAATTTCTATCATTTTCACAAAGGACTGTGCTAGTTTTTACACATTTTTCTTGAGCAGGATTGACCACAGCTCCAGAAAGTGTGGTACTGATGTAGTAAATAGAGATTTTTATATGGCAATTTTCATATCACACCCCATATCAACCCGAGATACCCATATCAGCCCGAGGGCCTTATGAAAATTGCCATATAATAATCTATTTATCATACATTTTTCTTTCTGACAAGTTTGCCTATTTGATATCGTATGCAGGGTCAAAGGCAAGACCGCCGAGTGCTCCCAATGGGGTGATCTGGGTTTTTTGCCTGGGCAAAAAAGACGTATCGCCCTTCGTCACCTGGTGATATGGGTTTTTTGCCGAGGAAAAAAAGGCGTATCACCCATGAGACCCATTATCACACCTTTTGTGCTCCACAAGAGTGATATGTGCTTGAAAGTCATGTTAGTATCATATGCAAAATGAACATATTTTCTTGTATGATAATGCGATATTTTATTTTTACTAAGTACTCAACAGAATTCCCACAATGTATGTTTTGGCGCACAAATAACCAGAATGATATAACTTTTGCTTGTTCCAAAAAAAGTATGATCTACTTTGTCTTGAGCTATATAAACCAAATGACATCATAGCAAGTATAGGGTAAATGTTCTGAAAACTGGAATAGTCAAATCTTAGTATCAAACAAGAAAAAAAATGAAGAATTCTTTGAAGGAAGAAACCAATTTTGCAAAGGGAGGCAATTATATATTGCCTCCCCTTTCAAACAAGAAAAATATGAAGAATTCTTAGAAGGAAGCAACCAATTTTGCAAAGGAAAGCAATTAAATTGCCTCCCTTCGCAAACTTTGTTACTTCCCTTTGCTATATTGGTGTGGTTAGATAATGAAATTGGGTTTTAGTATTTTTTTCCTGTTCAGAATGTTTAGAACATTTTCAAAAGAACTTATTTAAATTCAAGCAATGCAAAAAATGAAAGCATGGTAAGACAAAACAAGAGTTATTCAGAACACAATCTTTTTTGTGTGTTCGGTGTATATTTGCCAAATGAGGTTTCAGGATTTGAAGTTTTGAAGATCTTTCTCTCAATAAAGATGAATGTTATTGGGGTCATGCTTTAAAAAACCTGCTTAAAGCTGTCTGCAGACTATAGCTTAGACCAACCTGCTTGGATATGAGCCAGCGCATGACAAAACTTACAATAAGACCTGTGTGACCATTAAAGATTCAGATCAGCCTGTATATCCACCCAGTTTGGCAAGGTTTTTTTTTTTATCCCTCTTTGGATAGTCCAGAGGCTGTATAAGGTACATGTGATCAGCAAAGACTCTGATCAGACTGCGTGGATGTGCAGGCTGATCTGAATCTTTGCTGGTCACACGTCTTATTGTAGGTTTTGTCCTGCATTGGCTCATATACAGTCTGCTCATGACTTCGACAGCTCAGCCATGGGCTTTACCATGGTGCCTGAGGGTCTCAAGAAACTGCTGACAGATCAGATTAGGTTCTGTCCTGTTTGCTACTTTTCCAGCCGTTTGTCGAAACAGGTAGTAAAAAAATATGTATTTAAAGTTAAGGACAAGCACAGTATTTGATCAATTAAGTAAATACAGTATTTCCAGGATAATATAAGAAAACAATATCATACTATCATATATCATTTGCTAATATTGTTTCTAGACCACTAGTGATTAAAGAACAGGGCCCAGTTGTTCAAAGCTAACGATGTCGTTAGTTAACGATTCGTTAAAATTTAAATCAAGCGATACGCAAATATGCTGAAATTTTTTGCTGAAAAAATGTGAAAAGCTACTCACATTTTTTCAGCAAAAAATATCAGAATATTGTATATTGAATCCGCTAAAACAGTTAACGAAATGACCCTTAACGAGCTCTTTAAGCTAACGACGCTTTGAACAACTGGGCCCAGGGTGTTTTATGAAATCAGAGTAATATAACAAGTGATAAGTTTAATGCTATAGTACCCTGTAAATGTCTTAGAAATGTATAAAGCTAAACCTTGAGTCCTGATGAAGGAAATGGAGGTTGTGGGTTTTAGGATTGCAGAGGACTTGAAAAGAAACTGACACACTACCAAGGGAGGCAATGATGTCAAAATGGTTTTGTCTGCCTTCTGAAAAGGGTTCTACTGTAAAAGGATTTGTTTGTGTTGAAGTTTTACGGCTCAGTCAACCAATTAGGGTCATGTCGAGCATGGTCAGTTTACCTAAGTACCCTTTTTCCTGGAAAGGCTTAGTCCTTCTAAGGAAATATATTGATTTCTTGAACTGCTTCTTGACTTTTTGCTGCCATGGGGAGCAAACCCAGCTGGCACATGACGTTTATACAACGTCCGCTCAACGTCGATGCAGCGTCAGACGTTGCATCGACGTTGAGCCAATGTTGTATAAACGTCATGTGCCCGCTGGGTTTGCTCCCCATGGCAGCAAAAAGTCAAGAAGCAGTTTAAGAAGTCAAAATATTTCCTTTTTGGGTAGACCCTTTTTCAGTAGGGGTTTGGTGTGCATGCATGCAAACAGGAAGTCACTAAAGTTGTGTCCCATCTTAAAAATGGTGAAAACCAGCCAAGTGTATAAAGACCCCTTGAGAGACCATCCAAGCTTATCCAAAACATCATCTTTTAAAGCAGATGGTCATTTAATACAAGTCAGAATGAAAATATTTTAAGGTGAATCGATACACTTGTTAGATTTTTTGTCATTTTCGACAAGTTAGGCAACTTTGATGACTTTTTTTACTTTCCAGTATACAAATCCTTTTCTGAAAGGGATCTATTCTAAAAGTAAAGAAAGAATTTGCTTGCTTTTTAGAGTAGGTCTCTTTCCAGATAGGAGAAAAATTCTGTCAGAGTTGTCTCCTTTGAATGTATATAATTTTCCCTTAACCCATTGTAGTCTGGAGACCCCTAAAAGGGTATTTGGCAAACAGTGCAGACCCAGATCAGACGCCACAGAATGCGGTCTCCACAGTTTACGAATAGTTCAAACATTTTTCTTTCCGAATATCTAAATCACATTGCCTGACATGCTTCAAATTGAAATAAGAATCTTCCAATATATTGTGTGCGGAAGTTCATTCAGTCTACAATGGGATAATAGAGATGGTTGTTAAGGCATGTTCAACTGTACACATTTATGTGTGCAGCAGCAGTGCAACCTCATTAGCTGATCAAGGTCTTTGCAGTTCAAGAAGTGAAAATATTGTGATAAAGAAAAGGAAACAGCCTAGACAGACTGGATGTGCAGGCTGATCTTAACCTAGTCCTGCTGAACCCAGATATACCCTGCCTTTGCAAACAGTGTAGATCCAGATCGGTTGGCTTCTGAAGAAGCCAACTGATCTGGATCTGCACTGCTTGTCATTCAGTATGTGAATTTGTATCAACAAACTGGATCAAGCAATCTGATTGGCTGCCAATTAGAAACGTATCAACAACCTGGATCAAGCAACCTGATTGGCTGCCAGTTAGAAATGGGCATGGCATCTTAATTAACGCAGCATGGCAAGGGTTAACAACAATCTTTAGGCATAGCTTCAGAAAAGTTTGTTCCAGAACATATCTTGTATGCACTCACTGGTTGATTCCGAGTACCCACAAGATACATATTGTGCATAAATGACACCAAAAATCAATATGTATAAATGACACCAAAAATTATCTTGTTATAATACTATCATCTCAGTTGTCAGCTTATCTAGAGCTATGATCTTTAAATACTCTCAACCTGAAACTTTTTCACATACCAGGCCTCATTCAACAGCCTAAAATATTGGCTGGAATCAAATTAATAACAGGATGTACCTACCATCACAGCTCTAGATAAGAGGAGTAGCCACTGCACCACAAAATATGTGGATACTCATTTGAATAGCCATGGCAATGCCAGTGACTGCCCACAATTTATGTATATATTTTGGTGAAAAAATAAGCTAGATCTAAACAGAAATAACCAGTTCTGCAAGGGAAGTAATTTAATTGCCTCCTATTCAAAACTGATAATTTCCCCTCATAAAAACTGGTTTGATATCTCTCTCCATGCAAAAATCATTATTTCTTTTCCCTACATCAGTAATATTAACAAACTAACTTCTTTGTCTCATTATCTTTTACTGATGATTTAGGGTAATTTTGGTAGTTTGCAGGAAACAGTAAGTGTCTCACAAAAATGTTTGAGAGCATTTATATGGAAAGACTACCAAGCTCTCAGTATAATATTGAAAACAGGAGTCCCTGAGGCCTCTTTGCTACTGTTGCAGCCATAACTAACAGAATAAAAACAGCAGTCCCAGCACCAAACTACAATGTATGAGTTCAGGACTCCAGAACAGGAATTATAGCTCCAATCCCAGCCATCCTACAGTAGCAAGCAATTAGAATGGTCCACTCCAAGGTTCTGTTTGATGATATGTCGTAATTTTGATTTATGATAAAACTAATATGTAATGGCGAACTATAGTCTGTTCATTTGGAATTTTCCTCTACTGGAGTATTAGCTCCATTTAATGAAAACTTTCACCAGAAAAGTATTGATATTTTCTTTATTTTGTCACAAATACATGTTGTGGGTACTCATTAAAGGTGCCTCGGCGAGATGCTTTCACCAGAAAAGTTTTGTTATTTTCTTTATTTAGCCACAAATACATGTTGTGGGTACTCATCAGAAGTGCCTCAGAAGTGCCTCACTGCGGCACTTCTAATGAGTACCATAGTTCTTCATAAAATGCTTTTTTCAATCCAAGTCTTGATATTTTTCTTATTTCTCCATGAAAATGTGGGTACTCATTAGAAATGCCTCGCTAAGGTGCTTCTAATGAGTACCCATGAGGCGCTTCTAATGAGTGCCCACAACGTATGTTTTTGTGGAGAAATGAGAAAACCATTTACCTGATACCCTTTCATATCTAGACCTATGGTACCCATAACATGTTTTCATAGAGAAATAAGAAAAATATACATCTGCATACTACTAATCTAGAGCTGTGTCAGAGTGCTGTCACTATACTATAATTCTGAGTCAAAGGGGAAAATTGCACATTTTTACTTTACTGTTTAAGGGGAACAGATACACTTTTAAGGGAGGCAACTCTTGTCAACTTGTTTTGCTTCCCTTCTGAAAATCTCCTCCTGGGAGCAAATTCTGTCGTTTTAGACGAGAAGGTCCAGAGCTCCCGACAAAGCACTTTTTTACCACTGACATTTTCTTATTTCTCCATAAAACATACGTTGTTACTCTTTAGAATTGCCTCACTAAGGTACCCATAATATATGTTTTCCTGGAAAAAAAATTAGTGGATTCCCCCTCTTATCTGGAACAATGAGATCCCTTTTCAGACAGGGCCTGGTATGCAGTTGTCACCCTTATAAAGCTTGCAAAATTAACCCTGGTCCTGCTGATCCCGGATATGTCCTGCCTTTCCAAACACTGTAGATCCAGATCAGTTGGCTTCTGAAGAAGCCAACTGATCTGGATCTGCACTGTTTGCCATTAACTATGTGAGTTTTATATCAACAATTTGGATAAAGTAATCTCATTGGTTGAAAATTAGAAATGGGCATGGCATCTTAATTTATTCAGCAGGATAAGGGTTAACCAAGTGTACCCAGTCCTCTTAGCAAGTCTAACAGAGTTTGTTGTCAAGAGTATATTTTCAATCCCATACTTTTGTCAAGTCTTAATGGTAATGTACTTGATAATGCTGAGACCTCCCAGTATAAACTACGAGACAGAAACAGTTTATATAACATCACAACAGCCACCGACTGGCACAGCACCACACACATCGTGATGAGCTGAAACAATAGATAAATTAGACAATTAGATAAACATTAGACAAACAAGTTATTTTTCACACGTCAAAAACTAAAATCTCAACCACATGAAGTACTTTAAAAATATATTCTATAAAAAAATATCTGGTTGCTATGCCCCTGCTTAAAATTGTCAAAATGTGTCAAAAATGACAAATTTGGACTACCCTATCTCTGTTTTACTTCCTGTAGAGAAATGTACAAGTTATTTTGTTTGTTTGTTTGTCTTGAGGTTTTACAGCTCAGTCAACCCATTGGAGTCATGTCGAGTGTGGTCAGTTTACCTAACCACACTTTTACTGGGCAGGCTTAGTCCTCTAAGCAATTTACTAGTATTGTGCACATTCTTTTGCCAGAAACTGACAACTGCCCTTCTTTAATCAGCAGAAGGGAGAGAATAACCTTAGAAAATACTTAATGGTCAGTCTACGCGTAAGAATGTTGCGGACCCAGTGGGGGGTTGCGCAACCTCCTGATCACCAATCGGATGCACATCCAACTGAGCCACTGAGGCTGGCACAAAGTTATTTTGAATATGAAAGCAGAATGAAAGTAAACACTTAGTAAATAGCCAGCTTTTCAGGCTGAATATTTCTGAAAGCTTGATATTATTAGGACTGATGTCAGGACTAAAACTTCTTTCAATAGATAACATTTTTTTAATCTTTTAATCAATTTTGCAGATGTTAAAAGTAGTGAAAGAAAATCACTAATTTCATTTATCATTTACTAATTTCATTTATCATTTGATGGATTTGCCTAGAAAGTGCTAAAAGATAATATTTTCCTGTGTTCATGAAATACTAGAATTATAAGGCAAGGCAATTTTTATGTGATGTGTCTACAAAACAGTCTGACTGATACCAGTCAGCAAAACAGTTTGATTTATACCAGTCTAATAAAGTCAGACTCCTACCAGGCTACAGATACTTCTCTTATCTAGAGCTATGTTGACATCTCTAATAGCACGTCTCAAGTACACATGTTTGTACTTACCTTATATCTGAGATATTCTATAAATAACCAGGAGGCAACAACTATCACAGGATAACACAGAAACCATAACATACAACTCTGAAAATTTAAAAAAAAAAGCTAGAACAAAAACACCAGTAAATAGCACAGGCTCAGAGCACACATGCAGGAAAAGTGGGAATGTGTGTATATTGTATTCACCCTAAGTATTCAGACACTTTTAACTCCACACCACACAGTATAACCTCAATAGCTCGAACACTGACAGCTCATTCATCATGGCTGATTCAAACTTGTTTTTGAGTCCCTGCAAAATTCTTCCGATAGCTCAAGAAAACAAATATTTAGGTAATTTTAGGGAAATTTTCTTATTTTATCATGAAATACCAATGGTATGTTGTGTGTTCTCATTAAAATTGTCTCATCAGGGCAATTTTAATGAGTACACTCAACGTACTGTTATTGTATAGAAGATCTAAAAGGGATTCCTAAATTATCGCCTTTTGCTTCCTAACCTGGCACCATGATTAACCCTCAGTGGCTCAAACTACCCATGTCTCGAACAAATTTCTATGGTCCTAAAGACAACTAAGCTTCTCTTTAATTATGCCCCCACCAGCATTCTGATGGGGCTTTATATATCAGTTTGTTGAGCATTTTGTTAATGTTGTATAGTGGGGACATCTGTGAACTTTAGCCATGTTTCTAGTTCAAAACTACCAGGAGAGGTACATTATGCAGATTGGGTAAGGATAACTGTACATGTATTTATTAGTTTATTATCTTAAAGACAAAACTACTGAAGAAAAAAAAAAATTACAAAACTAGGGGAGATGGCCCTAATCAGATTGCACAAATCCACAGGCTCAACTACAATATTTACCAAAATACAGTTGAACCTCATTAGCTCTAACACAGAGGGCTCGTTTACCATGGCTAATTCGTTTTTGGGTCCCTGGGAAATTCTTATGACAGCTCAAGAGAACAAATATTAAGGGATACTTTAGGATTATTTTTTTTCATATTTCATCATTAAAATGTAAGTTGTGTGTACTCATTAGAATTGCCTCATTGAGGCAATTCTAATGAGCACACTCAACATACCATTATTTTATAGATCAGACATCCATATATAATTCCCAATTTGTCTCCTAACCTGGCGCTATGATAACCACTCAGTGGCTCGAATTACCCATATAAAAAACATATTTCCTTGATCCCAAAGATGTTCCAACCATAACTACTTTCTAAATATTAAATATATTCTAAATTTTCAGGCATTTTAACTCACTTACCATACTTGTCTTGCCATTTGAAAAATGCCATTTTACCACCTGTTGATACGAATAGGTTAAATATATCCCGTAATGACCATAAGTATTGGAACAGATAGGCCTCTGCACACAGTGCAGACCCAGATCAGAAGCTGAAGAATATGTCTGATCAGTCTACACTGTTTGCCATACATACAGCAATATCTAAGACATATCAAAATGTAGTAGAATGGACTATTTCAAATTTTAGGTATGGTAAGTAGATAAGGTGTCCCAATACTTCTGTTAAATATGGTAGTAAAACTCCACTTTAGGCTATCAGCAAACTGGGTCCAGTTGTTCAAAGCTAACGATGTCGTTAGTTAACGATTAGTTAAAATTTACATCTAGTATTACGCAAATATGCTGAAATTTTTTGCAAAAGCTACTCACATTTTTTCAGCAAAAAATATCAGAATATAGTATATTGAATCTGCTAAAACAGTTAACAAAATGACCCTTAACGAGCTCGTTAAGCTAACGACGCTTTGAACAACTGGGCCCTGGCTGTTATAGGGAGATGGCTGTTGTTGAGAGGTGACCTTTACTGGAGATTCCACTGTTCTTTACAGTTAAAAAATCTTATTTGGAGCTATGGTTATAAACCCATGTATAGTGTTGTTACCCTATTTTACATTTCTTCACCATACCATCTAAAAGTTCAAAATTACTGCCTTTTTCCACTCCTGTCTTGTTCAAAAAAATGCAACAGCCCTTAAATTAAGGATACAGCTAGCCCAAATGACTCCGACCATGTTTATACCCTTTTTTTCAGCCTTTTCCCAAGCAGTGATATAATAATTGTTTCATTGTTTTTTTTTATCTGAATCTAGTAAGTAAACGGTGGGTATAAAGCAAAATACGCCGTTACAGCCCTGTCAGCATTATTGTTGATTCATTATCATAGCAAAGATCCCCAAATTTTGGGATAGACTGAAGAAATGTTAATGAACAAAACCTTACCATAAAATTTTGAAAAAATGTTTAGAAGTAAAGTTACTACTAAATCAAATTATCCAAATTGATTTTTTCAGTCCTTCATTTCATTAGGACCGCAAAAATTCTGAACGGAAGCAGTTACAAAGAAAGTGTGATATAGTTTTTGAGACAATATATCAAACTTTGGATATGCCTAATTGCATTAGTTTTGCCCAGAAATGAAAAGAGTTGAACCCATTTTTTTTTTTTTTCAGATTCTTGATTTCCAGTTTGCAGAAATGCCACAATTGTTTGAGACCATTAATCTTCATTTTCTCACGACTACAGGCAGAAATCTGAACTTAAGTAAGGCCGGCCTACAAAGAATGTCCCTTTTGTTCCATGACTACGGGACAGCACATCAGAAATGCTTCATTTATGAAATAATCAGCTTTCAGTGAGAGCTAAGAACCGCTATGTTATTATATAATGATAGACAACTATTTACACCTTGGTCCAGACCCATAAAGCTATTCATTCCAGCAGCATTAAGGCATTAAATGTTACGGTCATTCTGCGGTAGTTATGAATGAAGAGCAACTGATAAAAGAAAGCAGAAGTATTTATCACCTTTGATAATTTTATAGCCAATGCCATTTTAACGGCAGTGCTGGTAAGGAAAACATGTATTGCACATTCTAACGAGGAACACAATTCTATAGAAATGTAAAAAATGCTTAAAAATATTTTAACCCATACTGTATCCTTAAACAGCCACTTTTTTACTTTTGTTTTATGGTGGCAATACCTACCTTTGTAAATGACATGTAAAATTCTCTTTTCATTATACTTCTCTCTGTTGATACAGTAGAATAGAGATTCCATGCGAAAAGAGCTGCCAAAACCACTCGGAGTATTACTAATGCTATACCGGCAGTGGATCTGTGAGCATGGTACAATCTGTGAGTTTGGTCTTGGTACTGTTCCCATAAAAACAGCGCCCCCTGCAGGAGGATAAAACAATATTATAGGTCTAGATAAGAATGGGTATTAGATTTTTCTTACTTCTCCATGGAAACATATGCTGTGGGTACTCATTAGAAGTGCCTCATGAGGCACTTCTAATAAGTACCCACAACACGTTTTCATGGAGAAATAAGAAAAATACCAATAGTTTTGGATTGAAAAAAACATCTTATCAAGAGCTATGCAACATGGGTAGCTCCAGGTAAGGCACATTTGGTCAACCAAAAAGTATTGATATTTTCTTTTTTCTCCATGAAAACATATGTTGTGGTACTCATTAGACGCGCCTGTTTTTGAGGTGAAATGAAAATATTTACATGTATTTGGATACACTGCTTATCTGGTACCAAGACAACATGCCTATCTTGGTAAAAACCATTTTTACACATGCACATTTGTATATAAATAATAATCTTTTGAAAACTGGAAACCTTGTAGACAGATGAGATGAGGAGATTTTGTTAATTTTGCATCAGAACATAGGATGTTGATACTGGATTGTAGGTAATTCTAAAGAGTACCCACAAGATATAGTTTGGTGCAAAAATGTATCTTCTGAATACTTCACCTGTTTGGAGCTACGAACTTTTATTAAAATTTTTTTTTTTTTTCTTTATAAAGAATTCAAGATTTGTAAGCAGGAATCAATTAGATATTCAGCAAGAAAGACCATAATATAACATCTCCACATAAGGTATTTTGTTTTATTTTTCAACCAAAAACGAGTGAGTACTCAATAGAAGCATATCACTTCTAATAATGTAATGTTTTCATGGAGAAATAAGAAAATATTAACCCCTGTCCTGCTGATCCCGGATAAACCCTACCTTTGCAAACAGTGCAGATTCTGAAGAAGCCAACTGATCTGGATCTATACTGTTTTTCATTTAGAATGTGAATTTGTATCAACAACCTGGATCAAGTAATCTGAGTGACTAAAAATTAGAAGTAGGTGTGGCATCTTAATTTATTCAGCATGACAAGGGTTAATACTTTTTCATTAAAAAATCTGGACCTTATCTAGAGCTATTAAAAGCATTTGAACAAACTTTTAATCCACCTTTGAAAGAATTTCAAATACAATTTGATGGAAAAAAGGCCCAGCTGTTTAAAACTTCCTGATTTTATACAAGTATATGGCCAAGGGGCAGATAGGGCTCCATTAGAATTTGATAAAAATTGAACCAGCAACCATTTAAAGAGCAAAAAGACATTGATTGATTGTGATTGGGTTTAACAATATGTTAACAACCCTTGTGGACCATTTTGTGTAGTCTCCCAGAGAAAGGGAGGATTGACTGATTGTGCTGGGTTTAACAACATGTCAACCCTTGCGGGTCATTTTGTGTCATCTCCCAGAGAAGGGGAGAAAAGAGATAGTAGAAGAGACGAAAGAGAGGGACAGGGAAGAAAGAGGAACAGGAATGAAAGTGAAGAAACAGAATAAAAACATTCCCCCTCTACCCTTATCTGCTACAAGCATAGCAGCCCTTGCCCAACTGTAAGCCAATATCAGTTGGATGCCCTGGTGATGTAAGATACAGGACACCTCGCACCACCCGACCACCCCCAGAGTAAGGGAGAAAAGAGACAGAAGAGATGGTAGAGGAGATGAAAGAGAGGGACAGGGAAGAAAGAGGAACAGGAATGAAAGTGAAGAAACAGAAGAAAAAAAACATTCCCCCTCTACCTTTACCTGCTACAAGGATAGCAGGCCTTGCTCAACTGTAAGCCAACATCAGTTGGACGCACTGCTGAAGTAAGATACATGATACCTTCACCACATCCGACCATCCCCACCCCCAGCAGAAAGACATATGATGGACTAAGATCACAATAGCTCAGGTGAGCTAAAAGCTTACCTGCAGGAGTGCCAATAATCCCACCACTTTTGATGCTGGTTTTTTGCTAATCATCTGTAGGTGAGTGTTTTTGTATGACGTACCAAGTGTCCATCCCAAACTCAGACTTAATAACATATACAACATTGCAAACTGAGACAGTACATCAAATACTGAAAAAAAAAAAAAAAAAAAAAAAACTAAGTTAAAATGGCACATTTATTATCATGAACTTTTTGGTTCAGATACAATGTATAAGCTCAATTTTCAAATATTCTTATTTAACCCATTAAAGACTGAATAAATTCTCTCACACTATATTGGAAGAGTCCATTTTCGATTCTAGGTAAGTCAGGTGATATGATAAAGATATTCCTAAAGAAAAATGACTGAACTATTTGCAAACAGTGGAGACCCTGATCAGCTGCAGCATCTGATCTGGGTCTGCACTGTTTGCCATTTACCCGTTTAGGGGTCTCCAGTCTTCAGTGGGTTCAATCGGGCATTTTGAAAAAAAATTCTTTTTCATATTTTCAGATATTGTCAGATCAACACTATGGCTAGTAGGAATATTTTACTGTTTTGTATGCCATCTATCAGAGACTCCACTATACCCCAACTGTGCTGATATACCGGTATGTGGTCTGAAAGACAGATGTAAAATAGTATATCCTATTCAAGAGGGCACTGTAGCCAAGTGTTACAGCATTTGCCTGCAGTACTGAAGGTTGTGGGTTTAAAACTGTTTGCCCAGCACTGAATAGGGACCTTCCTGGGAAGGTAAAAAGCAAATAAAAGTGAAAGCAATTGTTTTGTTTGACAACAATCTTCCAGTCATGTTGTGAGGGTGTCTGGATCTCACAGTGGAAACAATGCCCTTTTATAGTGTCGGCTCACTGTAGTATCATTCCCCAGACACCTTGATGTGATATTACTACCAATCACATTATACTGACACTGGTGTGACCAGTCCTAGGTCTTCTTCCTAACGCTGAGTGCCAAGGGAAAGAGCAGCTAGCACTGACTTTAGAAAGCCTAAGGTATGACCCTAGGTTTGACTGAGCCCTCAATCAGTATGAAGGCAGACACTCTACCAGCTGAGCAACGTGGACTGGTACATAGTAGTACTCATATATATCATATCATAATCGGATTTTTGATTAACGTGCAGGTACAGGGGCAACATCCACATCAGTGGGCCCCCTTCCAGACAGCTGGCTTGCTGCACGCATGGCGGATCTCACACCAGATCTCCAGGAACGTCTATCATGAGGGTTGATGGCCGAGAGCTTCCACTCTCTGCAATCCCTCTCTGTCAGCTGCTTCCATGTCATCTTGGGCCCTCCAGGCCCACGCTTTCCATCAACCTGTATCTCAAAGGCTGTCTTGACTGCACCATTGGAGCATTCCACATGTCCATACCATCAGAGTCTTCTCTCCTTCAGTACTTCAGTACTAGAAGAATTTCTTACTTGTTAACCACCTATTCTTATTTGGTGGTTTACTTCAAAACTGTAGCACTCTATTGGTCAAAAAGAAATATTTTTCTTGCTTTTCCCAAAGATACAGCTGAATATTTTATGTAAACTATCTCTTGATTGAGACAATTTACACAACACACCCAACTATATTTTCTTGGGAAAATAATAAAAAAAGTATTTAAAAATGCTGTCTGTTGCTATTTAAGTTCAGCATTCTATGGCATCAGAGCTGGGTCTACACTGTTTGTTCAGGTTTCTCTGTCTCAATACACTGATTTAGAGTGTTACATTCCTTTTAACATTATTTAAGTCATATTGAGACAATGGAAGGGTGATAAGGAAAGGCTGTGTGAACAAGTACCATACTTTTTTTTTACATTTTTTATTTTATATAGAATTTTACCATAATTACTAAATACACTTGGACTTAGCACCATAATTCACATAAAATTTTACCAAGTCTGACTATCCTTTGATATGCCTAAAAGTACTGATAGAATGGTAAAAGGTGTAGGCCCTAATCAAACTGCCCTTAAAGGAGCAGTTTGATCTGGGTCTACATTGTTTGATCAGACCGACTTATCCAAATATTTAGCAAAAATATTTTATCTTAGTAATACTTTAATTTTTTTTTTTCAGAAAACATGCAAAAAAAAAAAGCTAGGTTTCACCAGGAAAAATAGGTAGGGTAGGGTTACCCTAAACACACCTATTTTTTTTATTTGGCCTCATTACAGAACAGTAAGTGCCCTGACTAGTCTGCACAGGTATGTGGGTTCATTTGTGCTTTAAAAATCTGCACTAAACAGGACTTTGTTTTTCTTTTACATTGGTGTGTTGCATATCAAATCATTTATAGCAATGGTGCAAAAAAACAGAATACTTATACATGTACTTACATTCGGAAAGAAGTTCAAAAAATGGGGAACCAATGCCATCATGTGAATATCTGTAAAGGATTAAATATGCTGTCATATAAAAAAGCCTTTTGGCATACTGTATTCGACATAGCTACCGCACCGTGCGCTTAGGTTTTTCAAAATTACTGGGAAAACATGTGGCGAAATATGTACATATCTATACTTAGGATACACTTAAACAAAGATCAGCCAAGGACTTATCAAATGATGGGGCCATTACTGTTTGCACTTGATATAAGAACCTCTTCTCACTTTATCCTTCATGATTTGTAAGTCTTAAAAGTGTTTTCCAACCCCAGTTTCCCCACCCCCAGTGGAGACAAATGGTTAAATGGATTGCGGGGTTGGGGTCCCCCACCCTGCAATCCATCTAACCATTTGTCTCTACATGTACCCAGCAGTTAACCAAACTTAGAGCTCAATATAAGGTATTATTGATATTTTTCTTATTTCTCCATGGGCTGTAGGTTCTCATTAGAAATGCTTCACAGAGGCATTTCTAATATCACAGTGCCCACAACCTATGCTTTTGAGGAGAAGTATATCAATACTTTTTGGTTGAAAAATGTGCAGCTACATGTATAGTAACGATTTGGTGGAAAAATAACTAAAAAAAAAAACTTCATTGCACAGTCAATGGCACGCCATCGCACAAATCCTACGCTCCGTGCTAATGTTGCTAATAGTGTGATAGACGGACAAGCGGACATATACAAAACTAATGTTGCTCTCGCACACCCTTACCACATGGGGATGTCATGTAGCAATTTGCATAAAATTCTGTCCAGTGTACAGAAGGACAGACAGTGACCTTTTGACCCCATCTAAAGGTCACATAGAGCAGAATGAACAACAATGTTGCTCTCAAACACCCTTACAATGCGGAGAAGCCATGTAACAAGTTTGGTTAAAATCCGCCCAGTGGTTTAGGAGGAAATAACTTGATGGTCGGACAGGGAGACGGATGGATGGCGGCGTTTACAATATCCCCATCGCTAAAGTTTGGGGATAATTATTCTCTTTTACTACCTTATCACATGACACAAGTTACCAGTTATGTTTCTTTGTCAGGCGACTTCTCATGTTCAGTCTCTTGTTGTAAAAGCTGAATTTATTTTGTGTACAAACAAGACTAAGACAAGGCATAAGCCCCAGACAAGAGAACATTTCTGTTAGGCATGCCAGCTTTGGTTTTGCAGTCCTCTCAGTGGCAGTTCTAATGAGTACCTACAACAACTGCTTTCATGAAGAAATAAGAAAAAATGTCTATCTGTAATCTCCTCTGATCTGGTGCTACACTTGTAGCCAGGCCATGTGTATTTGTACTGTATTTACCCTAAGTATTGGGACACCTTATCTACTTACCATACTTATCCTAAAATTTGAAATAGTCCATTCTACTACCTGTCGATGTGTCTAAAATATTGCTGTATGTATGGCAAACAGTTTAGACCCTGATCAGATGCTACATTCTGCAGCATCATGTTATATTCATTTGTACAAATAATGGTGTGTACATTCATACAATACTAGTCTTGCTTTCACTGTACACATACTACCTTAATAACCCTAAGCAATGGGACAGATAGGCCTTTGCAAACAGTGTAGACCCAGATAAGACCCTGCAGAATGCATCGTCTGATCTTGGTCTATACTGTTTGCCATACATACAGCAATATTTTAGACAAATCAACAGGTAGTAGAATGAACTATTTCAAATTTTAGGACAATTATGGTAAGAAGATGAGGTGTCTTAATACTTAGGGTAAATACGGTTCCATTGCTGTCTCATATTTACTTACATGTATTTACCCTAAATATTTGAATACCGTAACTCCTTATGATGATTATTCTAAAATTTGAACAAGATGAGGCATGTGTCTATTCACCTAAGTGTAAGTATGGTAAGATGTTAAGGTATCCAAAGATTTAGGATAAATATGGTATATCAGAGGACTTGTTAAAGAGGAGTATTTGGTGATAATTCTGGGATATTTTTTCTTAATTCTCTATAAAAACATATGTTATGGGTACTCATTAGAAGTGCCTTGGTGAGGTGCTTCTAATGAGTACCCACAAAATGTTTTATGGGGTACTCATTAGAAGCACCTCTAATATGAGTACCCACAACACATGTATTTTATGGAGAACTGGAGAAACTTGTCCCAGCATATGAGATACTCCTTCTTATCAAGTCCCCATGATTTTCTTTATGAAAGCATATGTTGTGGGTACTCATTTGAATTGCATAATTTTTCTTCTTTCTCCATAAAAGCATATGTTCTGGGTACTCACTGAAAGCGCCTCAACTAGGAACTTCTAATGAGTACCCACAACATATGTTTTTATGGAGAACTAGAGAAAATTATCCCATAATTGCCATCAAATACTCTGACATTCTTATCAAGTCTCTTGGGCCCAGTTGTTCAAAGCGTCGTTAGCTTAACAAGCCCATTAAGGGTCATTTTGTCAACTTTTTAGCCGATTCAATATGCAATATTCTGATATTTTTTTTGCTGAAAAAATGCAAAAGCTACTCACATTTTTTCAGCAAAAAATTTCAGCATATTTGCATATCACTCGATGTAAATTTTAACGAATTGTTAACTAACGACATCGTTAGTTTTGAACAACTGGGCCCTGGTATATACTTACTTTCTCAGATGCATCATCATGATAAACGCTCCTACAGCCTGTAACCCCATCGAGACAGTCAGTAGCTGTATCACAAGCTGCATTGGACCTCCACTACTTAATGGTTCTATCAGCCGAGGGATACATATACATCCAATAACAAAGTACGCCAGTGTCAGGAGCTGATAAAATCTCAGTAAACCTGAAATATTATCATATTATAGCTCTAGATACAATGTAATGCACTTTTGTTTAGCCAAAAAGTTTCCACAACTTCTACAGTTTTCAAGATAATGATTCAAAACTTGCAGCAAAGTAAGAATATAGGCAGGCCATGTGCATTAAGGTCACAGAACTCTGATCAAGTTTTTATTGTTAGAGTTAGAGACCCTTGATTTACTAAGAATTTTGACATTAAAAGCCAAACTGGCAGGAGCGAGGGCATTCATCCCTAGTTTCAACTAAAAAATACTGACATTTTTCTAATTTTTCCACAAAAACATATGTTGTGGTACTCATTAGGAGGGCTTCTTATGAGTACCCACAACACATGCTTTTGTTGAGAAATAAGAAAAAATACTGATCTAATACCCTCTCTTATCTAGAGTTATGCCATATTAACCATAAGTATACGGAGATCTTAACCCTTCTCTTGCTGAACATGTCATGCCCTGTCTTACAAACAGTGTAGATCCAGATCAGCTGGCTTCTGAAGAAGCCAACTGATCTGGATCTGCACTGTTTGACATTAAATATGTGAATTTCTATCAAAAACCCAGATCAAGTAATCTGATTGGCTGGAAATTAGAAGTGGGGCGTGGCATCTTAATTTATTCTGACAGCATGACAAGGGATAACTACTTACCATACTTGTCCAAACATTTGAACAAGTTCATCTGACTACCTGATAATGTCTGAAAAATTGTTTTATAAGTGGCAAGCAGTGTAGAACCTGATCAGATGCTGCATCCTGCAGCATCTGTTCTAGGTCTATACACTTTGCTCAGGCCTGTCTGTCCAAATAATTTTGGTAAACATAGTAACCCTTAAAGTTCCAGTCACAATAGCAGTAGATGACATGTTGAAATACAGTCAACTTGTTATCTCGGAAGTCAAGGGACTCTCTGAAATACTTCGAGATATTCGTACCTCGACATAACAGATTTGCACAATTGTGGAAAAAATAAATCGCACAACCACATTTCACAAATGAATATGTAATTTGACTCTTGAAGTCAGAGATATATTGAAAATATTGTGGAAAAGAGGAGAAATTGCTCCTTGGGAGGAGTTTTCTCCTCTTTTCCACATATTTTGTCACTTGTTGTTAGATTTTCAAGTTTAAACAGGGACCAGATTTTCACTTCGAGATAAGTGGTTATTCGAGATAAGCAAAGTCAAGATAAGGAGAGCCAACTGTATGTTTTTTTTTCTCTGAAAATAAGTCTTGACAGTCTGAATCATCTGCTAGGTAGACAAATCACATGAAATATGAAGGCTTATTTTCCCAGAAAAATTAAAAAGAAATTTTCAAATGTGGTATGCTAAACTGTGAATGTGCTTTAAGATTGATACAAGGATAAAAGCCTTAAATTATATACTGCAACTGAGTGATACTTTTACAAGGAAATGGAGCCTGATATTTCATGTGAATCCTTTCCAAAGGACTCTTATACTGCTTGCTTAAGCAGGTATGACAATACAATAATATATATGAATTCTTATGTCTGAGGACTAGTTACAACAAACACCAACTCCATCCCCCACAGGGCTATGCCAGGCTACACGAATGTACATTTTGTCTCCAAAACCAGATATGTCCCAATTCTTCTTCAGAGTTCAATCAAGGATTTTCAACTTGTGGGCAAAGCGCACACTGCATTTTCCAAAAGGGCTATCTGTAATTTAGATGGGCCTGCATTTTTTATTGTCAAGTCATACGTCATACACAAGTCCTACTCCTCTCTTCGATTTTTGCCAACCAGACACAGCATTTATTCATCTGTTCATGACAATTTATTTGTGCTTGCATCTGACATGCCAAAGGATTCTCCTTCTCACTGAAATAAGTAATGTCGTTTAGCTTTTTCTCTGATGATAGAAGTTATTTCTCAAGGAAAAACGATGTTGTTCTGGACAGGGCATGTGTGTTTAAGCCCAGAGAATAATCAATATCTGGAAGCCACCAGAAAAGTTATGGTTACCTGCATATATAGGTAAAATGTGATAAGCAGAAACCAAGATGTCATACATTCTATACAGCTCAAAATTATTTAGTGACAACATATTGTCAAGTCAGAATAACACCAGAAATTGCATTTCTACACCAACACGGTGCACCACTTACCGTTAGCTCAAGGTAAGGTGTTTTTTTTTTTTCAACTGAAAAGTACCCGTATTGATGTTTTTCTTATTCTCCATAAAAACGTATATTGTGGGTACACATTAAAAGCGCCTTGGAAAGGCGCTTTTAATGAGTACCCACAACATATGTTTACACTGAGAAATAAGAAATATATTATGTGGCTAACCTCTGTTATCTGAAACTACAGAACAAGATTTAATGTAGCAATGGCACAAAAATGCAAGCTACACCACAACCTCTTTATAACATGATTGTTGGAGTCCATAGCATAAACCGTGTTAGTTAATTTGTTTGTTTGTTTGATTTGGGCTTAACGTCGCTTTCAACCTTTTTCAGTCATATCACGACGGTGTCTGGATGTGGCAGGGAGCTCAATGCTCACTTTTAGAGTGCTGCCTCACTGAAATATCACGCCCCAGACACTTTGACATGATATTCCACCCAGTCACATTATACTGACACTGAGCTGACCAGTTCTAGCTCTACTTTCTTAATGCTGAGCGCCAAGCGAAAGAGCAGCTAGTACCATTTTTAAAGTCTTTGGTATGACCCGGCAGGGGATCGAACCCGCAACCTCCCGGTCACAAAGCGGACGCTCTACCACTGAGCCACTGTGCCGGTCCCGTGTTAGTTAAACAACCGTGTTATATCCAAAGAAAAATGTATAGATTATATTGAAAAATGACCATTTTTGGTCATTTTTCAATATAATCTATACATTTTTGGGTCCATCTTTGAACCGTGTTATATCCAAACCCATGTTATAACGAAGCGTGTTATAAAGAGGTTGTAGTGTATATCGAACCCTATTCTTACCTGTTTCTTCATCACTAAAATGTTCCCGTGGATTACCAAGCGCATCTGGGTTCAAAAGTTCCATGTTGTAGTGTAAAAAGTTAAGACTGTCTATGTTCAGTTCTGTAATATCTCTATTATCACATGTAAAAGTGTCGGCAAACACAACATGCCAGATTCGTGGGGATTTGAAGTTGGCAACAGATCTGTTTCCCGTGTTGGAAGTGATATCATCTGCAATATTTAATGTTAACGCTTAGCACTATGGGTAAATTTTTTAGCCGATGACATACTGAAATTTTTTTTTTAGCTTTCCCATAGGTCTAGATAAGAGGGGGTATCCGGTAAATATTTTTATTATTTTTCCACGAAAACATGTGATGTGGGTACTCATTAGAAGTGCCTTGGTGAGGCACTTCTAATGAGTACCCACAACTTATGTTTTTGTTGAGAAATAAGAAAAATATCAATACTTTTGGACTGAAAAAAGCGCCTTAACTAGAGCTATGTATTCCCAGAAAATAGGTTTGACATTTCATGTGAATCATCTCCAATTAGAAAGAAACAAGAATAATATCAATACTTTTTGGTTGAAAAATGTGTCTCTTCGGGAGATATTCAGTCATAGCTCTAGATATGGGGACGGAAGAGTTGTTAAGGAAGAGTATTTTATGATAATTCTGGGATAATTTCTTCAGTTCTCCACCAAAACATATGTTGTAGATACTCATTAGAAGAACCTTGCAGGTCATAGCAACATCTGAAAAATGCTGACATCTTTCTTATTTCTCTACGAAAACATATGTTGTGGGTACTCATTAGAAGTGCCTCACCGAGGTGCTTCTAATGAGTACCCACAACATATGTTTGGTGAGGCATTTCTAATGAGTACCCACAACGTTTTCGTGGAGAAATAAGAAAAATATTATGTGGATACCCCCTCTTATCTGTAGCTATGTGAAGTGCTTCTAATCAGTACCCACAACATATGTTTTCATGCAGAAATAAGAAAAAAATATCCAAAAATTATCACCAAATACTTCTTAACTCTTCTGCTGGAGGTCTAACCAAATAAAAATTGGTAATTCTCACACTTTAGCAATGGGGATATTGTTAATGCCTCCGTCCATCTGTCATGCTATCTTTTAAACCACTAGGCCGAATTTAACCAAACTTGCTACATGACTTGTGTGAGAGCAATATTGTTTTTCATCTACCCCACATGACCTTTGATTGGGGTCGAAAGGTCACTGTCTGTCTGTCTGTCCGTCACGCTACCTCCTCCTAAGCCACTGGGTGGAATTTAACCACATGACTTGCCCTTGTGGTAAGGGTGTGCGAGCACAGGTCTGTTCTGCTGTTGGTCTGTCATGCTATTAGTAACATTAGCACCCAGCATGGGGATTTTGTAATGGTATGCTATCAACTGCCCAATCTAGTTTTGTTTTATTTCTCCATGAATGCATACGTTGTGGGTACTCATTGGAAACACATCACTGAAGCAATTCTAGTGAGTACACAAAGTTTTTGTGGAGAAATTAGAAAAATGCAAATACTTTTCAGGGTGTTGCATTTTTAATTATTCCTCAAAAAGCAAGCCATTAGTCTGCCATTTTCTGACTTTGATTAGTTCGGTATTTCTAAAGGGTCCCTAGTTTTGTTTGTAAAAAGTTACCTAGACCTAGAGCTATGTTAGTATAACTTAAGTGGACTCACAAACAGCTCTTGCTTTCTCTAGCTTCTGCTGACATTCTGTGGTCTCTGATACTTCCTTCCAGTCTTCATTCAAGAACATATACAACTTTGCTGTCGAGGGTGGTGTCACATTTAACATGTACTGTATAACAGCCTCTCCTGTAAAGTAAAGGAATATAGTAAATGGCCTAAAATTTCGAACACTTTATTCCTTAAATCTGCTGTTTATGCAGTTTTTTTTTTCTTAAAATTAAAGGAATGGCAAACAGTGTAGTCTGATCTGGGTGTGCACTGTTTGCATATGCCATTAAGTCAGAAAGTTTGGTGTACGAAATTTTAGGACACTTAACATACTACAGGTTACACTGTACAAGGCAGAATTCAACTGAAAATTTTTCTTATCTCTCCACAAACAAATATGTTGTGGCCACTTGTGGGTACTCACTAGAAGCCCCACAATATATTTTTGTTTTGGAGAAATAAGAAAAAAATCATTTGGATACTCTTATCTAGAGCTAAGTACTGTTTATGTCTTAAAATTTCAACCCTTTATTGCTTAAAGTTTGTTCTGGTCAGCTGTACAGCAGCCAACTTGAAAGCTGAAAGACCCCTTGCAAGCCTTTATTGCAAACTTGTAATCCCATCTCAGAGATAAAAAGATTGCAATTGTGTTTCAGCCAGCTAATCTGAACAAATTTTGTTTAGAAACAAGTAGATCATGAGAGAATTGTATGTGCAAGGTCTTGACTGAACTCTTCCAGTAGTTTGGGAGAAAATGTGATAACATGAAAAATCAAATATGACCACCAGCAACCGAACTGGTCGACAAACCGGAACCATTTTCATTAGACAAAGCTAGGCTTTGAGGGGAACATTCCTGGCATGTTTCAAATAAATCTGCCTGCTGACAGCCACTGGCAGATGACTGTAGGCCAGTGGTAACAAATTTAATTGAAGACATTAGACTGAGAGAAACATATACTGCAAGTTTTTGACAAATTCCTCCATTAGTTCCAGAGGAGATATGTTAAGAAGAAACAAAACAATGTCAAAGCTGGCCATCAATGGCTGTATTAGTTGAAGGACCGAAACCATTTTCCTTCAGACACAACTAGACCTTGAAGGGGAAATCCCTGGCAAGTTTCAAAAAAATCCATCCAGCCTGTCATCTCAGAGAAGCTGCAACAATGACATTGCAGTACTAGAATCCAACCGACCTTTTCTGTTTTCAAGATAATCCTTGTATGGCTGCTTTATTAGCTGACTGAAAGAATTTCATGAAGACACAACTAAACCACCATGATGGTGATTTAGTGTTTTACGAGACGGAAAACAGTATTTGAGTCATATTGAGATGACAAAAGAGTGATGATGAAAGGCTCTGTGCAAGGAATTGCCACACAGTCATTAGTGCTGAATTCTGTCTCGAGCAAACAAAGGACCATATGAACTGGTCAGGAGCACTAACAGCTCGGCCACGTGGAGGTTTCCAACCAGACCATGAGAGGAAGGTGGAACTAGACCTTGAGGGGAATATCCCTGGCAAGTTTCAAGAAAATCCCCTCTGTGGTCTGAGAGGAGATGGGACAATGAATAAATTACAGATGGACTGACTGATACCAGATACTCACTCTTACAGGAATATCTCTGATGGACTAATTGGTCCATTCGTGGTCCTGTTTGCGATTTTCTTATTTTAGGCTTTAGCCTGCCATAGAGCCCTTTGCTTTATTTCATCATAGATTTTATGATTTTGCGTGTTTCTGACACCATGATGTTTCACTGAGGAGGTAGAGGATCACGCTGCACTTCCATATACAGTACATAAATATAGCACAATAAGAGTAATTCCCACTGTTAAGATGGCATTAACTGACCAATGAAATTTTAGAAATATTTGATCACTAAATGAACATTATTAGATGAAAGTGACATATGTTGCTAATTTATAACAAACTACTAGATCCATAACCTGCCCTCCCAGTAAAGCTATAGAGCTGGCACCAGAACTGTAGACTCTAGACATCCATCATCAGACACCTTGACCAAAGACATATAAAAACACAAGAATTGCAACCAAATGAAATCCCGCAATATCTTGTGAGTCTCTGTGTTAAGAGCCAAGTGATTGCGAGACATGTGCAAGATTTTCGTTACTAAGACAACACAGATAAATAAATACCACCATGATAGCTTAGCAGAGCCAACAACTATATGCTTCATTGTTTTTTTTTTTTTTGTTTTTTTTTATTTGGGTTTTATGGCCCTTTCAAGAGTATTTCACTTATATCGAGCCGATCGTTCATCAAAGGAGGGCGAAAACCTGAGAACCCGCAGTAAAACCACCTGACCATTCGTAAGCAGAACTAGGCTTTCCCACATATGACCCGTGCGAGGCTCGAACCACAACTGTGAGAAACCTAATGGATTAAGAGTCAACTCTCCTGTCCACTAGGCTATAGGGGCCCGCTGTTCCATTGTTCTAATGCAGTATAAATCTACATTATTTTTCTCACATCAATGATGTAAAATAAATCGTATTCTCAACTGTCATTACCCGCAATAGTGCCAAATGCAACCTCATGTACTATCATGAGAAACCTCAAGAGTCATGTGACAGCTAATAGCCATCTTGTATTCTTTGTATGACTTAAAATTGTTTCCCAATCTGTAGCACAAATACATTTTTGTATTCCATGTGTGCTGATCTGTAATATAATTATCATTTACAACTACCGGTAAGTCTGATCTTTGGTTGGCCAGCATTGCAGCTCCATAAAATGCAACATCCTACACACAAACAAACATCAATTAAGTCATAAAAGCGAACAGTATTATAAATAAAATAAAAAATTTAAGTGTATTCCAGTAATAACCAGAGTGTTCCAGTGTTTCAGTGTGTTCTATACACGTACCCATTTGTTACCCCAAAATGACAATTTTTCATTATGAAATTCAAGTAGTATCACATTTTGTTTTTCAGTCATAAACTATTAGTTTGATAATCCTTAGTGGCTATCTACATTACATGCTGACTTCCATGCCTCTATTTTGGGGAAAACCCTCATTGTAGACAGGACAGGAAAATTTCTGATTTTCATATTTGGGAGTTACTCTGGAAACAGAAGTGGTCTCTGGGTGTGATGCGACTCAACTAATTTTAGACCCCAGTGTATTCTTCAAAGACAGGACTGTCATAGATACCATCGAATTGTTTAGCAGAGAACTGATATCAAACCTTCATAGAACACATACAAAACTCCTACTTGAAAAACAAAGACAACAGGGTCTCGCGAGTTCCCACTTAAATTTATTCGGAGACAGTTTCAGCAAACAGCGGAGACCGCGTATTCAGACAAAGAAACCCAAGAAATCAACGTCGATCAGACGGTTCACCGTAAAGTAACCGGCGGAGCTTTACAACCAACCAGTGGCAAATATCAATACAAAGAAGAGCCAAAACATCAGAGAAGACTTGGATTAGACTTTGGTTGATGATTGTCCGCAAACAGAATTATTGGATGAATGGAGAGCAAAGGACCAGATGATACTTTGCACATGTGCAGGATCATCTTAATCTGCACATTTTGTGCATGTTCGAAGACACTTCTACACTTGAGGTGCCCATTTAATGTATGAATTACCATGAAAACAGAAAGATGATAGATATTGTCCCTTCTCTGTTCTAGCTGTCAAACTGCTCATAGTGCCTTCTATCGTCTTCGAGTTTGAAGATGTAAAACAATAAACAGCTAACATAATAAATGACTGCAGTTGTTGAAATGTATTCATTTTATCGGGAGCAGTTTGTTATACAAGCTGGTGCGATTATTAGCGTTTCAGACCGTAAAATATTTGTTGAATTGCGTTCAACATCTTCATCTGCGACAACATCAACAATCAACGTGTAACTTATATGTCGTAACCGAAGAATAAACTATGAGTTTTCTTTTTTATGAAATATGACATAATTATAAATTAAATGCAAATAAAGAATTAAAAATGATAAACAAGTAAAAACTTTTGATTTTTGGCCGGACTTTATTTTTTTTATTTTGATGTACGACAATGCTTTCATTTTTGGCAACTAAAACGAACCGAATGGCCAATTTTTGGAGCAAATACAACTAGACTGCTCCACATGACCTCGTAGAACGAGTCAATTTTTACGATAGTAAATTTGTCGAACTGTGAAGCAGTCTAAAATACAACATAATTCGTCTGTCATTACTGACAAAGACAAATCCGGGTCCGTTGAAACACCCAAACCGCCCCCAAAACATCCCAAATCACCTACAAACCACCCAAACCACGCTTATATGGATGGAAAGGGTAGTGTTAGGTAGGCTAGGATATAGTAGGGTGGACGATCATCTTCATAAATACACCAAACCATGTTTAAACCTATATTAAAGCACATTAAAAAAACACCCCAAACCACATCACAAATGCAAAAGCTTAATGTGACGATCAATCTTTCTGTAATGTTAATCTTCAAAAGTAAATTGATTATAATCATTTTTTTTTTTTTGCAGAAAGAAAGAGAAAAAGAGCGAGAAAGACAAATTAAAAAAAAAAAAGAAAAATAAATAGCAATTCCAAACCAGATCTGCTTAATGTCAATGCATATAGCAAGTTTGGTTAAAATCCCTTGTTATTTACTCAAGTTATCGTCCGGAAACGAAAATATGGGCGTGTCTCGGACAGATAACTCCGTACAAATCTGACGAAATTTGCCCATTAGCAACTCCAAACCAGATCTCCTTAATGTCATTGCATATAGCACTTGAAGTTTGGTTAAACTCCTTTTTATTTACTCAAGTTATCGTCCGAAAACGAAAATATGGGCGTATCTCGGGCAGATAACTCCGTAAAAAATTGACGAAATTTGCCCATTAGCAATCCCAAACCAGATATCCACAATATCAATGCACATACCATGTTTGGTGAAAATCCATTGATGTTTACTCAAGTTATCAGCCGGAAACGAAAAACGGGCGGACGGATGTACGACTGACTGATTGACGGACGGACGGACGGACAGACACATGGACGTCCAACGTGAAACCATAATACCCCGCCACTATTGTGTGGTGGGGTATAAAAAAGGGAAAAAAGTAGGAATAGTAGGAAAAGTAGGGTGTTGTTTTGAATTCTTACCACACATTTTCAATAGATTTACATTCATGATTTGAAGTAAAGGTATCACAATAGTTTTTTCATATACTCACTAAAGGAACCCCAGTCAGCTCTCCTATAAAAGAAGTTTTTTATGTAACCGCTTTGCGAGCTTTGGTCTATTGTCAATAACACAACATACTATGATGATGTGGTCTGAATGATGTTTACTTAGTCAACAAGTGTTGGATTTGATGTAAGAAATGTATCAAGTATGTTCTCGCAAATGGATTGCATATGAGCATTGCTTAACATCAAATCCCGTGCCATTCTTATTTGTGAATGTATATGTATGTAAATCACTGAATAAATAATATTTAAATAAAAAAGAACATATACTACAGTTCTCTCTCCATTCAAGCAAAACTACTCAGATTTTTTTATCAATGCTCCTTCCGAAATGACTCATAGGCTGATTGCCTCAAATTTTAAGAGCTTTCAGTTTGACAGCACTTCTGAATTTTGCAAGGGCTGTAGCTTTGATCCCACTCAAGTTGTGGAAATCCACCCAAACATTAGAACTCCAGGATTCATCATTTGTGCTCAAAGACAAGGCCCAGTTTTTCTCCTTAACGGGAAAACAAGGTTGGCAAAGAACATAACTGAAACAAAAGACCTTGACAAACAATGCATTTTGATGCACATTTGAACAAAATCAGACGAAAAATAAGACAAGTTATCCAGTTTTAAAAATTTCAGACTTACCTTTATGGGCACTGCCATTTTGTATATTTGATGTCAGAGACTTTATGATGTTATAAAGCTTTAATAAAATATGCAAAACCTAAATAAACAATATCTGCAGGAATATTTTACCTCAATATTTGTGCAAATAGAGACTAATTTGATATTCAAAATGGCAGCGCCTTTGTCAAAAGTTCGGAAATCTTTAATGCCATTAACATTCTTAATTTCAATCCATTTTTATCAAATCTACATTGCCGTAATAACCCTACTGCGTATGGGGACAGATAGGGCTTGGCAAACAATGTAGATCCAGAACAGATACCACAAAATGTGGCGTCTGATCAGGGTCTACACTGTTTGCCATACATATAGCAATATTTTAGACACATCAAGGGATAGCAGAATGGACTATTTCAAATTTTAGGACAGGTATGGTATGTAGATAAGGCTTTCCAATACGTAGGGTAAATACGGTAAAATGCATGCTTTGTCAATATCTTTCAGTTCACATGCACCTTTTGTCTACATTGTTTTTCCCTTTAAGAAAGTAAGATTCTTCATGAAATATCACTCTATAATTTCTCTATCAAATTCTTTGCTTGTATATAAGTAAATAGTCAACACGCATCGGTTAACATTTTACTGCATTGCTTTCAAATGCATTCTGGTACTAATTTCTGTGATATGTATTTGCAACCATAGAAATATAGTTGAAGGAAAGGGGAGTACACTGAAAACAACGTGGATAGTTTGTGAACACTTTGGACAGACAGGTCTTTGCAAACAGTGTAGACCTAAATCAGACCCCGCAAAATGCAGCATCTGATCAGGGTCTACACTGTTTGCCATACATACAGTAATATTTTAGACACACCAAGAGGTAGTAGAATGGACTATTTCATATTACAATACATGTATGAGAAAAAATAAGGTGCCCCAATACTTAGGGTTATTAGGGTATCTAGGACACGAATGTCATGCGCATGCGGACAGTGGATACCAAGACCAGTGACTCCATCTGCTAGTTCCAACGAGGCTGGTCATTGTTACTTACGATCCTCTTATCTTTTTTAACCTTTCCCTGACTCTAAACAAAGTCAGCAGACGATGAACTTATGATACAATTGCATTTTATTTATTTATTTTTATTTTTATTTATTTATTTATTTTTTTTGCCTTGAAAATCATACCAATTGGCTCCTAAATTGTTCCTTTACCTATTGTAAACTGAAGAGATTCCCGCCCCCACCACCTCTCTCTCTCTCTCTCTCTCTCTCTCTCTCTCTCTCTCTCTCTCTCTCTCTCTCTCTGTATATATATATATATATATATATATATATATATATATATATATATATATATATATATATATATAACAAAAAGTCTTTTTGGTAGCACTGGATCCAGAAAGGATGCTGAAATGATAAGCGTTAAACTACATGTTGAGAGTTAATCATTAACAGTGCAAATGTTAATATGATTAACTCTCAATATATATATTGAAAGGGACGTCCGGCTGTGAGATTTAAACATTCCTAGAGAAAAATGGCTAAACTATTTGTAAACAGTGGACAATCTGATCAGACGCGAGGTTCTGCGGCGTCTGATCTAAGTCTGCACTGTTTGCCAATTACCCTTTCAGGGTTCTCCAGACTACAATGGGTTGAGATACGATTTGCAAGAAATGTCAAATTCTATTTTCTGACAATAATATAGAGTTTGAAAAGTCAAAAAAGAAAAAAAGAATTAAATGTCTTCTGCTGAAATTTACCGGCGATTATAACCATTAAGGCGACTTCGCAGCGTCGCCTTTTGCAGCCAGGAGCCATGATGTATTTACTCTAAGTATTTGGACACCTAAGTAATACCTTACAGTCCATTTAACTACTGTGTCTAAACTACTGACTGATGATCATATCATCATAATCGGATTTTTGATTAACGTGCAGGTACAGGGACAACATCCACATCAGTGGGTCCCCTTCCAGATAGCTGGCTTGCTGCACGCATGGTAGATCTCACACCAGATCTCAACATATTTCTATCAGGGTTGTTAGCCGAGGGCTTCCACTGTCTCCAATCCCTCTCTGTCAGCTGCTTCCATGCCATCTTGGGCCTCCCAGGCCCACGCTTTCCCTCAACCTGTATGTGAAAGGCTGTCTTGACTGCACCATTGGAGCGTTCCACATGTCTATACCAGCGGAGCCTTCTCTCCTTCAGAATGAGGTCCAGATCCTCAATGCCAAGCCGCGCAAGGAGCTCAGTGGACCTGGTGGTGACAACGTCTTGCGGCCTGACATTGCAGATCTGTCGGATCATTGCCCTGTCATTCCGCTGCAGACATTGGAGGTTTGGTTTTGTCCATGGCAAAGTCTCACTGGCATGGAGCATTGCGCTGCGCACACAATAGCTGTATACACGGCCACGTGTCTTGAAAGAGGTGGCGTGAAGAGAGAACTGGTAGCAGCTCCTTGAACCTCTTCCAGGCGGTTTTCACACATGTCGTGGTTGAAAGTTCACAGCCACCTGCTGCTGAAAGCATGTCTCCTAGGTAGCAAAAGGAAGCTACCACCTCCAGCTTGTCAGGTCCGACTTGGACTTCTCTCTATGGTTTGCCGTCTAAGGGACGTGCAGTTCCCTGGCACCGTGTACATCCGTAGTCAGGGTCCTTTGTCAAGCGCTTGAGGCCTCTGTATTTCTTGTGCACCCAGTACTTGCAGCCGTTGCAGAAGATGCTGTTGCTGCCCACTACAGTGCGACAGACGACGCATGGAAACTCACCTTAACTCTGCAGGAGGTCCAGGTCCGTACCGCAGATCATGACCTTCGTCTTTCCTGCATTTATACACAGTTCTTTCTTTTCCATTGCTTCTTTTCAAGTCAAGAGCCTCCTGACACATTCCTCGAGCGATTCAGCGATGATAACAAGGTCATCGGCATTGAGGTCCTGCGAGGGGACCCCAGAGCGGAACTCTCGTGATAAGGCTTCAAGCACAATGATGACGAGAAGCGGGCTGAGTACTGAGCCCTGGTGAACACCGACCTTCACTTCAAACTCTTCACTGTACCCCTCACCAACACGGACACGGCTCCGCGCATTTGCATACATCCTCTGCACCAGACGCACAATCCATTCCCCAACACCAAGTTTTCTCAGCGCCCACCAGATGACCGTCCGAGATACTCGATCAAAAGCCTTCTCCAGGTCTACGAAAGCCGTGTAGAGTCTCTTGTTGGCAGCTAGATACTTCTCTTGCAGCTGCCTGGCAACAAAGATTGTGCCTGTTGTGCCTCTGCCTGGGACGAAGCCAAATTGGGAATCGTCGATTGACACCAACTGTCTGATGAGGCCGTCCACAATCCTCACCAGGACTTTCATGACCTGCTCTGTCAGCTTGAGACCCCGGTAGTTGCCCCTTTCCAAGAGTGGAAAACAATGTCCCAGCTAGCATTCTTTATAAATCTACAGCGGGCCGTTATCGGCCCGTCAGCTACCCTGACGGACCGATAGCAGTCCGCTGTAGATTTATAAAGAATGCTTACTGGGGCAGACGTTGATGAGGCGCCGCGTTCTGCTCAGGTTTGTCTGTCTGTCCGAGTATTTAGGTATATATGGCGAGATATATGGTAATATCTGGACCGCGCCATGCGAAAACATCTTCGACGATATGCGGACAGCGAAGGCCCAGATCAGCCTGTGCATCCGAATCATTGTATATTAAAGAATGTTTCTGATGAAACACAGCGCATGTGAATCTGCACGTTTTCGCTGGACACGGCCCATCTGTAACTGTCGAGCAGGACAGACACGTGCTACTGCGAGCTCTACAATCTCACATGCAAACAACAAAGACCCAGACTCACCTGTATGTCCGCATAGCTTTCATTGATCGTCTTATAAGCCCGTCCCAATAGTCCCAATCACTGATAACCCAAGCAGCGACGATCCAGACTGCACTGTGTAAATGCGCAGGACGTTTCGGAACCTCGGTCTTCTCCCTCATACGAAAAAATATACATTAAAATCTCTGATTTGCACACCGATATGGTTCGTTTACCATGGCTAATTCGAACTAGTTTTTGAGTCCCTTCGAAACTCTTCCGATAGCTCAAACATTTAGGGAAGTTTTCTTATTTCATCATGAAATTATATGTTGTGTGTACTCATAAGAATCGCCTCATCGAGGTGATTCTAATGAGTACTCTCAACATACCATTATTATATAGAAGATCAAAAAGACTTCCCTAAATTATCACCATTTGCTTCCCGACCTGGCGCCTTAACCATCGGTGACGAGAGCTACCCACATTAAGAAAACATGCTTCTATAATTTTGATCTCCTTAAACCCCACTTTTATAAAGTAAAACTGAGGTTTACAGGGGTATGCATTATTTTTTCTTATTTCTGCTCAAAAACGTAGATTGTGGGTACTCGTAAGAACCGCCTCGTCCTACAATCTATGTTTTGAGCAGAAATATGAAAAATATCAGAGTTTCTTTTTATCTGATTTTATTTTATTTTTTTATTTATTTATTTATTTTTTTTCATTTTTGGTGGTAAAATTTTCAGTATATTTGAATAGGCATGTTTTCTTAATGATGTCGCGAATAAATTTCCAAATGGCCCTAAAGATTTGCGAGCCACTCACAGGTTCGGCTGTATCTATGAAGCGGTAAGTATAGGTGAAAAGTGTGTGGGAACAACTGAATTCTCTCAGAAGAATAATCGAATACTGATTGAATTGCTACAAGCAGTGCTTGATGTGAATCGGCACATCAACTCTCATGGAAAAGGGGATGACTCTGACCAGCAAGCGTACCGGCAGAAACTGATGAGGTTCGTTTTTTGCTGTCAATCTAGGCCGCACTAAGTATGGATGCAAGGCGCCAGGACACTCGCTGATCACACTCAACATCAGAATAACCTGTCTAAGCCAAAAATACAGCCGAAGTTCAGTGGCTCGAACTTTGGGATCATGGCAATTTGTTCTGTACATGGGCAGCTCGAGCCACTGAGAGCCCGGCAGGCACATGACGTAAATATAACGTCGCCTCAACGTCGATGCAACGTCATGACGTTGCATCGACGTTGAGGCGACGTTATATTTACGTCATGTGCCCGCTGGGAGTTAATCACAGCCCTAGGTAAGAAGGTAATGGAGATAATTTAGGGATGTCTTTTTGACCTTCTATATTTTAATAGTAATGTAAAGTGTACGCATTAGAATCGACTCGATGAGGCGATTCTAATGAGTATACACAACATATATTTTCATGTTAAATGCACAAATGTATTGAAAATATCTCTAAATATTTATTTTCTTGAGATATTTGGAGAATTTCCTTAAGATTTAAAAGCTACGGTAAACGAGCCATCGGTGTTCGAGTTTTTCAAGTGTGAATTAGCCAAGGACGTAAATAAGGATGCCATGAGCCACCACATACTGACTCATCAATGAATCTGGCACCGCAGCGTCACATACTTCTCCGTGAACCACCACCGACTCTCGAGGAGCAGTGTGCCCGGAGCAGCTGTGTAACTTTAGCGACAAAAAAAAAAAAAAAAAAAAAGTAAACTGTAAGCTACTCGCGTCCACTATTACTTCGTTAAACTGTGCACATAATGGTCTGGGGTCTAAGCATGTACAGTATACATATCTGATAAACCTGCCCTCTCTTTCTTTCTTTCTTTCTTTCTCTCTCTCTCTCTCTCTCTCTCTCTCTCTCTCTGTCTGTCTGTCTGTCTGGCTGTCTCTCTCTCTCTCTCTCTCGCGCGCGCGCGAGAGCGATACTTAGTGGGGGTACGGAGGTTCAGTCGAACCCCCGTTGGAGTAAAAAATATTTCATTTTTATGGGAATTCTGAGAACATGCAGGCAAAATGGTCCAGTCGACAACCCTCAGCACAGTTGAACCTCGTTTTCAAAATGCCTGGATCTGCTCCTGGAGAGAAAGAGAAAGAGAGAGAGAGAGAGTCTCTTTTAATACTCAGCTCTAAATTTGAGTAAGCACATTTGACCACTGCTAAATTGTTTCGGCAGTGCTGTTGGTGGCAACAGATAGTGCAGACTCAGATTAAACTGCTCCTTTTTGGAGCAGTTTAATCTGGTATATAGTTCTTGCTGACATGTCTGAGGTCCTCCCCGGCGGGTACCATGTTCCCTTGATCCCTTAAAATAATCGTCCATGCTCCCTCGTTCCCTAGCTTAGCTAACAGTGATTTTCAAATTTTCTATGTTCCCCAAAATTATTTTCCCTTGTTCCCATAAAATATTTGCCATTGATCCCTGAATATTAAAAAAATGGGCATGTTCCCTTGTTCCCCCAAAACCCCTGGGAAGGCCTCACGTCTGTACAGATACTCAGGTAAAACACAGTACTCTTTGGGCTGAACATTTTGATCAGCCCATAAATCTCTTGTTGAACTGGCTCTTTACTCTAGATAAGACACTTTTGACAAAAAAAAAAAAAAAAAAAGCGTTGATGCTTTTCTTAATATTTTAAAATATTTTAAAAACAACGTATGTTAAGAGCAATCTTTAGATGCATCCCGCTTCGGTGCTTCTTTTCAGTACACACAATATCAAAATATATGTTTTTGTGGAGAAAAAGGTAAATATTAATCTGTGTACTCCTCTTATCTGGAGCGATGCTCGCAGTGGCTAACTGACAAAGCTGTATGACAAAGCGTGCATTTCGTGAGTTCTTTTTTGTACACAAGTAAAAACCATTGTTCATTTGGCTTGGATCAGACAGAATAACGAAGACATTTTGGATGTTTGGACACATGTAAGCTTATTTTTTTTTCTGTTAAAATATTAACATTTACATAATTATGATTTTCAGGTTCCAGGAAAATGCATATATATAAGGTCATGATCACGAAGTGAGCCTACTCAAGGTACCGAAAGAATTAAAAAAAAAAAAGAACAAGATCACCGTTACAAAGAGGTGCCTTCTTGCTAAAATACCGGTGTTTTGTGATATTACAGAATAAATTTAGTGATATCACAATTTTAGTTTAAACATATTTATTTCATCAAATATACATATTTAATAGCAAGTTACATATATCCGAAGTTAAAGGATTTGAACGAAAGCTATTGAAAGCTTATATAGTTCATCTCCTTCAAACAGCTGTATCATATAAGGCGGTTTCACAACTACGTGTAAACGACAAAATATTCTATACACTTTTTCCATAAGTACATATTCAAGGAAGAAAACAGAAAGCAGTGTAAGCTATTGAATAATGAAACGATACAACTAGTACAAAGATTTCCTAATCATCGCAAAGTTTAGAATGCTTTGGCCTCTTTATAACGACATTCACCACAACAAGAATATAGTATTTCAATATACATTATTAGTCAATGTTAAGTAAACGCACTATCAGTCAAAGACCGGGCTCTGTTTTTCAGCAAGTTCCCTGCGTTTAACATCAGAAAAATTCCGATCATGTATTGTCGGTATAAAGAGAGCCCACTGTACAAGAACAATATACATGGACTTTTAAGGTAAATATTTAACTAACACGGCTTACACTAGTTACAGTATAAATAATAATAATAATAAAAAAAAAAATCAATTTTAGGAGAATAAAGTCAAAGACGAGAAAAATAAATAAATAAACAAACAAGAATAGAAATAGGAAAACTGTCCGATTTTTGTGATGTTACTAGCTATGATGTGATATCACTTTCGATTTTGTGATATCAAGAAATGGAATAAGTAATATCAGTCAGTTTTTGCTCTGACCCATCAATTCTAGTTTAATATGGGTGGAGTTTTGCAAAATATAGATTCCGAAGTGACGTAAGCAGCACCAGCACCCGCGACATGATAATTAACGGAAACGGACAGTTACAAGTCCGGGTATTGATGGGTCCGAGGTTGTAGGTACCCATTTGAATTACATCAACTTGTTGATGCAACTGACTTGTTGATGCAGTTCAAAAGAGTACCCACAACATAAGCTTTTATAAAGAAAATCAGAAAACAAGAATGCTTAAACATCATCAAATAAGTCCAATGCTAATCTTTTTTTTAAAGTGGTACTCATATAGTGGTACATATTTTACTGCAAGTTTTCCCACTAATTTTGAAAACTGAGCCCTTAATGAAGTAATTAGGTTGAATATGGTAGGTAAACTGACCCCACTTGATATGACCCTAATGGGTTGACAGGGTCATAAAACCTCAGCTCAGAAAGAAGAACAAAAACAAACACACACTTAAGGGGACTGGATATGCTCAGTAAATGTTCTACCATTTTTATAAGGGAGACAGCTTTTGTGACTTCCTATCTGCTATCTCTTCTGTTTCTTTTCTCCATTTCTCTGGCAGATGACACAAAATGACCCACTACCCCAACACAATCAATAAAAAATTTAAAAGGCTATATCTCCTGAACCCTTGGATGGAAGTAGTTTATATGTGCCTTGATGTTAGATACTGGTCTGAAGTTTTATACTGTACCAACCAGACCTACATGAGTGACCTTGAGGTCAAGGTCATGGTTAAATCTTTTTGGTTAAAGTTTTTAGAAGGTTTTATCTTTTAGTTTGACCCTGATTTATTGGTACTTTGCCTGATATTAGATACTACTCTAAAATTTTATGCAGCACCATACCATACCCTCTCACTAACCTTGCGGTCAAGGTCAAAGACTTCAAAATTCTACATCAGAAGTTTTGGTTAAAGTTTCAAAAAAGCTATATTTTAGAGGCAAAGTGAAATTCAGGCAAGCTAAGCTGTCCTGCCACAGCTCTTACTAATATGAAATAAATCGGTGTTACCTATAAAATGAGCTTAAGCATTTTGTGCATTTTTTTCTTTTTTTTCACCAGGTATGCAAAGTCGTGGACCAGACATAACCTGTTTAAATAGGTCCAAGACAAAGTGCATAACATTGAATGTTATGCTTACATCAATTTTACCAGGGTTTCCCAGGAAACATTGCTCTGCTGTATTTTTTTTCTTTTTTTTGTTTTCTTTTTTTTTTTTTTTACATATTTAAAAAGTGAGGCAAGTGAAAAGAGGTTAATTATTTTGATACTAAATATAGCTATCTATCATTGATAAGATGTAAATAATTATTCCAGGTGTGACATAGTCTCATCAGAAGCAGTTTCACAGTTCAAACAATGACCACAAAAAAGGAAATGAACATGAACATCACTCAGTTATTTGATAAACTTGTCATTCAAACTCAAAGATCAGTTCTCTCTTGACAAAAATAATGCTGAAAAAGACGAGTTGTGTCTCATTTAACACAAACAAATCATCATCTGTCAGTACAAGGGGCTTTCTTTCAGATTTTGTGTTATAAGGAAAGTCTGATGGATTCTGAAATTAATAGTAAATTCTTCCCTATGCATAATTCCTGTTATGTGCTGTAGAAATGTAATCCATTTTTGCAGCAATACTTCAGTATTTACCCTTAAATACATGAAAATGTTCTTTAACGCTAGAGAATTCTCAGATTAAAAATGGTGGTTAAAACGCAGATCAGTCTTGCAGTCATCTGTGCCAATGATGTAAAAATGTATCCTTCTATTTCATTTACTATACGATTCTTTACAGCCAATGAGATCACTTGCAGCGGCTGACTGGCTTTCCATGTTTGCAGTGGAGCATATCTAATCATCATATTTTTCGGAACCCAGGCCAACGGCTCCGGCCTTATTAGCGTTGGTTTTCCAGTTCAACATTAAGCCGATACACTCCGCTGTAGATATGGAAAACCAGTCAACCACCGCATGCAAACTCTTCTGCATAGTATGTGAGAGACGCACGATACCTGTAGTACGAGCTTAAGCTTCGCCACCTGCTTCGCAGGTCACTTAAGCTCATTATTATTGTTACTATCAATATCATATTTACTATTATTACACAATATTTAGTTTACAAATTTATTTGACATAACACAACATTGCTTCTAACATTTTGGCCGCTAGTCCTTTTCCATTATTGCAGTTCCTTGAAAAAGGCCTAGTGGCTGAAATTTTGGAAGTATTAAGTTACGTTTTATGAATGACTATCAATCAAATAAGTAATTATTTTTCTAATATGTGCCAAACAGCCTGCATCATACAACAGCAATGTTAGGTATGATTTCTATATGTTTTTGATCTGGGCTTTATAAGAGGGTCAATACTGAAAGTTAAAAGAATACAGGAAATAAAATCTGAGGTATTCAGGAGGGCCAGTATTTTATGGCATTAATCCTGTCTAAACAAAAAAGTTGATTAATAGATCTCAAGAAATAGACATTTTATATTGGCCCTGTTACAAGTCCTTGGCCAGTTGTATTGGCCTTCGGATGGCTGTATTGGCCACCGGTTTTGCTTTGGGCCAATACAGCCATCCGTATTGGCCACCGGTTTTGCTTTGGGCCAATACAGCCATCCTCAGCCAATACGACTGACCTCGGACCTGTAACAGGGCCAGTATGAAAACTTCCATTGAATAACATTATATTATTATTACTATTATTATTGGTGTGATATGAATTATTATTAATATCATTATAATTATCATAATAATTATTGGTGAGGAGGGACATGGATCAATGGCCATATTCTTGTTGATGTCTGAGCACAATAGATAACTCCAGATTACTGTGAAATCATGAATAATTTAGGCATTTTCAGCGTCACTATTTTATGGTGCAAACTTTACCACTCTTGGCAAATTCAGCTGATGACAAATTGGTAATACTTTCTTTTATTTCTTCCAGAAAATAAGGTTTGACATTTCATGCAAACTGTCTCTGGAGACAGTTTGCATGAAATGTCAGACCTTTATTTTCTGGGTATGGACATACTTTTGTGACTTGCTATTTGGTTATCTGCAAACCAAGCCCCATCATGAAACAGGATCTACTCAAAAAGGAAAGATTTCACTTCCAAGTGGGAGTAGATTTTTCCTTTATAGAGCAGACCCCCTTTTTCAAAAGGGAGGCAAAATGATTGACAGAGTTGTCTCCCCTGAAAGTGTAGCCCTTTCCCTCATAGTGAATTATGATATCCAGGAAGTTGATGTTTCTTGACTTTTTTGATGATATATTTTTGATGCACAGCTCTGAATGCCAATAGCATATTTATCCTAAGAATTGGGACACCTTAACTCCTTTGTAAAAGTCTTAATTTCCACTTCCTATTGATGTGTTTATAATATGGCTGGATGAGTAGTAATCAATGTAGATCCTGATCAGAGGCTTCATAATGCCACTAATTCAGTAGATCTTTAGATACAAAATGGATTTGTATAACCCATTGAGGACTGGAGACCCCTACATGGGTAATTGGCAAACAGTGCTGACCCAGATCAGATGTTGCAGAATACCGTGTCTGATCAGGGTCTCCACTGTTTGCAAATAATCAATCATTTTTCTTTAGGAATATCTATATCATATAACCTGACATACCTAAAATCAAAATTGGACTCTTCCAATATAAAGTGGGGGAGAGTTTATTCAGTCTTCAATGGGTTAAATATCAAGACAAGTAAAATGAGGGGTTAGGGTGCCCTAATATTTAGTGTAAATATGATACTTCAAGCTGAAATCACTTGATTTCACTAGAGTGTACCTGTAACAAATAAATTCCAAACAAAAGTATTAAATTATTCTGCTTCCACCAAACAAAATTATGACCTTATTCTGCTTCTGACAAAGAAAATAAAAGATGAAAGTATTCTGCTTCCACTAAATAAAAATATGAAATTATATTACTTCCATCAAACAAAATAACTGCTTCCACCAGACAAAAAAATGAAATTATTCTGCTTCCACCAAACAAAAGGTTTGTAGTTATTTTGCTTCCACCAAACAAAAATATATAATCCAGCTGTATCCACCAGCAGCAGCGATTAATTGCTGCAATAAAAGATAGCTGCAATTTTCAAAGAATTTGATTCCAAACAGAAATGTGGATGTCAGTTGCTTTCATCACCTCTAAATATGAGTTATATGAGTTGCTGAAAAAAATGAATCAAGGTCAAACCAATTTTGCTTTCAAAAAGTCCTGATAGTGCCATTTCAGACAGTCTTAACTTTGAAATCCCATTCAAAACAAGTACAGTAATTAGACATAGACTTGTTTTTGTATTTTTGATTTAACTATTATGCACAATTGACAGACATGTTTTTGGTTTTCTTATGTTTGGAAGAAATTATTTTCATACATGATATCTTTAAAAGAAAATATAATTCAGTCTGTTGCTATATTAGCTATCCCTAAGTGATATTTTCATTAATCATCAGCTTCCTGATAACCATAATTTGGTTTAACCTATAAAGTACCAATCAAAATTTGAAGCGGATGACATAATATTTTTTTTTTTAACTTTACAGAGAAAATAAGTTTTCATATTTCCTAGGAATTGCCTGCTAAGCTGAGAATTCACAGGAAATGTCAAGACATTTTTTTTAACTATTTCAAAAGGCATCTGCTGCAGTTTTGATTAAAGAGAACCATTCAGATTTAAATTGTTTTTGTTTCTTCAGAAAAATAAGTCTTCATATTTGATTTGAATCCGCTGTCCTGCAGACAATTTACATGAACAGAACAGAACATGAAATATCAAGTCTAATTTTCTCTGAACAATAAAAATATAAATACTTCAGACCCTTGTCTGTTGCACTTATCTCTAGTAATTTACCGTATTCGACCTAATTTCCGCACCATGCGCTTGGGTTTTTCAAAACTACTGAGAAAACTTAAAGATACCTTAAAGACAGACTTGTCTAATGATACTTATGCGGTTTCTTTTCTGATTTTCTTTATAAAAGCATATGTTGTGGGTACTCATTTGAATTGCATCGACAAGTCGATGCAATTCAAATGAGTACCGACAACATATGCCTTTATAAAGAAGTAGCGAGAAAATACACTTGCTGTAATCTGAAGACAACGGAATTGCTTAACTGTGCGCTTATAGGGGTATGTGCGGTAATTAGGTCCAATACGGTAAGTGGTATGCTCTGTATAGGTTGTAACATTTCCATATAACTCATTAAGGTCAGAGCATTTAATTTAAACTTTACCACTCTCCAGGCAGGTTCAGCAGATGGAAATAGATTCTTTTTCCAAGAAAATAGACTGACATTTCATGCAGATTGTATGAGATAATTTGCATGAAATGTTGAAATCTGTTTCTGGGAAAAATATAAAAAAAATACTTCAAAATGTCATCTGCTGAATTTTTTGCCCAGCAGGCTAAGCATTAAAGTTGATAAAATTGTTTACTTCTTCTTGTCTTCACCTAAAAATGTCCTGACCTTAGACCTACACTTGGAGTCGCATTAGCTGAACAGTGTTTTGTTACCTCTCTGCAGCAGACATGTTAAGGAAGAGTATATGATAATTCTTCGATAATTTTCACCATTTCTTGATAAATACATATTGTGGTACTCAGTAGAAGTGTCACTTATAAGTACCCACAAAATGTTTTCTTCCACAACATTTTTTTCTCTAACTTATTGAGGCACTTTTAATGAGTACCCACAACATATGTTTTGTGCAGAAATAAGAAAAATCATTTCAGAATTATCATCTGATCCTTAACAAGTCTATGCTCTCTGAATATGCAGTTCAATATTTTTCAGGTTTGCAGCAGATGGAAACAAAAGACTTCTTTCTTTAACCACAGCAGACAATAAATTATTGATTTTTCCTGATTTTTTTCACAGAAAATATGACCTGGTAATTCATTTAAATAATTTCTAAAGGAAAATAAGGCTTGACATTTCATTCATATTGTCTCCAGAAGAGGAGACACTTTGATTGAAATGTCAAGCCTTATTTTCTGTGAAAAGTAAGAAAAGTATCAGTAACTTGTCTTATTTAGCTTATAAAGTAAAAATTAAATAGGAAAGCAAAAGTATGTTTGAATAAACTAATTTTAAGAACATGCAAAATTATTAACTCAAGCAATCAAGAAAATTATTTATTCATTTTGTCATAAATGGTAACTTCTGACAGAACAGAACGTTGATATGCACTTGATTTCACAGTATCTCCTAAAGTAGAGATTTGAAGGGAATGGTCTGAGATCAATGTCCAGTGAAGTCTGAGCACCTTCTACCACTCCAGCTCATCATTTTTATACCCTGCCACATGATAGTGACTGGGTATTATGGTTTCACATTGGACGTCCATGTATGTGTCTGGGCCCACAACTGGGCATATATTGGGTAGGCATATATTAAATCAAATCAAATCAAATCAAAATCTTCAGAAATAAGAAAAAATACTTACCCAACAGTGTACACCAAACTATGGCTATACTGACATGGTTTGGAGTTGTTAGAGTTTATCAGACTAGGTATTATGCCCCCCCCCCCCCCCACCCCCCCCCCCCCCCCCCCCCATTGGGGCCAACGAAGTAGATGGGCTGCCTTTTGCCTCTTTGGCAGAGCTGCTAGTAACTTAATGCAGGATTTGAGTTTATCATTGGCTCAGGTCGGGTAAAAGTCCCACAGATTTAGAGGCAGTATCTTGACATGATAACCTAACTGAAATACTTTTGACTGGGATATTAGAACTTGACTAAGTATCATGCCCCCGTCCATCGGGGCCCGCGAAGTAGATGGACTGCCTTTAGCCTCTGAGGCAGAGCTGCTAGTAACTTAATGCAGGACTTGAGTTTGTCATTAAACCAGGTCGGGTAAGAGTCCCACAGATTCAGAGGCAATGACATGACGACATGACTGAAATACTGTGGACTGGATTAGGACCAGGTTAGATAGATCAGATTATATTATATTGATACAGTGTTAGATTAGACAGGAATAGTACTACATGTAGTAGTAGATCGAAATATAAAAATTGGTCTGCATCAAGAGAAAATGTGTCTTTAAGCATGCACAAAATGCACAGATTCAGGTTAATCCCGTGCATGCACAAGGTCTCATTTCGGCCTTTGCTCTTCTTGGATACATTCTATAGTATCCAATGATTCTAGCTGCAGACAATGAAGGCTCTAATCAGACTGGCAGTCTGATCTGGGCCTCAGCTGTCTGCACAAGCCCTGAAGGCACAATTTTACTTAGCATGGCTCAGTGCAGCATGTATGATTGTGATAATTTATTGAAAGTTTGCTGGTTGATTGATTGGAAAGTGACTGTATATTAAGATGTGTGTTCTTGCCTGCCTTCCGTTTAGGGTTTCCTTTAACTCCGTTCAGCGAGTGTGTTCGCGACACTTTCTACACGTTTGCGATTCACGTTTGCGATTTTTCACGCTTGCGATTCAGGTTTGCCATTTAGGTTTGCAATTCAGATTTGAGATTCAGGTTTGCAATTTAAGTTGTCCATTCACATTGGCATTTCACATTTAATTATTTTTTTTTATTATTCTTGTGGTTGTTATCCAAAGGGATAACATGATACATGTATATAAGTTGGTACACATTTCTTAAGTCTATTTACCAAATTTCTGGAGAAAATTCTCTCCTTCCTCAGGGTAAATGAAATAAAAAATATTTCTATTACATATTTTATGTGATCAACAACAAGTCATTCATCATATAAAATGTATCAAATATTTTTCCATTTACCCTAAGAAAGAGGGAATTCCTTCCAAAAATTTGGTAAATAGAGTTAAGAATCCAACCAAGTTTATTATTATAATTAATATTTTATAAGGGTGTCTAAAGGAGATAATGCAGTAATGCGAGGATTTACCCTAATTGTCTCAGGTGTTGAAGACTAGGTTTCAGAAATTACAATATTCAAAATTTTATTACATGTTCTGGTAGCTCAATGTCTGAATCATAGAAGATAGAAAAAAATTATGCTTCTGGCTTATTATTACTGGGAGATAATTCAGTCCTGTTTACTCTACCCCAAAAACTCCTAAATTAATACCATGTTCAAAACGATGGGAATTACATTTTAAATTAGTTACATTTACATTTCTCTTTGGGAAATATTTCTTGCATCAGTATGATGAGAACACAACACTGATTGGAACTTATGGTGTGCGTGTGTCTGGTATATCGGACTTGAATTCTCTTTCTCCTTTCTGGTTAAAATGCAAAATTGGATGCGTTTCATAAAATTGTTATAAGATATGTATCCCCAATAGACCCAAGTTCCCATTCAGATGTATTACAAGTATATCAGGGAAATATCTCCCCAAAGGGTATCTTGGGTCTAGTGGGGAAACAAATTTTTGATAATAACTTTTATGATGCACATTTAATTTTGCATTTTGACCAGAAATGAGAAAGAGAATTCAAGTCAGATTTACCAGATACCCACTGTGACTGTATTCATTTAATCATAAATCTAATCAATGTTGTGTTCTTGTCATTCTGATGCAAGAAATATTTCCCACTGGGAAAGGTAACCACGTAGATGTAATTCCCATCGCTTTGAACAAGGTATTAATATAGGAGGTTCAGGGGTGGGGTAAGCAGGACAGCATCCCAGTCAGCATTCTACGTAAATCTATATCGGGCCGTCATCGGCCCGTCAGGGTAGCTGACGGGCCGATGACGGCCCGATGTAGATTTACGTAGAATGCTGGCTGGGATTATCTCCCTGTAGTAATAAGCCAGAAGAAGCATAAAATTTCCCTTTCTGCTATGACTCAGACATTGTGCTACTGGAATATGTAATAACAATTTGAATATTGTAATTTGTGAAATCTAGTCTTCAATACCTGAACCAGTTAGGAAAAATCCTCGCCTTACTGTAATATCTACTTATAATTTTTGTGTTGATAGTTTGTATATTTTTGTGTTGATAGTTTGTATATTTTCTGTTTGTAATTTATGTACTTTAGTTATATTTCATTTCTGTTTGTAATTATATGTCTGAATTATGCTTTCCACATATTTTTTTTATATTTTATATGCCTTAATTATATTTCCTTTCTGTTTGTAATATATATGTCTGAATACTTTCTTCTCATATTATGAGTTTGTAATTCATGTATCTTGATCATCTTTTTCTATTTGTAACTTATATGTATTTTGCTTTTTCTCTTGAGTTAGTATTTTATATGCGTTAATCTTTACCACTCTATGGACAAATTCAGCAGATGACAAATTAGTTATATTTTCGTAGTTTCCCCAAAAGTAGGCATTGACATTTCATGTAAATTGTCTCCCTAGTTGTCTCCTAGAGAGACAATTTGTATGAAATGTCAAAGCCTATTTTTGGGGAAGAAAGAAAAATATTTCAAAATGTCGTCTGCTAAAGTTTTACCCAGAGTGTTAAGCGTTAATTATTCATTCATTGTTTTTGTAATTCATATTGCTTTAACGCTCCTTAGTTCTCAAAAATAGACATATTAGTATCCGAGAAAAGTTTAATAAATTGATATATGGTATTAATAGATCATAAAATGTGACATCTCATTACGAAAACATGCCTACTCAAATATACTGAAAATTTTTCATCCCAAAAATAAAAATTTTCAGATAAAAAATTCTGATATTTTTCATATTTCTGCTCAAAACATAGATTGTGGGTACTCGTTAGAACTACCTCAATGAGGTGGTTCTAATGAGTACCCACAATCTACGTTTCTGAGCAGAAATAAGAAAACTAATGTATAGCCCTGTAAACCCCAGTTTTACTATATAAAAGTGGGGTTTAAGGGGCTTCAAAATCATATAGGCATGTTTTTTTCATGATGGACAGCTTTAAAATTTCAGCTAGTCTCTCATTTTTAAACTTGATTAAAAAGGAAATGATCTTGATCAAAAATGAAATGATATTTTTAGCATACCTTTGAGTTAATAGTGGCAACATTAAATCAGAGATACGATAAAAATCATTTCATTTTTGATCAAGTTCAAGAACGAGAGACTATCAGGGCCCAGTTGTTCAAAGCTAACGATGTCGTTAGTTAACGATTCGTTAAAATTTAAATCAAGCGATACGCAAATATGCTGAAATTTTTTGCTGAAAAAATGTGAGTAGCTTTTGCAGTGCAAAAGCTACTCACATTTTTTCAGCAAAAAACATCAGAATATTGTATATTGAATCCGCTAAAACAGTTAACGAAATGACCCTTAACGAGCTCGTTAAGCTAACGACGCTTTGAACAACTGGGCCCTGAAGTTTTACAGGCTTTCAGATGCCACTTTTTATGATTATATTAATACCATATATCAATTAAACCTTTCTTGGATAATAAACTGTCTATTTTTAAGGAACCTGGAGCCTTTAATCATACTTTGTTTCTGTTTGTCATTAATGTCTGAATTCCATTTACAATTTGTATGTTTGAATTATGTTTCTTCTCATATTCATTTTTTATTTATATTCCTTAATTGCTTCTTTTCCAGCATTTGTAATTTATATGTCTTAATTGTGCTTCTTTTCCAGAATTTGTTACTTATATGCCTTAATTATGCTTCTTTCCCAGCAGCTTACCTTACAGCTAGCATTGGTTTTCTCAACTCTACCATTCATGACGAGGGTCCGGAGATTTAATGCCCGCAGGGATTGTTTGGTGTGTATTGTAGGGGTTATAGCCGGTGGCCACTATGATGAGGGAAGAGATTCTGAATGCAAAGCTTATTATTACTTTTATATTTGGCAGTTTTGCCTGTGCCTTCGATCTGCTTGACTGCATATCAACACTGATTTTGATGATGATGATGCTACTGCTGCTGCTGATGATGATGAAAGTGTCTTGCAGTGCTAACCAAATGTAGACAATTATCACTGAGTTTGGTAATATTTATGGTCTGACAATACAAGTGATGAACTGTACACTTTTTGAATATAAATACTAAATGTAGAAGTCATTATAGTCATTTTATGGTTAATGATGATGATGATGATGATAAATGATGTGGTGAATTAAAGGATTACTACACATAATTACAATTGTAATGTTGGTACTGATGGTGATGTACATTGTGTTGAGATCAGATATTATGATGATGATGGTGATGATGTTGATGATAATTATTCTTCTCTGCCATCTGTTTGTACTTTGTATGCCTTAGTAAAATACTGTCTTTTTCAGCATGTCTTTCTCAACTCTACAGTCCAGAAGAGGCTCTGCAAACCTAATGCTTATATTTTTGTGATTTTATAGTAAGGATACAAATGTAACCTTGTCCTGTGATCTGTGACTTCTGGTTCAATTTTCTAATTTACATAATACAGTTGGGAATCAGACCTCTTGTGTTCCCTGACATGGGTTATATTTTTTCCAAAAATACAACATGTATTTGTTGATTGTGCTTACTATATAGAAAAATTATGATAATAATAGTACTGATAGTGATGATGATGATGATGGTGATGATGATCATTATCATCTTAGTATCTGATGATGATGTTTAAGATGTGGGTTTTTCCTGAGGCTTCCTTAAGGTCACTACTACACGTGTGCATATAGCAAAGGCTCTGGCTAGACTGCGCTTATAATATAATTGCAATTGTAATAATTCACCGAGAGTGATGGTAAGATATGTTAATGATGATATCTTAATTATGTTGTTTTTTTCTTTCTGTATTTTATATGCCTTTAATTTGCTTCTTTTCTTACAGCTTACCTTTCTGCTAGCATTTCCTCTCAACTCTACCATTCATGATGAGGGTCCGGAGATTTAATGCCCGCAAAGATTGTTTGGTGTGTATCGTAGGGGTTATAGCCGGTGGCCACTATGATCAGGGAAGAGATACTGAATGCAAAGCTTATTATTATTACTTTTATATTTGGCAGTTTTGCCTGTGCCTTCGATCTGCTTGACTGCATATCAACACTGATTTTGATGATGATGATGATGCTACTGCTGCTGATGATGAGCTTGTTAAATGACCTCATTTCTTCACTTGGATTATGATGATGATAGCAGTGCTAACCAAATATAGACAATTATCACAGATTGGTAATATTTATGGTCTGACAATACAATTGAAGGATCGTATACTTGTTGAATATGAATACTAAATGTAGGATCATTATAGTCATGTTATGGTTAATGATGATAATGATAATGATGATGATGTATAGAATTAAAGAATTACTTCACCTGATTACAATTGCAATGTAGGTGCTGATGGTGATGTAGATTATGTTGAGAACATATATTATGATGATGATGATGATGCCATAATTATGCTTGTTTTGCCTTAATATTTTTCTGTCTTTTACAGCATGTCTTTCTCAACTCTACAGTCCTGATGAGGCTCTGCCAACCTAATGGTGAGATTGCTTACATTTTGTGATTTGACAAATTGGGTATAAATGTAACCTTGTCCAGTGACCTGTGACTTCTGGTTTCAATTTTCTATTTGAAATAATACAGTTGGGAACCAGGAGCCTTGGGTCACCTGACAAGGATATATTTTTTCCAAAAGTATAATATGTATTTGTTGATTGTGCTCACTATATAAAATTATGATAATGGTATTGTGAATGATGATGATGATTACTATTGTAGGATCTCTGCTGATAATGATCATATTTAAGACATCAGTTCATTTGTTATAATTGCAAATGTAATAATTGCTTTGACTAATGATGATAATAGATACAGTATGTTAATGATGATGATGACATCTTTATTAGGCTTTCTTTCTTTTCTGCAATTTATATGCCTTAATTTTGCTTCTTTTCTTACAGCTTACCTTTCTGCTAGCATTTCCTTTCTCAACTCTACCATTCATGACGAGGGTCCGGAGATTTAATACCCGCAAGGATTGTTTGGTATGTATCGTAGGGGTTATAGCCGGTGGCCACTGTGATCAGGGAAGAGATAATGAATGCAAAACTCATTATTATTACTACTTTATATTTGGCAGTTTTGCCTGTGCCTTCCATCTGCCTGACTGCATATCAACACTGATGTTGATGATGATGATGTCACTGCTACTGCTGATGATGAACTTGTTAAGTGTCTTCATTCCTTCACTTGGATTATGATGATGATAGCAGTGCTAACCAAATGTAGATAATTATCAATGAGATTGGTAATATTTATGGTTTGACAATACAACTGATGAATCGTATACTTGTTGAATATAAATGGTTGAATATGAATACACTGTACTATGTAGAAGTCATTATAATTATTGTATGGTTAATGATGATGATGATGATGATGATGATGATGATGATGTGTTGAATTAAAGAATTACTACTCCTGAGTACATGGTAATGGTGTTGATGATGATATCAATTATATTGAGAACACATATTATGATGATGGTGTTGTAATTATGCTTCTTTGCCATCTGTTTGTACTTGTATGCCTTGATATTTAACCGTCTTTTACAGCATTTCTTTCAGGTATCATTGTCTTTCTCAGCTCTACAGTTGTGATGAGGGTCTGCCAACCTTATGGTGAGATTGCTTATATTTTGTGATATGACAAATTAGGTATAAATGTAACCTTGTCACTTGACTTGTGACTTCAATTTTCTATTTGAAATAATACAGTTGGGAACCAGAAGCCTTGGGTCCCTTGACAAGGTTATATTTTTTCCAAAAGTGTAACATGTATTTGTTGATAGTGCTCACTATATTAAATTATGATAATAATAGTATTGTAAGTGATAATGACTAAAATGATGATGATTACGATCTCAGTACCTCAGATGATGATGATGATGGCATTGCTGACCAAGTATATATACTTCTACTCTGTTGATAATGCAACCACATTATATATACTTCTACTCTGTTGATAATGCAACCACATTGTTTATACTTCTGCTCTATCGATTATGATAATTATGGCATATTTATTTATAATGGTCATGTTGATGATAATAATGTTTCAAAAAGTGATGACAGCTATGATTATCACACTTGTACCAATGATGATGATGATGATGATGATGATGATGATGGTGATGATGAAATGTTGACTGTAGAGTGTGATTATTACGTAAAAATGAATTCCAGGGGGCAAATGGTTAAATAAAAATGTTTTTAATAATATGATATTTGTTGAGAAGTTATTGATTTTGAGCAACTATGCAGTTAATTACAGATGTCATGATGATGATGCTGATGATGAAGACCTCAGTACTGACCAAGTTGGCAGCATTGTTGACCTCTGAACATTTTCCTGTTAATAGTAAGATGAACTTTTTTTATCTTTATGTTTAACTTGATTGGCCTTATTGATTATACTATACTGATGGTAGTGATAATGATGAAGATACTTTTCTGTTGAACTTCATGATAACCTATGATGATAGTAGCACTGTTGAACTCTATGGTAAATCTTTTCTTATTATATAATGCATGCAGTAGATCATTGTATCACTCTAAATGGCTCACTTGGTAGAGTGTCTTCCTTAAAGATGAGGATGTGTGTTTGATCCCCAGCTGGGTCATACCTAAGAATGCTGGCCTTGTTGGCTCAGTGGAATGTCCATCCCAATGGAGATCAGGAGGTCACAGGTTTGATCCCAACCGGGTCCGGCAACATTCTTTAGTAGAGACTGATCATGAAATATTTTCTGTGGTCATTTCTCTCCCTTCTGCTGATTCAAGAAGGGCATATATCAGTTTCTGGTCAAAGAATATGCACAAATACATGCACTGGTTAACGGCTTAGAGGACTAAGCCTGTCCAAGAAAAGGTTCAGTTAGGTAAACTGACCATGCTTGACATGACCCCAATGGGTTGGCTGGGCCGTGAAACCTCAACACAAACAAACATACCTAAGACTTTCTAAAATTGGTGATAACTTGGCACTCAGCATTAGGAAGAGGAGCTAGGATTGGCCATACCACTCAGTGTAATATGACTGGTAGTAGTATAATTTTAGTATGTCTTTGTTATGATACAGCATTGAGATGATACTGTAAAAGGGCTTCAGTTCCCAGCTCCAAGTCCATACACAGTCACAACATGACTGAAAGATTGTTGACAGGAATGCTAAAACCCAAACAAAAAATCTTGATTAATGGAAGAGTATTCTATATAGTATGTTTTTGCTTTCCATTGCCAAGGGGATGTCAGACCTGCAGAAAAGAGTTTGCTTCTCTGGATATGAGTTCCTTCTGAGATGGGATTGCGGCTACTGTTGAAGAAAATCATTTGCTTTTTGAGGGAGTAAATGTTTTCATTTATAAGTAGCACTCTTTCAGAAGGGGAGAGAAATTAGGGGATAACTGCTTTCAAATTTGGCATTTGGGGAGGTAAATCGGCAGTTTTACGGTCGGAAATTTCGTTTTACGGCGACACGTCAGCGGAGCCGTAAAACGTAATTTGCGACCGTAAAACCGCCGATTTACCTCCCCAAATGACAAATTTGATGCAGTTATCCCCATTCTAATGCATTTATTCATTTTTTCTATTGAAAAAAATGTACTATTTGCACAAAACGACAAGTGCTGTGAGCTGCGTAAAACCAAATGCCAGCTAATGAGAAGCAACGTTACGTGATGGACGTCGGATTTGCGACAGTATATCGCAGAATATACCGTCGCAAATTTTTGACGTTATCCAATCAGACGTCGCGTTACATACGCGAGTGCATTAGAATATTGTTTTGGGCATAATGAGCTCTTTTGGATTGTGTCCTTTCAAATTAATGCTTAGCATGCCAGGTAAAAAATTCAGCAGACAACAATATGCTGAAAATAGGTTTTGACATGTCCTGCAAATTATCTCCTTTCTGGGAAAAAGAAGAAAAATATCACCAGCTTGTCATCTGCTGAATTTGCTTAGAGAGTGGTAAAGATTAAGAGTCATTGTGATGACTGCTCCTGGTCATTGTTGTTATACAGATGGGATTGCTGCTTATTATCTGTGATGATGATGATGATGATGATGATGATTTCAAGACAACTAGAAGGATTAGTCCCAACTGAGCTGAAAGATGCAGGTAATTGCAATACTATTATTAATGCTTAGCATGCTGGTTCAGCTAATGTTTGTTTGTGTTGAGGTTTTACGGCTCAGTCAACCCAATGGGGTCATGTCGAGCGCGGTCAGTTTACCTAACCACAGGTTTACTGAGCAGGCTTAGTCCTCTAAGCGGTTAACCAGTATTGTGCACATTCTTTCGCCAGAAACTGACAACTGCCCTTCTTGAATCAGCGGAAGGGAGAGAATGACCGTAGAAAATATTTCATGATCAATCTCCACGAAAGAATGTTGCCGACCTCGGCGGGGGTTGAACCCGCGACCTCCTGGTCTCCATCGGACGGCGCATCCAACTGAGCCACTGAGGCAGGCTGGTTCAGCAAATGACATATTGAAGTATTTTTTTCTTATTTTCCCCAGATAATAGAATTTTACATTTCATTAAATTTGTCTCCTTAGAAGATAGTTTGCATGAAATGTCTTATTATGCCATAAAAAATAAAAAAACATTTCATCAATTTGTTGTCAGATGTATTCTTCCATAGTGTGCTAAGTGTTAGTGATAACAATAATTTTCATATTTACCCTTAGAATTAGGACACACAGAATGTAGAGTCTGATAATGGTATACACTGTTTGCCGTTCAAATAACGTTCTTTTAACCTTTAGTGCCTTCTGTACAAATTTATAAGACAACAAACTGATATTTTTGTTTCCCAGAAAACAGGCTTTGACAGTTTATTGAAATGTCAAAACTGATTTTCTAGGAAAAATAAGAAAAATATTTAAAACTTTTTGCTGATATCCAGCATACTAAGTGTTAAATATATCACAAAGTAGCAAAATGGAGAAATGTGATAAGGAGTTATTTTGAGAAAGCTGCTAGATGGGTAGACCCTGATCAGATGTGTCCAAAAGCTGCTAGATGGGTAGACCCTGATCAGATGCACCATTCTGCTACATATGATCTGGGTCTACAGGCCTGGCTGATTGAATACTTAGAAGATATACTGTACTGCATTTTTATGCCCCCAACTTCGAAGAAGTTGGAGGGGTTCGAAGTTGGAGGGGCATATTGCTTCTGGGAGGTTTGTGCGTGCGTCTGTCCGTCCGTCCATCCGTTACACTTTTTGATGCATAGCATAACTTCTGAACCATGCATGCTAGGGCTTTGAAATTCCATATATGGATTCTTCATGAAAAAATAGCTGACCCCTATTTTTTTCCCATCAGGATTATGCCCCTTTCCTGAGTTATGGCTCTTTGAAAAAATATAGATGAAATCTTGTCAGCAAAATATCTCAAAAGCTATTGAAGCTAGAGCCTTGAAACTGGTATTGATGAGTAGATGATCTGATTAGTTTTTGAACAAATTCTGAAAATTATGTCATGTGTTATGGCCCTTTATAACTTTGGGCATTTTTACAATTGCACACTTTTTGATGCATAGCATAAGTTTTGAACTGTGCATGCTAGGGTTTTGAAACTTCATATATGGATTCCTCATGAAAAAATAGCTGACACATATTTTTTTTCTTATCAGGATTATGCCCCTTCTTGAGTTATGGCCCTTTGAAAAAATATGGATGGAATCTTTCCAGCAAGCTATCTCAAAAACTATTGAAGCTAGAGCCTTGAAATTTGAGGAATAGGTTGGTAGCAATGAGTAGATGACCTGATGAACTTTTGAATAAATTCTGAAAGGTATTTCTTGAGTTATGGCCCCTTGTCATTTTGGGCATTTTTACATTGCACACTTTTTGATGCATAGCATAAGTTTTGAACTGTGCATGCCAGGGTTTTGAAATTTCATATTTAGATTCCTCATGAAAAAATAGCTGACACATATTTTTTTTTCTTATTAGGATTATGCCCCTTTCCCGAGTTATGGCCCTTTGAAAAAAATATGGATGAAGTCTTGTCAGCAAAATATCTCAAAAACTATTGAGGCTAGAGCCTTGAAATTTAAGGAATAAATTGGCAGTGATGAGTAGATGACCTGATTAACTTTTGAATAAAATCTGAAAAGTACTTCTTGAGTTATGGCCCTTTGTCAGTTTAGGCATTTTTACATTGCACACTTTTTTATGCTTAGCATAGGTTTTGAACTGAGTATGCTAGGGTTTTGAAATTTCATGTCTGGATTCCTCAAGAAAAAATATATTTTTTCCCCATCAGGATTATACCCCTTTCCTGACTTATGGCCCTTTGAAGAAATATGGATGGAATCTTGTCAGCAAAATATTTCAAAAACTATTGAAGCTAGAGCCTTGAAATTTAAGGAATAGATTGGTAGCGATGAGTAGATGATCTGATTAACTTCTGAACAAATTCTGAAAAGTACTTCTTGAGTTATGGCCCTTTGTCATTTTGGGCATTTTTACATTGCACACTTTTTGATGCATAGCATAAGTTTTGAATTGTGCATGCTAGTTTGAAATTTCATATATGGATTGCTCATGAAAAAGTAGGTGACCCTTATTTTTTTTTCCTATCCAAATTATCTCCTATTTTAGAGTTATTTCCCTTTTAATAAAATAACATTGAAATCTCGTATATTTGTACTGTTGTTACCGTCATGGGCAAGCAGTGTTGGAGTCAAGCAGTGTTAGAGTCAGGCAGTTGGGGGCATAGTGTTTTACAAACACCAGCTCTAGTAATCAATTTATTTTATAGATACAGCTATTTTCCTCAGTATGCCTCAACATAAGCCTTGCCGCATATAACATTATAACTATGCATTGGGACAGGATCTCCTGAGCAAACAGTATAAGCCCAAATCAGTCTGATCAAGACAATTTTGCTTCTTCATCATGTCTTGGCTAAGAAGTAATTGGAGATTATCACTTTGCATTTTGGCTGTCACCCTCTTCATCAACATGAGGCCCATTATCTGTCCAAAGGCTCTAGCTGAGGACAGATAATGGTCAAAGGTTGATACAGAGGGTGACAACCACATCATATTCAAGTCAATTTTTTACTGCTTTTGAAGTCCAAACTCACAAAATGATGATTCAAGTGCAAATGTACATAATGTGACCCCATCACCTTAACCCTTAAAGCGCCAATCACAACAATTGTCGTCTTCTTTGTCTTCTGCTTGTGATTTTAAAAGTCATTTCTGCAAACAGTGTGGACCCAGATCAGACTGCTCCTTTAGGAGCAGTCTGATCTGGGTCCACACTGTTTGCCGGTATGCAAAAAATAGCTTTGAAAAGTCTGCAAGAATATTCAGCAGAGGACATAAGCAGATGACATTTTCAGATGCAGGTTTTCTTGGCGCTTTAAGGGTTAATGTCCATTCAAAATTACACAGTCACTGCTTCTAGTTATCAGGCCAGGCAGTCAGATAACAGCTTTTCATTCCAAAAACATAGTTTCCGGTTACAAGCTAGATTATCTGTACCTGCCGACATTGGTACCAAGTTATGAGGAACACTATCACATACTACAGAAGATAGGTTATCATGTCAACTAGGCCAATGAATATCATAAGGTAATATATCACCTGTCACAAATCTACCTATTAGCTTATAGCATGCTGAATGTCATATACTCCATTTTGAAACCTCTGTAGTAACTGTTTTGACAAAGTATCTTGCAGCAAATGTGAACATCATGGACTCTAATCAGTCAGTTTTGTGTGCAGTCAAGTCTATTTAATATCACAGGAAAGCCAACAGGTAGCCACAAAAGTTGTCTCCCTTGTAAAAATAGCAGCAATCTTTCAAGTGAAGCTTGTCCTCTTTACAGCTCAATGGGCAAGTTCAGCAGGTGACAAAAAATTCATCATATTTTTTTTCTTATTTTTTTTTGCAGAAAAAAGGATTTGACATTTATGCAAATTGTCTCCTAAGGAGCAAGAAATGTCAAACGAAAGGAAAAATAAAAAGAAGTTACTTCAAAATGTTGTCTGCTGAATTTGTTCCCAGCATACTAAACATTAAATAAAGTATAGAACAGTTCTGTATTTGTTTTGTTTGTACCATGTTTTTCTTCTTTTAGATCTTTTAAGGATATCAGTCAGCTGTCTTCCTGTGAAAGTGTGCCAAGTATCTAACCTGTTTCAATGTGAGTTCTTCATTATCTTCCTGGCCTTTGCTTGGCTTGACTACCAGCTCTTCAGAATACAAGTGAAGGATTTCGCCATCTTCCTTGTAAGTTAAAGGTTGCTAACAGAACTAATTTTGTTATAATCTTTCTTTTTGTTGTCTAAAACTTCTATTTCCAAATAAAATTAAGCTGCCCCTATAGTTTGCTATTAAATGCTTTGAAGGACTGTGCAATGAAGTAGTATGGGAGGAAATATTGTCTGAGTATGCAGTTTTCTAACTAGGATAAGTAGCCAATTTAGGTCAAGGGAGGTAAAAAATGCTATAAATTAAATAGTGATTATAATCTTATAACTTTAAATATGTTTTGGTATATTTGTATTTTTATGTATTTTTATTAAATTAAAAGTGAAATACAAAATGGGAGTCTCAGTTTTATTGAGACTCTTCATAAGCAGTAATGAAGCGTGTAACACTGCTTACACCCTCTAGTGTATACATGAGCAGAACTTCATTTTCAAAGATACCACAATGGGCCCAGTGATCCCAAAGGAAATGAAAATATAATCTGCACTATGGTGTAGTATGGGGAGATATTTTACCTCAGCCAAACGGCACCAACACCAGCTGCAGTGTAGTAAAAGTGTAGATAAGCATGCATATTTGCTTCTACAATGATTGCAGATTCCTCAGAACCTCAGTGAGAGCATAAATTGCTTTAGTGAAACTTAGAGCAGCAGAACACCTATTCTAATTAATTTTACCAACAATATAATTATCCAAGCAACAGTCTGGGAAAATTAGTTTGAAACAAAAGTGAAGCTCCTATGATTTTTGTTATATCAAAATTAGCTATGTTAGCAACCTTTAAATTGATTGTTAATGGAAAGGAAGAAATGTGATATTTTTCTTACACTTCTTCTTCATGGCAAAATTTTCTTGTTGGCTAGCCTCAGTGGCTAAGTCATATGCATGTCTTACTTGTGACCAGGAGGTTGCTGGTTTGATAAGATTATCTTTTTTTTGCCAGTAGATGCATGCTGTAGTAAAACAGTATTATCTCCTGTGGTAACATTAAAGACCTGCTGAATAGCTCTGGGTCTGTACTAATATATTTTATGTGCAGTCTGGAGACCCCTAAAAGGGTCATTGGCAAACAGTGCAGACCAGAGCTCCGGAAAACCGGAAAAATAGCCGGTCTGGACCGAAATTAAGAATTCTGGACCAATTTCAAACACCCCAAAACGCTAATAAATCGGTCCAACAGGTTTGTGCCTTGAACCCCATTTTCCCCCAACCAACCAATTTTCACGAATCCATGATGTCTAAAAAATCACAAACGGTCAAGTCTTCCCAAACTGACAATGTCCGCGCACCATTTAAATGCGATATTATGGTAGTTAAAAGGGTCTAAACGGTCATTTGACATGTATATTGGAGAGACAGATGAATAACGGCAACCTACCGCAGCACAAATTAATTATGTCATTATCCAAAGATGGTCAAAAAATCACACTTCACTGACCTTTGTGCGGTAAACAAGCGATAAACACGAATCATCAGTAACGGTAGTCTGATAATAAATCTGTTTGTGTGACACGTGTAGTAAAAGTGTAGATAAGCATGCATATTTGCTTCTACAATGATTGCAGATTCCTCAGAACCTCAGTGAGAGCATAAATTGCTTTAGTGAAACTTAGAGCAGCAGAACACCTATTCTAATTAATTTTACCAACAATATAATTATCCAAGCAACAGTCTGGGAAAATTAGTTTGAAACAAAAGTGAAGCTCCTATGATTTTTGTTATATCAAAATTAGCTATGTTAGCAACCTTTAAATTGATTGTTAATGGAAAGGAAGAAATGTGATATTTTTCTTACACTTCTTCTTCATGGCAAAATTTTCTTGTTGGCTAGCCTCAGTGGCTAAGTCATATGCATGTCTTACTTGTGACCAGGAGGTTGCTGGTTTGATAAGATTATCTTTTTTTTGCCAGTAGATGCATGCTGTAGTAAAACAGTATTATCTCCTGTGGTAACATTAAAGACCTGCTGAATAGCTCTGGGTCTGTACTAATATATTTTATGTGCAGTCTGGAGACCCCTAAAAGGGTCATTGGCAAACAGTGCAGACCAGAGCTCCGGAAAACCGGAAAAATAGCCGGTCTGGACCGAAATTAAGAATTCTGGACCGATTTCAAACACCCCAAAACGCTAATAAATCGGTCCAACAGGTTTGTGCCTTGAACCCCATTTTCCCCCAACCAACCAATTTTCACGAATCCATGATGTCTAAAAAATCACAAACGGTCAAGTCTTCCCAAACTGACAATGTCCGCGCACCATTTAAATGCGATATTATGGTAGTTAAAAGGGTCTAAACGGTCATTTGACATGTATATTGGAGAGACAGATGAATAACGGCAACCTACCGCAGCACAAATTAATTATGTCATTATCCAAAGATGGTCAAAAAATCACACTTCACTGACCTTTGTGCGGTAAACAAGCGATAAACACGAATCATCAGTAACGGTAGTCTGATAATAAATCTGTTTGTGTGACACGTGTAGTAAAAGTGTAGATAAGCATGCATATTTGCTTCTACAATGATTGCAGATTCCTCAGAACCTCAGTGAGAGCATAAATTGCTTTAGTGAAACTTAGAGCAGCAGAACACCTATTCTAATTAATTTTACCAACAATATAATTATCCAAGCAACAGTCTGGGAAAATTAGTTTGAAACAAAAGTGAAGCTCCTATGATTTTTGTTATATCAAAATTAGCTATGTTAGCAACCTTTAAATTGATTGTTAATGGAAAGGAAGAAATGTGATATTTTTCTTACACTTCTTCTTCATGGCAAAATTTTCTTGTTGGCTAGCCTCAGTGGCTAAGTCATATGCATGTCTTACTTGTGACCAGGAGGTTGCTGGTTTGATAAGATTATCTTTTTTTTGCCAGTAGATGCATGCTGTAGTAAAACAGTATTATCTCCTGTGGTAACATTAAAGACCTGCTGAATAGCTCTGGGTCTGTACTAATATATTTTATGTGCAGTCTGGAGACCCCTAAAAGGGTCATTGGCAAACAGTGCAGACCAGAGCTCCGGAAAACCGGAAAAATAGCCGGTCTGGACCGAAATTAAGAATTCTGGACCGATTTCAAACACCCCAAAACGCTAATAAATCGGTCCAACAGGTTTGTGCCTTGAACCCCATTTTCCCCCAACCAACCAATTTTCACGAATCCATGATGTCTAAAAAATCACAAACGGTCAAGTCTTCCCAAACTGACAATGTCCGCGCACCATTTAAATGCGATATTATGGTAGTTAAAAGGGTCTAAACGGTCATTTGACATGTATATTGGAGAGACAGATGAATAACGGCAACCTACCGCAGCACAAATTAATTATGTCATTATCCAAAGATGGTCAAAAAATCACACTTCACTGACCTTTGTGCGGTAAACAAGCGATAAACACGAATCATCAGTAACGGTAGTCTGATAATAAATCTGTTTGTGTGACACGTGTAGTAAAAGTGTAGATAAGCATGCATATTTGCTTCTACAATGATTGCAGATTCCTCAGAACCTCAGTGAGAGCATAAATTGCTTTAGTGAAACTTAGAGCAGCAGAACACCTATTCTAATTAATTTTACCAACAATATAATTATCCAAGCAACAGTCTGGGAAAATTAGTTTGAAACAAAAGTGAAGCTCCTATGATTTTTGTTATATCAAAATTAGCTATGTTAGCAACCTTTAAATTGATTGTTAATGGAAAGGAAGAAATGTGATATTTTTCTTACACTTCTTCTTCATGGCAAAATTTTCTTGTTGGCTAGCCTCAGTGGCTAAGTCATATGCATGTCTTACTTGTGACCAGGAGGTTGCTGGTTTGATAAGATTATCTTTTTTTTGCCAGTAGATGCATGCTGTAGTAAAACAGTATTATCTCCTGTGGTAACATTAAAGACCTGCTGAATAGCTCTGGGTCTGTACTAATATATTTTATGTGCAGTCTGGAGACCCCTAAAAGGGTCATTGGCAAACAGTGCAGACCAGAGCTCCGGAAAACCGGAAAAATAGCCGGTCTGGACCGAAATTAAGAATTCTGGACCGATTTCAAACACCCCAAAACGCTAATAAATCGGTCCAACAGGTTTGTGCCTTGAACCCCATTTTCCCCCAACCAACCAATTTTCACGAATCCATGATGTCTAAAAAATCACAAACGGTCAAGTCTTCCCAAACTGACAATGTCCGCGCACCATTTAAATGCGATATTATGGTAGTTAAAAGGGTCTAAACGGTCATTTGACATGTATATTGGAGAGACAGATGAATAACGGCAACCTACCGCAGCACAAATTAATTATGTCATTATCCAAAGATGGTCAAAAAATCACACTTCACTGACCTTTGTGCGGTAAACAAGCGATAAACACGAATCATCAGTAACGGTAGTCTGATAATAAATCTGTTTGTGTGACACGTGTAGTAAAAGTGTAGATAAGCATGCATATTTGCTTCTACAATGATTGCAGATTCCTCAGAACCTCAGTGAGAGCATAAATTGCTTTAGTGAAACTTAGAGCAGCAGAACACCTATTCTAATTAATTTTACCAACAATATAATTATCCAAGCAACAGTCTGGGAAAATTAGTTTGAAACAAAAGTGAAGCTCCTATGATTTTTGTTATATCAAAATTAGCTATGTTAGCAACCTTTAAATTGATTGTTAATGGAAAGGAAGAAATGTGATATTTTTCTTACACTTCTTCTTCATGGCAAAATTTTCTTGTTGGCTAGCCTCAGTGGCTAAGTCATATGCATGTCTTACTTGTGACCAGGAGGTTGCTGGTTTGATAAGATTATCTTTTTTTTGCCAGTAGATGCATGCTGTAGTAAAACAGTATTATCTCCTGTGGTAACATTAAAGACCTGCTGAATAGCTCTGGGTCTGTACTAATATATTTTATGTGCAGTCTGGAGACCCCTAAAAGGGTCATTGGCAAACAGTGCAGACCAGAGCTCCGGAAAACCGGAAAAATAGCCGGTCTGGACCGAAATTAAGAATTCTGGACCGATTTCAAACACCCCAAAACGCTAATAAATCGGTCCAACAGGTTTGTGCCTTGAACCCCATTTTCCCCCAACCAACCAATTTTCACGAATCCATGATGTCTAAAAAATCACAAACGGTCAAGTCTTCCCAAACTGACAATGTCCGCGCACCATTTAAATGCGATATTATGGTAGTTAAAAGGGTCTAAACGGTCATTTGACATGTATATTGGAGAGACAGATGAATAACGGCAACCTACCGCAGCACAAATTAATTATGTCATTATCCAAAGATGGTCAAAAAATCACACTTCACTGACCTTTGTGCGGTAAACAAGCGATAAACACGAATCATCAGTAACGGTAGTCTGATAATAAATCTGTTTGTGTGACACGTGTAGTAAAAGTGTAGATAAGCATGCATATTTGCTTCTACAATGATTGCAGATTCCTCAGAACCTCAGTGAGAGCATAAATTGCTTTAGTGAAACTTAGAGCAGCAGAACACCTATTCTAATTAATTTTACCAACAATATAATTATCCAAGCAACAGTCTGGGAAAATTAGTTTGAAACAAAAGTGAAGCTCCTATGATTTTTGTTATATCAAAATTAGCTATGTTAGCAACCTTTAAATTGATTGTTAATGGAAAGGAAGAAATGTGATATTTTTCTTACACTTCTTCTTCATGGCAAAATTTTCTTGTTGGCTAGCCTCAGTGGCTAAGTCATATGCATGTCTTACTTGTGACCAGGAGGTTGCTGGTTTGATAAGATTATCTTTTTTTCGCCAGTAGATGCATGCTGTAGTAAAACAGTATTATCTCCTGTGGTAACATTAAAGACCTGCTGAATAGCTCTGGGTCTGTACTAATATATTTTATGTGCAGTCTGGAGACCCCTAAAAGGGTCATTGGCAAACAGTGCAGACCAGAGCTCCGGAAAACCGGAAAAATAGCCGGTCTGGACCGAAATTAAGAATTCTGGACCGATTTCAAACACCCCAAAACGCTAATAAATCGGTCCAACAGGTTTGTGCCTTGAACCCCATTTTCCCCCAACCAACCAATTTTCACGAATCCATGATGTCTAAAAAATCACAAACGGTCAAGTCTTCCCAAACTGACAATGTCCGCGCACCATTTAAATGCGATATTATGGTAGTTAAAAGGGTCTAAACGGTCATTTGACATGTATATTGGAGAGACAGATGAATAACGGCAACCTACCGCAGCACAAATTAATTATGTCATTATCCAAAGATGGTCAAAAAATCACACTTCACTGACCTTTGTGCGGTAAACAAGCGATAAACACGAATCATCAGTAACGGTAGTCTGATAATAAATCTGTTTGTGTGACACGTGTGAATACACTGAGACTGCAAAACATCCAGGTGCAGTCGGCGTGTCCAAAAGATCAAAGGTCGCTTTACTGAGGGTGATAAAAGAATGCACCGCTTGAACACACCGTTTTCTTCCTCTTCTTTTTTGTTTTGATCAACACGGTTTGTCGGTCCCAGATTTGATAAATTAATTCCCAACCCATGTACGTCCTGATCAGATGTAGCATACAACGGCGTCTTATCTGGGTATTATTGATTGCTTCTTTTTTTTTTTTTTTTTTTTTTTTGTTGATTGCCGTAACACGCGAGTATAATTCAAGGTAGATTTCACGGTAAAAATAAGTAATGCACCACTTGCGCTAGACAAGATTGGTCAGTGCTTAAAATTTAAGCAGTCTGGTCAAAACATTGAAAACTGCAAAACCGCCCGTGGCGCAGGCCTTTTTTATTAGACCTAATTAGGTCCATGAAAGTCGTTTCGTTCCGTCTCTCCTGTTTCCCGCCATCTTCGTGCTTACACAAGATGGGAATCAGTTGTTTATAGTTTAGGAAAACCCTGCGGAGGTGGAAATAACAACAAAACCGTCCTTTTTTTTTTCTTTCTTTCTTTTTACATTTTATTGATGACGCCAGCATTGATCATGCTCGTTATACCCGGACTTCTGTCATATAACGGAGTTGAGGTGTATTATTTAAAAGGAGTTATAGGACTGCCAATTGTCATTAGTTTTCGTGACAGGTGATATATATATATATTTTTTTTGGAAATGGGCTCATTGATGACGTCATCGGCTGGACCGATTCAGATTTAAAAATTTCCAGAGCCCTGGTGCAGACCCAGATCAGATGCCACAGAATGCAGCATCTGATCTGGGTCACCACTCTTTGCAAAGAGTTTAGCCATTTTTCTTTAGGAATATCTTAATCTCATAGCCCGACATACCTAAAATTGAAATTGGACTCTTCCAATATATAGTGTGGGATGTCTGATCAGTCTGCAATGGGTTAACTGCACAATACCAGTCATGTACAGCATTAGAATGTGTGTAGAACATAGCTCTAGATAAAATGCTATTTTCAACCTACACTTTTTGACCTTCGGTATAAGGACACCTTGCCGACCTCCATGGCTCAGTTGGATGTGCCGTCCGACTGGAGACCAGGAGGTTGTGGGTTCAACCCCCGCCGAGGTCGGCAACGTTCTTTCATGGAGATTGATCATGAAATATTTTCTACGGTCATTCTCTCCCTCCCGCTGATTCAAGAAGGGCAGTTGTCAGTTTCTGGCGAAAGAATGTGCACAATACTGGTTAACCACTTAGAGGACTAAGCCTGTCCAGTAAACGTGTGGTTAGGTAAACTGACTGCGCTCGACATGACCCCATTGGGTTGACTGGGCCGTAAAACCTCAACACAAACATAAGGACACCTTATCTACTAACCATACTTGTCCCAAATTTGAAATATTCCATTCTACTTCCTTTTGATATGTCTAAAACATTGCTGATTGTATAGCAAACAGTGTAGACCCTGATCAGATGCCGCATTGTGCAGCATCTGATCAGGGTCTGCACTGTTTGCAAAGGCCTATCTATCCCAAAATACCTAGGGTTATTATGGTAAATATGTCAATATTTTCTTAATTCTCCGCATAAACATGTCGTGGGTACTCATTAGATGCATGGTGCCTCTGATGTGTATCCAAATTATGTTTTCATTGAGAAATACTCATCTTACATTGATGCTATGTAGATATTAGCAAACTTGTCAGAAAGAGGCAAAATTCAGATCATGACTGTATTCTGTTCAGAGCCTTTCATTGTCAGCGCTTCATAATGCCAATATGACTTAAATACTGTTGAAAGAGGCATGAGACACCAAATTGTCATCAGTGCTGCAGAGCTGCACATTTATTTATCTCTCCATTCTCTTGCTGTGAAATTGTGATGTGATCTTTTGATGGAACACTAATAATTGTCTATTTCTGTTATTTCTTCTCATTAGCTGACAGAAGTGAACCATGTCCTTGTTCCAGTCTTCTTAATGTTGCTTGTGTCCATCTTGACTGATGTGTTCTTTGCCACCATCAGTGACACCTAATCTGAGGTGAAGAGTGCCGTAGCAAACTAGATGAGTTTGAGATGGGCAACCTCTTCACGGGGGTAAGTGTAAATAAGAAAAGTGAAAGAGGGCTTCAATACAAATACAAAGCAGGGGCAGATCCAGGATTTTTAGACAGGGGTTTCAGATTTGCTAAAGGGGGGTTGTTTTACCATTTTGCAAGCATTTTCTCAAAATTCAACATGAAAGTGAAAAAATTTGGACTCCCTTGGGGTTCACTTGAACCCCTGAACCCCCTCTAAATTGGCCACTGCAAAGAACTTGAGTTCATATCAGCTTTATTTCTGTACAGACTCATCAGGGCTTCGCTTTTCACCAGGGCCCTGTTGTTGAAAGCATCTTTAGCTTAACAAACTCATTAGTGGTCAAATGTTAACTGTTCTAGTAAGTACAGTATCTAATTCAGAGGTAATTGCAAAGCTACTCATTTTTTCAGCAAAAATACTGTATTTAATGAACAAATTTTTAAGGATATGTTAACTAACAACATCGATTTTTTTACAACTAGGTCCAGTAAAATATCTACCTAGCTGTGAATTTTAGTGGAATGCATTAAATAAAGGAAGACAGTTTAGCTCCAGATAAGCCTCTGATCTGGGTCCACACTGTTTGCCTGTATGCAAAAATAGGTTTGAAAAGTTTGCAAGAATATTCAGCATACGACATAAACAGACAACATTTTCAGATGCAGGTTTTCTTGGTTTTAAGGGTTAATATACAAGTACTGGTTATCCACTAAAAAGACTGCTCGCTCAAGAAAAGTGTGGTTAGGTAAACTGACCTGCTCAACATGACCTTAATAGTGTTGGCTAGTCCATTAAACTCCAACCAACCAACTCTATGCTTTGGGTTTATATTGTACATTTTTAGCCTGGGGCCAGAATAATAGGGATTAATTGACCTTGTGCCAGAAATTTTCTCCTTCTATATGATTCTTAAAGGCCTCCATGGCTCAGTCAGATGCATGTCTGACTGGTGATCAGGAGCTTTCAGTTCAATCCCAACTGGGTCTGATAACATTTCATCATGGAAATTGATCCTGAAATATTTTCTAGTCATAGCCTCTCTTCCACTGATTTAAGAAGGGCAGTTGCATTCTGCAGAAAGAATGTACACAAGGACTAGTTAACTGCTTAGAGGATTAAGCCTGTCAAGGAAAAGTGTGGTTAGGTAAACTGACTAGTTAGGCATGACCTTATTACTGTTGACTGGGCCATTAAGCTCCAAACCAACAATCATTTGTCATTTTACAAGCACAGTGGTTCATTTGGTGGAGCCTAGCTCTGCTTTGTGACTGGGAGGTTATAGGTTCCATTCCAGTCTTGTAACACCAAAGATTTTAAAAATGTTACCAGCTCCTCATTCGCTTGGTTCTCAGCATTAATAAAGTGCAGCTAGAACTGGCCAGCCTGGTGTCTGTATAATGTGACTGGGCAAAATATTATGGCATTTTTCTGGGGCATGTTATTTCGGTGAGGCAGAACTCTAAAAGTGAGCATCAAGCTTCTTGCTACATCCAAATGCAGTTGCAATTTAACTAAAAGATTGTTGAAAGAATCACTAAAAACATGCCTTTTTAATTTTGATCCCCTTAAACCCCACTTTTTGGCTCACCTGTCATGTAGTGACAAGGTGAGCTTTTGTTATCACATTTGGTTCATCTTGCATATGTCTGTGAATCCATAAACAATTTCTTTAAACATCATCTTCTCCTAAACCACTGATTGGATTTTAACCAAACTTCACAGGAATAATCCTTGGTTGGTCCTCTTTCAGACTTGTTCAAATGGTTCCTGTCCATTGCATGTCTAGGTCACAGGAGCTAAAAATAGATCTTTTAACTGAAAACTTAAAAAATCTTCTTGTCAGAAATCACTCAGGACCGATTTCAGTATAATTTTGCAGAAAAGTTCCTTTGGTGATTCTCTAACAAGATTGTTCAATAAACATAAAAAAGATTGCCCTTGGAAACAAAGAACACACTAAGGATTAAAAAATGTAAGTCTCAGTTTTGTTGAGACTCTTCATAAGCAGTAATGAAGTTTGCAACACTGCTTACGCCCTCTAGCATATACATGAGCAGAACTCTATTTTTTAAATATACCATAATGGACCCAATGATCCCAAAGGAAATGAAATATAATCTGCACTATGGTGATGTCAAGCCATTTTGATTCTTCAAAAAAACATGGCCGCCCGGGGGTCGGGGATAATTTTCCCTATATATATACAAAACTTTAAAAATCTTCTTGTTACGCTAATAATTCGGACCAACTGGGTAGTGCCTTGGACCCAGTTTTTCCCCCAACCAACCAATTTTCACGAATCAATGATGTCTAAAAAATCACAAACAGTCAAATCTTTACAAACTGATAACATCCGTGCACCTTTTAAATGTGATATTATGGTATTTAAACAGCTCTAACCGATGGACATATATATTGGAGAGGTCAGATGAATAACAGCAACTTAATGCAACACAAACTAATTACGATATTATCCAAACATTATCAGAAAATCAACACTTCACTGTCCTTTTTTTTGCGGTAAACAAGCGATTAACACGAATCATCAATAATGGCAGTCTGATAATTAATCCGTATGTGTGACACGTGTGAATACACTGCGACTGCAAAACACCAGGTGCAGTCAGCGTGTCCCAAAAGATCAAAGAGTCGCTTTAATCCCAACTGAGCATGATTAAAGCTCAAGGAGTAAAGAATGCACTGCTTAACACACCTGTTTTCTTCTTCTTTTTTTTTTTATTTAATATGGTTTGCGTTTTGTTGGTCCCAGATTTGATAAATTAATTCCCAAACCATGTAGGTCCTGATTATACGTCGATCTGGGTCTTACTGTTTATTTGTTGTTGGTTTTTTTTTGACGGCCGTAGTTTAATATGCAAGTATATTTCAAGGTAGATTTCACAGTAAAAATACTTAATGCACCACTTGAGCCGCTAGACAAAGATTGGTCAATGCTTAAAATTTAAGCAGACTGGTCAGATCTCTTCATGCATACACACAAGACGGGAACCAGTTGTCTATAAATAGTTAGCAATCAATTCATTATAGAGGTGGTGTCATTTACATATTTATTGATAGTGTAGAAACTTTACTGACCAACTATACACACATAACAAAGCAGCATTAACACAGGTACGTGCATTTATAGCATGAAATTACTTATTTCTTGTATTATTAAAAGGAATTTATAGGACTTTGCCAATAGTTTTTGTGACAGGTGATACTATATAACACTTTGGAAATTGGCTCGTTGATGACATTTTCATCATTGGCTGGACCGATTCAGATTTCAGAATTTCTAGAGCCCTGCATACCATGAATATTAGTTCCATGTGACACTAAGAGTAGCCTAAAAATCAATGTGACCTACATTTCACAGTTCAGTGATTTTACCTTATATCTTGAAGACAATTTGATAGAGAAATGTCATACCTGGATTTAAGGTGTTCATGTATATATTTGATGCTGAAAATTCTTTGGGTTTTTTTTGGTTTTTTTTTTTTTGAGAAAATGGCAAGGTTTTAACTAAGCTATTTTACGACAACTGCATTTAGTTATAGTTAATATTGCATTATGAAATCCACTCCTCTTAGAACTTTTGTTGGATCTTTTCAAAATTTTACGCATACATTATAGGCTTATTGAAGATGTGCATATGAAACTTTGATGCAGAACAAATATTTCTTCACAAAATGATAGCATTTTTAACTCAGCCATTTTAGGACAACTGTACCTAGTCAATGATGGTTAATAGTGTATTCTTTGCCAAAACTCCTCATACACTTTTCGTTGGATCTTTCCAAGACATTACCCGGCAGGCACATGACGTAAATATAACGTCGCCTCAACGTCGATGGAACGTCGTGACGTTGCATCGACGTTGAGGCGACGTTATATTTACGTCATGTGCCCGCTGGGTAAATATGTTACAGACATATTAAAGAAGTGTGCAAGTTTGATGCTTAAATTTGTTTTTAGGCAAAATGGCAGAATTTTTAACTAAGTCATTTTATCATAATGGTACCCCCACCCCCTACAACCAAACCCCACTGCAAAAACTGAGTTTATAGGGAGAGAGGTATATTGTTCTCATATTGTCCATCCATCTACCTCTTACATTTCGCTTTCTGAGTAGGTGGTATCTAATAATCCCTGCTTACTGACATTTCTTGTTTTACCCAGACAATTAGTTTTGACATTTCATGCAAATTGTCTCCTTTCTTAAAAAATAGTGTTTGACAATTTTATACTAAATAAAAAGTCAGAGCCTATTTTCTTGGAAAAACAAGCAAAATATCAATTTGTCTTCTACTGAATTTGCTCAGAGAGTGGTAGTAGTTTAAATGTCAAACAAAATTGTAGCAGATGAAATTCTCAAGGAATTTTTCTGTTTGATTTTTGAGAAAACCCTTGACATTTTAATATGTGAATTTTCTACCTAGTAGCAAGGGATCACATGAAATGTCAAAATACTCAAGATACTCAGGAAATTCTACCATCACAAAGCACAGCTTTCTTGAGGCACCACAAGTTGGAGAGATGAGGAACAAGCTGACCTCAGTGGCTCAGTCCGATGTGCCTCCAACTGGTGGTCAGAAGGTCAAAGGTTTTGTCTCCTGCCAGATCTTCTAACATTCTTTTCATTTAGATTGATCATGAAATCATTTCTACAGCCATTCTCTCCCTTCTGCTGAATCAAGAAGGCAGTTGTCAGTTTCTGACAAAAGAATATGCCTTTTTACTGGGAAAGGTATATGTAAGACAAATATATCAAAATGTAGTATGCTGTAATTTTTATCAGTATGCAGAGCATTCAAAATGAGTACTTCAGTAGTTAACAGCATCTGGGCAATTCAGCAGACAAGCAGTATTATGAAAACTCTATTAGGATATCTTACCGTAACTCTTTACAATATTTATTCTAAACTTTGAACAAAACCATTTTACTGCCTGTAAGAACTGCTGTTTGAGTGGCAAACTGTAGACCCTGATCAGATGATGAATCTGCAGCATTTGATCTGGATCTTTTCTGTTTGCTCAGACCTGTCCAATAGCTCGGTGATCAAGAGATCACTAGTTCATTCCTCGCTGGGTTTGGCAGCATTATTTCATGGAGATTGATCATAAAATATTTTCCACAGTCATTCTCTTCCATTCCACTGATTCAAGGTCAGTTATCAGTTTCTGGCAAAAAAATGTGCACAAGTACTGGTTAACTGCCTAGAAGACTAAGCTTGCTCGGGAAGTGTGGTTAGGTAAACTGACTAGCTTGACATGACCTTAATAGTGTTGACTGGTCTGTTAAAACCAAATAGCCCAATGCTTAGGGTAAATATTGTACATAAAGCCTGACAGAAAGTTGGGTTTAATTGTCATTATGCCAGACACTTTGGGTTTTCACCTATAGATTCTTTCAGGCCTGAGTGGCTCAGTCTGATGCACCCAAGACTTCTGATCATGAGGTCGCAGGTTTGATCCCTACCAAGTCTGGTAACATTCTTTTGAGAAGATTGATCATGAGATACTTTCTTCAGCTATTCTGTCCCTTTTGCTTATTCAAGAAGGCAGTTGTCATTTGCCTTGAAAGGAATGTACTCAAGTACTGGTTAACCACTAAGAAGACTACATATATAAGCCGGCCTAGGAAAAGTGTGGTTAGGTAAACTGACTGGCTTGACATGACCTTAATAGTTTTAACTTGGCCATTTAACTCCTAACCAATCAACCATCATTTTACCAGCAAAGTGGCTCAACTGGTTGAGCATCTGTTTGGGTTTTCACTTCTATAGATTTTTAGGAGGTCGCAGGTTTGATCCCTACCAGGTTCGGTAACATTCTTTTGTGAAGATTGGTCATGAAATATTTTATTCAGCCATTCTGTCCCTTTTGTTTATTCAAGAAGGGCAGTTGTCCGTTGCCTAGGAAAGAATGTGCTCAAGTACTGGCTAGCTGCTAAGAGGACTGTACATATATAAGCCTGCCTAGAAAAGTGCAGTTAGGTAAACTGACTGGCTTGACAAGACCTTAATACAGTTGACTCTCGCTATCTCGAACTCGCTTATCTCGAATAACCGCTTATCTCGAAGTGGAAATATTGTCCCTGCTTAAACATGAAAATCTAACAACAGGTAAAAAATATTGTGGAAAAGAGGAGAAATTGCTCCTAAGGAGCAATTTCTCCTCTTTTTCACAATATTTTTAATATATCTCTAACTTCAGGAGTCCAATTACACATATATTTGTTAAATGTGGTTAATCAAATTAGTTTTTCCCCCAATTCTGCAAATCTGATATGTCGAAGTACGGATATCTCGAAGTATTTCAGAGAGTCCCTTGGAATTCGAGATAACGAGAGTCGACTGTAGTTTTAACTTGGCCATTAAACTCCAAGCCAACCAACCATCATTTTACCAACACAGTGGCTCAACTAGAGGAGCACCTGTTTGGGTTTTCACTTCTGTAGATTCTTTCAAGCCTGAGTGTCTCAGTCTGATGCACATAAGACTTCTGATCAGGAGTTCGCAGGTTTGATCACTACCAGGTTTGTGATGGGGTGGTCGGGTGGTTCGAAGGTGTCGTGTATGTTACGTCACCGGGGCATCCAACTGATATTGGCTTACAGTTGGGCAAGGCCTGCTATCCTTGTAGCAGGTAAGGGTAGATGGGGAATATTTTTATTTCTTCTGTTTCTTCACTTTCATTCCTGTTCCTTTCTTCCCTGTCCCTCTCTTTAATCTCTTCTACTATCTCTTCTATCACTTTTCTCCCTTTCTCTGGGAGACGACACAAAATGACCCACAAGGGTTGATGTGTCGTTAAACCCCAACACAATCAAAAAACCAGGTTTGTGAAGGTTGATCATGAAATATTTTCTTCTGCCATTCTATTTCTTTTGCTAATTCAAGAAGGGCAGTTGTCAGTTGCCTAGAAAAGAATGTACTCAAGTACTGTTTAACCGCTAAGAGGACTACATATATAAGCCTGCCTAGGGAGAGTGTGGTTAGGTAAACTGACTGGCTTGACATGACCTTTATAGTTTTAACTTGGCCATTAAACTCTAAACCAACCAACTGCATTTTTTTTTTTACCAGCACAGTGGCTCAACTGATGGAGCATCTGTTTTTTGACGCGGTGGGTTCCAGCTGGGGTTTTGTCATACCAAAGATTTTAAAATGGTAATAGGTGCTCTTTTGCTTTGAGCTCAGCATTAAGACGGTAGAGCTAGAACAGGCCACTCAGGTGTTGGTATAATGTGACAAGTGAAATATCATGTTATGTGTCAGGGGACTGATATTTCAGTAAGGCAGCACTCTAAAAGTGAGCATCAAGCTCCCTACCACATCCAATCACTGCCGCGATATGACTGAAAGGTTGTTGAAATCGAGGTAAAATCCAGATAAAACAAATTGACATTTTTGCACAGATTGCCTCCTCATAATGAGCATGAAATTCCTAGTCCTATTTTCTGTTTAAGATAAGAAAAAAAGAACATTATTTTAAAATGTCATTCTGCGGACATTTTTACCCAACATGCTTAACTTTAACAACTTATATACTTATTAATCTATCCACTCTGTTGGCAGATTCAGCAGATGACAAATTGGTTAGATAATTTTCTTATTTTCTCAGAAAGCAGAATTTGACATCTCAGTTTTTACATGAATTGTCAACCCTGTTTATCTGTAAAAAATTTCATGTCCTCCATCACGAAAACATGCCTATATAATTTTGACCCCTTAAACCCCACTTTTATATTTTTACATAGTAAAACTGGGGTTTACAGGGGTATACATTATTTTTCTTATTTCTACTCAAAAACATAGATTGTGGGGACTCATTAGAACCACCTCACCAAGGTGGTTCTAATGAGTACCCACAATCTAAGTTTTGAGCAGAACTATTAAAAATATCAGAATTTTTATCTGAAAATTTTCATTTTTTGGTGATAAAATTTTGAGTATATTTGAACAGGCTTGTTTTCATAATGCGTCAAAAATTTAACCCAGCAAGTGAAGTGAAAATGTAACTCTAGATAGGGTTCTTTTTTCAACCCGAAAGTACTGATACAGTCAACTCTCGTTATCTCGAATTCCAAGGAACTCTCTGAAACACTTTGAGATATCCGTATCTCGAAATATCAGAGTTGCAGAAGTGAGGAAAACAATAAATGGAATAACCACATTTAACAAATGAATATGTAACTTGACTCTTGAAGTTAGAGACATATTGAAAATATTGTGGAAAAGAGGAGAAATTGCTCTTTAGGAGCAATTTCTCCTCTTTTCCACAATACTTTGTTACGTACCTGTTCTTAGATTTACATGTAAAAACAGGGACCAGAATTTCACTTCGAGATAAGCGTTCGAAATAAGTGAGGTCGAGATAATGAGAGTCAACTGTATTTTTCTTATTTCTCCCATGAAAACATGTTGAGGTACTCTTTTTCAACCCAAAAGTACTGATATTTTTTTTATTTCTCCATGAAAACATATGTTGAGGTACTCTTTTTCAACCCAAAAGTACTGATATTTTTCTTATTTCTCCATGAAAACATAGGTTGTAAGTAGTCATAGAAATGCCTCAGCAAGGGGCTTCCAATGAGTGTCCACAACATATGTTTCTGTGGAGAAATAAGAAAAATATTAGGAGGACACACCCTCTTGAGCTGTGTATAGAACTAAAGGTACTTGGTATAGCTGGTCCATAATTGTTGAAGTAATTTAGTTTGCAACTTTCCACTGCACTGTACTGTTTTATTTCAGGTCCAGTTCTACTCCTTGCTACATTGTTAAGGGTGGCGGATGAAGGATATCAACCTCTTCCAATAAATCCTATTCTGATTTGATACAAGATGGAAGTCATTGTTTATGGATGTTATTGCTTTGTACTCTGGGTAAAAATTCCAGCAGAGAACATTTCAAAATATTTTTCTTATTTTTCCAGTTAAACATGATTTGACATGATTTTTCAAATCCTGGTTCCTGGGAAATTATCATCAGTTTGTTTTCTGCTCAATTAGCCCAGAGAGTGGTAAAAGTTAATCTGTGCAATGTGATGTGTCTCTCTGTGTAAAGCTCAGTGATATAGATAAGGACTATGGAATTAACTCTAAGTTTTGGGACAGACAGGCCTCAATAAACAGTGTAAACCCTGATCAGTGCATGCAGCATCTGATCAGGGTCTACACTAATTACCACTTATCAAGCAGTTTAAGACACAGCAGCAGGTGGTAAATAGATTTGCTCAGTATCTTGGAAAAAATATCAGCAGGCATTTTTTTTTTCTTATTTTTCCCAGAATATATGAGTTGAGATCCTTTGCATAAAATATCAAGCCCTATTTTCTTGGACAAAATAAGATAAACATCATCAGTATGCATCAACTGAACCTGCACACAGATTGGTAAGGTTAAGGACAAGTATGGTAAGGAGTAATAAGGAGTCCCAATATTTAGGATAAATACGGTACCCAGAGAGAAATGAGTGACATGATGAGAAAAGAGGTCTGAGAGGTATATGGACAGTGAAGGCCCAGATCAGCTTCTGTGTGAATGCAGTCTGTTCAGGATCTTCACTAGAAACGGGATCATTGAATACTAAGGATATATCAACAAACAGTAGAGGCCATTGTGAGGCTGTGCAAATAATCCGGCTGGGCAGGACCTTCGATCCTTGTTTGCCTGTACCCTAAATATCATGTCAAAGCTGAGGCATTTTTAATATTTTGCAAAGAAAACATAACCTTCTGTACACCAAGTATTTGGACAAACAGGCCACAGCAAATAGTACAGATTCAGATTAGATGTTGTAGAATGTGACATCTGATTAGGATCTACACTGTTGTTGTGAAATGGTCCCCAAATTTTAGAAATATAGTGTTCAGCTATTTAGTGTAAATATGATATGTTTTAGATGGAATGGATATGCCTCCAAGTGAAATAACTGTCATGAAAACATTTATCTCCCTTTTTATTGGGAGGTTACCCTTAAAGGAAAGAATATGTGCCCAGACTAAGCAAATTTATTCCTTTTAGATGACCCCAATTATTTTGAAGGTTTCAGATTTTGGGGAGGCAACATTCTGTCTGAAAATTGGTCTCCTTCAAAAAATAGAGGCAGCATGTTTTGGGTGTATTCATTCACCTAAACACTTACAGTGCTACACAAATTCAGCAGATGACTGATGATATTTTTTTATTTTTCCCAAAAATAGGATTTGACATTTCATTCAAATTGTCTTCTGAGGAGTCAGTTTGCATAAAATGTCAAATCATTCTTTTCTGGCAAAAATAAGAAAAAAATCTAGATGTCATCTGCTGAAATTTTTACACAGCATGCTAAGTGTCAAACAGTTGCTTCTTTTCTGCCTTTCCCAGAATTAAGCTTGAGATAAGAGTGGGTATCCAGATATATCCAGATATTTTTTTCCTATTTTTCCAAAAAAACATATGTTGTGGGAACTCATTAAAAGCATCTCAGAAACAGGCTTCTAATGAGTACCTAGAGTGTATTTTTTGTGGAAAAAATGGAAAAATACCAGTACTTTTTGGTAAAATAATGTTTTATCTGGAATTCTGTATTTCAGTTAACCACACACACACACACACACACACACACACACGAGCTGAATAGTAAAGCAGAAACACTTTCACAGATTACCAGGAACAGAGTGTTTGAAACTAATTTCAGTTCTTTTATCTCTTGTATATACCATATTTAAACATTGATCATAAGTGGTTTCTGATAAAATGGACATATTCAGCCATTGTACAGTGGTTCTCTACCTCAACCACAAGACTCAGTACTGAAGGAGGTCAAGGAGGACATAATGGTCACAGCAGGGGAGGATCCCCTTCATATAAAGCATGGTGAAAAGGTGGGCTGCTAAGTTGAAATGTGGCAGGGAGACTCTGGAAGCTGTCTGTGATGGTCAGTCACCATTACTACTCAGGAGACCATTGCCAAGGTTCTTGCAACATCATTGTAGAAAGGAGAGTACAAAGCTTTACATTGTCTCAAGGCATCATCTCATTGGATCCTAAAGCACCTTGGATCTGATCAGAAATGGATTCAGCCCAACTTGTCAGGGGAGAATGACAGCTTAGCATCCTCAGGCAATTTGTGACCACAGATGAAACTTTCGTCCATCACTTCTAACCAGAGATGAAGTCAGAGCTCTAGAAAAGTTCTCTGGCTTAAAGAAAGAAAGAAATCTGACAGTGAGTCTTCAGGCAAGGTGGTGGTATATATTTTATAGGATGCAAAAGGAATACTGCTGTTGGACTACTTGGAAAGGCACACTATCAGCAAAGCTTCCATCGAAAAGAAAGGTGCTCTTCAACCAGAACATTGCCCTTGCACACACATCCATAGCATCCAAGCATGGCTACTTTGTGTATTCCAGCTTTTTTAAACACCATTCTTGATGAAGCTATAAATGATGTGTACCACTGCCTGATGGCCTAAGATGGTGCCTTCTACATTGAAGGTATGCATTTGCTTCTTGACCAGTGGTCTAAATGTGTTCATGAAGGTGGGGGCGGGAACTGTGTTGTCATTTGGAAAATGATTGTCATTTCTAAAACTGACACCAAGTGCTCTTGGAGCATGTTCCAAGAAGAGTAAATCAATCAACTTATAGCAACTTATTTGGGGATAAAATATTTAGTTGATTGAATTAGAAACTCGAAACAAAAATCCTAAATATATACTGTTATAATACTAAGTATTGGGGCAAACAGGCCTGTGATAACAGTTTTGACCCAGATCAGATGCTGCAGAATGTGGCATCTCATCAGGGTCTGCACTGTCTGCCATTCATCCAGGCATATTTGGACACATGAAGAAGTATTTTGAAATTTTAGGACAATTCTTGTGTCCAGATAATGATGCATTTTAGTCGAGAAACCCTCAAAGTAGTAATTGTCAAAAAGTGCAGACCCAGATCATATGCCACAGAATGTGGCTTCTGATCAGGGTCTACACTCTTTGCATTAAAATGGGGGAATTTCTATAATACAAAGTAGTAATCTAACTGGACACCCTGCTTTTGGAAATCGATCAGTCTAAAGAGTTGTAATAGAAGAGTCTAGTTGATGTTTATGGGTTAATGGACAATATTGCGTTTGAAACCCTTCAGGAGAAATTCTTCCTTCTAATTAGAGAACAGTTAAAAGGGAAATTCAAAATTTTACTCTGACTACTTGTTTTCTGTTAAATGATTTTGAGTGAGCGACTACTTAGGTGACTTTAGAGTTTTTGAAAACATTTTGCTTACATTGCATTCTCATTTTTTTTTTTTTTTTTTTTTTTATCTTCAGAATTTTAGACAGCATATATACTATGCATATGTGTCATGGCATTGGAATAGGCATTGCATTTTTGTCCTCTCCTTTTGTGCTGTAAAATGCACATAGAAGAAAATAACATTTTCATGCAAATATATTGTTTCTAATATAGAAGATTTTATGCAGTTACATTTTCATGCAAATATATTGTTTCTTATATAGCAGTTTTTATGCAAGTACATTTTCATGCAAATATATTGTTTCATATAAAGCAGTTTTTATGCAATTACATTTTCATGCAAACACATCTTTCCTAATAAAGTAATTTTTATGCAATTAAATTTTCATGCAGATATATTGATCCTAATCTAGCAGTTTTTATGCAATTACATTTTCATGCAAATATATTAATTGTTCCTAATATGGTAGTTTTTATGCAATTTGTTTTTTCATTTATTTTAATTGTATAGTCATATTAATTTCCTTGTAAAACAGGTTTTGTATGATGGTTTACCTACCATACTGATTCTTGTGTGAATCTAGTTAAGTTTTAAGAGTTTTCTATGAATAGGATAGGTTGTACATTTGTACATCTTACAGAAATACTTATTGTTACTCATTTTCTGAGATTGCAAGTACAGCATCTGATTAACTTGTTATCCATTTAATAGAAAATTCTGTAGTTAAATTAAAAGCTATGACTGATTGAATTAAAGCTATCTCCATTTTTATAAGAGATATCTTTAATTTAATTATTTTTTTTTAATTTTCTATCAGTTTAAATAAAGATGCCTTTAATTGAAATAAAGATATCTTTATTTTTGCATAAATAGATGTCTTAATTGTAATAAACAATGATGTCTACAATAAAGATGTCCATAATTAGGTTATCTTTAATTGAGTTAGAAATATCTGACTCAATTAAAGATATCTATTTTCATAGCACATATCTCTAACTATATTAGAGATCGCTCTTTTTTATTTTAAATATTGAAATCTTTAATTTGGTTAGAGATATTGAACTAAAGACATTTCTATTTAATGGGTAAAAACCCAAATGGGATGCCAAAAGTTGCTCTTTAAACTCCTGAAATAGATAATGATAAGGTTTCATCCAGAATCTGCTTTCTGCTTAATAATCACTGGATTAACAGCATGACACTTAATAACATAACTGGTATTTCTATAAACATAATGATAACAATTATTCCTTTTAGGCAGTTGCTGGATGAAAAGACACTTCAGTGTAATCTATAAATGCTTCTTTGCCAGTTTGCTTTAAATACTTCTACAAAGACTTAACTAGATTCACAGTAGGATAGTTTGCAATTCCATTAATCCAAAATTGCCTGTTGTTTATTTTTTTTTATTTTTTTTTTTTGTTTATTTTTTTCATTTATTTACTTTTTATTTTATTTTTTTCATTTTTTTTATTTTATTAAGGCTATCAGTATGACTTATATACAGCTGAATTAAAAATTGCATCCATAAACCATTACTTTATAGTAAAGTTTAGTAAATGAAAATTTGCACTTTAAATAAAATATCACTCACTCAATCTAAATCAAATATTTCTAACTCACTTGCAAATTAAGCAAAATGTTTTCGAAAACCCTGAAATCACCTAAGTAGTCTCTCACTCAAAATCAATTATCAGAAAACCAGTAACCAGAGTAAAATTTGAATTTCTTTTTTTTTTTTTTTTTTTTTTTTTGTTTGTTTGTTTTCTAATTAGAAGATAGAGTTCAAATACCATATTGTCCATTAACCATTAAACATCAAGTGGACTCTACAACCACAGCTCTTTGAACTGGTCTATTTCAAGTAGTAGGGTGTCCATTTAGTTTTTATTACTACACTGTACTTTGTATTATAGAAATTCCCACATTTTAATGCAAAGAGTGTAGACCCTAATCAGATACCGATTCTGTGACATCTGCTCTGGGTCTGCACTGACAATTACCATTTTGGGTGTTTCTTGACTAAAATGCGTTAATATCTGAACATCTGAACACTAACTTTAATTGTCCTTAAATTTCAGACAGTTCATTTTATTACCTCTATATGTGTCCAAATACTGCTGGATGAATGGCAGACAGTGCAGACCCTGATGAGATGCTACATTCTGCAGCATCTGACATGGGTCAAAACTGTTTTCACAGGCCTGTATGTCCCAATAATTAGTGTTTAGTATATTTAGATTTTTGTTTCGAGTTTAAAATTCAGTCAACTTAATATTGTATCCCCAAACAAGTTGCTTTTATGGTTGATTGATTTACTCTTGTTGGGACATGCTCTAAGAGCACTTGGTGTCAATTTAAGAAAATAAAACAATTGTTTTCCAAATGACAACACAGTCCCTGCCTTCATGAACACATTTAGACCACTGGTCAAGAAGCAAATTCATACCTTCAATGTAGATCTTGGGCAGTCGGGAAGTGGTCCACATCATTTATAGCTTCATCAAGAATGGTGTTTAATAGCTTGAATACACCAAGTAGCCATGCTCGGACACTATGGATATGTGTGCCAGAGCAATGTTCTTGTTGAAGAGCACCTTTCTTGTCAATGGAAGCCCTGTTGATAGTGTGACCCCTTTTAAGTAGTCCAACAGCAGTACTCCTTTTTGCATTCTAAAAATATAGACCGTCACCTTGGCTGGAGACATCACTGTCTTAGCTTTCCTGTCAGGCAAAGAACCTTTGCAGAGCTCTGACTTCATCTCTGGTTGGAAGTGATGGACCAAGGATTCATCTATGGTCACAAATTGCCAGAGGATGCTTAAGCTGTTATTCTCCCCTGACAAGTTTGTGCTGAATCCATGTCTGATCCAAGGAGCTTTTGGACCCAGTGAGCTGACACCTCGCGACAATGTAAAGCTTTGTACTCTTCTTTAAACAATGATGCAGCAAGAATCTTGGCAATGGTCTCCTTAGTAGTAATGGTGACAGGCCTTCCCAGACAGATTCCAGAATCTCCCTGCCACATTTCAACTTAGCAGCCCACCTTTTCACCATGCTTTATATGAAGGGGATCCTCCCCTGCTGTGAACATCATGTCCTCCTTGACCTCCTTGAGTGTTGAGCTTTTGTTGTTGAGGTAGAGAATGACTGTACAATGACTGAAGTTGTCCATTTTATCAGAAATCACTCATAATCAATGCTTGAATACAGTATGTACAAGAGATAAAAAAACAACTGAAAATAGCTTCTGGGTAATCTGTGAAAGTATTTCTGCCTTACTGTTCAGCTCTTGTGTGTGTGTGTGTGTGTGTTTTTATTTCATTAAGGACATCAGTATGGCTTATATATAGCTTACCAAAAAGTGCATACATAAACAATTACCATAGTAAATGGACAGATTAATCCAGGATACTGGTAAATGAAATTTTGCACTGTAAATAAAATGTCACTACCCAAAAATTAAATGTTTCTTACTTCTTTACCAAATATAAGAATCTTTCCTGAAACAAATAGCTATAATAGTGTATTAACAAACAGAATATAATATTCTGAAAGCATTCTGCATGTGCGTTTTCCAGTCCTGATTGTTTCCAACTTTTGGAACAAAACTACTTAACGCTGAGCACTCAGGGTACAATTTTCAGCAGATGACATTTTGAAACATTTTTCTTATTTTTCCCCCAGAAGATAAAATTTTACATTTCATGCAAATTGTCTCCAATGGAGATAATTTGCATGAAACGTCAAATTTGTTTTCTGGTAAAAATAAGAAAAATATCACCAATATGTCATCTGCTGAATTACCCTAGAGAGGTAAAGGTTAAAACACTGCAGGTTTACTAAGGGTGATTGATAAGTTTGTGGCCTAAAATAGCAGTCAATTTAAGCATATCAAACAGTCATTTTTCAGCATAGTCCCCTCCATGAAAATAACACCTAGTTCATATAGTCAGTGATTATAGAGCAGATGGATCCCTTCTGTGTAGAAGATACCACGTTTGACCATGTGAAAGTAGTCCACAGCATTATGTAACATCATCATCTGAGGGCCATAAAAAGAACTGGGGGTGGGTTTGCGGGTGTGTAGCGTGGGTGGGGTGGGTTCAGCTAGTTTGAATCCACATTTCTGGATAGCAGCCATATCACTGTGGATGCATGTACCAGGGTATTGTCCTGGTGGAAGAGAATCCCTCTTGGCTCTGGAGATAGGATCAGGTGATTTATGCTCTGGCTCTGGTGAAAGTGTGTCTCTTTTTTGTGGTAGTAGAGCAAGCCATTCATCTTGCCTGCTCACTGTCTTAGCTTTCATGGGAAGCAGAAAACCTTGATATTTCCTCAGCTTTGATTTGTCGTCATCTCTGTTTGGAAGTGATTGAACTAGGCTCATCTATGCTCACAAATCCCCAGAGGAAACTGTTGGGATCCACTTCAAAAAATGGCATCATTTTCCCTTGTTGTGCTGTTTTTGATCAGGTCCAAGGAGCTTTTGGACCCAATGAACTGATATGTACCTTGTAGATGACTACATGGAATGTCTAGCTCTGGCAATATAGTGCTCAGTGACTGTGTTACTCATCTGTCTGCAATGATGATGCCAATGGTCTCCTGTGTGGTGATGGTGACTTGCCTTCTTGGATTTGGGGTTGCTTCCAGACTCTCCCTGCTAAACTCAACAGCAGGCTTTGTCACTATGCCCTATTGTGACCACCATGTATTCCTGGATCTCCTTGAGTGTTGAGCCCTTGTGACTGAGGTAGTGGATGACGATATGATGGAAAATGATGTACATTTTATTAAAAAACACTGATGCACAATGATTAACTCATAAAGCCCCAAACACAACTGCACCCTTAGCAAAATGGAAAGCAGTTAAAATGTAGTTATTATGCAGTTTTTTCTGAGCAATTAAAATGCAGTTTTTCAGCAGTTTTTTTTAGCTCACCAGGACTATGTCCCTGGAGAGCTTAATATGTTGTCATCCAGTCGTTGGCATCGGCGTCTGTCGGCGTCCACGTTAGCACAATGTTTCGGCATCTGTTGGTGTCCGCTTTAGCACAATGTTTAAGTTTTCAAAGGTGTGCTCCAGGCGAGCTGTGTTGCCTTCTGACAACTCTTCTTTGTTGATTCAAACAGTTTTTACAACTGACCAACTGATCAGATATGAAATTGTGCACGGGCGGCATCGTGAGCTTCAATGATCTTAATTCACTATGGAGATTTCTTCCCATTTTTCCATAACATATACAGAAAATTCCTCAGATAAACTAAGTGCCTCAAACATGCCAAATTCATTATAAATTCTAAATACATGACTGTAGAATCAGAAAAAAAGAATATTAGTTTAAAATTGCATTTATATATAAATACACAATGGGGGTTACATTTTATTAGTGGGCATAAGCAGTGTTGCATTTTACATCACTGTTCTTGAATGTGCTGAATAAAATCAAGTTTGCTATTTTGGAATTATTGATCTGTTTTTTGTTTCTAAAGGATCTGTTTGTGTTGAGTTTTATGGCCCAGTCAATTCATTGGGGTCCTATCGAGTGCAGTCAGTTTATTTAACCACACTTTTACAGGGCAGGCTTAGTCCGTCCTTTAAGTGGTTAACTAGTATTGTGCTGGTTCTTTCACCAGAAACTGACAACTGCCCTTCTTGAATATAGGAAGGGAGAGATTGACCGTAGAAAATGTTTCATGATCAAATCTCCATGGAAGAATGTTGCCGACCTGGTGGGGATCGAACTGGCAACCTTCTGATTGTCAGTGGGAAGGCTCTAGCCAAGTATCCAGACAAGAAAGGATAACATTTTCTTATTTCTCCATAAAACATGTTGCAGGTACTCACTGGGGCACTTCTGTGAGAACCCACAGAGTGTTGTTGCGCAGAAATCAGAAAATATCTAACTTTGCAGAACATGTTATTATTTTTGACATTTTTTTGGGCTTTGATATTGAACAAATAAAATACCTAAGTCTAGTAAATTTTAAAAAAAGAAACAAGAAGCAGTTCCTGTAATGAAATATTGTTACACTTCCAGGGCAGGCAACTCTTGTCAAATCATATTTGTCTCCCTTCTAAAAAGGGTCTACTCAGAGAGGAGCAGACATACTTTTTGAAAGGGGCTTGATGTGCAGGAAAAAAGAGAAAGTCACAAATGTCTTTTAAAAATGGTGGAATATCAACAGTGTATCTAGCTAGTCTCCTTGCTGCTTAGCACTCTGGGTAAAATTTTCAGTAGACAACATTTTGAAATATTTTTCTTATTTTTTCTGGGAAAAATATCACCACTTTAATTGTCATCAGCTGAACATTACAAAAAACAAGCCTATCCAAATAAACTGAAAATTTTACCATGCACCAAGAAATGAAAATTTTCAGATAAAAATTCTGATATTTTTCACATTTCTGTTAAAAGCATAGATTGTGGGTACTCATTAGAACTGCCCCCATGAGGCAGTTCTAATGAGTACCCACAATCTGTTTTCGAGCAGAAATAAGAAAAAATAATGTATACCTCTATAAACCCAGTTTTACTGTATAAAAGTGGGGTTTAAGGGGTCAACATTATATATGCATGTTTTTATGATGATATGCCTAGAGAGTGGGAAGGGTTAATCATAATTGAACAACCAGCAGCAGTCTTTTTGTCATTTATTTTTGTGGACTTAAAAAGTCCAAATATTTGCTATTGAAGAGTTAAAACCATGAATAAATAAGTGATTTCAGTTTAGTGTTGTTGCTGTTCTATTTCTGGATTCTGTAACTTCAAAAATCCAGTATTATGTAACCCTTTAACTGCCAATCACAAATGCAGCAGACAACAGTTTGAAAGATTTTATTTTTCAGAGAAAATAAGGTCTTGAAATCATTCTGCTACTGGCAGACAGCTCAACGTGGTATGATGTCCAGCCTTTTTTTTTCTCTGAAAAAAATGGTATAAAAATATTTGAGAACGTTGTCTGCTACACTTTTGAATGACACTTTAAAAGTTTTAAATGTTTTCTTCTGCTACAGTTATTCTTGGCACTCTAAGGGTGAACACAGTAGATGCTGATCAAAGGGCATAGATATGTTGACTGATTAATGTCTGAACCCTTTAAGTGCTGATCACCACTGCAGTGGACGACATTTTGATTTTATGTGTTTTTCAGACAATATAAGGATTGACATTTCATGAAATGCCAAGATTTGGTTTCTCTGAAAAATAATTTTTAAAAAAATTAGAACATAACCTGCTAAAATTTTGCTTGGCACTTAAAGGGTTAACTGTTTGCTTATGGCTGCGGAAATTTCCATACGAGTCGCAGCTCAGTACTTCCTGGCACTCTTAACCCTTAAAGTGTCAATCACAACTACAGTGGATGACATTTTGATTTTTTTTTCAGAGAAAATAAGTGGCATTTCATGTGACTTGTCAGCAGACAATTTACATATATTATTATTTTCTCTGATAAATAACAACAAAAGGGTCAAAATATTATGTGCTGTAGTTGTGTCTGTGCTTTAAGGGTTAAATATTGTACAGTTTTGGCAGTAAAACGATAATGTAAGAAAATATATTTTTAAATGTTATTTTTTTAAATATAAAGCTTTTTGAAATTTATTTCTCTTCTGTTTTTAGCTCACCTGAGCTCTGCTCAGGATGAGCTATTGTCATCACTTTTCGTCCGTCGTCCGTCTGTCCGTCTGTGCATCCGTCCGTTAACATTTTCAAAGGACTTCTCCTCTGAAGCTGCTGAGCCAATTTTGCTTAAATTTCATATGGAGCCTCCTTAGGGTGGGGAAAAGTAAAATTGCTAAAATGGTCACGGTCCGTTGACCAAGATGGCCGCCACGCCCATATATGGTAAAAACCTTTAAAAATCTTCTTCTCCAGAACTGAGAATGCCTTTGGGCTGAACCTTTGCAGAAATCATCGGGGACGGGAGGTCTACCAAAATTGCTAAAAGAATTGTCGTACGTTGATGTTTCACCTTTTTACGGCAAGGTCAAGTTTGCTTCCCTATGCATTTGTATGGGAAAAACCTTTAAAAATCTTCTTCTCCAAAACCGAGCATGCCTTATGGCTGAATCTGTGCATATATCATCGGGAATTGCAGGGCTACCAAAATTGCTAAAATAATGGTCGTACATTGATATTTGACCTTTTTACGGTAAGGTCAATTTTGCTTCCTTATGCATTTGTATGGGAAAAATGTTCAGAATTTCAAACAACTTCTCCTCTGGAGCCTCTGGGCCAATTTGGCTCAAATTTCATATGGAGCCTCCTTAGGTAGGGGGAACAAAAGATTGCTAAAATGGTCACAGTTCGTTGACCAAGATGGCCGCCATACCCATATATGGTAAAAACCTTTAAAAATCTTCTTCTCTAGAACCGAAGATGCTTTGGGCTGAATCTTTGCATAAATCATCGGGGACAGGGGGTCTACCAAAGTTGCTAAAATAATGGTCATACATTGACATTTGACCTTTTTACGGCAAGGTCAAGTTTGCTTCCTTATGCATTTGTATGGGAAAAAAACATTTAAAAATCTTATTCTCCAAAACCGAGGATGGCTTGTGGCTGAATCTTTGCATATATCATCTGGAACGGGTGGTCTACCAAAGTTGCTAAAATAATTGTCATACATTGACATTTAACCTTTTTACGGTGAGGTCAAGTTTGCTTCTGTATGCATTTGTATGGGCCCCATACATTTGTATGGAAAAAATGTTGATAATTTCAAATGGGTTTTCCTCTGAAGCCTCCGGGCCAGTGTTGCTCAAATTTCATGCAGAGTCTCCGTGGGCAGGAGAATGAAAGATTGCTAAAATGGGTATGGTCCATTGATCAAAATGGCTGCCATGCCCATATATGGTAAAAACCTTGAAAAACCTTCTTCATAACCAAAATAGCCCTGGGTCCTAATCTTTGCACAAATTCTGGGGGACAGGAGATCTACCAAAATTGCTAAAATGATGGTTCTATGTTGACATTTGACCTTTTTACCTCCAAGGTCAAATTTGCTTCCCCATTTGTATGGGCCATATACATTTATATTGAAAGTATCGAAGTGACTTGTAGATCAACAGTAGTTAAAATTGTTCTGATTGGAAATCTAAGATGGCCATCATCTGGTTTATATTTATAATATTTCCCTGCCACTGTGCTGTTTATATGTATAAAATCATGATTCTTAGAAACCACTTAACCAATTTCCACCAAATTTCACATTGATCCTTCTGTTGAAATATGATTGATAGTTTATTCAAATGATCATGCTCCATTGACTGTCAGGCCCATATATTCTTCTTCAAATCTAAGAATTGCTCAAATGATGATATTTTCATTAGTTGCAATGATAGGATTGGAAAAATGTTGCATAACATCTGCATGTCTGCAGTGGCTATGTCACTCAGGTGAGCGAACCTTGGCCAGTGGGCCTCTTGTTTGTTGTTAGCTCACCTGAGCAGAAGACTCAAGGTAAGCTGTTGTGATAACTCACCCTCCGTCGTCCATCTACAATATTTAAACATGTCCTCCAACATCACTGAGCCAATTTTAACCAAATTTCACAGATTGATCCTTGGTTGATACCAACTAAAAAAATTGTTCAAAGATTTGGAATCCATGCAGGATTCTGGTTGCAATGGTAACCAAAAGAAAAAAAAACTTTAAAAATCTTCTTGTCAGAAACCACTAGACCAATTTCAATATAGCTTGGCAGAAATGTTTCTTTGGTGATCCTCTACCAAGATTATTCAAGTCCTGATGATTCATCAAAAAACATGGCTGCCAGCAGGGTGGGGCTTATTTTCCTATACATGTATATCTGTATAGAAAAATTCAAAAATTCAGAAATGTTCCTTAGCTGACCCTCTACTAATATTGTTCAAGCCGTCATGATTCTTCAAAAAACATGGCTGTCAGGGGGTGGGACTTATCTTCCCTATATATCTATACAGAAAACTTTAAAAAATCTTCTTGTCAGACAACACTGGACCAATTTCAATATAATTTTGCAGGCAGGAGTGTTTCCTAGGTGACCCTCTACCAAGATTGTTCAAGCTGTCATGATTTATCAGAAAACATGGCAGCTTGGGGATTGGGCTTATGTTCCCTATTTTATCTATATAGAAAACTTTAGAAATCTTATTGTCAGAAAACACTAGATCGATTGCAATATAATTCATCAGAAATGTTGCCGGCCTCAGTGGCTCAGTTGGATGCGCCGTCCAACTGGAGACCAGGAGGCCGCGGGTTCAACCCCCGCCGAGGTCAGCAACATTCTTTCGTGGAGATTGATCATGAAATATTTTCTACGGTCATTCTCTCCCTTCCGCTGATTCAAGAAGGGCAGTTGTCAGTTTCTGGCAAAAGAATGTGCACAATGCTGGTGAACCGCTTAGAGGACTAAGTCTGCCCAGTAAACGTGTGGTTAGGTAAACTGACCGCGCTCGACATGACTCCATTGGGTTGACTGGGCGGTAAAACCTCAACACAAACAAAATCATCAGAAATGTTCCTTTAATGTTCCTTTGGTGACCCTCTACAAAGATTGTTCAAGCCATCATGGAGCAGGGCTTATTTTCCCTAGATATATATTTAGAAATTTTGAAGGATCAGATTTTAAAAAAAAGTACTGCTTGCCATATATGGTATTGCTACACCATTTTATAGGACCATCATCACTCTTGAACATAAAACTTACACAGACATCTTGGGTGAAACTTTAATAGTAAGTATGCAAATCTGTTTGCTCACTACAGGTGAACAATATAGGACCATCATGTTGTTGTTTTTATCCCCCTACCAATAGGTTCGGGGGTTACATGCAGCGATCAGCATGGCATCCGTCCGTAGACACATGCTTGTGCACTCCATAACTTTGATAACCTTAGACATATTTTGGTATTTGGTAGGAATGAAGAGGATGACCAGTAGGTGTGTCGCGTGCAAGAGAAACAGCTCTCACTTTCCTTATTATGTAGTTACCTCCGCTGAAGCAGAAATCTTGTGCAGGCCATAACTCCCATTGTTTGAGGTAAATTGATATGTGGTAGGAGCATATATCAGGTTAAGTAGGAGTGTTGCATGCAAGAAGGACAACTCTTGCTCTGTTCTTTTTCTAGTTATCTCCCCTGAACGAATTTTTAAGCTAAATTCTTGTGCACTTCGTAACTTCTTTATGGTTTGAAATAATCTGATAATATTTGGTAGAGGAACAGATAAGGTCCAGAAGGAGTATTGCATACAAAAAAGACAACTCTCTTCATTATATAGTTACCTCCCATGAAACCGAAATCATGCAGGCTATAATTCCCATACTGTTTGGGATAGTTAGAAAATATGTGATCGGGACATACAGTAGGACAAGCAGGAAGAAGGACAACTCTTGCTTTGTTCGTCTGTGCACACCAAACTTTGATACCCTTGATATATTTTGATAATATATTCAACAAAATAATTTAAGGGCCACATAGTGCAAATTTCTCCGCTTTGTGACCGGGAGGTTGTGGGTTCGATCCCCGGCCGGGTCATACCAAAGACTTTAAAAATGGTACTAGCTGCTCTTTCGCTTGGCGCTCAGCATTAAGAAAGTAGAGCTAGAACTGGTCAGCTCAGTGTCAGTATAATGTGACTGGGTGGAATATCATGTCAAAGTGTCTGGGGCGTGATATTTCAGTGAGGCAGCACTCTAAAAGTGAGCATTGAGCTCCCTGCCACATCCAGACACCGTCGCGATATGACTGAAAAAGGTTGAAAGGGACGTTAAGCCCAAATCAAACAAACAAGTGCAAATTTCCATGTATACAAACTTTGGCCGGGTGCATGGGCAAAACCACAGAAGGTATCAAAATATCGTTGAATGTTTCTTTAAAATGAAGCCCTAAAGGAGTGTTCCCAACTAAAAAAATTGAATCAAAATTTTCATTTTAAAATTTGCAAAAAACACTACTTTTTACCCAAAAATTAAAAATTGACATTTTTGCATCAAAAGTGATGTCTGGGTTCCACCTGTGAAAAACTCATGGAGAAAGCCTTATTTGTTATCAAGAAACACATTTTGCTAGAGGTACCCGCATCAGATTATTGTCTATGGGGAACTTTCGAGGCATTTTTAGCCTCTCAAAGGGTTGGCCTCTTTTTCTGGCCATATCTGTGTGCCTTTTACTCGAAGGAAGGTTGAGTTTGCATGATTTTGTGTGTGACAGAGCATTGTTTTCATTAAACAAAGAATTTTTCCGGAATTATGAAAAAACTTCATTTTGGGGTAAAAATCGTTATTTTGGAAATTCCGTTTTTCTTAGAATCCTTTGGTCTGGCGTTGTTGGTGCCATTGACACTTTTGTAGCTTAACATGTTGAGAACACGTTGAACTGATTGAAATAGGGCTGAGACTTACAGTTTTGCCCATGAAATAATTTTAAAACTTGAGGGTTGCATTTTAGTGATAATCAAATTGAAAATAAAACAAGTGGCCCTTAAATTATTTTGTGGAGTATATTTGGTAGGAATGAAGAGGACCAGTAGGCGTGCCATGTGCAAGAGAGACAACTCTCACTATCTTCATTATGTAGTAATCTCCCCTGAAGCCAGAATCTTGTGCAGGCTATAACTCCCATAGTTTTTGAGATAATTTGATAATATTTGGTGGGGATGTAGAGAAGGACCAGTAGGCAAGCCACGTGCAGTAGAGGCAACTCTTTCTTTGTTATGTAATTATCTCCCCTGAAGCAGAAATCCTTAGACACATCCTTGTGCACTCCATAACTTTGTGGCCCTTAGACATATTTTGATAATATTTAGGAGGAATGAAGAGAAGGACCAGTAGGCATGTGGCATGCAAGAGAAACAACTCTCACTGACATGATAGTTATCTCTCGCTTTCTTCATTATATAGTTATCTCGCCTGAAGGCGAAATCTTGTGCAGGCCATAACTCCCATACTGTTTGAGATAATTTGATAATATTTGGTAGGAATGAAGATGAGGACCAGTAGGGGTGTGGAGTACAAGACAGACAACTCTCACTTTGTTATATAGTTATTTCCCCTGAAGCAGAAATCTTGTGAAGGCCATAACTCCCATACTGTTTGAGGTAAATTGATAATATATGGTAGGGACATATATCCTGTCAAGTAGGAGTGTCACGTGCAAGAAGGTCAATTCTTGCTTTGTACTTTGTCTTGTACACTCCACTGAATATATTTCTAAACCAAATTCTTGTGCACTCAATGACTTCTTAATGGTTTGAAATATATTGATAATATTTTGTAGAGGCATAGATAAGGACCAGTAGGCATGTCGCCTGCAACAAGGACAACCTCTGCTGTGGTTTTCTAGTTACCTCCCCTGAATGAATTTCTAAGCCAAATTCTCGAGTATGTGGTTTGAAATATTTTGATAATATTTGGTAGAGGCATAGATGAGGACCAGTAGGCATGTTGTGTTCAAGAGTACTCTCACTTTCTCCATTATGTACTTATACCCCCTGATGCCGAAATCTTGTGCAGGCCATAACACCCATACTGTTTTATGATAACTCAATTTTTGGTAGGGACATATATCAGGTCAAGTAGGTGTGTAGCCTGCAAGAGAGACAACTTTAACTATGTTGATTTTTTACCTCGATAAACATACAGCAAATACTACCTTTACAAGGCATTTATTTTTGCTATTATTTCTGAATATGTACACTCACAAATTCAAAGTATTGGCAAATATTGTGTATCATGTACAAATAATCACATCAGAAGTCACTATTAGACCATTTTGACAAAAATAAAAAATAAAAATAAAAGAACATGCAAAAATAAAATCATTAATAGTACACCTATTATTTTCACTTATTATTTTTGACAATTTTCATACTATCTTTGTGTCTTTTTACTCTGGTCTGTTTCAATATTTCCATGATATCTGATTGAAATACACCAAATTTGGTTGAGGGATTTGCCATCTCTTCTGATGGCTATTTTTGTTAATATGACATTTCCCATATTCTTTTGCAAGTTAAGGGGAGGTGTGTGTGTGTAAAATGTTCTGGCCAACCAAGGATTTTTAACCATAAGTGTTCTAGCCTTCTAAGTAAGTTCTACTATACATTGTATCTTCCTCCAGAAATTTATAAAGGGATGTCACCCTTACTGCTTCCTGCTCTCATGCCTACAGTCAATGTACATCAACACATATCTACACAAAATTCAAGGCATGATGACCAGGGGACAGTTTCATAAAACTGAATATGACAAATATTAATTTATACTTAAACTCTGTGTGATAAATTTAATTAACATACCGTATCCGACCTAATCTTGCGCTCAGGTTTTTCAAAACGGAAAACTTGTATCCACCTATTCTAAGGGTACACTTAAAAAGATCAGTGAAGGACTTATCTAATAATGCCTGTTTGATGTTTTTTTTATTCCCTGACCGATAGGTTTGGGGATATAGCGATCAGCATGGCATCCGTCCATCTGTTAGTATAGATGCATCCTTGTGCACTCCATAACTTTGATACCTTTAGACATAATTTAATAATATTTGTTAGAAATAAAGAGGAAGACCAGGCGGCATGTTGCATGCAAGAGAGAACTCTCACTGTCTTTGTTATATAGTTATCTCCCCTGAACCTTAAATCTTGTGCAGGCCATAACTCCCATACTATTTGAGATAATTTGATAATGTTTAGTAGGGATGAAGAGGAGGACCAGAAGCGTATCATGTGCAAGAGAGACAACTCTCACTTTCTTCCTTATGTAGTTATCTACCCTGAAGCAGAAATCTGTAGACATGTCCTTGTGAGCTCCATAACTTTGACACCTTTAGACATATTTTGATAATATTTGGTTTGAATGAAGAAGATGACCAGAAGGTGTGTTGCATGCATGAGAGCAACTATCACTGACTTCATTATGTAGTTATCTCCCCCCTGAAGCCAAAATCTTGTGCAGGTTGTAACTCCCATACTGTTTGAGATAATTTGATAATATTTGGGAGGAATGAAGAGGAGGACCAGTAGGCATGTAGAGTACAAGACAGACAACTCTCACTTCATTATGTAGTTATCTCCCCTGAAGCAGAAATTTTGTGTACAAATAAAGAGGAGGACCAGTAAGCATGTCCGGTGCAAGCAAGACAAAAAAAGTGAGAGAAAAGTCCAGGGAGTGCCACAATCACAAACCGCAGCCCTTCCCAGACTCCAACTCTCACTTCCTTTGTTATGTTGTTATCTCCTCTGAAGCCAAACTCTTGTGCAGACCATAACTCCCATACTGTTTGAGATAATTTGATAATATTTGGTAGGGATGAAGAAAAGGACCAGAAGGCCTGTCACGTCACATGCAACTCTCACTTTCTTTGATATGCAGTTATCTCCCCTGAAGCAGAAAGCCATAGACGCATCCTTGTGCGCTCCATAACTTTGATACTCTTAGACATATTTTGATAATATTTGGTTTGAATGAAGATGATGACCAGAAGGTGTGTTGCATGCATGAGAGCAACTATCACTGACTTCATTATGTAGTTATCTCCCCCCTGAAGCCAAAATCTTGTGCAGGTTGTAACTCCCATACTGTTTGAGATAATTTGATAATATTTGGAAAGAATGAAGAGGAGGACCAGTAGGCATGTAGAGTACAAGACAGACAACTCTCACTTCATTATGTAGTTATCACCCCTGAAGCAGAAATTTTGTGTACAAATGAAGAGGAGGACCAGTAAGCATGTCCGGTGCAAGCAAGACAAAAAAAGTGAGAGAAAAGTCCAGGGAGTGCCACAATCACAAACCGCAGCCCTTCCCAGACTCCAACTCTCACTTCCTTTGTTATGTTGTTATCTCCTCTGAAGCCAAACTCTTGTGCAGACCATAACTCCCATACTGTTTGAGATAATTTGATAATATTTGGTAGGGATGAAGAAAAGGACCAGTAGGCCTGTCACGTCACATGCAACTCTCACTTTCTTTGATATGCAGTTATCTCCCCTGAAGCAGAAAGCCATAGACGCATCCTTGTGCGCTCCATAACTTTGATACTCTTAGACATATTTTGATAATATTTGGTTTGAATGAAGAAGATGACCAGAAGGTGTGTTGCATGCATGAGAGCAACTATCACTGACTTCATTATGTAGTTATCTCCCCCCTGAAGCCAAAATCTTGTGCAGGTTGTAACTCCCATACTGTTTGAGATAATTTGATAATATTTGGGAGGAATGAAGAGGAGGACCAGTAGGCGTGTAGAGTACAAGACAGACAGCTCTCACTTTCTTCATTATGTAGTTATCTCCCCTGAAGCAGAAATTTTGTGCAGGCCATAAGTCCCATACTAATTGAGATTATTCGATAGTATATGGTAGGGACATATATCAGGTCAAGTAGGCGTGTAGCATGCAAGAAGGACAACTCTTGTTCTGTTATTTTTCTAGTTATCTCCCCTGAATTTATTTCTAAGCCAAATTCTTGTGCACCTCACAACTTCTTAATGGTTTGAAATATTTAGATAATATTTGGTAGAGGCGTAGATAAGCACCAGAAGGTGTGTTGCGTGTAAGAGAGACAACTCTCACTTTCTTCCTGATGTAGATATCTCCCCTGAAACTGAAATCTTGTGCAGGCTATCTCCCATATGAGATAATTTGATAATATTTGATAGGGACATATATCAGGTCAAGTAGGAGTGTTGCATGCAAGAAGGACAACTTTTGCTTTGTTCTTTTTTTTTCTAGTTATCTCCTCTGAATGAATTTCGAAGCCAAATTCTTGTGCACTCAATACTTATTGTTTTTATAATATTTTGTACAAGCATAGATAAGGACCAGTAGGCATATCACGTTTTAGTTATCTCCCCTGAATAAATGTTAAGCCAAATATTTGTGCTCTCTATAACTTCTAAATGGTTTGAAATATTTTGATAATATTTGGTAGAGGCATAGATAAGCGTCAGTAGGCGTGTCACATGCAAGAGAGACAACTCTCACTTTTTATGTACTAATCTCTCCTGAAGCTGAAATCTTGTGCAGGCTATATAACCCCCATACTGTCTAGATAATTTGATAATATTTTGGTGGGACATACATGTATATCAGGTCAAGTAGGAGTGTTACACGCAAGAAGGGCAACTCTTGCTTTGTTCTTTTTTTTTTTTTTTTTTTTTGTACACTCCACTGAATAAATTTCAAATCCAAATTCTTGTGCACTCAATGACTTCTTAATGGTTTGAAATAATTTGATAATATTTTGTAGATACATAGATAAGGACCAGTAGGAATGTATAAGGACAACCTCTGCTGTGCTTTTCTAGTTACCTCCCCTGAATGAATTTCTAACCCAAATTCTTGTGTATGTGGTTTGAAATATTATGATAATATTTAGTAGAGGCATACATAAGGACCAGTAGGCATGACGTGTTTGTGAGTATTCTTCTTTTCTCCATTATGTACTTATCTCCCCTGATGCCGAAATCTTGTGCAGGCCATAACTCCCATACTGTTTGAGATAACTTGATAATTTTTCAGGGACTTATATCAGGTCAAGTAGGTGTGCCGCATGCGATAAGGACAACTTTTGCACTGTTGATTTTTTACCACAATAAACATACAGCAAGTACCTTGACCTTTACAAGGCGTTTATTTTTGCTATTTTTTGACATGTGCATAAAGGTCATAGAACTCTGATTTCTTTCTTTCTTCCGTTACTGTGTTCGGTCAATTACGACCATGATAACGGATTTGGAGTGTGGCACATAAGTGTCAACAACAAAAAAAAATGGAGTTTTGTGATACAGCCACCAGCCGGTTAAAACTATTTACAAGAGGTCATCAGGAGAAGAACCATATCTATCCCCTGCCCAACCCTGATCAAATGACTATTGGTAGACTTACATACCCTTGATTTACTTTGAAAAGTGTGTGTGTGTGTGTGTGTGGTGTGTGTGTGTGTGGGGGGGGGGGGGGGGGGGGGAAGCCGGGAGGAGGCAGGGTCCATAAGACCCTTTTTCTGCCCCTTAACAAATGTCTTCTTTTTATACTGATACATTACCTCGGTGGATAATCACGTGGTTTTTGTTATGATACACTGCACGGAAAATGGCGGAATTTTGATGAGAGTGGTAAGCAGTAGTACGTAGCTCTACGTTTGCTCAGTTTTATCCAGAGAGTAATACATCATTTTCCAGCTCATATTAATACGGAACTTATGATACCAGGATATTGTCATAAAATCCGTACTTTGAGTAAACAATCTGTCACAAAATTTGAAGTGAGGATCGAGACTAAAATACCGGGATAATATGCACGGACGGTAGATAATTTTTGTCTGTTAGAGCGCAAGTCCGTCGTCAGAGAACACATCGGGACAACTAGATACCGAAAGTATCCACTTCATTTACTTGGGGCCACTCAGCCCTTGAAAATTTACATATTTGAAAAATGGACAAAATGCACGGACAAAATAATTGGGTAAACTGCACGGACGAACGAAGCAAATTAGATAAGATGCACGCACGGACGGACGGTGATCTTTTTCTATAAAGTAGTTTTTCTTTCAGGGCTGAATGAACGGATTTCGTATCCACGCATCTCACAGCCAATGCGAGCAACTTTGCCAACTGAAATACTCGGTATTTGCCATGACAACAATTGAATCGGCTATCACTTAGATTCATAAAATATAGATAATACGCCAGAATTTCATGTCAAATAAGAGTTTTTATATGCGTTGTATCTTAATCACATGGTATTTTATTATTGCTTACTACTTGTCGCACGACCCAAGAACGGTAAAGATGATTTTATATAAAGTGTATTTGTTTTTATCAATTGTAGCTTAAGCTCTTGTACTTATACGAGAGTCATTCTTGTTGGAGCAATGTGGATTAATTGACTCAAGTTGTTTAAGGTCACAACTCATGCTTCTGGTGACGCTAGGTACCTGTCTGATCTTCATGAAGAATCAGACCTCGTCCCCCCCCGCGCCCCCCACCCCCCCCTCAAAAAAACAACAACAAAAAAACAACAACAACAAAAAAAACAACAACAACATATTTCCTCTGTCAGAGTTAATCAGGATAGGATTCCAATATCCCAAAACGGTTCAAGAAGTTGCTCCAACACTCCTAAATTCTCTGAAACCAAGCACTGAGAAAACAATAAGGGTCAATGGCGAAGTGCGTCTCTGACGCAGTTGAAGGTACGTTAAGAAAACTTAAAACCGAAGTCATGCGTCCTCAAATAAATCAGAAAAATGAAGAAATTAAAGCCCTTAAAACAGAGATAGCTTACGTGACAAATAGATCAATACTCTCCAGTCCTCATTCATAGAGCTTGAAAAGAAGTGTCAGTAATTTAACAACATTACGAAAACACGCCTATTCAAATATACTGTAAATTTTACCGCGAAAAAAATGAAAATTTTCAGATAAAAAATCTGATATCTTCATATTTCTGCTCAAAACAATAGATTATGGGTACTCGTTAAAACCGCTTCGGCGAGGCGGTTCTAACGAGTATCCACAATCTATGTTTTTTAGCAGAAATAAGAAAAAATAATGTATATCCCTGTAAAACCCCAGTTTTACTATATAAAAGTGGGGTTTAAGGGAGTCAATATTATATAGGCATGTTTTCGTTTGTGTTGAGGTTTTACGGCCCAATCAACCCAGTGGGGTCATGTCGAGCGCAGTCAGTTTACCTAACCACACGTTTACTGGGCAGGCTTAGTCCTCTAAGCGGTTAACCAGTATTGTGCACATTCTTTCGCCAGAAACTGACAACTGCCCTTCTTGAATCAGCGGAAGGGAGAGAATGACCGTAGAAAATATTTCATGGTCAATCTCCACGAAAGAATGTTGCCGACCTCGGCGGGGTTTGAACCCGCGACCTCCTGGTCTCCAGTCGGACGGCGCATCCAACTAAGCCACCGAGGCCGGTCGTGATGATATGTCTCAATGAATTAGATCAGTATGGTAGACGGCAGACTATAAGATTAACTTTGATGATAACGTTAGGCTTGAGGATGAGGCGGAATGTGAGTCGACAGTGTTAGAAATGTTGAATAACGCAGTGTCCCATGGGGAAAAATTGGTTACTGAACACATAGAAAGATGTCATCTGATAGGGAAACAAAAAAAAAAAAACAAAAAAAAAAAACAAAAAAACAATAGGCAAGTGATGATGAAATTTCGGGCGTACAAAACCGAGGCGAAAGTTTACGATCCCGATTTAACCTGTCTAACATATATATGACGGAAGACTTCACGTTTCGCAACCAAATATTATTGATAAATTACTCCAACTCCAAAAGGGAAAGAAAATTAAAAAGTTCTAGACATACGATGGTCAAATATTCGCGAAAGCCCATGAAACCCAGCCAAAGTGTCGCATAAGAAGTGTTGGCGATATTGATAAAATGATAACAGTCACTTTTGAAGAGGGTTATATGGCTGATCGGGCATCTGAAAGAGCTACTGTAACTTCAGCTAAACCATCCGCTGTTGGTGCTACGACCGGCATCACTGCTGGCCCATCGAGCTCCATAGACTTAACTAAAATCATAACGTAACAACTTTCCAAGGTTAACTAGGCCTGGCGCCAGACAGGATAGCTCTCCTGAACTCGTGCTTGCCAGTCAAATAAAAAAATAACGAGGTGCTAAAATCTTTGCCGCAAAAAATTAACATAAAAATTCTAAGTCTGTGACCCTGAACTTGACATGACCTAGGGTAGTGAGAATGGTACTGCGGAAAAGTTTGGACCAATATGTATAATCATACCAAAGATGAATCAAATCGGTGATAAGGTTAGGAGATAATGAGGTCTTAAACTAATATTTGTGGACGCCGATGCCGACGCCGAGGGTGGTACAATAGATCTCCGTGAACGTTGTTCAGGCGGGCTAAAAACTGATGCTAATAATGGCACCTAACACAAAATGTTTACGAAAATCCTTTAATGATTAACCCATGGGACACACAGCGATGAATCCACGTTTACTAGACTTTGTTTCATGCTGGTGCACCTGATGGGAGGATAAACAAATAAATTCGAACGAATTATATACCATTACTGATGCTATACTGATGGGGTAGGCCTACCATGTTCCCTTGTTCCCTAAAAATAACTGGTCATGTTCCTTTGTTCCCAACAGGAATAATCTGGTTATAAGATTATCATCATCATCATTATTATTAACTTTCAGACTAGATTAGTTTCTTGTGTGTGTGTGTGTGTGTGTGTGTGTGTGTGTGTGTGTGTGTGTGTGCCTGCGTGCTGCCTGCGTGGGTGCATTTTGTACTCAGTTTTGATCTAGAGCTGGATTTGCTTTTTGATTTTGATAATTGAATAAATTGTCTTATCACATAGTAGCCTAAATTCCCAACATTCAGCATGAAATATCTCGCGATGTAGATGATCTACATGCATGAAAATCTGATAAATCAGTTATACCATGGTTCTGTGCATTGTCGCATCGTACATGCGCACGAACCATGGTATAACTAAAACTTAACCAAAGGGTGTTCCATTGCCGGTCTCTATGTAAATAAAACTAAAGTTAATTTTCAATAACCGAAAATTATACCATAGCTGGACCATCGGATAATTTTCAGTTTTGAAAATCATGCCATGGTTTATTTATAGATCTCATAGGTGTACTTTAGAATGACTGTCAACCCATCAGTGCGACCTTTATCAATCGCTAGACTAATTCAGCAAAATTGATGATGGCGAATTGATATTTTTTCTCAAAACCCACCCCCAAAAAACAAGTTTTTGTTTTCTGGGGAAAATAAGAAAAAAAAAATAAAAAAAAATAAAATAAAATAAATTAATAAATAAATTCGTAGGGTTTTTTTTTGGACCGTCTCGGTATGTCTATCATTGCCACCGGTTAATCTTGGCCGATATAGGCAATTGTACACCGATTCGGTTCAAAGTAATTCTAAGGGACAGAACTCCGCAAATTTTGTGACGGCTGCTGAAAGTGAGAAAAACGCACAAACTGTTACCACAGCAGTCATATAAATAAATATCGTAATATGCACTACTTGTTCAGCTGACTTGACTGAATAGGTACACCATGATAGCCTGAATTTGGCGACTTTTGTCCAAGAATAATTTTGGCTCTATGAAGCCAAAACTGGCGAAAATTTACGGCCAAATTTACGAATTTTCAGAAAGGAAGTTCAGCAAAATCCGTAACGTATTTACACTTTGTACACGCCTGGTAAACTATCGCAGGTACCTCCGCGGAGGTACCGATTAAATGGTTGTGACAGATATCCGGAGCTACCTGTGGTGGTCAAAAACTAGACATAAAAAGATAGGTGTTCGTCTTTTTTGATAAAATACACAATAACCAGAGACTTTACTGAAAATCAAAGAGTGCTATTCGACCCTTATAGGCATAAAGTTTTGTCACATGTCATATTCCCCAGAACTTTCCATTTTTACCAAAGATACGACCATTGACGTGGCTTTGAAGTCGGACCGAAAAAGACCGATAGGTTTGGGTTCTAAATGTTTGGGTTCTAAATGCGGATAAATTGCATACATATCTGTTTATCTTGGTACACTGATATAAAGTTAACCTGTTTGCCTGAGTACAGTTATCGATAAACTCCAAATAAGGCTGGATTATTCAAAAAACAGCTGGAGGTGCCTGTTGCCCTTGTTGAAATGCATATATGTACCGGTATATATATTTTAAGGCTGGCACAATTAATCGGACAATCAATTAATTGATCGATAAATTCCACAAAAACGATTCTCGTCACAGATTTGCTGATAATCAATCATTTGATTTTTGTGTCTGTCTATTTACCATATTAACCCTTAGTATTCAGACAACTCCTTACCATAATTTATCTAAAATTTGATCAAGTACAATTAATTACCCAATGTTATGTCCCCCTTTTTTTTGTTGAACTTAACTAGTCAGAGGAAGGTGGTTTTTAACTAGTTCAGCCTTAGTTGAAAAATTCCCAGTGGTAAGGGGGGTGGGAGGGGGGAGAAGAAACCAACCAGTCAGTTTCTCTCCCGTCAGCTTATGAACATTAACTTATTTTATGATTAACCACCATTTATTTCGTTTATTTCATGTATTTAACTAGTTCAGCCTTATGTTAAAAAAATTCCCAGAGGTGGTGGTGGTGGTGTAGCGATGTGCGTGGGGGAGGGGGGTGGGGAAGAAACCAGCAACAATGTAGTCAGTTTCCTCCCTCCCCACAAACATCCAGTCAAGGTGCTTTGTGGTAATGATAAATTGTTCCAGCTATTTAAATTATCGTATGTGACAATTTACTGCCATTCTTTTGCACATATATAACTGGTTCACCCTTATGCTGAAGCAAGTCTAAGATGGTGGGTGGGGTGGGGGCGCGGGGGAAGAAACCAACTAGTCAGTTTCTTCCCCTACCCTAGTCTGTTTCTTTGCAGCTTATTAACATTAACTTATTTTATGATTAACCACCATTTATTTCATGTATTTAACTAGTTCAGCGTTATGTTGATAAAATTCCCAGAGGTGGTGTGGGGAAGAAACTAACTAGTCAGTTTCTCTCCCCCACCCACCGCCCCAACCGCAATGATAAATTGTTCCAGCTATTTAAATTATCATATGAAACAATTTACTGCCATTCATTTGCACATATATAACTAGTTTACCCTGATGCTGAAAAAAGTCCAAGAGGGTGGGTTGGCGGGAGAAGAAACCAACTAGTCAGTTTCTTCCCCCACCCTACTAGTGAGTTCTTCCCCAAGCGATCAGGGCTCTGTGTCGTAATGATAAAACCTTCTAGCTTATTAATATTAAATTATTATGTACCACCTTTTATTTCCAAGTAGTTAACTAGTTCAGCCTTATGTTGTGGGGGGGAGTGCAATGGGGGAAGAAACCAATTAGTCAGTTTCTTCCCCCCCACCCTCTAGTCAAGGTGCTTTGCGGTAATGTTAAATTGTTCTAGCTATTTAAATTATCATTTGTAACAATTTACTACCAATTATTGCACATATATAACTAGTTCACCCTTATGCTTAAAAAAGTCCAAGTGGGTGGTGGGTAGAGAGGGGGGCAGGGGAAGAAACCAACTTGTCAGTTTTTTCCCCCACCATCGTCAGTTTCTTCCCCAGGCAGCCAGGGTTATTTGCAGTAATGATAAAACCTTCTTGACATTAACAGTAACTTATTTTATGATTTACTACCATTTTTTTTCACATACACAGCTAGTTCATGATGAAATCTCATAGTGGGTGGGGGGGAAGAAACCAACTACATGTAGTCAGTTTCTTCCCCCACCCAGTCAGTGTGCTTTGCCGTAATGATAAATTGTTGTAGTTAATCTAAATTATCATATTTAATGATTTGCTGCCATTAATTGCACATATATAACTAGTTTACCCTTATGCTGAATGAAGTCCTGTGGGGATGAGGGGGGGGGGCGGGGGGGGGGGGGGGGGGAGAAACAGACTGGGGGAAGAACTGGTCTGTTACAGCGGTATACAGAACATTTAGTTTTAAAATATATGGTCCCACATTACGCAAAGCAATAATAAGCTTCAAATCAGTAACATTCTCATTTCCTGAAAAGCTTATCTGGAACCCTGGTATGTAAATTGAGATAAAACAAAAAGAAATTAAAAAATCCTACCTGGCTGCTTTTAAGCAAGCAGGTGTGATAAAGCTGTCCTTTTTTCCACCCATCCATTTGTCCATCCATCAACTTTTGTGACCAACTTACTGAAAAATACTTGTCAAATAGCCACCTCAAAAGGAGTATAAAAATAAGATGTCTTCATGATGATTATTAACCCTTGTCATGCTGAATAAATTAAGATGTCACGCCTACTTATAATACTCAGCCAATCAGATTCTTTGATCCAGATTGTTGATATATATTCAGATACTAGATGGCAAACAGTGCAGATTCAGAAGCCAACTGATCTGGATCTACACTGTGCAAAGGCAGGGTATATCCGGGCTCAGCAGGACATGGGTTAAATAATACTTACATGTATGACATAATTTTTTTTCTGATTTTCTTATAAAAGCATAATTATGTTGTTGGTCCTCATTTGAATTGCCAAGATTTGTTGAGGCAATTCAAATGAGTACCAACAACATATGCTTTTATAAAGAAGCAGATAAAAGTGCACACGCTGTAATTTGAAGACTACAAAAATTACTTGACTGTGTGCTTATAAGGGTATGTGCGGTAATTAGGTTGAATACAGTACTTTCAGAATAAGGAAGTCCTGACTTCCTCACTGTCAGATTTGGACATCCTGCGTCTGAAACTTGGAAGTCTTTGCTTGCTTCGTGCTAAAATTTACATATACAGTGTGTATTTTAGAAATGTCAAAGTTGTAAAGTGAACGTTAAGCCATTGCAAGCAAAATGTTTTTCTTACAACAGGTAAAGTACATATAGCTCAAAGTTAAGAAGAGTGTGACACACTGTCTTTCTTGTTGCTTTGCTCTCACTGTCTTCAAGGATTCACAGCCTGTATGAAAATACCCAGTTGGGATTCAGGTGGAAATGACATATACTTCTAGTAATAAAAGTAAAGAAACTTTACAATACTTTTTTTGATGATATTCGTATCATACTGTGAGATGATATGCCCAAAAGTACAATTTCCAAAAGAAAATGATAGCTTTAACATATTTCAAGACCATTTTTATGACAAATTATAAAGATCTAAACTGTTATTGAAATACACTGATCACTTATGTGATAAACACAGGCATTGTTACACAAGAATGAACCTCTGAGATGGTTTTGAACCTGTTTTCCAAGAGCAGGGGTCATCCTAGAGGGCGATTTGGGAGAAAAAGGCTCCCTAAACTGGCTGACTTCTCCCCTTTTTTGAGCTGAGGGAGAAGTGAAAATGTATAGAATGTATAGGGAAATCCAAAATTTGGACCAAAACTTCTCCCTGACATCCTGAAATTGATGCAAAACTTCTCCCTATCTGAAAGCTCTAGGATGACCCCTGAAGAGTATTAAAACTTTCATTCTTTGACTTATGCATGAAATTATTATCGTGATACGTATCATATCGTGAGGCAAGTATCATGATACATATCATATTGTGAGGTGACTGTATCGTTACAGCCCTATATGTATAATGCCCTTTATTTTCTCAAAAACATTACAAAAGATCAACTGCTGAACTTCTTAACTCAGAAAGCCAACTTTTAGGAGAAGATTTGCTTGAAATGTCAAACATTATTTTTTATGAAAAAAATATTCCTGAATGTCATGCTTGGACAAGTTAAGTAGCTCAAAGGTAAGAAAGTGATGACTAAGGCTGGCTAATCGGAGCTGAAAAGATAATCGATTATCAGTCCTGCCATTGTGATCGATAATCGATTAGTAATCAATGAAGATATGGCATAATTTTACCTGTCTGAGCATGAATCTTACCATTTGTTATACTGTATTGTATGTATTTGGTCAGACAGGCCTAAGCAAACAGTGTAGACCCTGATGAGATGCCACTCATCCAGCTATTTTTAGACACAACAGTGGGTAGTAAACTGTACTTGTTCAAATTTTAGATTTAGTATGGTAAAGAGTTGAGGGTAATACTAAGGGTAAATATATGGTAAAGTAATAAAGACAGAAATCAAATGATCGATTATTAGCAAATCAGTTATGATAATCATTTTTGTGGTATTCATCAATCAATTAATCGATTGTCCTGATTAATTGTGCCAGCCTTAGTGATAATACAGATTGTCTTTCTTGTTGCACTGCACTCATTTTCTCCAAGGAAACGTCAGACTTTTTTTTTTTTGTGAAAATAATTTCAAAATGTCAGCTACTGAACTTTTGGCTCAGCAAGCTAATTTTTATGCCCCCAACTTCAAAGAAGTTGGAGGACATGTTGCTTCTTGGGCGTTCATCCCTTCTTCCGTTAGTCATGCCTATTAATGCTGCATAGCATAACTTTAGACACGTGCATGCTACTTTTTTGAAATTTCTTATATGGGTTCCCCATGAAAAAATAGCTGACATGCTTTTTTTTTCTCTCGACAGGATTAATCCCCTTTTCTGAGTTATTGCCCTTTGAAACAATATGGATGCAATCTTGTCTGCAAAATATCTCAAAAACTATTAAAGCTTAAGCCTTGAAACTTACTGAATAGACTGGTAGTGATGAGTAGAGGACCTGATTAAATTTTGAATAAATTCTGAAAAACACTTCATGCATTATTGCCCTTTGTAATTTAGGGCATTTTTACCTTGTCAGCAAAGTATCTCAAAAAACTGTTGGAGCTAGAGCCTTGAACTTTGGTGAATTGATTAGTAATGATGAGGAGATGACTTGATTATCTTTTGAATAAATTTTGAAAAATATTTCATGAGTAATGGCCCTTTGTAAACTTGGGCATTTTTCCCTTGCCAGCAAAATATCTCAAAAACTATTGAAGCTAGAGCCTTGGAACTTGATGAATAGATTGGTAGTGATGAGAAGACAACCTGATTAACTTTTGAATAAAATTCTGAAAAGTACTTCATGAGTTATGGCTCTTTGTACTTTTGGGCATTTTTACCTTGTCAGCAAATATCTTAAAAATTGTTGGAGCTAGAACCTTGAAACTTAGTAAATTGATTGGTAATGATGAGTAGATTAACTCATGATTAACTTTTAAATAAATTCTGAAAAAAATAACTTGATGAATAGATTGGTAGTGATGAGAAGATGACCTGATGAACTTTTGATTAAAATTCTGAAAAATATTTCAGGAGTTATGGCCCTTTGTAGATTTGGCCATTTTTACCTTGTATTATCTTTAGAGGCAAGCATAATGTTTGGGGCATAGTGTTTTACAAACACAATTTCTAGTTAGGAGATAATTTGCATGAAATATCAAACACTAATTTTTGTGGAGGCACTTTTTATGAGTAACCACAAAATATGTTCCCATGGAGAAATGAGAAAAATATGTATTGGATAAATCTCTTTGAGCCTCTTATCCGGAACTATGATAGGTTGTCCAGGGTTGTGGAAATATCAAATGTTATTACTTGTCCATGATCAAGTAAAATGGTCAAAATCCACTTGTCCAACCAAAATTTACTTGCCAGAAAATTGGCATTTTTTCCTTATTTCACAAAGAAAACATGTTGTGGGTACTCATTAGAAGCCCCTCAGTGAGGCGCTTCTAATGAGTACTTACAACATAATGTTTTCTTCGAGAAATAAGAAAAATTTATATTACAATCTGGATACTCTTCTTAGTTAGAGCTTTGAAGTCCTTGTCCTAAGATAAGTATATTGAAATTTCTTACTTGTCTTCAGAGAAATGGGACAAGTCAGGCATGGTACTGCAACAGCCTTGAGGTTGTCTATAACTCATCCAAAAACAGAATGAAAATCCACCCGGTACCTATTTTGAGAAATAAATTAGTCGTTTCGAGCACAAAGTACATCTTCTTCTTCCATAGTTCCTGGTACATATAGGATGATTTTAATCTTGTAAAGGAGGCGCTTACTTTTTCCTGACTTTTACTGTATATAGAAATTTAGTACAGGGAGCTTTGGTTACAATGACAGCATTTGTTCCCAAAGACGTTGCCATTAAAATGAATTTGCTGTGAAGCATCCTTAATGAGCAGATTGATATGTAAGAAAGGTCTTGTTTTGTTCTTATTTCCTCATAGAACACATGTTTTGGATATCTGTTAGAATTGCCTCACTGAGGCAATTCTAAGAAACATCCAAAACATATGTTTCTTTAAAGTATTAAATACAATATTCTTGCATAATTCATGACTAATTGTTACCTCTTAAGTGAAGGTTTCATGACAGTCAAATTGTCATTATAACAAATTTATCATTGTATCGAGTGTCTGTATGAAAAGGGTTGTCTGTATAGGAAATGGGGAGGTGTGATTGACATGGAGAAATTCCAGTAATGCTAGCACCTCATGTGATTGCAATGCCATGGTAATGGTCAGATATGAGCAATGGCACCTGAATTTCCATTGTTTACAGAAAGAAATGTTGTAATCTTAATAATGCCTTCATGGTGAGGAGATTAAGCATTGGGAAAAACAACCATCTGACTTGCTACAGTCTTGCGATTAGCCCTCGATGTATACGTAACAGTTCAAGCTCAGGTTCGCTGGTTCTTTCATCTGCCATATCTGACCATTACCATGGCATTGCAATCACATGAGGTGCTAGCATTACTGGAATTTCTCCATGTCAATCACACCTCCCCATTTCCTATAATGGCACCTAAATTTCCATTGTTTACAAAGGGGTCAAAGTTGCCCCTAAACAAGGGTTTCAAAAAATGTTTAAGTTACTACAGTCTTGCGCTCAACCCTCGACATGTAGAATTCACATTTACATGTACAATTACATTTCATATCTGTAGGAGTTTGTCTTAGTACATGTACATATCTGTTTTTAATATTTTTCTTAATTTTGCTGCACAGACTTGTGAATAATCATTATAAACTTTGTGAATAATCATTATAAATTGAATTGTAGAAATTTTTGGGAACTTTTTATGGAGAAATAAGAAAAATATTTATCTCTGTACCCTTTGAAGATGTCCTACTGTATGTCTTCGACACTCTCACAATTTTCTTCATATTTTGCAGATAATGAACAACAGTTGCTGAACTACATGAAGCTTCTATGAAGTGGTCTCAGAGGGATATATAACTTTTCAGTCAGGCTTTTGATTAAAGTTGTTTTGAGCAACATGAAAAAGAAAACACTGACAATCAATGATGTTGTTTTCATTTTTCCAACTGACTTCATACAGTCTGTTGCTACCCAGCAATGTGGTGAGTCTTGTCAGTGGACTGCAAAGGGCCATGTAGAAACATTGCAGTTAGAAACATTTGTTCAAGATAAACAACTGAAACTTTCTGTAAAATCATTGCAGTTAAGTTTGAAAGACGGTTTTCATGTGTGCATGTTAGAAAGGATAATAAGACGACCAAAAGGTGAGGACCTAGATGAGTTACTTTTAGTACCAAATAAAAATGACTGTGATAAGTCTAATGATCAAACAGGAGCTGTTTTAAAGTCAGAAAATGAACCTCTAAGTGGGCAACAAACGAAACGTAAAAGGGGTAGACCAAGAAAAGATGATTCTGAAAAACAGAAAGATAGTGCCCATGAAAAATGTGTTGAGGTAAAAGACAATGGAGTTAGGCCTTATACCCTCAGGGGAGTTAAATTGTCAGCAGAAATTATGAATGCAGAAAAAGGAATATATAATGACACTGAAAGAAATAAAAAAGAATTAGATTCTGTCACTGGCACAGGATCTGGTTTACAGGATGAGACAGCTTCAGACAAACACAAATGTTCAGATTCAAAATCTGATAGTTTTACAATAGCTAATTCAGGGGCTAATGAAAAAACAGAGAAGGGAGAATTAAATGTGGTCAGGGATGTTGATAGATGTGATACAAACATTCCACTTGATGAGGATGATGATGGTGATAGTGATTTAAGTGATTATCAACCAACAAGAAAAAGAAAACGAGGCCGGCCAAAACTGCTTCGGAAAAAGGAATTATTTCCCAAAAGAAAAAGACGTGTTATTGATATTGGTAACATTCCTAAGTTTGAGAGAAGAAAAAGAAATAATGAGAAAAAAGAACAGTGTAAAGTCTGTGGCAAGAAATTTTGTGATTATACCGGATTGTTTGATCATGTGAGAAAGAGACATCAGAAAATAGAAGATTTTCAGAAATATTTGGATGAGCTTAAAGAGTTAAAAGTTGTTCAGTGTGAACTCTGTGGGCAGAATTTTGCAGATAGAACTCTGCTGCATGCACATGAAGATAGAGAACACAGACAGAATGCTATTGTGGAATGTTACAGATGTAACAAATGTTTTAGAAACATTGTTAACCTTAGAAACCATGTCAGGTCTGTTCATGTTCTAAAAGGGGACAAGAGTAAATTGTGTCATCTGTGTCCAGCAAAATTTAAATGGGCAGTGACTCTTAAACAACATATAGATGAAATTCATGAGGGAAACAAGCATGCAAAATGTCAGTTGTGTGGAAAGATGTTTTACTCAAATTCTCAGTTGAGAAGACATGAACGGTGTCATGGTTTACACAAATCAAAATTTGTAATTTGTCAGCAGTGTGGTAAACAGTTCTTATTTGCACATAACTTGAAACGACATGTTGAAACAATGCATGGGGCCAGACAAGAGGTTTTTCACTGCAGCTACTGTGGAAAAGGTTTCCGTTCCAAAAACTCCATGGTTACTCATGTACAACTGGTCCATTTCAACCTTTATTCATTTTCATGTAAAGAATGTCAGTCGACTTTTCCACGGTCTAAGTTCTTAATTGATCATATGAGTTCTGTGCACAACATAACTGATTTTCAGGTGACAGGGAATCGACAGGAGAGATATAAATACAAAAAGAATGAGAATGAGTTGTTCTATTGTTCGTACTGCAGTGAGGGGTTTCACTATAAAGCTAAAATGGTGGATCATATACATTCAACTCATGCCAATGTGTTCCCACATCATTGTGATGTGTGTAAGCAAGGATTCCTGGAAGCTTCTTTTCTAGTCAACCATAGAATCAAGGCTCATGGTAATGAATTACATGTATATATTAGTCGAAGGTCCAGGTTTGAGGGAGTATATTTTTAGCTTACCTGAGCTATGCTCAGGATGAGCTATAGTGATCACTTTTTGTCCGTCGTCTGTCCGTCCGTCCTTTAACACTTTCAAACGACAAATCCTCCAAAGCCATTTAAGTGGTTTGTCCCTAACTTGGTAGGAATGTTGCTTGGGTAGGGGCCTTTTAAAATAGCTAAAATTATGGTGATCTGCCTTTTGGATTGGTTGCCATGGCAACAGAAAGCTCCCATAGACTTATAATGGGAAAATGGTTAAATTGCATTTTCTCCATAACCAGTGAAGTGATAGAAACCATATTTGGCAGGTAGGATCATTGGATGATTGTCTACCCAGTTCATGTGTTTTATGACCAATGGCCAATTTGTTTGTTGCCATGGCAACATTAAATTTTAAAAAAGAAATTTTTTAAATGACATCTCCAAAACCACTGAAGCCGTATGACCCAAATTTTGTACAAATGTTACTTTGGTAAGGACAATTCAAAATAGCTAAAATTATGGTGATCTGCCTTTTGGTTTGGTTGCCATGGCAACAAAAAGTTCCCATAGACTTATAATGGGAAAATGGTTAAATTGCATTTTCTCCATAATCAATGAAGTGATGTGAACCATATTTGGCAGTTATGATCATTGGAGGATTGTCTACCCATTTCATGTGTTTTATGACCAGTGGCCATTTTGTTTGGTTGCCATGGCAACTTTTGATTTTAAAAAAGGACTTTTAAATGACATCTCCTCCAAAATAGCTGAAGCAGTATGACTCTAACTTTGTACAAATGTTGCTTCATTACGAAAACATGCCTATTCAAATATACTGAAAATTTTACCACCAAAAAAATGAAAACTTTAAGATAAAAAATTCTGATATTTTTCATATTTCCACTCAAAACATAGATTGGGGGTACTCGTTAGAACCGCCTCTGCGAAGCGGTTCTAACTATTACCCACAATCTATGTTTTTGAGCTGAAATAAGAAAAATAATATATACCCCTGTTAACCTCAGTTTTACTATATAAAAATGTGGGATTTGAGGGGGTCAAAATTATATAGGCATGTTTTCATGATGTTGGGGAAGAACAATTCAAAATAGGTAAAACTGATGATCTGCCTCTTGGTTTGGTTGCTACGGCAACAGAAAGCTCCCACAGACTTATATTGGAAAAATGGTTAAATTGCATTTTCTTCATAACCAGTGAAGTGATGTGAGTCATATTTGGCAGTTATGATCATCTGATTATTTTCTTCCCAGTTTATGCATTTCATGGCCATTTTGTTTGGTTTTCATGGCAACATTAAATTTAAAAAAAAATGGGGGATTTTTTTTTAATGACTACTCTTCCAAAATCACTGAAGCAGTAGGACTCTAATTTTGTACAAATGTTGCATGGGTAAGGGCAGTTGAAAATAGCTATAAGTCTGCCAATCTGCATTTTGGTTTGGTTGCCATGGCAACAGAAAACTTCCACAGACTAATAATGAGAAAAGGTGAAATTGCATTTTGTCCATAACTAGTGAAGTGATGTGAACCATATTTGGCAGTTATGATCAATGGATGATTGTCTACCCAATTTATGTGTTTTATGACCAGTGAAGATTTTGTTTGGTTGCCATGGCGACATTAAATCTAAAAAAAAAGAAATTTAAATGACAGCTCCACCAAAACCACAGTAAGCAGTGTTGCAAATTGCATTACTGTCATGAAGAATCAATAAAACCGAGACTCCCATTTTCTAATCTGTTGTTTCTCAAGGCAGTCTTTTTTGTTTATTATATTTCCCTGCCCCTGTGCTGTTTACATGTATAAAATCTTGATATTGTTAAACAACTCTTCAGAAAGCACTTAGCCAATTTCCACCAAATTTCACATTGATCCTACTAGTACTGTTGAAATGTGATTGAGAGTTTGTTCAAATCATCACGCTCCATTGACTGTCCTGCCCATATATGCTTCTTCAAAACTAAGAACTACATGTACTTAAATGATGATCCTTTCAGTAGTTGCAATGATAGAATTGGAAAATGTTACATAACATCTACAGTGGCTGTTTCACTCAGGTGAGCGAGCCGTGGCCAGTTGGCCTCTGGTTCTTATTTTTCCATGAAAACATAATGTGGGGACTCATTAGAAGCACCTCAGTGAGGCATCTGATCAGGGTCTGTACTATTTGTCCTTCATCAGTGAGGTGATTCTGAGTTTTCTGCAAAAAACATGTTTTGGGTACTCATTAGAAGTGCCTCATTGAGCACTTCTAATGAGTACCCACAACATAAGTTTTCATGGAGAAATAAGAAAAACATTTATACGTTTTTGCGGGGAAAAAAGCACCTTATCTGGAGCTATGTTACTGTATTTGCTGTAAGTATTTGGACAGACAAGCTTGAGCAAATAGTTTAGACTCAGAGTGGATGCCACAAAATGTGGCATCTGATCTGGGTCTGTACTATTTGCCATTCATCCAGCATCAGTAGGTAGTAAAATGGACTAGTTCAAATTTTAGGGCAAGTTTGTTGAGGAGTTTAGGCAACCCAATACTTAGGGCAAGGGTGGAAAACTTCAGGGCCCAGTTGTTCAAAGCTAACGACGCTAAAATTGTTAAAGAAATGACCCTTAACGAGCTCGTTAAGCTAACAACGCTTTGAACAACTGGGCCCAGGATTAATCCTGACTTCCTAAGGAGCAATTTCTCCTCTTTTCCACCATATTTTCAATATATCTCCAACTTAGGAGTCAAATTACATGTTCATTTGTGAAATGTGGCTGTTCGATCTATTTTTTCTCAGTTCTTCAAATCTGACATTTCGAGGTACTGATCATACATCTGTATCTCGAAGTATTTCAGAGAGTCCCATGGAGTTTGAGATAACAAGAGTCGACTGAAATATTTATCCGAAATATTAGGACACTTTAACCTCTTACCATACTTGTCGTAACACGAGTATGAACAAGGCTGCCAGTGTCTAAAAACTGTTAGATGAGTCTGGCATAACTTAGATAAGGTGCTTTCTTTCATTGAAAAGTGTTGATAATTTTCTTATTTCTCCATGAAAATATGTTGTGGTTCTCATTAGACAGTCAAAAGCATAACTTATAAAGGTTAAAATTTTGAGAAGACATAGCTTTGTTAAGTTAAAATTCAACTATAAAGTAACCTCCCTTCCAAAGTGTAAGAGTGAACTTTCCTTTGGCTGAAGGTTTTAACGTATTTAGGTTATTTCTGAAATTTGTAACTATTTTGAAAATAACCTAAGTAAGTTAAAAAGTACCGTATTCGACCTAATTACCACACATACTCCTATAAGCGCACAGTCAAGTAATTCTATAGTCTTCAAATTATAGCCTGTGTACTTTTTGTCTACTTCTTTATAAAGGCATATGTTGTGGGTACCCATTTGAATTGCATCGACTTGTCGATGCAATTCAAATGAGTACCCACAACATATGTTTTAATAAAGAAAATCAGAAAAAAAAAAAAAAAAAACTCGCATAAACACCAAATAAGGCCTTTGCTGATATTTGTTTTTAAGGATATCCTTAGTAAGCGGAGTCATATTTTGAAAAACCTAAGCGCACTGTGCTGTAATTAGGTCGAATACGGTATATTTTGTCATTAACTTCAAAGGCCCTGCGTACACATTTCTAGATGATGCATACAAAATTTTATTGCTTGATCATAAAGTTATGTAACAGATCTTTCATACAAAATTGACCACTTGCCCATGAAAATTGCTGTAAGTCTATAATCAGAAGGTGAAAAAATGGCACAAATTAAAAAATAACTGAAACAAATTAAATTCACAACTTTTAGCAAAATTGATAACTCTTTTGAGTTAAAAAAAATAATAACTTGTGGAAGTTATGCTCCTGACTGTTAGAAGTGCCTCATTGGGGCGCTTCTAATAAGTATCCACAACATACATGTATATTTTTGTGGTGATATAAGATAAATATTATCTGGATACCCCCTCTTTCCTGGAGCATTGTGAGTGGTGGACAGTGTAGACCCTGATCAGATGTTGCATTATTTGGCCTTATACTATTTGCTCAGGGCCGTCTGTCTGAATACTTAACCCTTAAAGCGCCAAGAAACACTGCATCTGAAAATATCGTCTGTTTATGTCGTCTGCCGAATATTCTTGCAGACTTTTCAAACCTATTTTTGCATACAGGCAAACAGTGTGGACCCTGATCAGACTGCTCCTCTGGGTCCACACTGTTTGCAAAAATGACTTTTAAAATCACAAGCAGATGACAAAGCAGACGACAATAGTTGTGATTGGCGCTTTAAGGGTTAAAGGGTATATATGCAGAGATGTAAAGGAGGGGTGTTTGACGACAGTTCAGGGATTTTCTCCATTTATCCATTAAACATCCGTTAACTTCAGTGAGGCACGTTTAATCAGTATCCACAAATATGTTTATATGGAGAAATAAGAAAAAATATCCCAAAATTATTATCAGATACTCTTCTGCTGAATACAATGCATGTATTTGAGCATGTTTTAAGAAAATGAAGTAGTCTATTGTCCTTTCAACATCAGTTGGAAAGATGTTTTTTTTTGCTTGGCATTTCATTTTCAATGAAAATAGTTAGTTCTGATTGATATCTTATCAAAAACTGTTTTTTTCTGTTTCTGTGGTTTGTTCTCAAATAGCTAGCCTAAAATTAAATTTATGGACAAAAATTGGTCAGACCTATGCCTTTTTTAGTTAAGTGATTTTTTTTTAAATTTTTATCTAAAGAAAATGTTTTTTATTTTTCTTTGCTCATTTTAATTGCTGTTTTACAACAATATTGTGAAAATTTCAGTATGAACTAGAGCAAGTCGATGGGAAGCCATCGCATATCCCTGCGCCAGCCCCATCGCATATCTCTGTGCACATCAAAATTCCAAATGCGTTCCTCCAGTCTTCATCCATAAGGCTGTCGCCTGTGAAATCTTTAAGATTCTAGCTTTAATGGTCTAGGAACAATGGTGTGACATTAGTGACGGACATTACATTTCTTCGAAAAGCGCAGGGATAATGAACAAACAGGAGTTGTTCAAAGTCTGCCTCCAAGTGACCTACCCTGCTGATTTCTGCATAATTTGCAGACAGTTTTACTACATTAATATGGGAAAAAGTGAAAATATTTGATTTTGTTTTAACCAATGATAGAATAGAACGTTTTGTGCATAGGTAGTTAGGACAAAAGGTTTTGTTTGAAAGCATGACAAAAGTTAGCAAATTTACTTCTATGAACAGATGAAAAGTGCCAAGCAAAATACTACTTTCTGGTACATTACGAAAACACGCCTATTCAAATATCTTGAAATTTTCACCTCCAAAATCTGAAAGTTTTCAGACAAAAAAATTCTGATATTTTTCATATTTCTGCTCAAAACATAGATTGTGGGCACTCGTTATAACTGCCTCACCGAGGCGGTTCTAACGAGTACCCACAATCTATGTTTTGAGCAGAAATACGAAGAATATTGTATACCCCTCTAAACCCCAGTTTCGCTATATAAAAGTGGGGTTTAAGGGGGTCAACATTATATAGGTATGTTTACGTGATGACATGTGGAAGAGTAGTAATCAGTTTTGCAAAGGGAGTCAATTGGGTTGTAAAACTGCCTGCATTTACAAATCTGGTTACTTCCCTTCCATACCATTTTGTATCTAGAGTTGTATAGTTACGAAAGTTTAGTATGTTTATAGTAATAAATAATTGTTCACATCAAGTTGTCCTACAGCATACAACTAGACAATAATACATGTATGAACATTTTCATAGTACTTTTCAACTAAAAAGTATTGATTTTTTCTTATTTTGCTTCAAATGAGTACCCCACAATATATGTATATCTAGGGTTTTGAAATACAGTTGAACTTCAATGGCTCAAACATCTTCAGGATTGTGGAAATTTGTTGCAGACATGGGTAGTTCCAGCCACTGAGGGTTTATCATAGCGTCTGGTCAGGAGGCCAGTGGGGTCCCTGGGATAATTTAGGGATGTCTTTTTTATCTTCTATGAAATAATGGTATGTTGAGTGTAATCATTAGAATTGCCTCAGCATTCTAATGAGTACACACAACATACATTTTCAGGGTAAATTAAAGTCTTTTAAAATATCCCAAAATATTTGTTTTCTTGAACTGTTTAGAGAATTTCCTAGGGATTTGAAAACAAGTTTGAATCAGCCACGGTAAACAAGTCATAGGTGTTTGAGTCATTGAAGTTTTATTGTATTCTTATTGTATTCTGAAGAATGAATGTATTAAACCCCCTTGTCAGTTTACAAAATGGTTAAGTTTGATCTTTTAGACAGATCATTTCTACCAGATGTACAAATGTAGCTGTGATCAAGTCTAGATGGTTCCTGGTGTTGTAATAATAAAAAGTGAAGCAGAGTCAAAGGACAGTTATTATGATTACGTTTAACCCATTTTATTCTGGAGACCCACAAAGCGTAATTGGCAAAAGCGGCAGACCAAGATCAGATGCCCCAGAATGAGGCATCTGATTGGGTTTCCACTGTGTGCAAATAGTTCAGCCATTTTTCTCTAGGAATATCTAAATCAAATAGCCTGACATACAGGTACCTTAAATTGAAATTCGAGCCTTCCAATATATTGAGTGACCAGCCTTTATAGTCATGATACATGTATTATTTTGGTTGTATTTTAGAGTGACCAGCCTTTATAGTCATATTATTTTGGTTGTAGGTTAGTGTATTATTAAACAGGATTATAAGAAAAAATATTTAGTCACTTAGGGATCAATTTTAGCACTTGCTAACTTGCTAAATGCTTGTTAATTTCCTCAAAAAGCAAGCTGCAATTTCCATCACTTGCTAATTCTAGCAAGTTGGAAAGATTCTCTTTAATTGGTGGAACCTGAGGCATTGTTGTTGGAGTTTTGCAATTTCTTTTCCAAAAGCAATGATGATATTTTTCTTATTTTTCCCAGAAAACAGGTTTTAACATTACATGCAAATTGTCTCCTAGGGAGACAATTTGCATATAATGTCAAAACCTGTTTTCTGGGAAAATAAGAAAAATATTTTAAAATGTCTATTGAGATTTTTACCCAGAATGCTAAGGTTTAAAGCCACATTTAACAGTGTTTACAAGTGTGAAAAAGCAAGTTGGCTGAAAGGTTTAGCAAGTAAAAAATAATGCTACTTGCTAATTTTAGCAAGCTGTCAAAAAAGTTAAATTTGAACCGTGTCACTGGAGACTGGAGCCAGTCTAGGTTCAGTATATAAGGCTGTCAGTTATCACCGTAGCTCAGATAAGAGGGTATTCAGCTGAATAATTTTCTACCAAAACATATGTTGTGGATACTTATTAGAAGTTCCTCTGACACCATCGTGTGGACCCATACATAGGTCTAGATAAGAGTGGGTATCAGGTAACTATTTTTGTTATTTCTTCACGAAAACATTTGTTGTGGGTACTCATTAGAAGTGCCTCCATGAGGCACTTCTAATGAGTACCCACAACAAATGTTTTCGTGGAGTCGTAAGAAAAATATCGGTACTTTTGGTTTGAAAAAAGCATCCTATCAAGAGCTATGATTTGAATGGCAGTATTTCAAGTTCAGTCCATGCCATAGTGCCAGATAAGCAGGGTATCCAGACATTTTTTCTTTATCTTATTTCTCCATGAAAACATATGTTGTGGGTTCTCATTAGAAGCACTTCACTTAGTACCCACAATATATGTTTTCATGGAGAAATTCGAAAAATATTGACAATATTTGGATAAAAAAAAAGCATCTTATCTGGAGCTATGAGGTATGAAACTTATTTTGTTGTGTTCCAGGAATTGTTGCCACAGAAACAGAGACCACTGACCCTGCTGATGTTTTGCAGCAACTCAACAATAACAATGGTGTTGTGACAGTGATACATGGTGGTGATGGAGAAAATATATGTATGTTGATTTTGTCATTACCTAGGCAACTAACCATATAATTATGTACCAGTTGCATAGCCTTACATAAGCTGTTTTTTCAGCCAAAAAGTATTGATATTTTTCTTATCTCCCATAGAAACATACGTTGTCGGTAATCATTAGAAGCGCCTGGATGAGGCGCTTCTAATGATTATCCACAACATATGTTCTCATGGAGAAATAACAAAAATATTAACACTTCTAATGAGTATGGTACCCACAACATATGTTTTTGTGGAGAAATAAGTATTTTTCTGTAACCTCCTCTTATCATAAGTTACGCCACTTAGGAAAACCTAGGCTTTATTAATGATAGCTTGAAATATTTTTACAATTGTTCCAGAAAATAGGTATTGGCATGTCTTTAGGAGACAATTTGCATGAAATAGCAAATTCTATTGACTCGGAAAAATAAGAAATATCCTTGTATCATCATTTTGACTGCTGAATTTGCCCCAAGAGTAGAAGTGTTCGGGTCGCCGAGTGGTTAGCACTCCAGACGTCAGATCATGAGGTCCTGGGTTCGAATCCTGCTGGAGGCAGAATTCAGCTCATGACAGTATGGAGCTTGTTTGCACAGCGCCTTTCATTATCACCCCTCCATCATCTCGATATGACTTAAATAATGTTGAAAGGAATGGAAAACAACACAAGAAACATTAAATCAATGGCAAAGACTGTGAAGACATTTCTCAGTTCTGGGGAAGTTTTACTGGAACTCAGATATCGTCACAATAAGACTTGGCATTTCACTTGAATTGTCTGTTTGGCAAGTTTATTTTCTCTGAAAAAAAAAAAAATAAAATCACAATGTGGTCTGCTGCATATATGATTAGCACTTTAAGTGTAAATGTTTTATCTTTTGTAGACATACAGGGTGATTCTGTTGCTGTAGAAAATGTTGCTGTGGAGAATGGGGGTGAGAAGCTACAGGTGAGATTCCTAACATCAAATTATCAAATGGCCATATGCAGTAAAGCCCAAAAAATGGCCCAACTTTGAAATGTATGAATTTCACACATAGGCTGATAATTGCCAACTAATTTTTACATTTATGGCCCTTCCAAATCACAAAAAATTAACATTTAAAAAAACACACACACAAAAAAAAAATGCACTGGACCCCTATGCACAACTGATAGTCCCATAGAGTTTAGAGTTGAATAGGAAAAGGGTCTTTCAGTTAAATGATCTCAAAAACAGTCTGCCATCTGTTAACAAATTGCATGTGAACAGTCCTTGGGAGAGAAGCTTTCAATCTGTGAAAATTATTGCGATCTGGCATCCAAGATGGCCACAGAAACCATGTATCTTAAAATTTAAAACTGAGATTGAATTGAATATGAAGCAACCTTGGGATAATATCTTTCAATTCTGAAACAAAATGGGATATGTCATCCAAGAGATCATGGTCACTATGACCATATGTGATAAAACAATATGACTTTTTCTATGGAACTACATAGACAATTGCTCGAATTGCTCATAGAGCATTGTTTGAACAAGCACTTTCAGATATATAATCATAAAATATAGGTCAAGTTCGATTTAGAGTAAAATCTGACAGTTATTATGAGAGTTGTGGTCCTTTTTTCAACTTTATTTTTTGCAAAATGCCTGCATGTGGGTGAGGATGGCCCTGGGCGGGGGTATCTGTGTTATATTGACACATTTCTAGTTTCTACATGAAAACATATTATGTTGGTACTCATTAGAAGTACCTTGCTGAGGTGCTTCTAATAAGTACCTACAACACTTGTTTTCATGGAGAAATAAGAAAAATATACATGTAGTAGTATACTATTCTGGAGCTATGATTCCGCATTTTCTATTTCAGGAAGCTGATTTAACACTTGAAGGAGGAGGAACAATAGGAGTGAACGAGCCAGAGATGACAGACACGGCTGCTGCTTCCCTATTGGTAGAAGTAGCCAGTGGCTCCAAAACATACAGGTACTACATTGAGACCCCAGAAGGGGCAGCTGCAGATGGGTCGCTTACTGTGAATCCCCAGGATATCGCAAGTTTATTGCTAATGGCAGAACAGACAATACAAGCAAGTGCGACTGGGGATGGTAATGATGCCGAGACAGTAACAGCTCAGGATGTGGAGACCGATGGGCTTCAAGCTGCTGAAAAGATTGAAACAGAAAATCAGGAAATGAAAGGGAAACTGGTAGATGAAACAGTAGATTTACTTGTGGTAGATTCAGGACAGCAAGAAGAGGTATCTAAAGAGACAGAACAGGCATGTGATAATCCTCTAGTTAATAGTGATGTAATACAAGAACATGTTGAAGAAGTGGATGGTAATCGATTGAATGAATCTGATGTACATGTAATAGGTTATCTTCATGATAGTGTGCCAGGAGTCATTAATGAGATATCATATAGTTCTGATAGTGCGGTGTATCAAATTGATAACACACAAGAAAACAGGTCTGTTGAAAATAATGATGTAACCTACACTAACGGTGAGACTTCTGAAAATTCATAGACACCTGGGCCTAGTTGTTCAAAGCGTGGTTAGCTTAACGAGCTCGTTAAGGGTCATTTTGTTAACTGTTTTAGCAGATTCAATACACAATTTTCTGATATTTTTTGCTGAAAAAATGTGAGTAGCTTTTGCACTGCAAAAGCTGCTCACATTTTTTCAGCAAAATATTTCAGCATATTTGCGTATCACTCAATGTAAATTTTAATGAATCGTTAACTAACGATGTTGTTAGCTTTGAACAACTGGGCCCTTGAGTGGAGACTTCAACATTAGTACCAAGGGAAGAGAATTAACCTTTAGTCTTCTCTGGGAAAATTCAGCAGACAATAAATTGGTGATACTTTCCTTATTTCTTTGAGAAAATAGGGTTTGATATTTCATGCAGATAGTCTCCTAAGGAGACAATTTGCATGAAATGTCCATTTTTATTTTCATTTTTATGTCCTCAGCATCGAAATAGTTGGAGGGGCGTATTGCTTTTCGGCCATTCTCTGTCCATCCATTTGTCACGTTTTTCTTGTGAGCAAGATATCTTGATAATAATTTGAGCTAGGGCCTTTATACTGAGGCCGAGGAGTAGATCACCTGATTACCTTTTGGAAAAAAAATGGATTAATTTTGTGAGAGTTATGTCCCTTTTTTACTTGGTCATTTTGTAGGGACAAACGTATAGTTGGGGGCTTAGTTACTTAGAAGAAAATATTTCAGAATATTGCCTGCTGAAAATTTTACCCAGCATGCTAAGTAATAAGTACTATGTCACCAAATAAGATGCTTAATTCAGCCAAATACATTAAGAGTCATATTTTTTGTATTAATTCAGCTTGAAAATACATGTTACAATGAACGAAGTCACCTGAAGATTTTGTCTCCGTTTTTGAAAGGGAGATAACTTTTACAGACAGGAATAGATTTGTTAGAATTTAAATCCATGCAAGAGTGAGGGCTTCTCTTTACCCTTTCAACCCTATAGACCAAGACAGATTTTTTGCAAACAATGTAGATCTAGATGAGAAGGCTCATCATGAGCAGTCTCATCAGGATGCACACTGTTTGGCATTCTGTTATTGAATTTTGACTGAAATTCTATTTGCAACAATGAATGTTCCAAAACTCAAGAGATGAAAAAGTCCATATCAGAAACTTGTTGGATGAAAGGCGTAAGGTAAGTATGCTTTTAGAAGAAGCAAGTTCTTTCCTACAATAGCCCCAAGTAAAATGGATGGTAAATTTTTCCATGTTATTTCCCTTGAAGGTGTATACTCTTAATGTGTCTTGTTAGAAGCATAATTCGTAGCAACAGATCCGGCACATTTTTCATCCGAAAAATGCTGATATCTTTCTTATTTCTCAACAAAAACATATGTTGTGGTACTCATTAGAAGTGCCTCGGCTAGGCACTTCTAATGAGTACCCACAACATATGTTTTTATCGAGAAATAAGAAAAATATTATGTGGATACCCCCTCTTATCTGTAGCTATGATACATGCCACAGTATATGATTTCATGGAAACAGAACAAACATTAGTACATGTATGCATGGATGTCATTTTTACCCTTAATATTAGACACCTTAGCTTTTTAAGATACTTAAAAAATTTAAAAAAGTCCATTTGTTAACTTGGTTATATATATATAAAAAAGTGGGTTGATGGACAAACAGTGTGGACTCGGATCATACTCGTTATTCTGTTTCATCTGATCTAGGGCTAGACTGTTAGCACAGGTCTGTCTGTCCAAATATTATAGGGTCAGTATGGTACTCCTTTGAACTTGCATGTAGAATAAATGTATATTTTTGTAAAAACACTATGTATGAAGATGGATGAAATGCAGAGCCAAAACAGAAAAAAAAATGAGAGAAATAAAATAAAATTAAAACTTAATAAGAACTGGTTTATTGAATTGCATAAACTTGAACTATATTTGTCTTGGAATATTTCCCTACCCCTACCCAACAGATAGTGAAAATTAGCCATTTAAAGGAGCAGCAAAGCCCAGCCACACAGTCTAATGATGGTCTGTGGAGATTTTGTTCACAAGTTTGACATTCTAAAAATGAAATAAAGTAAATACCCAAACGACCAAATCTCTTTAGAGACATAGTCCAACTTGTGACTTTTATAATCGCCATGTCATCGTCTGGACAGGACTTGAATAATATTGATTAAAGAGAGATAAATACTAAATCATCATCATCATCATCATTATCCTCATCATCATCATCAACGGATGACTACATAGTTCTTCATTGTACAGAGCCTTTCATAATTGCCCTTTCATCATCTGAATAGGACTTGAATAATAATATAATAATGATGATTAAAGAGATAAACACCAAATCATCATCATCATCATCATCATCATTATCATCATTATCCTGTTGCAGATTGGACGATCTTGGTTTTTCCCATGATGCACCTTGAATTTCTTGAGTGTTTGTATAGTTTGAAAAAAAAAAAAAAAGTTGTGCTTTCTTCTATCCCTGGCGACCATATAACACTACCCCCTCGACACCCTTCCCTCCCACGAATTCATTTTGTATGTATTTCTGCTATGTTTTTGGTGTTTTCCGGCATTTTTTGGTCATTTGGTGTTTTCTGGTCTTTCTAGTAACTGTAATAATGATCGAAGGCCAAGTGGTTAGCCGGGTTTAAGTACCACTGGAGGTGGAATTCCGCTCATGGCTGTATGGCATCTCGTGTGTGTGTGTGTGTGTGGGGGGGGGGGGGGGGGGTGGGGGAGGGTAAATTAATGGTACTTATGGTACAGATGTTCGAGCCAGTATTTCGAAACCTACCCCATTCATATACCTGGCCTTTGTAAAAACGGACCCTTTCATATACTAGATCGTCTGAAATGTTGACCCATTCATATACTGCCCTTTGATTTTTGTACCCTTTTATTGCTGGTAGTTAGACAAGTATTGCAGTCAATTCATTGAATAAGAAGCGAACAAGCAGCCTCGAAAAATCTCTGAACAAAAAATACGGGATACATCGGACAAGTGAGGCCTTTTATATACCAATCCAGAAAAATGGGATCAATCATATACGTTTTCCTGAAAAAAGGGGGCCAATCATATACTTGGCAGCGCTGAAAAAGGGGGCCACTCGGCACCCACATCCGTACTATACAATATATAGGAAGTTACCTGCCCCACCCCTCCACCCCACCCCAGATGGCACTTCTTTGAACAGAGCCTTTCATAAGCTCCTTTTGATGAAATCTCGCAAAGGATGAGACATAAACTAGATGAGCTTAAGATTTCCGCAATCATTATACTATGATGATGATTTGGTGTTTTGCGTCCCTTTCAGCATTATTTAAGTCATATGGAAACAATGAAAGGGAGATTTAAGAAAGCTCTGCTTACTACCATGTTTCATTCTATTTCTTGTCGGTCACTGTAGATAAGACACCTTTGCCAACCGTAATATTCAAGCGCTTCCTAATGACTAACCACAATGTATATTTTCTTTGGGAAATAAGAAAAAAAAAATAAAATAAAATATTTAACATGATACCCCTCTGTAAGCCTTAGCATTTTCATTATATAATGTGGGCAAATTAGGAAGTGTTTGGCTATTAGGCACAGTAGAACATATTTTGTACAATTAAACCTAAGTGACTCGAACACCAATATCTCGTTTCAAACCGAGGCTGATTTGAACATGTTTTGAGCAAGGCTCAGGATGAGCTATTTTGATCACTTGCCGTCGTCGTCCGTTCGTCCACACCTTTGAAAGACTTCTCCTCTAAAACCCCTTGGCCAATTTTCTTCAAACTTCATATGGAGCCTTCTGTTGAAGGGGGATTGAAAATTTATACAAATGGTCACGGTCCGTTAACCAAGGTGGCTGCCATGCCCATATATGGTAAAAACACTTAAAAATCTCCTTCTCCAGAAACAAGAAAGCCTCAAGGCTGAATCTTGGTATATAGCATCATGGACTCAAGGTCTACCAAGTTTGTTCAAATTATGACCCTAGGTTGACCTTTGACCTTTTTACGGCAAGGTCACATTTGCGTCCCCACGCATTTGTATGGGGGAAATGTTAAAAAGTCATTTTCTCAAAATTTAATAAAGACTAATGGCTGAAACTTACAATGAGTAATTAAAGTAGTAAAACAGTTTAGTTATCATAAAAAAATTCTCCCCTGGGGTTATCAGCCCTTGCCCTTGAGCTATATACATGTATAAATTTGTGTAATTTTTAAATGTCTTCTTCTCTGAAACTGCTTGAGCAATTTTCACCAGATTTCACATGGGGCCCTCTATCAGAAGGGATGTTTCCAATTTGTTCAAATGGTTCAGCGCCATCTGGCCGCCATACCCATATATGGTAAAAGCACTTAAAAAGCTTCTTCTCCAGAACCAAGAAAGCTTTGGGGCTGAATCTTGGTATATAGCATGGAGGACTCTAGGTCGACCAAGCCGGTTCAAATGATGACCGTAAGCTGACCTATGACCTTTTTAACGGCAAGGTCAAATTTGCGTCCCTATACATTTATATGGCGAAAAAGTTGAAAAGTCATTTTCTCAAAATGTGTTAAAGACTAATGGCTGAAACTTACAATGCATGATTAAAGTAGTAAAACATTTTAGTACTAATCAAAACTTTCTCCCCTGAGGGTTCTGCCCTTGCCACTGGGCTATATACGTGTATAAAATTGTGTGATTTTTTAATGTCTTCTTCTCTGAAACTGCTTGAGGAATTTTCACCAGATTTCACATGGGGCCTTCTGTCAAAAGGGTACTGCCAATTTGTTCAGATGGTTCCGCGCAATTGAACAAGATGGCCGCCATGCCCATATATGGTAGAAACACTTAAAATCTTCTTCTCCAGAACCAAGAAAGCTTTGGATATAGCATTGAATACTCAAGATCTACCAACTTTGTTCAAATGATGACCGTAAGTTGACCTTTGACCTTTTTACGGCAAGGTCAAATTTGCGTCCCCATGCATTTGTACGGGAAAAATGTTAAGTCGTTTTCTCAGAATCTATTGATGGCTAATGGCTGAAACTTAAAATGTGTGATTATAGTAGCAGAACATTTTAGTTATGATCAAAATTGTGTCCCTTGAGTGTTATCTGCCCTTGTCACTAAGCTGTATACATGTATAACATTTTGTAATTTTTAAATGTCTTCTTTGAAACTGCTTGAGCAATTTTCACCAGATTTTACATAGGCCTTCTGTCGAAAGGATTTTGCCAATTTGTTCAAATGGTTCCGCGCAATTGAACAACATGGCTGCCATGTTCATATCTGGTAAAAAGTCTTGAAAGTCTTCTTCTCCAGAACCAAGAAAGCGTTTGGGCTGAATCTTGGTATATAGCATTGAAGACTTAAGCTCTACCAAGTTTGTTAAAATGATGCAGTCAAGACAGCCTTTCATGAACAGGTTGAGGGAAAGCATGGGCCTGGGAGGCCCAAGATGACATGGAAGCAGCTGACAGAGAGGGATTGCAGAGAGTGGAAGCTCTCGGCTATCAACCTCCATGATAGAAATATGTAGAGATCTGGTGTGAGATCTGCCATGCGTGCAGCAAGCCAGCTATCTGGAAGGGGGCCCACTGATGTGGATGTTGCCCCTGTACCTGCACGTTAATCTAAAGTCCGATTATGATATGATGATGATATATTGCTGTGGCAAGACTGTTGCATGGATTTGCAAATATGCAGGTGAGCAAATTGTGGCACATGGGCCTGTTTTTATTCCCTAGGTAGTTCTTCCGATGGCTCAAAAAATAAATATTAAGGAATATTTTTGGGATTATTTTTTATTATTATACCCCGCCACACAATTTCAGGCGGGGTATTATGGTTTCACGTTGGTCGTCCGTGAGTCCGTCCGTCCGTCCGTTTTTCGTTTCCGGATGATAACGAGTAAACATCAGTGGATTTTCACCAAACTTTGTATGTGCAATGATATTGTGGAGATCTGGTTTGGGATTGCTAATGGGCAGATTTCGTCAATTTTTGACGGGAGTTATCTGCCCGAGACACGCCCATATTTTCGTTTCCGGACTATAACTTAAATAACAAGGGATTATCACCAAACTTGCTGTATGCATTGACATTAAGGAGATCTGGTTTGGGATTGCTAATGGGCAAATTTCGTCAAATTTTTACGGAGTTATCTGCCCGAGACACGCCCATATTTTCGTTTCCGGATGGTAACTTGAGTAAATAACAAGGGATTTTCACCAAACTTGCTATATGCATTGACATTAAGGAGATCTGGTTTGGGATTGCTAATGGGCAAATTTCGTCAAATTTTTACGGAGTTATCTGCCCGAGACACGCCCATATTTTCGTTTCCGGATGATAACTTTAGTAAATAACAAGGGATTTTCATCAAACTTGCTATATGTATTGACAGTAAGGAGATCAGGTTTGGGATTGCAAATGGACAAATTTCGTCAAATTTTTACGGAGTTATCTGCCTGAGACACGTCCATATTTTCATTTCTGGATGATAACGAGTAAATAACAAGGCCTTTTAATCAAACTGGCTTTATGCATTGGTATTATCAAGATCTGATTTAGGATTGTTATCTGTCCATTGATATTATCAAGATCTAGTTTAGGATTGTTATCTGTCCCTCCGTCATTTTCTTTTCAGAAATTTTCGCAATGATAACTTTAATACATAAACAAATAATTGCTATGGCGGGGTATTATGCTTGCGGTGCTTTTATTTCTATCATGAAAATTTTTTTTTGTGTTATCATATGAATTGCCTCGTCGAGGCGATTTTTATTCTCTCAACTCGATATGATGCAAATGAGCTCGTCGAGGCGATTCGAATGAGTACTCACAACTAGACGTGATTCTAATGAGTACACTGAATATACTAATTTAGTCCATTATTGTCGCACCTGCGTTAGCACGCAGGTGCGATATAGGCGTGCCGTGACCCGTCCGTTCGTCAACAATTGACTTGTGAGCGCAACTCCTCCTACAGTTTTTTGCCAATCGTTTTGAAACTTCACAGATGTTTTGGCCATAGCGTGTAGATGTGCATATTGTTTGCTCATAATTCTCAGATTTTTTTTTTTTTTTCAACTTTTTCCGCTTTGTAAACTTAGTCGTTTTTTACCTAAAACCCTTATAGTCAGTGGGTGTCTTGTGAGCGCAACTCCTCCTACAGTTTTTGGCCAATCATTTTGAAACTTCACAGATGTTTTGGCCATGGTGTGTAGATGTGCATATTGTTTGCTCATAATTCTCAGAATTTCTTTTTTAACTTTTTTCGCTTTGTTAACTTGGTCAGCTTTTACCTAAAACCCTAATAGTCAGTGGGTGTCTCGTGAGCGCAACTCCTCCTACAGTTTTTGGCCAGTCATTTTGAAACTTCACATGTTTTGGTCATGGTGTGTAGATGCGCATATTGTTTGCTCATAATTCTCAGATTTTTTTTTCCAACTTTTTTCGCTTTGTTAACTTAGTCAGTTTTTACCTAAAACCATAATAGTCAGTGGGTGTCTCGTGAGCGCAACTCTTCCTACAGTTTTTGGCCAATCATTTTGAAATTTTACAGATGTTTTGGCCATGGTGTGTAGATGCGCATATTTTTTGCTCATAATTCTCAGATTTTTTTTCAACTTTTTCAACTTTGTTTAACACTTAGTCAGTTTTTACCTAAAACCCTTATAGTCAGTGGGTGTCTCTTGAGCGCAACTCCTCCTGCAGTTTTAGGCCAACAGTTTTGAAACTTCACAGATGATTAGGTCAGGGTCTGAAGATTTGCATATTATTTGCACATAAATCTCAGATTTTTGTTTTCAACTTTTTTCGCTTTGTTAACTTAGTCAGTTTTTGCCAGTATACAGTCAAGAATGATAAGCAGGTATATATAGGACCAATAGGGGAATTTAGTACTGGCTTATTGAGTTGAGCCATACTATGATATAATATGAAATACATACTTGTCTTAAAGGCCACCCCATTAAAGGTAAAACAGTAGAAATTTACCTGTATTAAGCAAGTAAATGTCTTAAGCAGCCCATTTTTGGCTTTCCCATAGGTGCTTGCTTAACACAGGTTTGACTGTATATATTACCCTTCAGAAAGCCTTTTTACCACTCCAGACTGGGATCCCAAAATCATCTCTATGGCACGCCTTATATCTCTTACATAGTATCTAGGTAGGGGCAATAAAATCATTAGTGAGTGCTACCACTTTTGGTCTCAATTTAGCTATGCCTTATACAAATCGAAAAATACATCCACTGTCATGCTATTTGTTATTCAGAAAGTATGGTGCACATGACATTTATGATGTAGCATCATGCAAGCTGTCACGGAACACCTTGCATAATATCTTGTATTACGTGTCACGCAAATAATATGTGAATAAAAGCATGTTTTGACAATGTGAATGTTATATATTGGAATGAAAACTAGTATTAAGGCTGTATGTATTAAGGTTGTCCTTCTATTGTCAATTATATGAACCGCAACATCAGGAAACGTATCGTAATCTTTTTGTATTACCTGCGTAGCATGGCAGACAAATGTGGATCATGTAATCCGTCGGCGTCGGTGTCGTCGTCACACTTTTCGTTTCCGTTCAATAACTCTTGAAAGGGTGTATTGCTTTCATTCAAATTTTGCAGAACTTTATATCACTATAAACTACAGGTCAAGTACGATATTGGCAATCATCCGCCAAATTTTGGCTGAGTTATGACCCTTTTTCGACTGAGTTTTTGTTATTCATTTTCGCCCCATTACTTTTGAAGGGATGCATTGATTTCATTCAAACTTTGCAGAACTTTATCACTGTAAAATACAGTCCAGTTAGATATTGATAATCATCCGCCACATTTTGGCTGAGATATGACTCTTTTTCGACTTAGTTTTTGTTCGTGTGTTAATATTGGTTTCCGATCAATTACTTTTGCAGGCATGCTTTGATTTTATTGAAAGTTTGCAGAAGGATATATCATTGTAAAATACAGGTCAAATTCGACATTAGTAATCATCCGCCAAATTTTTACTTAGTTATGGCCGTTTTTCGGCTTATTTTTTGTTGGTGTGTTGATATTGGTTTCTGATCAGTAACTTTTGCTGGGATGCATTGATTTTATTAAAAGTTTGCAGAAGGAAATGTCATTGTAAAATACAGGTCAAGTTCGATATTAGTAATCATCCGCAAACTTTTGGCTAAGCTATGGCCCTTTTTCGACTTAGTTTCTGTTGTTGTGTTGACATTGGTTTCCATTCAATAACTTTTGCAGGGATGCATTGATTTTATTGAAAGTTTGCAGAAGGCTATATTATTGTAAAATACAGGTCAGATTCGATATTGGTAATCCGCAAAAGTTTGGGCAAGTTATGGCCCTTTTTCTACTTAGTCGCCTTTAGGGATTGGAGCGATTATAAGGACCAATTTTTTTAGCTCACCTGAGCTATGCTCAGAATGAGCTATAGTGATCATTATTCGTCCATGCGTCCGTCCGTCCGTTAACATTTTCAAACGACTTCTCCTCTGAAGCCTCAGCCGGCCTCGGTGGCTCAGTTGGATGCGCCGTCCGACTGGAGACCAGGAGGTCGCGGGTTCAACCCCCGCCGAGGTCGGCAACATTCTTTCGTGGAGATTGATCATGAAATATTTTCTACGGTCATTCTCTCCCTTCCGCTGATTCAAGAAGGGCAGTTGTCAGTTTCTGGCGAAAGAATGTGCACAGTACTGGTTAACCGCTTAGAGGACTAAGCCAGTAAACGTGTGGTTAGGTAAACTGACCGCGCTGGACATGACCCCATTGGGTTGACTGGGCCGTAAAACCTCAACACAAACAAACAATTTTGCTCAAATTTGATATGGAGCCTCCTTAGGTTGGGGGAACGAAAGATTGCTAAAATGGTCGCGGCACGTTGACCAAGATGGCCGCCATGCCCATATATGGTAAAAATCTTTAAAAATTTTCTTCTCCAGAACCGAGGATGCCTTGGGGTTGAATCTTTGCATAAATCATCGGGGATGGGGGGCTACCAAAGTTGCTAAAATAATGGTCGTACATTGACATTTGACCTTTTTTACGGCAAGGTCAAGTTTGCTTCCCTATGTATTTGTATGGGTAAAAACCTTTAATATCTTCTCCAAAATCGAGGATGCCTTGTGGCTGAATCTATGCATATATCATCGGGAAAGGGAGATCTACCAAAGTTGCTAAAATAATGGTCATACATTGACATTTGACCTTTTTACGGTAAGGTCAAGTTTGCTTCCTTATGCATTTGTATGGGAAAAATGTGCAGAATTTCAAACGACTTCTCCTCTGGAGTCTCTAGGCCAATGTTGCTCAAACTTCATTTGGAGTCTCCCTGGGGCAGGGGAATGAAAGATTGCTAAAATGGTTGCCGTCCATGACCAATATGGCCGCCATGTCCATATATAGTTAAAATCTTTAAAAATCTTCTTCTCCAGAACCGAGGATGCCTTTTGGCTGAATCTTTGTATAAATTATCAGGGACGGCAGGTCTACCGAAATAGCTAAAATAATGGTCGTACATTGACATCTGACCTTTTTACGGCGAGGTCAAGTTTGCTTCCCTGTGGATTTGTATGGGAAAAATGTTGAGAATTTCAAATGAATTCTCCTCTGGAGCCTGTGGGCCAATGTTGCTCAAATTTCATTTGGAGCCTCCTTGGAGCAGTGAAATGAAAGATTGCTAAAATGGTTGTGCTCCATTGACCAAGATGGCCACCATGCCCATATATGGTAAAAACCTTTAAAAATCCTCTTCTCCAGAACCGAGGATGCCTTGTGGCTGAATCTTTGCATAAATCATTGGGGACGGGAGGTCTACCAAAGTTGCTAAAATAATGGTCCTACATTGACATTTGACCTTTTTACGGTAAGGTCAAGTTTGCTTCCTTATGCATTCCTTGTGCAGAATTTCAAACGACTTCTCCTCTAGAGCCTCTGGGCCAGTGTTGCTCAAACTTCATTTGGAGCCTCCCTGGGGCAGGGAAATGAAAGATTGCTATAAAGGTTGCCGTCTATTGACCAATATGGCCGCCATGCCCATATATGGTAAACATCTTTAAAAAATCTTCTTCTCCAGAACCGAGGATGCCTTTTGGCTGATTCTTTGTAAGACGGGAGGTCTACCGAAATAGCTAAAATAATGGTCGTACATTGACATCTAACCTTTTTACGGCCAAGTTTGCTTCCCTATGGGTTTGTATGGGAAAAATGTTGAGAATTTCAAATGAATTCTCTTCTGGAGCCTGTGGGCCAATGTTGGTCAAATTTCATTTGGAGCTTCCTTCGAGCAGTGAAATGAAAGATTGCTAAAATGGTTATGGTCCATTGACAAAGATGGCCGCCATGCCCATATATGGTAAAAACCTTTAAAAATTGTCTTCTCCAGAACCGAGGATGCCTTGTGGCTGAATCTAGCATAAATCATCGGGGACGGGAGGTCTACCAAAGTTGCTAAAATAATGGTCCTACATTGACATTTGACCTTTTTACAGCGAGGTCAAGTTTGCTCTGTATGCATTTGTATGGACCCCATACATTTCTATGGAAAAAATATCGATAATTTCAAATGACCTCTTCTGAAGCCTCTGGGCCAGTGTTGCTCAAATTTCATGCCATTACGAAAACATGCCTATTCAAATAATCACCGAAAAATTGAAAATTTTCAGACAAAAAATTCAAATATTTTTTATATTTCTGCTCAAAATATAGATTGTGGATATTCGTTAGAACCGCCTCGCAGAGGCGGTTCTAACGAGTACCTACAATCTATGTTTTTGAGCAGAAATAAGTAAAATAAGTAAAATAATGTATACCCCTGTAAACCCCAGTTTTATTATATAAAAGTGGGGTATAAGGGGGTCAAAATTATATAGGCATGTTTTCGTGACGCGGAGCTTCCTTGGGCAGAAGAATGAAAGATTGCTAAAACGGGCATGGTCCATTGATCAAAATGGCTGCCATGCACATATATGGTAAAAACCTTTAAAACTCTTCTTCTCCAGAACCAAATAAGCCCTGGGCCCTAATCTTTGCACAATTATGGGGGACAGGAGATCTACCAAAATTGCTAAAATGATGGTTCTATGTTGACATTTTACCTTTTTACCTCCAAGGTCAGATTTGCTTCCCCATGCATTTGTATGGGCCATATACATTTATATTGAAAGTATCGAAGTGACTTGTAGATCAACAGTAGCTAAAATCGTTCTGATTGGAAATCTAAGATGGACGTCATCTTGTTTATGTCTATTATATTTCCCTGCCACTGTGCTGTTTACATGTATAAAATCATGATTCTTCAGAAACCACTTAGCCAATTTCCACCAAATTTCACATTGATCCTACTGTTGAAATGTGATTGATAGTTTATTCAAATGATCACGCTCCATTGACTGTCAGACCCATATATTCTTTAAAACTAAGAACTGCTCTTTTCATTAGTTGCGATGATAGGATTGGAAAAATGTTGCATAACATCTACATATCTGCAGTGGCTATGTCACTCAGGTGAGCGAGCCGTGGCCCGTGGGCCTCTTGTTTCTTTTTCATATCAAATGGTTGGCGCTTCAAGCAGGCCACACATCCGATTCTAGGAATTCTAGTTCGTTCTTAGCGCTACGGATTAGCCGGCGTCCGTACATCAAAACTTCCGTAAGTCCAGCTATACGTCCATTAACAGTTTCTTGTTATCGCATCTCCTCTGAGACCACTGGTCAGATTTTCTCGAAACTTTTCTGGGATGTCGCCCTGGTAGTCTAGTTGTATACTTCCAAAACTGGTTCCGGTCCATTGACAAATATGGCCGCAGTCGGCCATTTTGGACATCCCCGATATCGCATCTCCTCCGAAACCAGTGGAGGAATTTCGTCGATCGTTTGCATATGGATTCCTCTGAACGCCTAGATGTTCTCCGCGAAAATGATTCTGGTCTGTCGATTAATATGGCCGCAAGACGGCCATCTTAGAAATTGCGACTTTCCCTTTACTTAACATTGTTACAATCCCGTTAACTTATCTCCTCTGAAACCACTGGTCTGATTATTTCGAAACTTGTCTGGGATATTTCCCTGTTGACCTAGTTGTGCACGCCCCAGTTTGGTTTCTGTCCGTTGACAGATATGGCCACCGTCGGACATCTTGTATTCTTCCCTTTATCGTATCTCCTCCGTATTTCATGGAGGAATTTCGTTGAAGCTTTGCATTTGAATTCCTCACAACCCCAAGATGTGTTTCCGCGAAAATAATTCCGGTCCGTCGACAACTATATATTCTACAGTACCAAAACATCTTGTTAGCGAACAGAGAATGCCCTAATCATGGCCTTCGCTGTGTGATTATGCTCAAAAGAAATTATTTCCCACTGTACGACATTTATATGTATTTTGTAAATAAACACTGAGTAGAGCAGTTTCGTGCCAATAAAATAGAATTACGTCTGTATATGCTTTAAGTTTGGTAGGCCTATTTGAGCACACCTCAGGGACTCCAGAAACAAGGCTCATCCTTTAGTTTTAGGTTGTCCGATAGGGGATAAATGTAATTGCAAAACTTCGTCAGTCCACCTGCAAGGTCAATCAGTGAAATAATTCTCCAAAATCGCAGTCAAATTTCATCACTTTTGTTGTTTTTTCGGTCCCATCCCTATCCGATCAAACAGGCTCCTGTGCCAACCTCACGGAATCTACTTAAATGGTAGACGTATCATCGAAAGTTATCAAAACCTTTCTGCATTTGCCACATTTAGCGCAGGTCTCCTGGAATACTTTTTGTTATAACCCAGCAGGCACATGATGTTAATACAACGTCGCCTCAACGTCGATGCAACGTCATGACGTTGCATCGACGTTGAGCCGACGTTGTATAAACGCCATGTGCCCGCTGGGAAGTATGTGAAACAAGCTAGTGATGTGTTTACTCTAAATGTTGAGAGGTCCCTTGACACTTAACCATGCCCGTCCTGAAAAATTAACTAGTCCATAAGACTGCCTGTTACTATGACTAAAATTATAAAAAGTGTAGACCCTGATCAGACGCGACGTTCTGCATTTGTTCAGGCTAGTCTGCCCCAATTTGGTTTAGTTGGGAGTTTTACGGTCCAATCAACACTGTTAAGGTCATGTCGAGCCGGTCAGTTAACCTACTCACAACTTTCCTGGCAGTCTTAGTCCACTGAGCGGTTTACCAGTACTTGTGCACATACATTCGCCAACAACTAACAATACCCTTTCTGAACCAACGGAAGGGATTGGGAGAGGGAGGAGGAATGATTAATTCCATGACTAATCTCACCGAAAGTTACGTGACCCAGCCAGGATTCGAATTTGCGACCCCGGATCTGCAGTCAGGTGCGCAACCGAGTCTTGCCCCATGTTACTAAGTTATTCATAGTCACATGGAAGTAAGGCATTATGTGATCCAGGTTTTCAGAACTTATTTACAGATACAGCTAAATACAGCTTATATGAACCGCATTGTAAGGAAACGTACCTTCTTGTACGCCCAAGGAAGACTCAAATTACCCTGCGCTTGCCTTGAAGAAACTTTGCATCCTTGGCTGTCCGAAATGTACCCAGTGAAGATGATGACCAGACTGCGCGAAAGCGGGTAGGGCGCAATAATGCTTCAGTGTTAAGTAAATGGTAAAGGGAAAGTCGGGATTTCTAAGATGACCATACGGCAGCCATATTAGTAAACAGACTGGAATCGTTTTCGTGGAGACGTATCAAGGGGTTGAGAAGAATCTATCTGCGAAGTTTCGACAAAATTCTTCCACTGGTTACGGAGATGTTATAAGGGAAAAATCCAAGATGGCCGACGACGGCCATATTTGTCGACGGACCGGAACCAAAGTCGGACGTGCACAACTAGACCACTTGAAGAACATCCAAGACAAGTTTTGAACAACAAGACAAGTTTTGAAAAACAATCTGAAGAGTGGGTCAGGAGGACATGTGATAACAAGACTGTTACAGTGTTAAGTAAAGGGGACGTCGCAGTTTCTAAGATGGCCATCTGGCGGCCATATTAGTCGACGGACTGGATCGTTTTCATGGGGACATATGTAGGGGTTGAGAGGAATTCAGTTGCAAAGTTTCGACGGAATTCCTCCACAGGTTTCATAGATGTAATAAAGGGAAAAATACTAAATGGCCGACGGCAGCCATGCTTGTCGACGAACCGGGATCAAATTCGGGCGTGAACAACTCGGTCACTCGAGGAACATCCCGGACAAGTTTCGAAAAAAGCCGACCAGTGGTCTCGAAGGAGATGCGATAACGAGATCGACGCAGTGTTAAGTAAAGGGGAAGTCACTATTTCTAAGATGGCCGTCTGGCAGCAGCGGTTAATAATGAAGGTCCTGGTCAAATTGCTCGGATGCGCAGACTGGCCTGAGCATCAGTTTTCTGCGTAAGCCCAGAAGAGAGATTTTCACAAGACACGTTTCGAATCCATTACGACCTTGTAAAAAATATGAAACTGCTTATTCTTTTGCAGCTGTCTGCAATATCGGGCGTTTCCTTAGCCTCAGTACCATTAAGTTGAGACAAGGCTGTCATCACGCCAAGATAGTCGTAAAGCTGAGATTGTGGGTTTAACTTAACCTTTACCACTCTCTGGGCTAATTCAGCAGACGACAAATCTGACAATATTTCTTAGTTTTCCCAGAAATAGACTGACAAAATTTTAGAAGACAGTTTGCTTGAAACATCAGTCTATTTCTTATCGGAAAATTAAGAAAAACGTATTTCAAAATGTCGTCTGCTGAAATTTTTACTTTTACCCAGCGTGCAGAGCGTTAAAGAGAAAAAGCACTCGGGGTAAATTTTCAACAGACGACATTTTGAAATATTCTCCTTTTATCCAGAAAATAAACTTTGACACTTCTTTCAAATTGTCTCATTAGGATACAGTTTGCATGGAATGTCAACGCCTATTTGCTGGGAAAAATAAGACGAATGTAATCAGTTTTTAGTCTGCTGAATTAGGCCAGACGGTGAGAATAGTTAAGATGAGACAAGGCTGTCATCACGCCAAGATAGTCGTCAAGCTAAGATTGTGGGTGTAACTTGAAGAGAAAGAGAAACAGTAATTGAAACATTAACTTGTTAACTACTTAAAGAGTTATGGTATTTTACGCTGTATGGACCGGAAAGCAACTTCTGTCTGAAAACGAACAAACAATAAGCAAACTTCTTCAGAGCAGATCTGACCAGATTTGAACCAATGACATACCATACCTGACGTGATGATTTCCACGTGACTGAGATGGACAAGATAAGGCGATAGAAGTGTAGTCTATTACGTAATACCTACTTTCTACACTTCGAGCTCTTTTCATTTCTCATGTATCAAGATGGCTGTTGAAAATGACGGTAGCCTTAACGATATCATCTTTATTGAATGATTTCAAGTTTGTCTCTGGATGCCAGGAAATTGCCTACGGTTTTTATTTGTTCTACTCCACTGTCCTTTCGACATCACCCTCGTTTTATTTTAAATGAAAATATTTTGTTCTGATTTACCGTATCTTATCAGAAACCATTTGTCTTTTCTGTTTCTGTGTTTTGTTCTCAAATATTTACTCTAAAATTCAATTTATGGTCAAAAATTGGTTTGACCTATGCAGTTTCTATAATAAAGTGATATTATTTGTTTATTTTATTTATTTATTTATTTTTTTTTTTGTCTTAGAAAATATTTCTTACTTTTCTTTGATGAATTTGAATTACTGATGTGCCACAACAATATTGTGAAAATTTCCAAAAGAAAAAAAAAAAAAAAAAAAAAAAAAAATGAACAAGCAGAACATGTTGAAAATCTGCCTCTAGGTTACCTACCCTACAAATTTCTGCATAATTTGCATTCATTTTTACTATGGGAAAAGTGAAATTATTTAATATTTTAAAAACCAATGACTAGAATAAAATTTTTTGTGCATAGGTAGTTACGGCAAACGGTTTTGCATTAAATCATGACAAAACTTTGCAAATTTACTTCGTGCTTTGTAAAACGCCAAGCAAAAAACGACTTTCTGAAAGATGTCGAAAGCACAATAGTACTCATTGTGATATCAAATGTTCATCACGAAAACATACCTATATTATTTTAACCCCCTTAAACCCCACTTTTATATAGTAAAACTGGGGTTTACAGGGGTATATATTATTTTTCTTATTTCTGCTCAAAAACATAGATTGTGTGTACTCGTTAGAACCGCCTCGTTGAGGCGGTTCTAACGAGTACCCACAATCTATGTTTTGAGCAGAAATATGAAAAATATCAGCATTTTTCTCTGAAAATTTTTATTTTTTGGTGGTAAAATTTTCAGTATATTTGAATAGGCGTGTTTTCCTAATGGCCGTTCCATGATCTTAATATAATTTGTTTCAACACTGTACAGCTAATCAAAGTCGTTGATTATCAGCATATATAAGTTAAGACTTAATAAGATCAAATTTTGAACCTTTGAAAAGAAAGATTACATGTGTATTCTTTTTAAATATCAGATTGCGATGGAGGAGTTCCTTTCCGCACTTACGTACCAGAATACGTGAAGTTAACGTGTCTGAAATAAGAGCTACATTGCGCGCGAGGGGAGATGATACAACTAAATTGCGGGAAATAGCAATACCTTCTTGTGACAAGACTAGTCTTACGCTAAATCTTTACTCGCTCAAGCATAGTTTCCCGGAGATTCAGAAGCGAGGCAGTTAGTCTTGTGAGATCTTATGATGTTGGTATCATTTTCCGTGGCTACCGATATTCGAAAAATGCAGCTGAAAACCGGATATACTTTTTCATGCCGGATGTACTAAAAAATAATACCCGGTATCATTTTTGGTACATACGTAACGAACAAATAATGACGTTGTTTTCTTTATTTCAATCGGATGAGAACTCTGGTTTCTATGGCAACTTAATGTTGCCATTGACTTATTAGGAGAAAAGTGCATTGCCTATATTTTGACAAAAGTTTTTTTTTGCACCATTTGAAACTCGTGCTAAATGATGGCCCTTGTTTGACAAATATGTTAAATTTACTACCTTACACTACGGAAAGGTTAAATTAAATGCATTATGCTTTAATATGGGCAAATAATGTCTCTGGGTTGACCTGGACTCATTTTTCTCAGGTGAGCGTTCTGGTCCACAGGCCTCTTATTATTTAGAAACCAGTTCCATGTTACGTGTCACTTTTACTATTACTTAGTGCTTTACTAATCATTCCAGCATTATTTTGCGTGTGTTCAAAGTGTCACAATAGCTCGGTTGCTCTATATATGTAGCTGGTATCTAAAATGACTCAATAAATAAATAAATGTATTATTTACTATTCATTTAATTTAACCAGCGCATAGACTCCCGGGTACGCTCCTTACTTACAAGCTTTATTCAGTACTATAAAACATATTAAATACTCGCATCACCTATGGGTGATTTTCTTAGGTGTAGCTCTACATGTACCCAAGTTTCTTCCACCTTGTATTACCTCATTGCGGCAACTTTCAGAGATTTGAGCAACTGGCATTCATTGGTGTTTCAGTAGCACTGTTAGACATAAAGAAAATAAAAAGGGAATAGCTAAAGTCATCAGACGTTTTAATTATGTCCCGGATTTGTAGGGCTACCTAGCACCTGTGGGCACCCTTATAGTTTGGTCTTATTGGTATATCACCTGCAAGTATCAGAATTATTACCCTAGAATATAAAAAAAGAAAACGTTGCCAAAGCTGGCAAGAATATAAATGGATATGATACGCTAATCACTGTGCATACATTCTTTTATGGAGTTTGTTTTTCAGTTCGTCTAACTCTGACTCTGTTTATTACTCTGTGAATTTTAATTGCGTTAGCTTGAAATGGCATGTGTAACCAAGATGTTCCCTAAATAAGATTTCTAACGTAACAAGCTGGGAAAATAAAAGAACTAAAATTAAATCCAATTTGAAGTTTGATCTCTTAACTCATTTATGTTACAAGGAACAAAGACCATCTGCTCACCCAGTGATACTTCAAAATGGAAAACAGCGATTCAGTTGTTAAAAATCAAATTCATCATTTACAAGTGTTTCATTAAGAAAGCGTTTACCGCAACAAGATGGAAGTTTAAAACACAATCAAATAAACTTTTAAGTTTGAGTTCATAACCCATTTAAAAGGGCATGCTTTGGTATTTCTACATAAAGAATTTGTCTATTCCAGGCCAAACTACAACAGTTTGTCGGCCATACAAGGATATATATATATATATATATATATATATATATATATATATATATATACGAGGGGTACTTGTTCCAATTAAATGATGAAAACATATCAATCGGATTTGATATATGTGAAATTACATGTATTTATCAAAAATTGTGAAAAATACCCATTTTAGTATTAATGGATTAGTAACATGAGATACAATAACGAAATTAATTTAAACCTAAGCCGGTAATTGTTGCCATGGTAACAGCCTAGCAAAGTGTAAAGGGTTTAGCCTCCGATATTTGCCATTAACAGCATATATACGAATAACCATGATAATATTTTAAAAATAGATTTAATTATTACATGCCAGTATTACTGTCTCTTATACGTAACAAGTATTATCTTTCACATTGTGTGGTGAGGGTAAGCAAAACAAAAACTTGGTCATTACGAAAACACGCCTATTCAAATATACTGAAAATTTTACCAAAAAAGGTAAATTTTCAGATAAAAATTTTGATATTTTTTCATATTTCTGCTCAAAACATAGATTGTGGGTACTCGTTAGAACCGCCTCGGTGAGGCGGTTATAACGAGTACCAACAACCTATGTTTTTGAGCAGAAATAAATAAAATAATGTATACCCCTGTTAACCCCAGTTTTACTATATAAAAGTGGGGTTTAAGGGGGTCAGCATTATATAGGCGTGTTTTCGTGATGTAAAATAACGTTAAGAGTCCATGGAAAATAGCATTAGACCAGTCCATGACCTTTTATAAATTGCTTCCGGAGCAAACCCTAAGATGATCTACGCCCCTGGGCGTAGACAATGATGTTTTTGAATTTTCTGTCGCATACACAGTGAGGACAAAGTGAGGAACAAGTAATGTCGATCCATCAAAATTACGTTTTGATTGACGATTAGTCAAAAAAGTCAGTAACTATGACGTCGTAGTATTGCCATTTCGCTGTTTGTTATATTGCATTGGTTATTGAAGATTAGATTTGATATTCTAAAAAACACAAAATGACAATAAGTACATATTCTACACGAACTATACCAAATGCAAAGCACATTCAAATAACATATGGTCATTAAAACCGAACTCTGTGCTGTTTTATACCACGTAAACAATATTGATGGAGTTATGGTTTCACGTTGTTCGTCGTGTGTGCATTCGTCTGTTCGTCCGTCCGGACGTCCATCTGTAAGTCCATCCGTATTTTCATTTCCAGACGAAAACTTGAATATCAACGGATTTTACCAAACTTGGTATGTGATTAGGGATTGCTAATGGGCAAATTTCGTAAATTTTGAAAGAGTTATCTGCCCGCCACTCAATAGTGGCATGGTATTATCGTTGCACGTTTTATTGTATATAAAAATCTTACTTGCTCGAATAAATTGGGCAATGTTAGTGTGGCTTTGTGGCTGCTTGCTGCGGTTTTCCTTTCATGTGTCCTGTTATATTACGAAAATACGCCTATTCAAATATATAGAAAATTTTACCTCCAAAAACTGAAAATTTTCAAATAAAAACTCTGATATTTTTCACTTTTTCTGCTCAAAACATAGATTGTGTGTAAACGTTAGAACAGCCTCGCCGAGGCGGCTCTAACGAGTACCCACAAACTATGTTTTAAGCAGAAATAAGAAAAATAATGTATACCTCTGTAGCTTTACTATATAAAAGTGGGGTTCAAGGGAGTCAAAATTATATATATGTGTTTTCGTGATGATTGACTTACTGTTGTGTTTAGTGGATCCTGTCAAGCATTGATCGCCTTACTGGGGGTTGGTCTGGCTTGTGTACTGTCACACTTGGTTTGTTTGTCTTTCCTCTTGGTGTCACTGTTAGGCTATGATCTGTGATTTTGGCTCTTCCTGGACAACTTCCGTACTATTTTTCCTTGCCAGCACGAAAACATGCCTATATAATTTTGACCCCCTTAAACCCCACTTTTATATTGTAAAATTGGGGTTTACAGGAGTAAACATAATTTTTTTTATTTTGCTAAAAATCGTAGATTGTGGGTACTCGTTAGAACCTCCTCGCCGAGGCGATTCTAACGAGTACCCACAATCTATGTTTTTAGCAGAAATATGAAAATATCAGAATTTTTTTATCTAATATTTTTTTTTCTTTTTTTGGTTGTAAAATTATCAATATATTTGAATAGGCTGTTTTCGTAATTAGAGTGGCATTTTTCTTTATAACTGATAGGCGGGGTTCAAGTGTTGTTTTAAATAAGAAAAAGGAAACGAAAATTAATCACCTATCATACAATATACGTGCAAAGACAATTTCAGTCTTGGCAGAGATTCTGAAAAATATGTGGATAGATAATGCTCCCAGGCCCTAAGACACCACCAACAGTGGCCTTCCGTTTAGTATTATTTATGTTCAGGGCCACCCCGATGCACACCCCTACCACCAAAAAAAAAAAAAAAACAAAAAAAAAAAAAAAAAAAAAAAAAAAAAACAACAAAACTTTAATGCAGATATTGTAAAGATAATGGAATATTTAATTGACAACATCTTTGTGGGGTTTGGTGGACGGATATTTCGACAAACAGTCGGCATTCCTATAGAAACGAACTGTGCTCCATTGCTCGCCGACTTGTTTTCATACTCGTATGGAGTTTATACAGGGCCTTATGAAAGCAGGCGAAAAACGCCTTGCCCAACAATTCAATTTCACTTACAGATGCAAAGACGATATATTATCTCTGAATAAGTTCGTTTTCAGCGAACCTCGAATTCATTTACCCACGTTACTTTGAAATTAAAGAAACATCTGAGACGACAGCTTCTTACTCATTTTTACCTCTATATCGACAATAGAAAGCTCACTACTAGGCTTTACGAAAAACGGGCTGACTTCAACTTCCCAGTAGTTAATTTTTCGTTTCTGAGCAGCAATATTCCTTCTGCACCAGCCTACGTTGTTTACGTTTCACAGTTAATCCGTTATGCTAGAGCCTACTCTGGGTATCAGGACTTTATTGAACGAGGAAGAATTCTCACTCAGAGACCGTTAACTCAGGAATGCCAAAGAATTAAACTGGGCCCAGTTGTTAAAAACTAACGATGTCGTTAGTTAACGTACCGTTAAAACTTTGATCATTAAATATGGCATATACGCTAATATGTTTGCTGAAAAAATATAAGTAGCTCAGCTACTCACATTTTTTCAGTAAACATACCCGTGAATTAGATATTGTACTTTCTGGAACAGTTTACATTTTGACCACTAACGAGCTCGTAAAGCTAACGAGGCTTTGAACAACTGGGCCCTGGTATAAACACTTACGAAGTATTGTATCCCTACAATATTGCTGTTTCCAGACTTATGACTGATGTTTTTGCCACAACCAAGCCATTAACAGACCTTCTAAACTCCGGACATTCATTCACATATTTTCCTAAATCTCTATTCAAGCTGCTAGTGACAGTAGGCGAAGCTTGCTTACCAAGTAATGCTTACTTTCCATGGACGCCTGATTACACGCCATTCATTTAGGGTCCATGTCTGTCTTTCTGAACATTCCTAATTTTGCCCTTGTGTATATCGACTTGATGATTTTTCCGGAACACGATTTTGATATGTTGACATCAGACTCCTTATGACCACAAACTGACATTTTTCTGGCTCCCATTCGCCCCCGACAGGAGGCTTATCGATATACGTGATGTACATGGCAACAACAGGATTATATTTTATGTCTTAATTACTACCATTGGATATCACGCGGCATTGACAAAACTGCTTTAGCAATAATTATGAAACTTGTTATATATTTATATATAGAAAAATACGCAATCTATATACATACGGTCAAAAGCTGTACATTATGCACCGTGTCTCCATTTGAATTAAATGCAATTTTGAATACACAAATCTGCAGCTCATTCATATTTAGCTGAACAACAACAACAACAACAACACACACACACACACACACACACACACACACACACACACACACACACACACACACACACACACACACACACATTATTATATTATGATATCAGTAAAGAGAGCATAGCTGAACTAGGTCATATACAAAAAGGAATCACTCTAATCCATAAGTTAAAATGTGTAGCTACATGTAATGTAGAGAAACTAACAAGTTTTCTACAGATGCTAAAAGTATCATCCTCCTGCATTTTAAGGGGTTTTAAAGACGGAAATAAAGAGATACCATTGCTCTTGTTTAGATAGGCACAATAGCTTATCACTGGTCATTTTGAATTTCAATGCTCAATTAACGATATTAACGGATCATTTTAACACTGAGCTTAACTTTCGACGTGATGTATACAAAGTTACAAAACAAGAAATTGTCAATAAGGAGTGCTTTGTTGAACCGTAAATTTCACACTTCGTAATTTTCACACCGTGAAGAATTGGTACCAATTCCTCACAGCGCGCGTGAAGAATTGGTACCAATACGTCACGGATATTATACCAATATTTCTCATGTGTGAGAGAAATACGCACGTAGTCAAATTTCATGTAGCAATCATGCATATTCCTCACATCGATAAAATACACCCCAAAGCTGCTGCATTTTGCATTCGATTCCAATTCTTCACACGCATACCAAAATTTTATAAACGTGGAAGGAAATTCCAATATTTTACTGTTGGAACTTCTGGGACAAGAGTTAGAATGCTTAAGATGAGTCGAGTCGCGAGAAAACCTTTCCACAGTGTTTCCGACTAGACCCGCCAGCCTGTGTAATAAAAGCAAGTCTTAGCAAGAGCTAATTTTTCTGCTAATGTTTATTTGTAATTATGTGGTTTCTGTTCGGAGGGGTTTCCTCTTCCTCACGAATTCCCGAATTCAACTTCACGAATGCCCGAATTCAACTTCACGAATTCAACTTCATCAATTCAACTTCACGAATTCAACTTCATCAGTTCAACTTCACGAATTCCACCTCACGAATTCAACTGCTGAATTCGTGTTGAATTCTTGAAGATGAATTCGTGAATTCGTGAAGTTGAATTCGTGAATACGTGAAGCTGAATTCGTGAAGCTGAATTTGTGAAGTTGAATTCGTGAATTCGTGAGTTGAATTCGTGAAGTTGAATTCGTGAAGTAGAAATCGCGAAGAGAAATCGCGAATTCGTGAAGTTAAAATCGTAAAGTCGTGAAGTTGAAACCTTGAATTAATGTAATTGAAATGTTACTGCCGGTCTTTCATAGATTTATCATTAGTGTGGTAAAAAAAAAAAAAAAAGAAAATCAACGAACATGTAGGGTACAATAACATCCAATATTGGAACGTTATGATGCACCTATTAGATATTTTTGTTTCACTGCTCTTGCCAGTATTAAACAATTATATTTATTTTTATTAATACTTCAAAGGGAAACATGGTAGTCATATTGCAAGAACAGACAAAACTCCAACGCACGTCTTTTCCCAAGTATGGCTGACCTTATAATACCTAGCATAACGAAATCGAACGTATACAGACAGTGCAAACCAATACATTACGAAAACATGCCTATTCAAATATGTAGAAAATTTCACCTCCAAAAACTGAAAATTTTCAGATAAAAAGTCTCTTATTTTTTTCTTATTTCTGCTCAAAACATAGATTGTGGGTACTCGTTAGAACAGCCTCGGTGGGTTGTGTGACTCGCGAGTTTACTCAGTTATCTGTGAAAAACCAAGTACTGATAATCTTCCCTCATTGACTTCAACAAACGTCTACAGAATTTATAGACATTAGCAAGCAACGCTTCTCAGAAGCAGGACAAGCAAACAAAGAAAAAAGAAAAAAAAAAAATAAAAAAAAAATGCAATAGCAAATCTTCTGCGGACAAACCTGGATTTAAGAGCGCTCAACACTCGCCCTTTGTACTGATAGGGTTCCAGCAACAGATAAAGGTTCGGTCCTTGTAGGTATTCCCTACCTCTTAAATTCAGTTGATCAACGCAGAAAAAAATACAAACAAACAAAAAACTATACATCACGAGAACATGCTTATATAATTTTGACCCCTTAAACCCCACTTTTATATAGTAAAGCTGGGGTTGAAAGAGATATACATTATTATTCTTATTTCTGCTCAAAAACATAGATTGTGGGTTCTAACGAGTACCCACAATCTATGTTTTGAGCAGAAATATTAAAAAATATCAGAATTTTTTTTCTGAAAATTTTCATTTTTTGGTGGTAAAATTTTCAGTATATTTGAATAGGCGTGTCTTCGTAATGTAATTTATTAACACTGTGATGAAACAAATTTTAGGACTCGACAACATTTCTTAAGGGGCATTGATACGCTGTCAAAGGATGTCACTCTGACAAAGTTGTTTTTCCTCCCTTCCGGAAAGGGGTCAACTCCGAAAAGAAAGACTAAACTCCTAGGGGAATCACATTCTTTCCTTTACGAGTGGGCCCCTTTTCAGAAGGAGCTTGACGTGTTGGAAACCAAACAGGCAGTCGCAAAAATATCTCCATTGTTTTAATCGCAAAACAAATCTGTTAGGTGTGTCCAATCCCCTCAAATGCATTTGAGTTATTAGATAATCATGATACAACTGTTTAACCTATTCTTCTTGTGGGAGACAGTTTTAATTGCATGTCACATCTTTTTGCCCGGAAAGAAAATAGGAAAGTAACCGTCACATCATGAAAAAAATGCCTATATAATTTTGACCCCCATAAACCCCACTTTTATATAGTAAAACTGGGGTTTACAGGGGTATACATTATTATTTTTTATTTCTGCTCAAAACATGGATTGTGGGTACTCGTTAGAACCGCCTCGTATGTTTTGAGAAGAAATATGAAAAATATCAGAGTTTTTTTATTTGAAAATATTCAGTTTTTGGAAGTAAAATTTTCTATATATTTGAATAGATGTATTTTCGTAATGAATTTGTTGTCTGCTGAGTTTGTTCAGAGAGTACTACAACTTAACATGTAAACGAAATGCGATGGCCGCGAGCATCCTGCGCACCCGCGCACCACGATAACGTCCTTTCCCAGCAAACACAACGTCGCTGCAACATAGTGACGTTGCAACGACGTTTTTGCGACGTTGTGTGTTTGCTGGGAAATTTGCTTTCCGCCAGCACATTCTATGGTATACAAGGTGAACAACACAGGCTTTGATCAGGCTACGTAATGTGAAGGCTGCTCAAGGCTTCAATTTTTCGCATATGTGTTTAGAATCTGGTTAACCGCTTAGAGGACTAAACCTGCCCAGTAAACGTGTGGTTAGGGAAACTGACCGCGCTCGACATGACCCAATTGGGTTGACTTGGCGGTAAAACCTCAACACAAACAAACAAAACAAATGTGTTTAGAATATCGAAATCACAAACTGCATTACGAAAACACGCCTATTCAAATGTATTGAAAATTTCACCATCAAAAACTGAAAGGTTTCGGATAAAAATTCTGATATTTTTAATATTTCTGCTCAAAACATAGATTGCGGGCACTCGTTAGAACCGCCTCGCCGAGGCGGTTCTAACGAGTACCCACAATCTATGTTTTGAGCAGAAATAAGAAAAATAATGTATACCTCTGTAAACCCCAGTTTTACTATATTAAAGTGGGGTTTAAGGGGATCAAATTTATGTAGGTATGTTTTCGTGATGGAAAGAAAGTCAGGCAGTAAAGTGTACAGCGATTAAAGTCGATGACCACATTGTTGTCGTAGGTACAAGTAATCAAAACAGTAAGCAACGTTGGCAGCCTTACAGAGGAAGAGAATTTACATCAAAATGCCCTCTTTGGAACGGACAACTATAAACTACTGGAAGACATAATAAATAGTAGATTTGATGTAAAGTGCAGTTCCTAGATTTATAGATATCCAATCTCTCATTTATCAATCAATTAGTCGGCGATAAAAATTTGAAAAAAAAAAAAAAAATACGGAGCTTAAGATACCGATAACCTAGTATAAAGAGTTGAGCAGTCAGGACTTAATTCCTGTTGTTAAAGTCATTTATATAAAAAAAAAAGATGCCCGTACAAATCCAATACGTTGAGGCATGTAGACTCCATACATGGTTGATTAAGGAATACCAACGTCTACAAAAGGAAATTAATAATGTCAACATCAAAACCATTACGCTTGTTGCAAGTCTTTGAAGAATTTATATAATTTGATATCAATATATTCTAATCCCCTTTCGGCATCAGCAGAATTAATTTCATTTACTGGTTGGTAACTGAAGTTCAGTTGGAAAGATCTGATCAACCATCTGTTAAAAATAGATGCATTTTGTACTATAAATATGGAACATTAAACAAGTCTTCTACGTATCTAGAAGAAGAGTTGAAAGTGCCAATAATATTAGCGCGATTTTTGCCGCAGAAAAACAATATAAAGTCTCTCTCTTAACAAGATCAAAACAATTCCGCAAAAAGGGGAGCACAATTTGTATCCATCGGCGAGGCGGTTCTAACGAGTACCCACAATCGATGTTTTGAGCAGAAATAGGAAAAATATCGGAGTTTTTTTATCTGAAAATTTTCAGTTTTTGGAGGCTAAATTTTCTTTATATTTGAATAGGCGTGTTTTCGTAATGGCACGGAATAACATATTTAAAATGCATAATTTATCGTTCTCTGTAAGAGGACTTCTAGATTCTCTTTATTGATCAGCATCACGCAAACATGCCTATATAATTTTGACCCCCTTAAACCCCATTTTATATAGTAAAACTTGGGTTTACAGGGGTATACATTATTTTTCTTATTTCTGCTCAAAACATAGATTATGGGTACTCGTTAGAACCGCCTCGGCGAGGCGGTTCTAACGAGTACCCACAATCTATGTTTTGAGCAGAAATAGGAAAAATATCGGATTTTTTTATCTGAAAATTTTCAGTTTTTGGAGGCTAAATTTTCTTTATATTTGAATAGGCGTGTTTTCGTAATGGCACGGAATAACATATTTAAAATGCATTATTTATCGTTCTCTGTAAGAGGACTTCTAGATTCTCTTTATTGATCAGCATCACGAAAACGTGCCTATATAATTTTGACCCCCTTAAACCCCACTTTTATATAAACTGGGGTTTACAGGGGTATACATTATTTTTCTTATTTCTGCTCAAAACATAGATTTTGGGTACTCGTTAGAACCGTCGAGGCGGTTCTAACGTGTACCCAAAATCTATGTTTTGAGCAGAAATAGGAAAAATATCGGAGTTTTTTTATCTGAAAATTTTCAGTTTTTGGAGGCTAAATTTTCTTTATATTTGAATAGGCGTGTTTTCGTAATGGCACGGAATAACATATTTAAAATGCATAATTTATCGTTCTCTGTAAGAGGACTTCTAGATTCTCTTTATTGATCAGCATCACGAAAACATGCCTATATAATTTTGACCCCCTTAAACCCCACTTTTATATAGTTAAACTGGGGTTTACAGGGGTATACATTATTTTTCTTATTTCTTCTCAAAACATAGATTGTGGGTACTCGTTAGAACCGCCTCGTCGAGGCGGTTCTAACGAGTACCCACAATCTATGTCTTGTGCAAAAATATGAAAAATATCAGAATTTTTTTATCTGAAAATTTTCATTTATATGGTGGTAAAATTTTCAATATAGTTGAATAGGCATGTTTTCGCAATGGAATAAAGAGAATCTAGAATCTTTCATAGGCTGGAGAGTGGGGATACTGACCTTTAAGTAAAGTACACTTGCTCTCTGTTACCTTTTGAAGGAAGTTGTTATTTGTTTTGTCATTCTAATCACTGCTGCAGTCAATATTGGGTTTCCTCCAGGATAATAAACACGGTGGACATTATTGATGTTGGTGGGTTTTATCAATCATATTATCAGCGGTGTTTCGGACAAGTTCTAAAAAATCGCTGTCACGCTTCTTATTTTTTTTTATTTTTTTATTTTTTTTTTATGAATAAAGCAACCGCATGTGCGCCCAGCGAAGATTCAGATCAGCCTGCGCATTCGCGCAGGCTGATCAGAATCTTCACTAGGCTCATTTCGGATAGTGATGCAAAGATTCTTCATGCGCCACTAAGACTCTGCTCGGGACGGTGCGCAAGCTGATTTGAATCTTCACTGGGTGTACATGTCAGAAGTTACGTTTTCTCACGTTGCAGCTCATATAAATAAATAAATAAATAAATAAATAAAACAAAGAAAGGAAAATGTCGCGGTAAGGGTGGCGGCACGTTCTCTTGCCGAAAATGTGGGAAAAGCGAACGCTCAGATCAACCCGGGTACGTTCGTCTTCCTGTTTAGTATACCATAACATTTCACTATAGTTGCATGCGTAATTTGATCATTGTAATTAAAGACCTCCAGTCGACTACCACCATTACACGTACATTTTCTCACCAGACTGATGAGGTATAACACTGATTCAAATTTCCCTATGAGACCATGGTCCCATAGGCAGGTATTTCCGTTCAGCTGGTTCCCGTACATCGTTCTTGTTGGTCGGCGTGACCCCTCTGCTTCCACGCTTGTCAGCAGGTTAAAAACCGGACGTCGTGGTTTCTTACAATTTACGTTAATTCAGCAATTTCGATCATTACCTTTGTAGCCATGAAAAATGCCTGGAAATCCGTTGCGAAGACGGTAACTAACATATTATTGTTTATTTATAAACGAAATGGAACTAAAAATACCCATTCTGTCTGACTTAATACCTTTTTTTTGCATAATAGTGTATGATTGTGGGACAACTCGGCACATTGCAAACTCGGCATATAACCAACTCGGCACATAACAAGTTCGGCACATAACCAACTCGGCCCATAGTTAACTGATTAGTCCAGTTATCTATTGTTATGTTGAATACTTTAACCCGCCGTTACAAACAACCAATTAAAGGTTGCCTTTGAACATTAATCATTTTAACTTGAAGGTTGCAAATATTTATTATGTAAATTTCATGCTAAGAAGCGATTCTGCCGAGCAAATACAATCTATGATTTTGAGCAGAAATAGAATTTACTCTTGGAAACCACCTGTTTTACTATTTGGGTTTCGTCGCTTTAAAACCTGTCTTCGGGGGTTCCAATCGATCGGGTTAGATAAAAACTGACCTGCTCAGTCTCAAAACCCACGAGTTTTGGCATATAGCAACCTAAGTTATCATACTTTCCAAGTAGCGAACAACAAAAGCGTTGATCAGACTGCGAGGTTGATCTGCACCTTTATTGTTCGCACATGCAGTTTTCAGGTGGCCCTGGGGATTTTCTCACGGCGGGGCTCAAATACTAAACTGGGATACATAGTTCCCTCAGACTATCTTACAGAATTGAAATATGAAAAATATAGTATGAGTCACGACGGAATAAAAAGGATCATTCGGACAGTTAGTACGGTTAAACTTTCAGTGTGCATGCTCAGCATCTTAGCAGGTCAAGAACTTTGGTTCTTTGGCTGAATGTTCTAATGACCTACAGCTTAGGTGAGCAAACAGCGAATGTTTTGGCGAGACTACGTGTATGCACAGGGTCACGTGAACCTTCGTTCGCTAATGCAATAAATGGTAATGGGAATCACTAGTCTACCTTTCAGGCTTTTTAGAGCAGAAATAAGAAAAAAGAAAAGTGTATCCCCATTATCACTAGGTTATACCTATTGTAGATCTTTATTAACTCAAAAGGATGGCTGATAGAAGTTTGGCGATTCCAGGAAAGGCTCGTTTCACCATATTCACATTTACAGTTATTCTGAATTCGCTTTGTTCATCTAGAGCATATTTTTTTAATTAAACAATGAGCAAAACAAAGATTTATTAATATTTTTTACTAAAAGATAAAAAGAGCAGACAAATAGAATTTCTAAGCATACTCAATCCAATTAACAACGATTAGCACTTTAATCTGAGAACATTTAGCCTCGACGAGGCGGTTGTAACGAGTACCACAATCTATTTTTTAGCAGAAATAAGAAAATAATGTTTAACCTTGTAAACCCAAGTTTCTCTACATAAAAGTGGGTTTTAAGGGGTTCAAAATTATACAGGCGTAAAAATGGGCCATAAAAAATTAAAAGGAAATTTTCAGATGAAAAATATTTATCTCTGCTGAAAAAACATATAATATTTATTTCTAACTTGAAGTATACAATGTCTTTGGGATAAGTCCTTGATATTTAAATTTGACCTCATTAAAATTGCTAAAATACCTACAACTCATGAACACTGTTACATATAAATTTATAAACATAAATCTGAGTTGCTTCACCCATTTTTAAAAGGCAGTGGCTATTCGTATGGCCCAGTATGAATATCCAATATAGGCTAATCGTACAGCCCCAAATGATTAGCCTAGATTGGCAAATCATACGACCCCGTACGATTAGTCTTTATAGCCTATATTGGCTAATCGTAACCTCACGATTAGCCAATAAAGTCTGAGTGTACGGGGCCATATGCTTAGCCTATATAGGCTATTCGTTCTGTGCCATACAAATAGCCACTGCCTTTTCAAAATAATATCATATTTTTTCACCTATAACTTTGTTTCTACTCTGGTTGTTTCTAGGGTTGGTGCTTGTTATATTCCTTGCTCAGGTGTTAGTGGGGAAGGTGTGTGCTGTGGTTAAAATGATTTGCTTCAAGGATAATCTGCCAGATATCTGCCCAAACATGGTGGCGGAATTAGCCACTTCAACACGTCATCATAAGATAAAATGAATTTAGGCACTGCCTAGGAATGGACATGGCAATTGCTTAATTTTCAGTTAGCCAAAAATTGTTATTATTTGTTGATGCAGGAAAGGATCACAATCTGTAACGATACAGACAAAAAAAATACACTTGGCTGGCTTTATATAATGATTCCCGCCGAAAGTCACCTTGATTAGCATGAGCGTATCTTTAGCGTTGGCCAACATTATTGAAGTAGTCAAGAATAATAATTATGTTTGTAAATGCCTTAAGTAGTTTTGAAATCTCTGCATTTGATTCTGTTTATGAACGGAAGTTAAACGAGTGTATGAAAAATGTGTTTGTAAGAGTCAAAATCCACTGCTTCTATATCATCACAATTATCAGCAGATGCTTTGAGTTATAGCATCTGATATGCTTCTGACAAACTGAGATGAAAGCGGCAGGTGAATCCTTCAAAATTAATTGTCAGTTTTTAGCTCGCTGGGACTGTGTCCTTGGAGAGCTTATGCTGTTACCCAGTCGTTGGCGTCGGCGTCTGTCGGTGTCCCCGTTAGTACAATGTTTAAGTTTTCAAAGGTGTGCATAGTTTTTTAATTGTTTAAGGTACTGCTTTCATATTTGGCCTACACCTACCCTAGAGTAAGACCTTTCAATAGCATACACCCCCATCCCCAAGTTAGACCCTTTAAATTATGTAGGTCAAGGTCAGTTTTTACTTTGTCATTTACATCCATGTTTAAGTTTTGTGTTTAAGTTTTGAAAAGTGTACATAGATGCAGAAGTATTCAAGATAGAGCTTTAATATTTTGCCCTCACCAGCCTTAGGGTTAGACCTTTCAATAGCACACATCCCTTCCTCAGGTTGACCTTCTGCCTAGGTCAAGGTCAGGTCATACTTGGTCATTTAAACCCATGTTCACAATCAGAAGCTACCCTAGATACTAAATAATGGTAGATACATGCTGCCTCGCAATCTCAACTTGTCTTAGACCGAAGAGTACCGTTACTGGCGACCACAGAACCAATATACTTGAATCTATTAGATATCAAATATGCATACCGGCGCAGTCTTAACTTATCCTACAATGAAGGGTATAGACATGCTTTGAAATATACAACAACGCAGGACAATCAGGACCTACACTATAAAAAATATCTGTAATGGAGATGCGCATCCGCGCAGTCTTAACTTATCTTAAACTGGATGTCACGTAAACTGACCCCAGACATAACCACGCAGTACAATCAGGATCTACACTGTCAACTGATAAGGAGAAAACAAGCGCATCCGCGCAGTTTTTAATTATCTCACACTGGATGGTACATGTGGCCTACCAATCTCAAGGAACTAAGAGACGAAATATACGCAGGCTCGTAAGGATCTATATATGCAACAAACTAGATATAACTGACCAAATGAGGCTAAGGGACCATTTCCCACGTGAAACACTGGCAGCACCATTTAAAAACACATAAAAGATCTAACGACGCTCAACCACTATTTGAACTCTTTATTTATTACTTAACGCTCTCTAAGTCGTCTTTAACAATAGCCGCCTCTGTCTATAAATTGAGTAATGCAGACGGTCTCCCAAGACATCCACATGGGTGTTGAATCATGTCTCAGTAGGAAACTGAGCGGCTAAAAGACGTTAATTAAAATGAGCAATTGATTAAAGCACCGCCTCTTATGGCTTATTCGACACACCTCTGAACAGACGGTCAGTTAACGGTAGCAGCCCCAAGCAGGCTAGTCGAAGGTAGAACTTTGACTTCTCAACAAGTGTTTGTTTTCAATGAATACTGTATTGCTAAACTTTAAATTACTTTCCTCAAACAATCAGAAAAAGAAGCGAATTTATGTCCAGTACCAACCTGGCCACTTCTGGGAACATTTCAGTTGTCCAGTACCAACCTGGCTATGTTCCCCATGAGGCAAACATAAATAATATTTTCCTGGTACCAACCCAGTGAGTCTTACCAATACACAGTACTGGAGAACTTAACACAAAAGTACACCCTATGATAAAATTCAGATGCTACCGACAAAGATGACCGCATCAAATATGCACGAATGTCCATAACCTTAGCGAAGGTACACTTATATTGTTTCATCTTTATGCAACTGAAGAAGGGACTGGCTCCCGAAAGATCTATTGCATTCAGATATTGTCTTCTGAAACAAAGAAAGAAACGACTTCTAAACAGACTACAAAGTGTGTTAGCATATCAACGTAATACGACAAACGGGGAGTAACCACGTCAGTCATTAAACATATGATAAACAAAAACACAAAGAAATATAACAACACACAAAAAAGCGCCTAACACTTGCTAACAGAAAATCAGTTACTCGTCCAGAGTTATCTCTGTGAACGAGCCGCTATGAACCTGACTCCTAGAAATAAAGAAGAGAGGCGCAAAACTCTTGGGGTGAGACATACCACATCTGTCGCCCTGACTGGGAGGGGAGGCAGTGTGAGGCAGAGTGGGACCTCGACCGCGGTCGGAATACCTACACCCCCCTCAACTCTGAGTTTCAACGTTGTTGATGCAATAAAGTACACCTTAGAGACCATGACGACTATGATTCTGTTATAATGTTGTTGATAAACCCAAGTACAACAAGGATATGACGGCCACTAGGATTCTGTGTTTCAAAGTGGTTGATGGTCTCCTGCACTAAAATACACAGAAGAAACCACAAACCTACGATTCTGTGTTGTAAGGTTGTTGATGGTCTCATATGCAATAAAATCTACCGAAAAGGCCGTAGACACTATGATTTTGTATTTTAAGTTGATGGTCTCAAACAATAAAAGTAATCGCAGACCACGGCAATCTGGATTCTGTATGCCGATGCTGTTGATGGTCTCATGCAATATATTACACTGAAGAGATCATTACCACTTTGAGTCTATGTTTCAATGCTGATGTTCCAAAACAATAAATTACATCAAAGAGACCACGGCCACGATGATTATATGTTGTATCGTTGATGGTTTCATGAAATTAAATAAACCAAAGAAACAACGTCCGCTAAAGTTTTAAAGTGGTTGATAGTGTCAGGAAGTAAAATACACTGAGGAGACCACGGCCATTATGATTCGGTATTGTAACATTGTTGATGGTCCCTTGCAGTAAGATACCACAAAGACACAACCGCCACTTTGATTCTGCATTCAAAGCGGTTGATCGTCAATTGCAATAAAGTATACCGAAGAGACCACGGCAACTATGATTCCGTATTGTACCATTCTTGATAGTCTCAAGCAATAAAATAAGATACCGCTGCCACTAGAATTCTGTGTTGTAGGGTTATTGATGGTCTTATGCAATAAAATATAACGAAGAGACCTTGACTACTATGATTTTGCGTTGTACAGTGTTGTTGATGGTATCTAGCAATGAAATGCAAGAAGAGACCACGGCCACTATATTTCTGGGTTGTAATGTTCTTGATGGTCTCTTGCACTCAAATACAACAAAGAGACCACGGCCACTATAATTTTGTGTTGAAACGTTGATGGCCTCATGCAATAAGATACGGAAGAGACCACGGCCGCTAAGTTTCTGTTTTGTATGTTGCTGATGGACTCTTGCAATAAAATACACCTAAGTCCTTGGCCACTAGGATTCCTTGTTTCAATGTTCTTGATCGTCTCATGCAATGTATTACACCAAAGAGACCATGGCCACTATGAGTTTGCGTTTCAATGTTTTTGATGGTCCCAAACAATACAATATACCAAAGAGACCACAGTCATTATGATTCTATGTTGAAACAGGTTTGTTGGTCTCATATTGGACACACACACACACACACACACACACACACACACACACACACAAAAAAAAAAAAAAAAAAAAAAAAAAAAAAAACAAGGCAAGGTCCAATATGATTCTGTGTTGTAACCTTGATGATGTCATGAACTAAAGTTACCAAAGAAACCACGGCCACTGCCGAACTGTGCTTCAAAGTTGTTGATTGTCCAAAACAATTAAATTCCCCAAAGAAACCACAAGTGCTCTGATTCTTTGTTGTAGCGTTGCTGGTGTTGGCATGCATTTAATTACACAGAAGAGACCATAGCCACTATGATTCTGTGTTTCGTTGTTGATGGTCCCATGCAATCGAACACATTAAAGAGACCATGAACACTATCATTGTGTATTGTAACGTTCTTGATGGTCTCATGAACTAAAATATACCAAAATACCACAATGAGATTCTGTGTTGTAGAATTATTGATGGTCTCATGCAATAAGATATACCGAAGAGATCTTCATTACTATGATTTTGTGTTCTATAATGTTGATGGTATCTTGCAATTGAAAACACAGAAGAGACCACGGCCGCTATAATGATGTGTTTCAACGTTGATGATGGTCTCTTGCAATAAAATAGATCGAATAGACAACAGCCACACTTATTATGGGCTGAAATGTTCTTGATGGTCTCAAACAACAAAAACTACCGAAGAAACCACGGCCGCATTGCTTTTGTGGTTTAATGTTGTTGATGGTCCCACACAATAAATTACAGCGAAGAGACCACGGCTACTATGAGTCTGTATTTCAATGTTGTTGATGGTCTATAGCAGTAAATTACACCGAAGGGACCACGGCCGCTATAATTCTGTGTTCGTGCGTAGTTGACGGTTTCATGTAACAAAAACCATTGATGAGATCTAGGCCACTAGGATTCGGAATTGTGTTGGAATAGTGCCACTATGAATCTGTGTTGAAATGTTGTTAATGGTTTCATGCAATAAAATACATCGAAGAGATCACAGCCATTATGATATTATTTATCAAAGTTGTTGATGGTCTTATGCAATTAAGTACAGAATTGACCACGACTACTATGGTTTTGTGTTGTAACGTTGTTGATAGTCTCTAGTAACAAAATACATGGAAGATACCACGACAAGTATGATTCTGCGTTTCATCATTGTTGATACTCATGCAATACATTAAATAGAAGCTACCACGGCCCTTTATTATGTGCTTTAACACTGTTTAAGGTCTCTTGTTATAAAATACACAGAAGAGACCACGGCCACTATGCCCTTATGTAGCAAAATTCTTTATGGTCTCCTGCAGTTAAATATATCAAAAGATCACGGTCGTTCTTTATTGTCTAATGCAATAAAATGTAACGAAGATACCACAATCACCATTACGCTGTGTTGTAACGTTGCTGATGATCTCATACAATAAGGTACACCAAATAGACCACGGCCACTATGCTTTTGTGTTTTAAAGTTGTTGATGGTCTCGTGCAGTAAAATGCACTAGAGACCACGACATCTACGATACTGTGTTCCAATGTTGTTGATGGTCTCATGCATTAAAGTATACTAAAGAGATCAAGGATAATTTATTCTGTGTTGTTATGTTTCTGATGGTCTCATGCAATAAAGTACGCCGAAGAGACCACGATTACTACGGTTTTGTGTTGTAACGCTGTTGATTGTCTCTAGTAATAAAATACATAGAAGATACCATTATTATTATGATTCTCTGTTTCATCGTTGTTGATGGTCTCCGTAGTAGATTACACAGAAGATACCACAGCCATTTTGATTCTGTGTTGTAACAGCTTATGTATAAACATTCTTTATGGTCTCATGCAATAAAATATACCGAAGAGACAGTGACTACTATGGTTTTGTGTTGTAACTTTTTGATGGTCTATCAAAAGACGATGGTCACTAGGATTCTGTGTCGTAATGTTTTATTATGGTCTCATGCAATAAGGTATACCCAAGAGACCAGTGCCACTAATATTCTGTGTTGTAACGTTGTTGATGGTCTCGTGCAATACAAATACACCGAAGAGACCACTGCCACTATGATTCATTGTTCTTACAGAAATAATATTCTCATACAATGAATGGCACCAAAGTGACCACGCAATACGATTTTGTATTTCAAGTTGTTGATGGTCTCAAGCAAAAATGCACCGAAGAGAACACAGCCACAATGATATCTGAACTGTTATGTTGTTCATGGTCTCTAGCAATAAAATGCATAGAAAATAACATGGCCACTATGATTCTGTGTTTCAACGTTGTTGATTGTCTCTCGCAATAATATATGCTGAAGAGACCATGGCCACAATGATTCTGTCTGTAATGTTGATGGCCTCATGCAATAACATACAGCGAAGAGACTATGACCATTATGATTGTTTGTTATAAAGTTGATGGTTTCATGCGATAAAATTCAGCAAAAAGACCATGGCCACTACGCTTTTGTATTTCAAAGCTGTTGATGGTCTCATGCAATTAAATACACCAAAGACCAAGACCACTATGCTTTTATGTTTCATAATTGTTGATCGTCTCAGAAAATAGAATAAAATAAATACATCAAAGTGACCACGACCACTAGGATTCTGTATTTCAATGTTGCCGACGGTCTCAAACATTAAGAGTATACCAAAGAGACCAATGCCACTATTAAAATGTGTTGTAACGTTGTTGATGGTCTCATGCAATAAAATACATCGAAGAGACCACGGCCACTAGGATCTTGTAAATCTGTTGATGTTCTCATGCAATGAATAACACCAAACAGACAACGGCCACTATGATTTTATGTTTCAAAGTTGTTGATGGTCTCATGCGATAAAATACAACAAAGAGACCACGACCACAATACTTCTGTGTTTCAATGTTGTTGATGGTCTCATGCATTAAAGTATATTAAAGAGAACAAGGCCACTTTATTCTGTGTTGTTGTTAGGTTTCTGATGGTCTCATGGAATAACATACACCGAAGAGACCACGGCAACTATGATTCTTTGTTCTTACAGAAAAGCTGTTTTCATGCAATGAATAACACCAAAGTGCTCATGCAACTATGATTTTGTGTTTCAAAGTTGTTGATGGTCTCAAGCAATAAAGTACAAAGAAAAGAACACAAGCACAATGATTGCGTTGTTACGTTGTTGGTGGTCTCTAGCAATAGAATGCCTAGAAGATAACACGACCACTATGATTCTGTGTCTCAACGTTGTTGATGGTCTCTTGCAGTAAAATATGCTGAAGAGACCACGGCCACTATGATTCTTTGTTGTCACAGAACTGATGTTCACATGCAATGGATAACAACAAAGTGATCACTTGTGATTTTGTGTTTCAAAATTGTTGATGGTCTCATGCAAGAAAATACAACAAAGAAAGCACAATCACAATGATTCTGTGTTTTTAACATTGTTGATGGTTATAGCAATAAAATGCATAGAAAATATCATGCCCTTATGATTCTGTGTTTCAACGTTGTTGATGGTCTCTACTATGATTCTGTGTTTCAACGTTGTTGATGGTCTCTTGCAATAAAATATACTGAAGAGGCCACAGCCTCTGTGATTCTGTGTGGTAACCTTTATGGTCTCATGCAATAAATTGGAGCGAAGAGACCATGACCATTATGTTTTATATATTGAGAGGTTGATGGTCTCATGCGATAGAAAAACAGCGAAGAGACCAAGGCCACTATGGTTTTGTGTTTCAAAGTTGTTTATGATCTCATGCAGTAAATTACACCAAAGAGACCACGACCACCAGGATTATGTGTTTCAATGTCGCCGATGGTCTCAAACATTAAAGTATACCAAACAGAAAAATGGCACTAAAATCGGCGCGTTGTAACGTTGGTGTAATAAAATACACCGAAGAGACCACAAACCACAATAATTTGTGTTGTAACGTTGTTGATGGTCTCTAGCAATAAAATACGCCTGAGGTACCATGGTCACTAATATTTTATGTTTCAAAGTTGTTGATGGTCTCGTGCAATAAAATACGTTGAAGAGACCACGACCACTTTTATTCTTCGTTTCAAAATTGTTGATGGTCTCATGCAATAAAATACACAGAAGAGACCACGACCACAATAATACTGTGTTTCTAGTTTGCCGATGGTCTCGTACAATAAAATACATTTAAGTGGCCACAGCCTCTATAATTCTGTCTTATAACCTTATCGATGGATTATGCAATAAATTACACCGAAGAGACCACAGTTATTATAATTATTTGTCCCTAAGTTTTCAATGGTATCCTGCAATCTCAGCTGATTTTATTGCAAGAGACTCCAGCAACGTTAAACGACCTAAATATTTAGATCAAGCATGTGTAATAAATTATAATACTAATAAATACTGAATCGTTTATTTGAATACTTAAACTACCTTTAACTTTATTGTCTGTATTATATGAAGGTAACAGTGTGTGTGTCTTTCTCTCTTCTCCGTCATTCTTTTTATACCTTCCCTCCCTTTTCTTGACAACCCTTTTCTCCCGCACCCTGAACCCCAGGTAATATAAATATTCATTATTTTAAATTCTGTCAAAACTGATTCTCTTGAATCTTTTCCTTACCCCGTTAAGTAGGTACGAGTACCGTTGAGTAATAAGTACCGGCGCATAGTCCGGGATTTACTAACGTTACCGCTTACATGAGACCATGGTCTCTTAGGATTTTTTTAGAAGGTAAAATACCTCGACTGATTGCACACTTTTGTCGATAGCGATTTCCGGTTCCGGTAAGCCACAAGAATGGGGTTGAAAGGTTTCATAAAAATTGATTAGAAATATGAGACGGAATATCAGAATAGCGTATACTGGCAAAGAGGGCAAAGATGAGTCTGCGCATTCACACGTTTGCCTATGGCAAAAGGTTCGTCGTCTCACGTTGTGGCCCATTTAAATTGGTTCCATTTGAATACCATACAAGAAGCGTTTTCTAGACAAGCAGAGCATAGCCGCAACAAAGTGATTACTTTCGCTGATTTTCGGTGTTCGTGTGTAGGTCAAAACATTGCACTCGCTGTTCTTCGGGTCTTGTCGCATATTGCGTAGGTCCGGATATTATATAATGTGATTTAGTGATCAACTACATAATTATTGTAACGGTTCTAATATGTGTCAAACAGCCTGCATCATACCCATTACGAAAACTCGCCTATTCAAATATATAGAAAATTTCATCTAAAAAAACTGAAAATTTTGATATGAAAAACTCTGATATTTTTCATATTTCTGCTCGAAACATGGATTGTTGATACTCCTTAGAACCGCCTCGACGAGGCGGTTCTAATGAGTACCCACAATCTATGTTTTTGAGCAGAAATAAGAAAAATAATGTATCCCCCTGTAAACACCAGTTTTACTATATAAAAGTGGGGTGTAAGGGGGTCAGATTATATAGGCGTGTTTTCGTAATGAATGCAGTGACTGGCATGATTTCTATACGACTTTGGACCGGGCTTTATATGAGGGCTAATACCGAAAGTTACAAGGATGTAGGGGATAAAAACCGAGGGGTTCAGGAGGGCCAATATTTTACGGTATTAACCGGGCCAATATTTTACGGTATTAACCAGTCGATGAGACTTTAAACACAGTGACACTCCCAGCTAGCATTCTTTATAAATCTATAGCGGACCGTTATCGGCCCGTCAGCTACCCTGACGGGCCGATAACGGCCCGCTATACGTTTATAAAGAATGCTAGCTGGGACTTCTTCTGTTTAGTGCTTAGAATACATCAAGATATCAGCAGATGTTGGAGCTACATTAGCAGACAGCAGTTCTATTTATCCATACAAACAAAGGAATATGTTTAAATAAGTCAGTAATTAACTACACGGTGAAGCATACAACAAGTACAAAACTACGCAAAAAGAGGTTTTATTGACTTTCAGCACTTTAAAAGTTGTAAACAAAAGGTTGATTAATAAACATGTCAGGTTTTCACATTGGCCCTGTTACAGGTTCTCAACCTGTCACATTGGCTTTGCCGCGGGCCAATACAGCAATCCTCAGTCCAATACCACTACCTTCGGATCTGTAACAGGGCCAGTATGAAAGCATCCATTAAACTAATTTTTGATATTTTAACCGCAACTTGAGAAAACCTACCTTCGGATATGTCCTCATGAATAAACTTTGCATTCTTTGCTATCCAAAAAGCGCCCAGTGAAGATTCTGATCAGACTGCGCGAATGCGCAGGCTGATCTGAATCTTCGCCGAGCGCATATGTTCGGAGGTACGGTTTCTGCCGTTGCGGTTCATTTCTCTTAGATCTGTATGCTCTCTATTATTACTTTGTAGCAAAGTAAATTTCAAATGTAAACATAATTCTTAATGGAATTTGTGTGTTGGAATGTTAAATGAAATACGAGAATTCCATTAGTGGACATTGGCGGTTGAAATAAATATTTTATGCTTGCGTTTTACGTTCTAGCAATAGCCAGTCAATTTAGGACACAATTAACCCTTCTCTTGCTGAACACAACATGCCGTGTCTTAGCAAACTAGTGTAGATCCAGATCAGTTGGCTTCTGAAGCCAACTGACTGGACTTGCATTGTTTGACATTAAATAAGTGAATTTCTATCTAAAGCCCAGATCAAGTAATCTAATTGGCTGGAAATTAAAGGTGGGCATGGCATCTTAATTTATTTAGCAAGGGAAGGATTAAGGGTTAATTTTGTTGGTACATGTACAGGGATATGCTAATGTACATGTAGGCGTCAAACTGTCCCGAAATTGACACCAGATGGAAATACGATAAAGGTAATGTTCAAATTCGGCTCTGATCGTGAAAACATCGGGCCATTCCGGAGGACATCTTTAGCCATCGTATGATTGTCGTAGCATCACGAAAACACGCCTATATAATTTTGACCCCCTTAAACCCCACTTTTATATAGTAAAACTGGGGTTTACAGGGGTATACATTATTTTTCTTATTTCTGCTCAAAACATAGATTGTTGGTACTCTTTAGAACCGCCTCGCAGAGGCGGTTCTAACGAGTACCCACAATCTATGTTTTGAGCAGAAATATGAAAAATATCAGAGTTTTTTATGTGAAAATTTTCAGTTTTTGGAGGTGAAATTTTCTATATATTTGTATAGGCGTGTTTTCGTAATGGGATTTTCTCAGACTTCGGCAGCAACCTCGTGAGCGATGGCAAAATCTTTGGCATGCCTAAAAAATTGCCGGAAGACCTTGCGAAGTTTAATTTTCGTATTGGATTCATTTGTACATTTTGCCCTTCTTAAGGCCATCGTGAGGGCATCTTGTCAAATCGTGTCATGCTCGTCGTTTCTTCGTGTGGTCATTGGTGCCATCTGGCATTTTTCGCTCCACAAAGGAAATAAGAAGTTGAACGATTGTCTTAGGAATTGTTTGTTTGTGTTGAGGTTTTACGGCCCAGTCAACCCAATGGGGTCATGTCGAGCGCGGTCAGTTTATCTAACCACACGATTACCGGGCAGGCTTAGTCCTCTAAGCGGTTAACCAGTATTGTGCACATTCTTTCGTCAGAAACTGACAACTGCCCTTCTTGAATCAGCGCAAGGGAGAGAATGACCACAGAAAATATTTCATGATCAATCTCCACGAAAGAATGTTGCCGACCTCGGCAGGGTTGAACCCGCGACCTCCTGGTCTCCAGTTGGATGGCGCATCCAACTGAGCCACGGATTGTCTTAGGAAGGTAACACGACTACGTGAAATCCTCGCAATGCCATCGTATAGCCATCGTATTATAGTACGATGACGTCGAGATGGGACCGCGGTGTCAACGAAGACAGCGGACTGAGTAGCTCAAGCGATTCCACTGTGTCATGGTAGCATGGACCTATAAAATGTGGACCAGAAAATGGCTGTCTGACAAAAAAAGAGAACAATATGGCCACTACAGCACTCTACTGAAGACAGAAGATAAGAAGGCCTTCTACAACTACACAAGACTTCCCAGAGGGCTCTACGATGAAGTCCTGCGAAGAATAGAATAGAAAAGGACACATGTTACAGAACGTCTCTCCCTCCTAGTCTCAAGCTGGCCATCACTCTGCGCCATCTGGCCTGCGATGACAATTATCCAAGCCTGTCCTACAACTTCAGAGTTGCTCCAAACACCGTCTCCCTCACCATTAATGAAGTTTGCGATGCCATCAAAGCCGAGTTTGCTGCTGAGGTGATCCAGTGCCCTACTACAACAGAAGAATGGACCTCCACTGCTGAGCAGTTTGAGACGAGATGACAATTTCCACACTGCTGTGGTGCTGTGAATGGCAAGCCTGTGACGATCTCCTGTCCTTGGAATACTGGTTCTATGTACAAAAACTACAAGGACTTCTCCATTGTCCTCATAGCCCTGATCGACGCAGACTACAAGTTTCTCTGGATTGATGTCGGCTCTGATGGTTTCAGCAACGATGCCAATATCTACAATGGATCTGAATTGAAGGAAGGCATTGAGAGTCCAAATAATATATTCGATCTCCCTGAAGAGAAATCTCTACCTGGTGTTCCTGCCCCATACTACATAGTAGGGGACAATGTTTTTGGGATTAACAAGCGCCAGATGAACCCATTTTCCATCAGAAACATGGAGCACCATGAGAGAATATTTAATTACAGACGCTACAGAGCCAGGCGTGTAGAGAAGAAAATGCCTTTGGTATTCTGGTTCACAAGTTCCGAGTTTTGCTAAACAAACTAAATCATCTGAAAAGATACCAAATGGAAAAAATAAGTACATGCAGGTCAACAATATATAGGAATATATAACAAAATCATTAACCTCGCTTGCCCTCCCCCACCCATGCCAAAAGTAAGTTATAAATATTTACCTCTATCATCTGAGGATTCGGGCTGTCTGGTACGACGAGGATAGGGGGCGGGCTGGGGTGTGTGTGTGTGTGTGGGGGGGGGGGGGGGGGTGAAGGTGAACGCTGCAAAGACTCCTTGAACTGCTGAGGAGACCTTTCAGATCGCTGAAGAGACCTGCAACTCTCTGGGGACCGCTCTGTGGTGTTATTTGGACAATGACTGGCATCTTTCTTCGATTTCTTCCCCTTCTTTTCTGGATCCTCAGTTTCTGCTTTATTTTTTTTTCTGAGTTCTAACAACCGTCTATTTTCCTCGGTCTCTACCAGCCTTGGGTGGCATTTTAAATTGAAAATTATTAGTAAAATCAAATTTTAACAGAGATGAAATGTACTGTATACTCTCTGATCAGCAAATAAATTTCCTGCGGTAGACCGAAGGTTTTACAACATCGGGAGGTCACGTGACGCGTTCGGGACCTATATCGCACGCATCGCACTCTCTGTACGACGTCGTAAAGCCGTCGTGTAGCCTTCGTTTGGCCTGCGGGTAAACTTCGTAATAAAAAAAAAAAAACATTTTCGTGTTACCTTCGTGTGTTGTTCGGGTGCCATCCTGTGAACTTCTGTAGACATCATGATTGCTTCAGCTAGAGACTGGCTGTTGACCAAGTTCGGGGCAATTTTCATACGATATTCAAAATTCCATATTTGTATGGCCACCTGTGGTCAATTTCGGGACAGTGTGACGCCTGCACAAGTACCGTTTTTACAGCCCTACAACGACGCGTCATATATGTCTTATTTGATTCTTGCATCCAAATGCAAGTCTTCTGACATTTCCAACAAATATATGTGATCTGATATTCTTGTCCTTGCAATTGCGAACTGAGCTAAACAGCTTTTCTTTATCCATACGATCAATATCTTGCAACATCCAAAAGTAGAAACCATAGGCTACATTACTTGCCCTAAATATTTCGACGACGTGCCTGAGCAAACGGTGATGACCTTGATCAGACGCCGCAAACCGGGCCGCCTGATCTAGGTCTACATTGTTTGTCGCTCATCCAGCAGTGTTTAGACACATCATAAGTAGTAAAATGGGCTTGCTCTATTATTAGGACAAGGATGGGAAATATTTAAGATTCCGTATATTTCGGGTAAAAACGGTACGCCACAAAGATAATGGAAAGCTTCATCTTCGAAGCGCTGGAAGCCAGACAATGGCGCTGCAGGATGTCTGTTCAATAGTAATTATAATTTTGTAGGTCTAAATCTGAACTTGTGAAAATGTACTTGGAAAGGAATTGATATACTTTCAGAGAAGACAACCATGTCAGAATTCATTATACCGCCATTCTGAAAAGGGTTTACTCTTAAAGGAAATAATTTGCTCCCTTTCTTTCCCTTTAAGGATAGACCCCTTTACTGAAGGATTTTGATTTCTTTTCTGAATATGTTCTTTTTTTCTATTTCGTTTATGTAAAATGGTTGTTTCCACCTTTGTATCTTTAAGTGAATGTATTTCATGCTACAGGGAGAGGACTGTCTAAATTTATTGCAATTAATGCCCAATCCGTTTGTTTGCAATATAATATGATTAATCTAAGGAGTTTGATGTCAAGAAGGCAAACAGAAAGTCACAAAACCTGTCTCTAGAGGCTGGCCTGACATACACTCTATCAAATGTATCCATTCCCCTTGCGCGTCTAGCCACGGCTCAGATCATTCTGCACAGTCTGATAAGGATATTTTCTGTTCATGAATACATTCTTCCATTGCTGTAAGCAATGATTCACAACGACAACCCTGATCAGACGCATGCGATGCGCATACTGATATGGAATTTTGGTTTAAGCAACATGTTATTTGTTCATTTACCTGTATACAAACATATACAATATTCCAGGATCTGACGGTAAGCTATAAGGTCATTTCATGGTGATATGGAACTTTGATGTTCACAAATGGTATAAATCGCATTTCGCATTTGATAAAGATTTAAATGACTCTGGGAGTCATTTCTAATTCCGGTACTGAATTACGTGTGCCATACCATCTACATGTTAAGCTTTAGCAATATGTAGACTAAGTCGTCAATGAAAATTAGTGATATTTCCTTATCTTTAAAATAAGACTTGCATTTATTAGTGATATTTCCTTATCTTTAAAATAAGACTTGGCATTTCATTCAAATTTAGAGACAATTTGAATGAAATGTCAAATCTTATTTTCTATGATGATATAAAAATATTTTAAATGGTGTCCATTTTGATTTAAACGCAGCATATTGAAGTATGCAAGGCGCTTCTAATATGAAACCACAACTAGACAAGTTTTTCTTTTTTGATACATCAAGGAAACTTCCTATAATTTAGTTAAGAAGTTGGCTAATCGAGAGTTATGCCTAAGGAGTATACTTTACATAGGTTTGTTAGCGTTATGGATCAGGACCTCATCTGTTCACGGGACAATATACAATATTCACCGATTCTGTAAGCAAAATATCGAAGGCAGTTATCAGACTGTGGGATGTGTAGGCTGATCAAGGCCTTCTTTGATCACTTAGAGATCAAGGCCTTCTTTGATCACTTAGACAATAAGTTAGTTTTCTTATATTGTACTACGTATTCTTTCCGCCCTTTGTTTATTACGTTTCCCGTAAGTACCCTTAGTGTTCGGACACCTTAACTCCTTGCTTTATCAACCCTGACACTTGAACAATTTCATTTTACTTTTCGTATGTCTTAAAACTTACAGGATCAGTGGCAAACAGTGCAGACCCTGATTAGACGCCGCGTTCCGCGTACGCTGTTTGCTCAGGCCTGTCTGTCCGAACACATAGGGTATATATGGTATTATAAGCATGCGTAACGAGGTCTATGGCTAACCATTTATGTTTGTCGCTGAACTTGACACATACATATATTTTGGCATTGTCCTCATGTTTTCCTGCAAGTGACAAGTGTTGTCACTCCCAATGTTGTCTTAATTAGTATGCCCACGTAAGTCGCAATATTAGGCGAAGCTCAGTGTGAACATTTTCGCAGTCACACCTGAAAAATGAAACCTTTGTTATTTCTATTTTTTTTATGCAGACACTGTAAACATGAAGGTGACTGGAACGCTATTTTGCCGAGCTACGCAATTCTGTGAACAGAGCCACAATATCAGTATGGATAGCCTTAGGTGCAAAGTCAAGCCCATTTTTATTGAAATGTACGGTACCTTTTTATTTACCACAAGGAAGCTAAATGGTCAGGTAAAGCAGAGCTGCTACACCAATCAACAGAAACATGGTTTGACTTGTGAGCATGAATCGCCATACAAATATGGATTTTGAATATCGTATGAAGATTGCCCCGAACTTGGTCAACAGCCAGTCTCTAGCTGAAGCAATCATGATGTCTACAGAAGTTCACAGGATGGCACCCGAACAACACACGAAGGTAACACGAAAATGTTTTTTTTTTTTTTTTTATTACGAAGTTTACCCGCAGGCCAAACGAAGGCTACACGACGGCTTTACGACGTCGTACAGAGAGTGCGATGCGTGCGATATAGGTCCCGAACGCGTCACGTGACCTCCCAATGTTGTAAAACCTTCGGTCTACCGCAGGAAATTTATTTGCTGATCAGAGAGTATACAGTACATGATGACAGTCACCCCTTATTATACCGACACTCGATACATCGAAAAAAATCATTGTAATGACAATTAGACTAGCACGAAACTAGCACGAATTTTTTGCGTAAGAGGTGACAGTTCAGAAATTATACAAGAACATTGTGTTAAATACTGAAGAAACATTCACGTAAAAAGCACAGTGGCATGCTGTAAAGTGCATTGATGAACATACCGTAGTCGACTCATTTCAATAGGCGCGGATGCACAGACTGAGCCGGGAGTTGCTGTAGTTTATGACAAAAGGTCTGTCGTCTCACTTTGTGGCCCATATAATATTGGATCAGTCGTGCCACGTCATGAAGAAGAAGAAGAAGAAGAAGAAGAAGAAGAAGAAAACATACAAGAAGCGAGTTCAAGACAAACATCGCGCAAGTCCCAGTAAAGTGATTACTTTCGCTGATATCTGTGTTCGTCTGTAGGTCAAAACATTGCGTATTTCAGCATTGGCACTCGCTGTTCTCGGAGCTCTGTCGCATACTGCGTAGGTCCGAATATTGTATGTCGTGGCGCAGCCTAATTAGTCATTACGAAAACACGCCTATTCAAATATATAGACAATTTCCACCTCCAAAAACTGAACAATTTCAGATAAAAAAAACTCTGATATTTTTCATATTTCTGCTCAAAACATAGATTATTGTGAGTACTCGTTAGAACCGCCTCGGTGAGGCGGTTCTAACGAGTACCCACAATCTATGTTTTTGAGCAGAAATAAGGAAAATAATGTATACCCCTGTAAACCCCAGTTTTACTTTATAAAAGTGCATGGTTTTAAGGGGGTCAAAATTATATAGGCATGTTTTCGTGATGGTCTTCGATTTCCGTATAAAGAGACCTTGTATCCTTGGGCATCCACAATGAGCCCAGCAAAGATTCTGATCAGACTGCGCGAATGCGCAGTCTGATCTGAATCTTCGCTGGGAGTACATGTTTGGAGATACGTTTTCTGTCGTGGCGGTACATTTGTCTTAGACCTGTGTGCTCTCTAATATTACATAGTTGCAAAGTAAATTTCAAACAAAAACATAATACTTAATGGGATTTTGTGTTGGAACTGAAAATGAAATATGAGAATTCCGTTAGTGGACTTTGGTGGTTAGATATATATATATATATATATATATATATATATATATATATATATATAATATATAATATATATATATATATATATATATATATATATATATATATATATATATATATATATTTTTTTTTTTTTTTTTCTTTTTTTTTTTTTCTGTTTTTTTTTTTTTTTTTGTTTTTATGTTTACGTCCTATCAATAGGCAGTCAGTTTGGGGAACAATTAAGGTTTAAATTTGGTGGTACATGTAGTTTGTAACGGGGACACGCTAAGTACCGCATTTACCCTACTCAGGACAAAATTAACAGCGTAGACCCAGAGTAGACGCCACAGAATGCTTTGTCCGTTTATGGCCGTCTTTGTCCGTCGATATTCGGAAAAGGTCGGCCTTATCCGCTAAGGGAAACGCATTGTCCAATAAGCGATAAGGCCCATTTTCGCATGTTTTGCGTCGTATATGTCTTATTAGATTCTGCATCCACATGCATGTCTTCTGACATTTCCAACAAATATATGTGATCTGATATTCTTGTCCTTGCAATTGCGTACTGAGCTAAACAGCTTTTGTTTATCCATACGATCAATATCTTGCACCATCCAAACACAAAAGTAGATTCCATAGGCTATATATTACTTGCCCTAAATATTTCGACAAAAATGCCTGAGCAAACAGCGTAGACCTAGATCAGGCGTCGCAGAACGCGATGTCTGCTTTAAGTCTACATTGTAGCTCATCCAGCAGTGTTTAGACACATCAATGAGTAGTAAAGTGGGCTTGCTCGATTATTAGGATGGGAAATACTCAAGGTTCCGTATAAGTTGGGTAAACATGGTACGTCACAAAGATAATGGAAAGTTTCGTCTTGGAAGCGCTGGAAGCCAGACAATGGCGCCGCAGGATGTCTGTTCTATAGTAATTATAATTTTGTAGATTTAAATCTCAACCTGAGAAAATGTGCTTTCTAAGAGGAATTGATACACTTTCAAGAGAAACAGCTATGCCAGCATCACGAAAACATGCCTATATAATTTTGACCCCCTTAAACCCCACTTTTATATAGTAAAACTGGGGTTAACAGGGGTATACATTATTATTTTTATTTCTGCTTAAAATCATAGATTGTGGGTACTCGTTAGAACCGCCTTGCAGAGGCGGTTCTAACGAGTACCCACAATCTATGTTTTGAGCAGAAATATGAAAAATATCCGAATTTTTTCTCTGAAAATTTTCATTTTTTGGTGATGAAATTTTCTATATATTTGAATAGGCGTGTTTTCGTAATGGAATTTATTTTCATCCCTTCAGAAAAGGGATCTACTCTACAAGGTAAGAATTTGCTCTCTTTGGTAGCAAATTCTTTCCATTTGGATTAGAACCCTTTTCTAGAGGAGTTGAATTTGCAAGAAAGCAAACCGGAAGCCACAAAGGTATCCCTCTTGGCGGAAATGGCGGAATGTCTATCATGTGGTCGAAATCTCCTTAAAACACGTGCGGCTAGCCAAGGAGGATATTATTCTGTGCAATCCGATCTCCTCTCTTCCTAGAACTTTGTTTTCGAAGGATCCCGTTTCAAGAACATATTTGACTTCGCTACAGCTGGTGTTAAGAGCCTGGTTGCAGCCGTAAATCCCCAGTAAACACACGACGCCGTAACAACGTCGTTTCAATGTCGCCGCTCTGCGAGGCGCTTCTGATGAGTACCCACAACATATATATATATATATATATATATATATATATATATATATATATATATATATATATATACATATATATATATACTGGTGGAGAAATCAGGAAAATGTCTATACAGTTAAAACTTTGGCTTATCTAGAGTAATAATGGTTGAGGTATACACATTTTACATTTTACAATTTATGTATATGTCTACAATATCAGTTGATTCTGTAAGCGAAATATCTAAGACCTATAGGTTGATCAAGGCTTCTTTGATCACATAATCATGCAATACATTTTGTTTTCTTCATATTCATCACGAAAACATACCTATATAATTTTCGCCGAGTCGGTTCTAACGGGCACCCACAATCTGTGTTTTGAGCAGAAATATGAAAACTACCAGACTTTGTCATCTGAAAGTTTCCATTTTTTGGTAGTAAAATTCTCAATATATTTGAAGGCGTGTTTTCATAATGGAATTAAATAATCTTTCCGATCTTTGTTTATTATGTTTTTCGTATTTTCCCTAAGTATTCGGACACCTTAATTCTTTACCTTAATGATTCTAACATCCGAACAAGTCCATTTTACTGCTTAAGTATTCGGACATGTTAACTTATAACCTTCCTAATCCTTAAATCTGGCCCCAAGGTAAAAAAACCTTTTCCATGCTCAACTCATCTGAGCATGAAATTTGTCCTGCCAATAAATCTCAAATTACTAACAATTGCAAATTCTTCCTTTCTAAACATAGCTGAGCATGAAATTTTTTTCTGCTAATAAATATGAAAATGCCAACTTTTGTCGGCATTTTCATATTTAATAGCAGAGAAAATTTTCATGTTCAGCTAACTTGAGCATGAAAAATGTTTCAAAATTTCTGGGCCTGAACAAGTCCATTTTACTACCTTTTTTCATGTCTAAACATTTGTTGGATGAGTGACAAACAGTGAATTCTTCGGTCTCTGATTTGGGTTTACGCTGTTTGCTAAGGCCAGTCTGTTCGAATACTTCTGTTTGAGTAAATACGCTATTACAGAGCATACATAACAGAAATTCATGGCATATAATATATAACTATTTATGCGTGTTTATCGCTGAACTTGACACATATTTTGGTATTGGCCTCACATTTTCCTGAAGGTGACAGGTGCTGTCACTTCCAACGTTGTCCTATTTATTATGCCCACGTAATTCGCACCATAACAGGCGAAACCTGCTAGGAACATTTTCACAGTCACACCTGAAAAATGAAACCGTTGATTTTTTTTCTATACGCAGACATTCTAAGCACGAAGGTGACAGGAACGCCTGTTGCCTAGCTACGCATTTCTGTGAAGTTTCGAAACAGAGCCACCATATCAACACACATCACGAAAACATGCCTATATAATTTTGACCCCTTTTAACCCCACTTTTATATAGTAAAACTGGGGTTTACAGGGGTATACATTATTTTTCTTATTTTTGCTCGGAAACATAGATTGTGGGTACTCGTTAGAACCGCCTCGCCGAGGCTGTTCTAACGAGTTCCCACAATCTATGTTTTGAGCAGAAATATGAAAAATATCAGAGATTTTTATCTAAAAATGTTGTTTTTGGAGATGAAATTTTCTATATATTTGAATAGGCGTGTTTTCGTAATGGGTAAACCTAGGCGCTAAGATAAGCCCATTTTCTGTAAATATTTTGTCACAGATCTTCCATCATGTTTGGCACAGCCGATTCATTACGAAAACACGCCTATTCAAATATACTGAAAATTTTACCACCCAAAACTGAAAAATTTCAGATGAAAAATTCTGATATTTTTCTTATTTCTGCACAAAACATAGATTGTGGGTACTCGTTAGAACCGCCTCTGCGAGGCGGTTCTAACGAGTACCCACAATCTATGTTTTTGAGCAGAAATAAGAAAAATAATGTATACCCCTAGTTTTACTTTATAAAAGTAGGGTTTAATGGGGTCAAAATTATATAGGTATGTTTTCGTGATGTACAGGAAGCTAAATGGTCAGGTTTAACAGAGATATCATGCTTATTTGACTCGTGATCACGAATCTATGATGCAGTCAACCCTCTTTATACGATAAAATACGTTAAAATGATAATTTGACTGGCACAAGCCTTCTCTCATGAAGTGACAGACAGATAGAAAGTATGCAAGAACATTGTATTAAATACTTCAAGAAATATATGTTTGGGGTATTTGTTACAGTTGCCTCAATGAGGCGATTCTAACACATACAAAAACATATACGTCCTTTGAGGAAATAAGAATAAAACAAAACCTCTGTGACATATCATTCTGCTCTTTAAAGATTCTGTACAAGAACAAATTCATTTTAAATGGCAACATCTTTGGGAACAAATGTCGTCGTTGTAACATGGGTTCACTGTACATAGAAATATTATGGGACCTGAACGCATATTAGCCGAATGGCTCAAGAGCTAAAGTGACTTATTGTGATTGGTCAATGTCCGTCGTGCGTCGCCAATAATTTGGTTAAAATGACAACTCCTCCTATACCCCTGGGCCGAGTTCAATGAAACTTCACAGGAAAGGTGCTTAGGTAGCTATCTACCAAAATAGATGAACTCCTTCTGATCGGAAATCCAAGGTGGCCGCCATGGCCGCCATCTTGAAAATCTGTTTTGAACTTTCTGTCCTGAACCGAAAGGCCAACTGACCTGAAACTTGGTAGGAAGTATCGGGCGACTTGTAGATAAAATAGTTAAACTTATTCCGATCAGAAATCCAAGATGGCCGACATGCCTGCCCTCTTGAAAATATATTTTGAACTTCTACCACTGAACCAAAATGCCAACTGACTCGAAACTTGGTAGGAAGTATCAGAGTGACTTGCAGATCAAAAATTGCTAAATTCTTTACGGTCACAATTTCAAGATGGCCTTCATCCTGAAAATTTATTTTGAACTTCTTCTCCTGAAGCGTAAGTCCATTTGACTCTTGATAAGAGGTATCGGGATGACGTGTGGATAAAAAACAGTTAAAATTGTTCCTATGGGATATCCAAGATGGCTGCCATTTTTGCAACTTTATTTCTAACTTTTCCTGAACCGAAAGGCCAACTGACTTGAAACTTCATTGTAAGTAGGGAGGGGGGGGGGGGGTGAATTGTTCAAATTACATTTATGGGATAAAAAATATCCCCGTCCCAGGGATCACTTGTCGGGTACCCAGGTGCGCGATACAGTTATCTTGGCCCTCTTGTTTCCAAATTCATTTCGTATACGATACTAATAGCAATGCATTATGCAGTTTCTTGTTTTGAACATGTTATATAAATGAACTCAGTTTAAATTATCCGTGACGAAACATTACAAAATACTTTAAATTTGTTACTTTGTTACTTTTTCTTTGCACTAACCTCCAGACGAGTATCCAGTAAACAACTGAGTGATTTGCCTGCAAAAAATATCTGGCATGCGACAATGAGGCACGGGCAATGACAAAATAAACTGCAACAGAGGAACCGCCTGGAAAGACCAGCAAAAATAAAAAAAAATAAAGCGAGCTTAAACTACAGTCGACTCTCGTTATCTCGAAGTCCAAGGGACTGTCTGAAATACTTCGAGATATCCGTACATCAATATATTTGACTCCTGAAGTTAGAGATATATTGAAAATATTGTGGAAAAAGGAGAAATTGCTTCCTGCAATTTCTCCTCTCTTCCACAATATTTTGTTATCTGTTGTTCGATTTCTATATGAAAACAGGGACCAGATTTTCACTTCAAGATAAGCGTTTATTCGGTATAAGCGAAGTCGAGATAACGAGAGTCGATCATAGTTTTACTCAATTGAAACTTCGTCCTTAATTTCAATGCTACTCCTGATGTGTCCAGTCCGCTTAGGGGTCCTCTACCCCATCAGTAAAAAATCTAACAGTAAAACACGTGCAATCGCAACAAAGTAAAGGGCTCAATGGCTCTCTGAAGCCAGTGATGAATAAAACACACAAGTAGACCTATAAATGGGATTGTCCATAGAACTTTACTGTCGGACTACAACCTTCTAAAACAGACTGAATAAGAAGTCGTTATTCAGTTTGAAGCTCGACTCACTGTCGTGCAATTAACGGGATAACCAAGTGATCAACCATGACTATATTAACAACAATGCATGCAGTTTGTCACAGACATTAACTTTATGTTATTACATATCTATTTTTAACGAGATAGAGTTGAGCTTATGATTATATTTATTTTGCGTTTTAATTTTTGGACCGGTATATGGTAAAACGTGAAGGTCTTTGGAATATTTTGATTATCGGGAATGGCTACACTTTTAGCGGAGGCTGTCTAACACAATGGTTTGCCTCCCTTCTGAAAAGGAGTCTAGTCTAAAAGGAAATAATTTGCTCCCAATTCTTTCCTTTCAGAGTAGACCCCTCTTCCGAAGGGTCTTGGTGTGCAAGAACACAGTCACAACAGTCGTCTCTCGTGTAAAATGGCGGACACCCTACCAAACGAATATCAGGTCCCTTGAAATAGGGTAAATAACATTTTGTCATTTAGTGTCATTCGCGTGTTTTCAATTTAATGATACAAATTGCTATCTCCAGGTTTTATTCTTGGTCTTCTGTCAGACAGCACGATATCAATTTTGTATTTTCTTCATGCGAGAAACGCCCTTTCCCAGCGGGCACATGACGCTTATACAACGTCGCAGCAATGTAAATGCAACGTCATCATGTTGCATTGACGTTGATAGGACGTTGTCTCAAAATTACATTCACACCTGGCTGGTATGCTTGCTGTAGATTATTAGACATTAGAACTCTTTGATATGGCAGTATAATTAATTTTTTGACATGTGACGTGGATCCAGTCACTGTCTGAGGAAAAAATGTTCACATTTGAATCTGCTTCAGGCAGTGAACGTGAATCATATTTCTGGACTAAAATCTAGATACATAAAAAAGTTTGACTGCGAAGCTTTCAGGAGAGGTTTAACTTCTAAAATATGTTGACTGAATTTTACATATATTTACTGCAACTGCATGGCCTATTGGAGAAAACATAACATGTCCGGTGACATTGGGTTTCTGGTTCCTAGCTGTAAATTACGTCAAATAGAAAAAATAACATAGACTACAGTTCTTTTGACAACACTTGGAGAGACATTTTTCTCTTGGCGTTTTATCCTAAATGTAAAAACAAAATATTTGTGATTTACAAAATCTTATCAGAAACCATTTTTTTTAATCTGTTTTTGAGCTCCGTTCTCAACTATTTACCATGGAAATAATAATAACAGATTGCAAATGACGTTTACCCTTCCGGCTAGATATTTCAAGGATTATATTTAATCAAGGGAATTTTAATATGGAGCTTTTTCTCTAAAATTAAGACCATTTAGTGCATAAACCGTCTGAATTGGGAATTAAGTGAAATGTTCATGCCTAAGAATTTAACCAAAGTTTACCGTATGTACGTGTCTATTTGCCTTAGTTATATCTTCTATACTATACAGTCGAACTTCAATGGCTCGAACATCTTTGGGACCATAGAAAATTGTTCGAGACATGAGGGTTAATCATGATGCCAGGTCAGGAAGCAAATAGCGATAATTGAGGGAATGTTTTCTCGATTTTCTACACAATAATTGTATGTTGAGTGTACTCATTAGAATCGCCTCGATGTGACGATTCTAATGAGTACACACAAAATACAATTTCATGATAAAATAACAAAATCTCCCTGAATATTTGTTTTCTTGAGCTATTGGAAGAATTTCGCAGGGACTCAAGAACGAATTCGAAATAGCCATGGTAAACGAGCCATCGGTGTTCGAGCTATTGAGGTTTGACTGTATTTACTAGTAAATGCGTTTTCTGTACATGATTTGACCCGCAACGTCAGAAAACATACCTTCTGACATGTGCGCCCAGCGAAGATTCAGATCAGCCTGCGCATCAGTCTAATCAGAATCTGCACTGGGTGCTTTTAGAATAGCCAAGGATGCAAAGTTTCTTCATATGGACCACGAAAACTCTGATCAGACTGCGCAGTAGCGCAGGCTGATTTGAGTCTTCGTTGGGCGTACATGTTAGAAGGTACGTTTTCTCAAGATACGGTTCATTCGATTACAGTCAAACCTCATTGGCTCAAACATCTTTGGGACCATGGAAATTTGTTTGAGATATGGATAGTTCAAGCCACTGAGGACTGATCATGGCGCCGTGTCAGGAAGCAAATATCGATTATTTAGGGAATTCTTTTCGATTTTCTATACATTAATTGTATGTTGTGTGTTCTCGATGAGGCGATTCTAATGGAAACACACACATACAATTTTATGATAAAATAAGATTTCCCTAAATATTTGTTTTCTTGATTTATCGGAAAAAATTCGTAGGGACACAAGAACGAGTTCGAATGAGCCATGCCAAACGAGCCATCGGTGTTCGCGCTATTAAGGTTCGACTGTACACAATGCTTAAAAGACATTAATGTAAAAAGGGAATCCTGGTAGTTTGCAGAATAGCTCTTGGCTCTTCTTGGACATCTTCCTACTATTTTAAGAAAATGCCTTGTACGACTCTTACGGCATATTGTAGACTGGGCGAAAACTGCCTTCGAACATGCGCCAAATACGCATCCAGATCATCCTGCGCATGCGCAATAGATCATTCGGACCTTGGCCCTCGCTGTCTGCATATGCCCGAAAACACGTGTCCGCGTGGGGCTGCCTGTTTCACAATACGATTTATTATGCGCTTTTAAATACTGATTTCCTAAACTCTAATGTTTAAGATTTTAGAATTGATTTCCATGGTAGCTTTTTAAATATTACAGCTATGAAAAAATGTCTTACGCTGATTTCTCTAAACAGACTAAAGAGAGTTAATGTGTCTGGTTGGCCTGAGTAATGTAATTATCAGAGAAAACTGCTAAATAAATAATATTCACAACTATATTTTCCCTCTATATTTGTGTATATAACTTCTTTTCTAGACATGTATATTGATTTTGCCTGAAAACTGCACCGTTTTCTGTTAAAAAGAAGATTTTGATTAACGTTTTGAAATGTTTATAACCTCATTTAATATTCAAAATAGCGGCGCCCGTGACAAAATATCTGAAATCTTTAAACGCCATTAACTTTGTATTTTCTCATCCAGTTATGATCAAGTTTGCACCACAATAAATGTTTAGCCAAAATCTCTCATTTTTGCAATCTTTGCCACCCTTGCTAATTTCTTTAAGGGGGCATGTTGTACTTGGTAGAGTTTCACCATTATTACAAAAAAGATAATGTTTTGAACTTTGTTTGCTTTCCTGCAAACCAGTTCCCTTCTGAAAGAGGGTCTATTCTAAAAGAAAAGAATTTGCTCCGAAGGGGAGCAAATTCTTTCCTTTTAGAGTAGACCATTTCAGAAAGAAACAAAACATTGACAGAGTTGTCTCCCCTGAAAAAGTATATATTCCCTTTTATGCACGCCTGAGAATGAAAATGATGTACCAATCAGTACATCGCATTCATGTCACGTGATCAGTTGTCTTGAAGTCTAAGGGGAGCATTTCAAGACAGATGGCAAATGTTTTGCATCAAATAAATGGTTGCACAAATGCATGTCTTTTTCAGAAGAAATTGCTAGACCTGAAGAAAAGTCGACTTGTTGAAAGGTTGGTTTTTGAAAAGTGCACTATAATCAACTTATGCGTCTGTCTGTCCGTCCGTGATCAGTTAGCAAAAATGGCCATGGCGCTTCAACCGTTTGAAATAGTTTTATAAATAGTTAGCATACTGATAGATACTGATGCCGCTTGCATTCGACCGAGGCAACGCCGAAGCAAAACAATATGAAAATATGGAAATCGCCGTAGGTCTTCAACCATATGGGATATTTTGATAAAATTTTGAATACACTTTAAAATTGACAAGATCCAGACAAAGGAATTGCTCAATGCCACTTTTCCTTGACCGAGGCTATGTCGAGGCCAAACTGTGACAGTTAGCGGAATTACCCATAACTCTTGAAACCTTAGGAATGATTTAGAAATTTTTCGCACACAGATTGATACTGACAAGCTCTAGCCAACGGGCTTGCTCAATGCTAAATTTCACTAACCGAGGCAACGCGAGGCCAAAGTATGAAAATAGCTGTAGGTCTTCAGAATAATTTGATAAAGTGTTGTATACCTATCAATATTGACAAGATCTAGGCAAAGAAATCGTCAAAAGCCCGAGACTAAATAGAGATACAGGAAAGAAGGAGGCGGGCCTTGCATCTTAGCGATAGTTGAATACAGTATATTTATTTCCTCCGAGGATGTTTCGGAGATAAGATAAATTACTTTTCAGCATTTTATGCCAAATGGCCAAAATTAAGTTATACGTGCATACGAAAAAAAGCTAGTGAAGCTGTACACATGTAAACAAATCGAAAAAGTATTTATTTACTGTCCTGGTTTTGTGGAAACGTGTTACACTTATCTTTCTTAAAACAAATAACACGCTGTCAGGACTTTTCCATCTGGGTACGAAAGTACTAATATGATTCTGGCGATAGAATGACACCAGTCTTCGGACAATATATGTTATGTGACAACTTGGAAGAAGAAATGCAACGAAACATTTCTCTGAACTTGCGAATCGATTGAAATACAGTCGACTCTCGATATATCGATTTTGCTTATCTCGAATAACCGCTTATCTCGAAGTGAAAATCTGATCCCTGTTATAAAATGGAAATGTAACATCAGGTAACAACACATTGTAGAAAAGAGGAGAACTTACACTTATGGAGCAATTTCTCCTCTTTTCTCCACAAAATTTTTAATATATCTCTAACTTCAGGAGTCAAATTACATATTCATTTGTAAAATAAAGCTGTTCGATTTATTGTTTTCCTCAATCCCGCAAATCTGATATGTCGAGGTACGGATATCTCGAAGTATCTCAGAGAGTCTCTTGGACTTCGAGATCACGATAATCGACTGTATTCCTCCCGAACAAATCTTTGGTGGTGCTGGTTTTGTTGTTCTGTCTGTCAAACTAGTTTTAAATATAGTACAGTTTATATTGTCTGATTCTTTGTGATTATTGAAACTATTCCCTGATTTTTGAAAACTTATATAAGGGCCACTGACGAGGCCGAATTGGCACAGTCCGGCCTAGAAAACTTCGAAACTTCGACACATTAGTATTTGATTCATGTGCCCATGTGTGTGATCATTTGTCTTAAGTGCTAAAGCTTCCAGAACCCTTTTTTTCCTTCATTACAGCTGGTTTTAGTGTAGTAGGACGGCTATAAAACGTCTCCCCGTGTTTCACTATAGTGTAGTGCATATTTTATGTTCCTTTGTAATCACGGAGCCGTTCCCCAATTTGTTTTGAAAATTTCTATAAGGGGCACTGATTAGGCCTAACTGACCGAAACTAGCCTAGTCTGATCCAGAAAACTTCAACATATTAGCATTTTTTCCTTAGTGCGTATTTGTGATTATTGCTCTCGAGGACCATTCCTTCTAAAATTCTATTATCTAACTACAGCTGGTGTTAGTGTCGTATGACGGTCGTAAAACGTTTTCCGTATTTCATTAACCCTTCTCTTGCTGAAAACGTCATGCCCTGTAACAGCAACAGTGTAGATCCAGATCAATTGGCTTTTGAAGAAGCCAACTGATCTGGATCTGCACTGTTCGTCATTAAATATGTGAATTTCTATCAAAAACACTGATCAAGTAATCTGATTGGCTGGAATTTAGAAGTGGGCGTGGCATCAATTTATTCAGCATGACAAGGGTTAAGTATAGTTTATATTTGCTGGTCTTCTTTGATCACTGAGCACATTTCATGATTTGTTTTTTAAAATGTCGGTCATTGATGAGGCCCAATTGGCCGAAACTAGCCTAGTCCGGTCAAGAAAATTTCGACATCTAGTTTTTTTTCATTCGTGTGGTGTGTATATTCATTGCTGTAAAGGGGCATTCCATTTATGAAATTCTATTGTATTTGCTTTGATTTTGGAGTTATTTGATTTTCATACAAATGTAGATTTTGTAGTCTTTCAATGACATACCCACACTTCAACTATTCATTATATTAAAAACTAAATGTTTCCGTATCAGTTGATGAATAACAAAAATATCAGGAGAAAAAGATGCGATCACGTTTTTCCTTAAAGGTCAAAGCAGCCAGTTATATCAGTATGGTATTCAATTCACAATATTTATTTGACACGTGGACAAATAAACATAAACACCAATTGCTAGCTAATCCATTTATTAACATTTGGTCTCTTTTAGAGGCAACCCTTTTCCAAAAGAAGGAGATAAGTGTACAGAAAGGCAAACAGGAAGTCACAACCCTTACATAAATGGTGGAAAATCTACCAAGTTTATCCATTCCCCGCTTAATTACAGAGAAAAAAAGCTGTGCAAGTAGCAAAAAAACTTTAAAATTCCAATTCCCTATAACCTGCATAAAAACCCAGTGTCGCTTTTTCCCAGTATTGTTTTGTTATTTCATAACATAGATGTCTATAAAATGCGGTAAGAACAGACTATATAGTTTTGACTGTGTTTTATTAGCCATCGTCTCAATGATGACTTTTTAACGTTAATAGTTTTACTGGGAGCCTGATTGACTTACATCGGAGCGATTCCGCCTTTGATTTAGTTGAACTAACACGAAATGCCGGAATTATAGTGAGTACAAACATTCAATGCACCCAAGACATCTCTTGATAACCTAGAATACCTCCGACTACATTCTGGCCCCGAGGTTATAAAACTTTTTATGTACAACTCAGCTGAGCATGAAATTGTCTCTGCTAATAAATATGAAAATGCAAATAATAATTGGCATTTTCATATTTATTAGCAGAGAAAATTTAATGCTCAGCTATGTTTAGCAAGATTGAATTTGCAGTTGTTAGTAATTTGAGATTTATTAGTAGGACACATTTCTTGCTCAACTGAAAAGACCTGACCTGGAATACACATATTAATGAAATTGTCACTAAGGCTAATCAAACCTTAGGATTTGTTAAAAGAAATGTAAAAAACAAAAATTAGTCAGTCAAAGAATTAGCCTATTAAACATTTGTCAGACCCAAAGTTGAATATGCCTCCACCGTGTGGAGCTCTTATACCAAGAAAAATATAGATCAAATAGAAATGGTGCAAAGGAGGGCAGCACGGTTGGTTACAAACAGATACTCCTCCTATGATAGTGTTTCTGCGATGTTGGGCAACCTTGAAAACCATCGCTATGACTCTCGCCTCGAGATGTTTTTTGTTTGTGTTGAGGTTTTACGGCCCAGTCAACCCAATGGGGTCATGTCGAGCGCGGTAAGTTTGCCTAACCACACGTTTACTGGGCAGGCTTAATCCTCTAAGCGGTTAACCAGTATTGTGCACATTCTTTCGTCAGAAACTGACAACTGCCCTTCTTGAATCAGCGGAAGGGAGAGAATGACCGTAGAAAATATTTCATGACCAATCTCTACGAAAGAATGTTCGAGATATTTTACAAAATACAATATGGCCTTGTTGCAGTGCCGATGCCTTCATATTTTGAGCGGCCCAAGAAGATCACTCGCCACAGCCTTAATAATCCCCTTAGTTTCCGCCAGGTATATGCCTCTGCAGATTACTACAGGTTTTTGTTCTTTCCCATGACTGTTGTTTTATGAAATAGGCTCCCTGTAGATATTGTATTTTAAGCGATCTTGACTCCTTCAAGAGAGAAGTGAGCAAGATCAATCACTTAAGGCCAAAGAAAGTAATATTGTTTTTAATCTGCTTTTAAATCTCATTCATACTAACACTCAAACACTATCATCTTTATTCATTCTTCACTATCACTCTTTTAGCCCTCAATATACAGTTTTTACTTTTTATTCTCACGCACGCATCCCTGCGCATAATAGTAATGAGGGTGACGCAGTATCGATATAGATAGATAGATAGATAGATAGATAGATAGATAGATAGATAGAATTGAGCATGAAAAACGTTTTATAACCTCGGGGCTTGATTATTCGAGTTAAATAGAGATGTGTACTTTTGTTTTAGCTCCCTGAAACCTCATAACAAGGCACTGCATTATTTAGTAAAGTGACTTTCTAAGCTATTTCTAAGAATGCTAACCTTGTACTGATAATCAGGACACCATTTCTTTTCTGTACTGAAAACATGCATATACCATTTTTAGTACCATATACCATTTTTAGTACACTCTCTTGCAACATGAAGTATAACAATCAATAGACAATCAGAACAGAGTGTCTTGTCTTTTCTGTACTAAAGGCATGCATCATGATACATACCAATCAATTCTAACAGGATATAAAACATCTACAAACAATGTAAATAACGCGCAGCTGGAGATAAGACACCATTATCAACTGAAAAGTACCGATAGTTTTCTTATTTCTCCATGAAAGCACATGTTGTGGTACTCATCACTAGTTTATGACTATGACACTGAAACAGTTAATATTACGGAGTGTTTGCTTGTATTGTTCCCTTTATGCTTTTGGAAAGCAATAGTAATACCAGATTATACATTCTTACGCAAGTGCAATGTTTCGAACATAATGTAAGATTAGATTTACTTCCGAACAGGAGAAACCACATCCATAGTAAGGTTTCTCCATATCTGTATTTAACTGCAATCAGTTTGGATAACGCTTGATACATTCCCATTGTTGACTGTTCCGCAGTATAAAGTATCATCTGTTTTGCCTTTAAACTAAGCAATATTTTTGTAAAACTCGTATTTTGTTTGCTTTTCCTCTTCATGTCATTGGTGGGCTATGTTCTGTGGTTTCTGTTCCTCTATACTGTGTTTTGTTCTTATTAGACGGTATATCTTTGTAACATGCCCGATACATTTATTGTTTTGAAAGAAGCTGAGTAGGAACGAACATTTGTAGCTTTGTATAGTGTTTAAACTAAGATCAGATTACTTACAGTTGAGTATAGAACAATGGACTTGTTTATAGACAACAAATTAAAACGTATTGCCTGAGCCTGACTGCTGACCTGAATGTTTGTAAAACTTTAAACATATTGACAGTTTGTCTTGACATAATCGTTGTTTTTACTCTTTTTGCGTTTTCAATGCAGCAGCAGCTGTTTGTTGAATGTAGGGGTCTGTTGTTACGTAAATACATAAGACAATGAATAGGGATACCGTGACCATGTTATCATTCTTTCATCCAAATACTGTTTTCTTAGACTAGTACGTTTAAGAATTATGCGCATTTTTAATAAATAAATTCTGCCAAACAAGCATAAGTTAGGTCGCTGTTGTCGACTATAATTTTGACGGCACTGTACAACAGTCGCCTTTTTCTACCAGTTTCTTGTTGGCTTGCCATGTTAATGTATTTTATTGCGCACACGTTTCAGCAGTTTGGTACATATAAATAGGTATGTGATAAATTTTGAGAACACTTAAATTCATATTTGTTTTAAACCTTCTTACGTTGTTCATTTTAAAAGGTATACCTACTTCATGGGTTAATAAACATTGACTGCATGAAGCAAAATAATTGAGGCATCTACGCAGGCTGATTGGAAATGTATTGAGGACAAACACTATGGCTTGGCTAGTACATGATATAAGATTCAGATGGGATCAATAAGCAGATAAATAATGATATTTGCATATGAATTAATGGATGTTTTCACTTATATTAAGAAGAATGGATACACTTTTGTAGAAGCAACTCTAAAAGCTAAAATAAATTTCCTTTTCAGCACGAAAACTCGCCTATATAATTTTTACCCTCTTTAACCCCACTTCTATATAGTAAAACTGGAGTTTACAGGGGTATACATTGTTTTTCTTATTTCTGCCCAAAACTATAGATTGTGGGTACTCGTTAGAACCGCCTCGACGAGGCGGTTCTAACGAGTACCCACAATCTATGGTAAAACTGGAGTTTACAGGGGTAAACATTATTTTTCTTATTTCTGCCCAAAACCATAGATTGTGGGTACTCGTTAGAACCGCCTCGACTAGGCGGTTCTAACGAGTACCCACAATCTATGTTTTGAGCAGAAATGTGAAAAATATCAGAGATTTTTATCTATCTATCTATTTTTTATTTATCTATCTATCTATGTTTTTTTTCTGAAAATTTTCAGTTTTTGGAGGTGAAATTTTCTATATATTTGAATAGGCGTGTTTTCGTAATGAGTGTAGACATCTTTTCAGAAGGGACTTGGTGTGCAAGAAAGCCATCAAGAATTTTCTAAATTTGTCTCCTTTCTGAGAACATGCGACAAATCTATCAAGTGTATCAAGTTCCTTTATATAACCTATAACTATAACATGATTTACCACAATATTACATGCAATATCAGATATCTAAACCAGTCAGAAATTATTTGGTCTCGGAAAGGATTAGAATATTAGTATAATAAAAATAAATAGACACGTTAAATGTTCTTCTTTTTTTCAGTATTTATTGTCACAAAGGAGCCGGTGTTTTTGTTTTTCTTTGGTTTATGGTATGTATATTGTTTGAGTTGGTTTGTTGGCAACCTGTTTGACTGTTATTATTCTTAAAACGGGTCTTCTCAAAAAGGAAAGAATTTGCTCCTGCTGGGATCAAACTCTTTTCTCCTAGAGTATGCCTCTTTTCTAAAGAAGATTGGTGCACAGGAAAGCAAACAGTCACAAAGTTGTCTTTCTTGACAAAATGGCGGAAACTCTATCAAGTGTATCCACACACCCTAAATGGTTCTTATTTTTCGAGTTCTTTATTGTTTTTATGCCTCCGCTTGCCGACAACTGGAGTGGGCATATAGCGATTTTTTTTTCCTAATCAGAAAGGCCAACTGACTCAAAATTTTGTAGGAAGTTTTGGGCTAACTTGTACGTCAAATAGCTAAGATCGTTCTGATTAAAAAATCCAAGATAACCGCAAGATAGCGTTTTTTTGTTTTTTGTTTTTTCTAATCAGAAAGGCCAACTGACTCAAAATTTTGTAGGAAGTTTTGGGCTAACTTGTACGTCAAATAGCTAAGATCGTTCTGATTAAAAAATCCAAGATAACCGCAAGATAGCGTTTTTTTTTGTTTTTTTTTCTAATCAGAAAGGCCAACTGACTCAAAATTTTGTAGGAAGTTTTGGGCTAACTTGTACGTCAAATAGCTAAGATCGTTCTGATTAAAAAATCCAAGATAACCGCAATGGCGGCCATTTTGAAAATCTATTTTGGACTTTTTCTCCTGAATCGAAGGGCTTATTGACTCGAAACCTGGTAGGAAGTATCAGAGTGACTTGTAGATAAAAAATAAGTTAGATCTTATCGATCTAAAATCCATCTTAAAAAGTTATTCTGAACTTCTTCTCCTGATACCGAAGGTCATTAACTCTAAACTCGAAAGGAAGTCTCGGGGTGACTTGTACATTAAAAAACTAGCATCATTTGGATCAGAAATCCAAGATGACAGTCATTGCCGCCACTTTGAAAATCTATTTTGAACTTCTACTCCTGAACTGAAAGGCCAACTGAACCTTGAAAGGAAGTGTAGAGGTGACTTTTAGAATAAGAATAGCTTAATCATTCCGATCGGAAATCAAAGACGGCCGCAAAAGCCGTCATTTTGACCTGTAGATAAAAAAAAGGCTGGCTAACGCCATTCCGATTCAAAATCAAAGATGGCCATCACAGCGCCCATTATGAAAAATTATTTTGGATTGTTTCCCCTGAACCAAAAGGCAAATTAACTCGAGACTTGATAGGAAGTATCTGGGTGCATGACTTGTAGACCAATAAAAGCTGAAATCATCTCGATCAAAAATCCAAGATGGCCGCCACGGGAGTCGTTATGAAACGCTGTTTTGAACTGCTTCTTCTTAATCGAAAGGCCAATTAACTCAAAATTTGCTAGGAAGTATCGAGGTGACTTGTAGAACAAAAAACCCTATGATCGTTCCGTTCGGAATTTCAAAAGATCCGTAATTTATCATGAATAGAGAACGGACGAAGCATGAAGGTGTTTTTTTTTTTGTTTTTGTTTTTTTTTTTTTTTTCTCCAGGATGCATTCAGCTATTCTGTTATAATGTGTCATGTCACTGTCAGATATTGATCTTGATCATCCAGGAACTTTACGCACTAGGTGAAAACACAGGTAAATGCATGTATTAGCCTATGCATATTGGTAAATTTTTATATCGCCATAGCGTAAAAAAACTACTGCAGATTTTTCAATGACGTTTTCAGAATTTATATGAAATATGATCTTTTTGGATAATTGAAATACTTAGGAAAGATTGCGCATTTGAAAGGAGATGTCACTGGTTGAAGTGCCAGGATTTGAAGCACGTTTTAATAAGCGCCAAGCAGTGTTTCGCTTAGTAGATAAGTGCAGCTCTTTACCTGGGAACACCATTTGGTCTCAATAAAAGACAAGACACTCTCAACAAGAGAATGTCTGTATGGAATGAAGGTATGAGGTAAACATCACTTTGTATGCTGAAACACTCTCTCAACTGTGCACAAACTGCTATAAAGTATGAAATATCGAAGAAAAAGTAAATATAACACATAAACGATAAATTAGGGTTGGATACGGTAATTGGGTCTGATCCGCTCCGATCCGTTGATAGCACCCTCCACAAATGGAGGAAACAATGAACAAAAACGTGAGAGACGTCCTGCTATTCTGACAGATTCAGAGAGAAAGCGATGGCGAACAGAGCAGACGGCTATTCATTTCAAAAGTACATGTACATAAATATTCTTGGATGAGATCTAGCACGTTGGAAGCAGTTAAAGAACGACGCAGGGATGTGAACAGACTCTCGCTGCTTGATCAGTGGGTCTTTTTTTTTTACAACACATATTCCTGTTAACACTAAAGAGACTATGAAACGACTATGTTTCAAGTTTAATCTTATTGAAATAGATCGCTTCGAATATGAATGAATAAAACATTGGGGTATCCCGGGAAGCTTTACATAATTGATAATCTTGATTCTTATAAAATACATTACCCAAAGGATCCGATTCGCACAAATGGCACTTCGTACTCAGTGGATTAAATACATTAGCATGGTGGAAAAGAGCATGCATATTTGTGAGCACTAATGAGATGCAAATTTGTCACATGAATACTCTCAGAAGATATCGAAGCGGGACATTCAAAATGGCGATGAAGAAATCGTACTGATAAAACAGCATTTTATTATTGCTCGAGAGAAGATAAGAATTTTGTACCCAGTTTTTTTTTTGCACTTTGGTGGCAATATTAATCCCGGTGTTAGTCTTACTCTTTGTTGCTTTGTGGTTTATTCTACGAGGCGATTTGTTTTATGTCTTACCTTGTGTCATTTTTGTTCTTGTATTTTTCAGTCCTTTTAGCATTGCGATTACCTCGCTTGGGGAAGAGAGAGCTAATCTTAGTGCTTTTCGTACGTTTGTTCGATTTGTGCTTGTTTCGGTTTGTCGGTTTCCTCTTCCTCTTGGTGTCTGGGAAGGGCTGCGGTTTGTGAATGTGGCACTCCCTGGACTTTTCTCTTACCTTTTTGTGTATTCTATCAGACTCAATCATTTTTTTTTACTCCAAAATTGTCTTTTTCTGAGTAGAGTGAGTCTGTAAGAACCAAGGTCATTTTGTCACAGTAAAATAAGATATGAAAATAATACTAATCAAAAACATGCATAGGAGAAAAAAGCAACAGATAGAAAAAAACATCGAAGAGGACCTAAATAAAATACTTGGGATAACACACAAACAGCCTGCAAAATCTCTAAAGGAGGGAAAAGAAACCAATAGAAAAAAAAAATAAGGAGGACTAAAATGATATTATTGGGATTACACACAAAAAAGCCTTCAAAGTCACGACAATTCACACATTATAGTCTCTGTTCGTTAAATGATAATGTATTATAAGAACATTCCGGTCTGACTAGCAGCGCATGACTGTTTATCACGTTACTTAAGTTAAATCGATGTAACAACTTTGTAACGTCCAAGCACAAAGCAAAACCCTCCATATTATAAAGTGTATATGAGTGCATCTCACGAGAAGTTACTATAATTTTTGCAGATATCTATAAGTATTCTAATGTTATACCTTTACCCAAAAAGGGAGATAACTCGGACCCTTCAAATTTTCGACCTGTTTCACTTTTAAGTAATGTTGGTAAAGTACAAGAAAGAACAGTTTTTAAACATATCAATAACTTCTTACAAGAAAACGATCGACTTTACAAATATCACTCTGGGTTTTTATCCCAGCCGTTTCGCTCATTATGTCTACTCCCTTTAGGATTAGGAGATATATTGCGTTTCCCTTGGGTGTCTGTTTGTCATACTCGTGTCCGCTCTATAACTTGAAAACCGTTCAAGCTATCTTCACGAAACTTCATATAAATTTCAATCAACATTAGACTCCGTGCAGAGCGCAAGAATCATAACTCTTGCTTTTATACTTGTTGAGTTATTTTCCTTGGACTCTGTCACAAAATCGTGTCCGCTCTATAACTTGAAAACCGTTCAAGCTATCTTCACGAAACTTCATGTAAATATCAATCAACATTCGACGACGTGCAGATTGCAAGAACCATAACTCTTGCATTTATATTTTTTGAATTATTTCCCTTGGAATATGTCACATAATCGTGTTCCGCTCTGTACATTGAAAACCGCTCAAGCTATCTTCACGAAACTTCATCTAAATACCAATCAACATCAGACGATATGCAGAGCACAAGAACCATTACTCTTGATTTTATGCTTTTTGAGTTATTTCCCCTGGACTCTGTCACAGAATGGTGTCCGCTCTATAACTTGAAAACCGTTTAAGCTATCTTCACGAAACTTCATATAAATATTAGTCAACATTAGATGACGTGCAGAGTGCAAAAACCACAACTCTTGCATTTATACATTTTGAATTATTTCCCTTGGAACATTGTCCATCACAAAATCGTGTCCGCTCTGTAACTTGAAACCTGTTGAAGATATCTTCAAGAAACTTCATGTAAATATCAATCAACGTTAGACGAAGTGCAGAGTGCAAAAACCAAAACTCTTGCGTTTATACTTTTTGAATTGTTTCCCTTGGAACTTTGTCCGTCATAAAAAAAAGTGTCCACTCTATAACTTGAAAACCGTTCAAGATATTTTCACCAAACTTTATATGAATATCAATCAACATTAGAGGACGTGCAAAGCGCAAGAACCATAACTCTTGCATTTATACGTTTTGAGTTATTATGCTTGGAATCTCTTTAGTTGATATAAATGTCCGCTGAATTTACAATACAATGTGACACCAAAAAGTGGGGAGACATCTATGATTTTGTAGAAAAGCTTGATGAGGTATTTCCTATAACAACCTTTTGCTTCCTACCACTTAGGCAGTCACTTATCTATTCGAGTAATACACCATTTATGTCAATTTGTTTTTATTTAAAGATAAGCCCCTTGTGCCAAACTCTATCGAATGCCTTGGAAACGCCTCAGAAAAAAACTATACAAGAATATTGGTTACTGTCAAGTTTGACAAATATGATGGCGTATGTCTTTAAGTTGGAAAGTTGTAGAATGATTTAGTTCCTCAAGGTTCTGATCTAGGCCCTCTACTATTTTAGTGTATGTTAACGATATGGCTGAGTCACTACTAAGTCTTACTGGGTTATTTGCTGATGATAGCTCGTTACTTTATTCTGCAGCTACTATTAAAGATATCGAAGGTATCATCAATCACGAGTTACGTACGCTAGTAAGATAGGCAGCACATTCGTTAATAAACTTAAACCCTCTTAAAACTGAAGTAATGTTGTTTTTTTTTTTTACTTTAAGACTTATTGAATCTTTTACTAATATAATTTTAGACGGTACACCCATAAAATTTGTAACAGAACACAAACACTTAGGTCTTACATGTAGTTGTAATAGGCAATGGCACAGCCATATTGAAAACATAATTAAAAGTGCATCTGAAGTTATTGGTATAATGCGGAAATTTAAATTCAGTCGCATTGCATTAAACTAAATATGTCTATCATATTTATTGCCAATTATTGAATATTCATATGTTGTATGGGATGGTTGTACAGTGCAGGATATCAGAACTCTTCAAATACTTCAGAATGAAGCTGCCCGCATAGTGACAGGCTTAACAAGATCGGTTTCATTAGATAATCTCTAGAGAATGCGGTTGGGTGTCACTAGCAGAAAGACGCAGGCAGCTTATTTACATGTATAAATCAGTCAATGGACTTGTTCCTACATACATATCTGACTAAATTCCTTCTTCAGTTGGAGAAATAAGTACTTATACTCTACGAAATCAAAATTATATTTCTGTTCCCTTCGGTGTCTGTTCTGGGTCTGCTCTATTCGCCCATTACACTTTAGGGGGTCTCCAGACTGAATTGGGTCAAAAAAGCTACGAGAATACGAACGTATATATAGGCTTAGAGAGACAGTCCTCGATATATAACGAGTTGGTATCCATGATGCTGTACGTCGAGAGGATTGAGCGGAAGTTGGCTAATGTCAGCCTCCGTTGCTCACATATATTGTACCTAATGAGCACCCGTCTCATGATACGGTTCAATTATATGCCATGCACGTAATGTTGGAAAAAGCGTGCAACGTCCGGTCTACTGATTTTAACAACGGAAGGGACAAAATGACGGCGGATAACTGCCTTTATATACACTGTAAAAATATTACGGTAAAATCACTGGCAACTGGTTGCCAGTGCATTTACCGTTTCTTTTTACGGGGAGCTATAGAACCAAAAGACCTGTTGCTCACATATACCTTATGAGCTCCTTTCTCACGATACGGTTCATTTATATTCCATGCACTTAATGCTGGGTAAAGCGTGCAGCGTACGGTCTACTAATTTTAACAACGGAAGGAACAAAATGACAGCGGATAACTGCCTTTATACACACTGTAAAAATTACTGTAAAGTCACTGGCAACTGGATGCCAATGCATTTGCCGTTACTTTTTACGAGAACCTTGATCAGACTGCACCATACATATTTTGATCTTCGACTTCTCTGTTCGCCCACGAAGAACTGTTAGTTTTGCTCATGCCGTGTTCCGTTTTTCATATGGTGTGCGCCATGCGAAAACATGTCTTTGGGTATATGCGGACAGCGAAGGCCCAGATCAGACTGCGCATCCGCGCAGTCTGAACAGGGCCTTTGCTGTCCGCAAATAGAATCAATGGATACTATAGAATGTTTCAATGGAGAGTAAATACCCGGATGAGACTTTGCACATGTGCAGGATGATGTAAATTCACACTTTTGAATATGCTCTACGGTAATTTTGCGCTTGGCCCGACCCATATGTTGACGTCAGATTGACTAATAGACTGATATTCTAAACGAATCCAATAATTCGACAGCCATACAAGCTCTTATTTCCATAAAATAAACATCACTGTATTGATGTAAACACATGGATCTTCATCAAGTGAAATCCTGCCTTCGTTTTCAATAAGCGATGATGAAAGTGAGCTTTTGAGCATTCTGGTGTTAACCTTCTAACATTGCCATCAGGAGTCAGCAATAGCCCCGATCAGCATACATGAGGGTCCGGATGGGGGCGGCGTTGGGTTGGGGTGGAGGGTTGGGAGGAAGATTGTATCTGCATTTCTCTAATCAGAAAAAAGAGCTCATCATTCTCTTTCTTTAAAAATTTGGAATTTTCTTTAAAACGTTTTCCAGTTTTTCTTGTCATTTGTGGTACCGCATTCGTCATGATCCTAATGGGTTGACTGAGCCGTAAAACCTCAACTCGATCAAAATCTGGTCATCTGAGGACCATTTTTTTCCACGTTTTTTCTTCGCATATATTCTAGAGTTTTCTTTAAAATTTTTAGCCCACTTTTTCTCCAGAGTATTATTTATTTTTTCTCCAATCATTAAACAGAAAATGGCCAGTTTATCTAATTATTGAACCCCATCCAAACCCTCATACAGGACAGGGTGTTTTACGCTTATACTGAGATTCTGCCAACAGGACGAGCCGCCCAGTAAGCATTCTAGTAAGCATTCTTTATAAATCTAGAGTTGGCCGTTATCGGCCCGTCAGGGTAGCTGACGGGCCGATAACGGCCCGCTATAGATTTATAAAGAATGCTAGCTGGGACGTGTTGTACCTTCGGGTCATACGCGGACAGTAAAGGCAAGATTTGACTGCGCTCTTACACATTATGACCAGGGCTTCCTCTCTCCGGTCACAGATTCGCTTTCATACTGTAAGTAGTACAGCCTATACTACTACTGTAGGAAGTATCCACCGAGCCCAAAGGCCCAACCAATCTGTTTTATGTTGATTTGAAATTGTGCAGGCTGCCATTTGCGTCTGTTATGCACAGGAAAACTTAACCCTTGTCCTGCTGAATAAATTAAGATGCCACGCCCACTTCTAATTTTCAGCCAATCAGATTACCTGATCCAGATTATTGATGTAAATTCACATACTTAATGGCAAACAGTGCAGATCTAGATCAGTTGGCTTCTTCAGAAGCCAACTGATCTGGATCTACACTGTTTGCAAAGGCAGGTTATATCCGCGTTCAGCAGGACTAGGGTTAATATACTCAACCACCGATAGCTCGTTTACCATGGCTGATTTGAACCCGTATTTGAGACCCCAGGAAGGTCTTTCGATAGCCCAAGAAAACATGTTTAGGGATGTTTAATGGAAATATTATTATTTTATCATGGAAATGTATATAGTGTGTACACATTAGAATCGCCTCTATTGAGATGATTCTAATAAGTACACTCAACATACCATTATTTTATAGAAGATCGAAAATTATGCCCATTTGCCTCCTGGCCTGGAGTTATAGTTAAGCCACCACCCATTTCTAAAACAAATTTCTATTAATTATGCAACATGTTCGAGCCATTGAAGTTCAACTGTATGATGGCTCAAACTGAAAATTTACCCCGCCCCCTCCTTCCCCTGGCTTGGTCTGATATTTACAAGAGTAACAGTTCATGCAATGGGCCTCGCCATGCAGCCCAGACCAGGTTCAATAGTAGTATATGCAGTTCTGAATAAGCAGTTGATATTCTTGTTTGTTTCCTAAAATATAAACAAAAATGAAAAAAAAAAAAAAAAAAAAAAAAAAATAACCACCAGTACAGTAAAACCTCAATAGCTCGAACACCGAGGGCTCGTTTACCATGGATAATTCGAACTCGTTTTTGAGTCCCTACAAAATTCTTCCAATAGCTCAAGAAAACACATATTTAATGATTTTTTCTTATTTTATCATGTAATTGTATGTTGTGTGTACTCATTAGAATCGCCTCGTCGAGGCGATTCTAATGGGTACACACAACATACCATTATTGTCCAGCAGCTCGAAAAAATCACTAAATTGTCGCCATTTGCTTCCTGACCTGGCGTAATGATTAACCATCAGTGGCTCGAACTGCCCATATCTCGAACAAATTTCCATGGTCCCAAAGGGGTTCGAGCCATTGGAGTTCGACTGTATATGGTAATAGGTGTAAAACAAGGGCAACTTGAGGATCAAATTTATGTTTTATGGAAACCCTATTAATTGTTTCTATTACTGTCAAATGAGGGCAACTTGCGGGTCAGTTTGTGTTTTATTGAACCCTAATAATTGTTTCTATTACTGTCAAATAAAGGCAACTTGAGGGTAAGTAACATAGGACATGTAGACTCTTATCAGGTACCGCGTCCTGTGAAAACTGATCTGTGTTTAAACTGTTTGCATGGGACCGTTTTTAGTGCCATTGGCGTTCATGAATTAAGTTTCTTAATTTTCACAGAATAGAGAAATATCATTGGTGCCGGTAATATAATATTTTGTTTAATCGTGGCTCTATTGGTGTTTTTTTTTTCAGTTCTTGTCGAACCCTTATCTTTCTTTCATTATGGTGTTAAGGTCAATTTAAATATTTTGCGTGTTAATTTAATGGTGACTTAGGGAATCGAACAGTTATTTGTAGTTGGAACTGGAACTCTATCAGGATTAAAGGCGAGGGTTCAGCACTAATACTAGGTTATAGCCCCCTCCCACGCGTCCAAACGCATCGCACGGCAAAACCTACAATAAGATTTGTGCGACCAGCGACGATTCAGATCAGCCTGTGCGTTTGCGCAGTCTGATCAGAGTCGTCGCTGATCGCATATGGCTTCTACAGCCTCCGGGCTATCCAAAGAAGAATAAACGAGAACTCTTGCCATACTGAGTGAATGTGCATGCTGAACTTGTTTTTGCTGGTCACACAGGTCTTATTGTAGATTGTCTCGTGCGCACGCTCAGTTGGTTGTTCCAAGGCGGTATTTACTTCATTTTGTACGTTATGCTTTCATCAGAGTGCCATTTGGGCCGCCTCAAGAGAAAACATGCCCTCGACCATGCGCAAAATATGCGGGTTTACAGCATCCAGCACGTGCGCAAATTGTCATCCGGGCCTTTGCTCTCCATTTATACACTCTGTAGTATCCACTGATTCCGATAGCGGACAGTGAAGGCCCTGATCAGACTGCGCGGATGCGCAGTCTGATCTGAGCCTTCGCTGTCCGCATATGCCCCAAGACATATTTTCGCATGGCGCGGCCCATGTCTTCCCTTGTTAGGTGTCTTGGGGGTGGGGTGGTGTTTTGTGTCTGTGACTGTGTCCTTTCCTGGGTATTCCCCTATTTATATTATTTGAATAATCTGTATAGCGACAAACAGAGTCCCTGAAAGATCATGTAGGCAGGTGTGGATGGGGCTTATAGTCAGTAGTCTGAATGTGTCATACCACAGTTTCCAATAGCACGCCTTGACCCATACAACCCTGCAGGCCAATACATATACCTTTGCAAAATAGTGCCGATCCCGATGAGACGGCTTGTAACGAACCGTCTCATCAGGATCTACACTGTTTGCTATTCTGTTTATGCCTTTTGACTGAAACTCTTACTCGCAATAATGAATTCCGAAATGGAAGAGTCTGTTTCATAAACTCGAGGGTGAACGGGTTAAATGAAATGTTGATATTAGAAACGACGTCGTCTGTTTCCTAGTATTTTTTTCTTTGTTCTGTGAGACAAAACAAATCCAATAAATCTGTCTGAACCTTGGAATTCGTTGGTTGTTGTTTAATGCGGTTGAGGTAAGTGGCTTTGCACAATCGATTATTTGATAATGGTAGCGCATAAAAGATCAATGCTTTTACTAAATGCAGCTACCGTAGTCATTTGAACCGCAAAGTCCGGTAACGTACCTTCAGTCATGTGCGCCCAGCAAAGATTCAGATCATGCGCGCAGTCTGATCAGAATCTTTTTTGGTGCGTTTGTGTATAGTTGAGGATGCAAAGTTTCATCATACGGACAACGTAGACTCTGATCAGACTTCGCGGATGCGCAGCCTGATTTGAGTCTAGTTAGGCACGCATATCAAAATGTACGTTGTTGGTCGTTGCGGTTGCTCTTATATCTTTCCAGAGCTACTGCGCATTAACCCATTCATGCCGAATGGCCTCTTCTACATGAGGTTTTCGGACAGGTCCATTTCTAACAGAAGAGGTGTCTTGTTAGATTTTATTATTACCATGTTTTATAGAAATTCCTGTATTTAATGCAAACAGCATAGACCCTGATCAGACACCGCGTTCTGCGGCATCTGATCTGGATCTAGGCTGTTTGCCAATGTCCCATTTATGGAACACCAAGCATAAATGCATTAATGACTGAGTTGCATGTTGTCAATCACGCATCGGTGGATAGAGCAACAGACAGACCAAGATGCATTACCATTAAGGTGAATTGGTACACATTCTCGATTTTCCGTCATTTTTGACAAGGGGACAAGTTCTATGACTTATGTTTGCTTTTATGTACATTAGTCCCTTTCAGAAAAGGAGTCTACTCTAAAAGGAAAAGAATTTGCTCCGCTTCGGAGCAAATTCTTTCCTTTTAGAGTAGACTCCTTGTCAGAGAGGAGCAAACAACAATATTGACAGAGTTGCCGCCCATGTATAGTGTATCAGTGAATCAGTTCCCTATGATTAACCGTGCGTGTTGTCAAATGCACATCAGATGAAAAAGCATCAGGCTTTATTGCAAAATCAAAACGGGTGTAGCTTGGTGACAAATCTTTATCAAATAAACCACTTAATGGCAAAAGAAAGAACATGGCATTTACGCCCAGCAAACACTCAAATCAGCCCGGGCGGATGCCTAGGCTGATCTGAGTCTTCGCTGGGCGCACATCCATTTTGTTGATTTTGTCATGAGGTGGCTAAAATATTTCCCCATATATTTGTAAATATATGTTTTAACTGTAAATAAATAGTGCATTAGTGACAGAATTCCATGTTATCGAATTGCAGGTGAGGAATAGCTAATGTTGTTATAACTCGTGTGCAATCCCTCTCTTTGACATGCAATAAAAGACTACTAATCTAAAAATATGCACAGGAGAAAAAAGCAACAGACAGAGAAAACATCGAAGAGGACTTAAATGAAATAATTGGGATTGCACACAAGTAGCCTGCACAATCTCTACAGGAGGAAAAGGAAACAGATAGAAAAAAAAATCGAAGAGGACTCAAATGAAATAATTGAAATTGCAAACAAAAGCCTTCAAAGTCACTGCAAGTCTCACAATCCGGTCTCTATTCATGAAATTTTAATGTATCATTAGAACATTCCTGTCTGACTACCAGCGCATAACTGTTTGTCACGTTACTTAATTTAAATCGATGTAACATCATCGTAACGTCCAAGCAACAAGCAAAATCCTGCATAATATAAAGTATATATGAGTGCATCTCACGATATGTTATTGTAATATTACAACATTTTGGTCTGAAAGGCAGTACATCAAAGTTTATCATGTAGCCGCCTTGTAAAATCTTCGTAACATCAGAGTCACAAGCAAACGCTTGCAACCTTGTAACATCTTCGTAACGTCAAAGTAACAAGCAAACAGGTGTAATCTTGTAACATCTTCGTAATGTCAAATAGCAAGCATAAAAGTGTAAACTTGTAACATCTTCGTAACATCAAAGTAACAAGCAAACACATGTAACCTTGTAACATCTTCGTTACGTCAAAGTAACAAGCAAACGCGTGTTATTACCTTGTAATATCTTCTTAACGTCAAAGTAACAAGCAAAAACGTGTCACCTGGTAACATCTTCGTAACGACAAAGAAATAAGCAAACGTGTAATCTTGCAACAAAGTTATAAGCGAAAACGTGTAACCATGTATGTAACATCTTCATAACGTCAATGTAACAAGCAAAAATTGTCCGTGAAACCACAGTAGCTACCATTTAACACCTTCGAAACGTCCAATGGACAAGTCAAACTTTCAAATAAAATGTATACTGTGGTATATTTAAGAAATATAACTGTACACCAATGTAAATTAATTTTGGAAGCTACGTTTCTTCGGTGATTGTACAGTTTGGCAACCAGTGAAGAAATTAACTTAACAGGGCACATTTTCTTTTTTTAAACTATCATATAATCATCGTATCCTGAACTACTAAATACATTTACCTGGACCATGGATGGTTCTCTAGGATGCGCGGGCTGATTTGAGTCTGCGTTGGGCGCGCATCTCAGATGGTACGTTTCCTCACATTTCGGCTCGTAAATTAGTGTCCATGAAGCCTGTGAGGCGCCATACATTGTGTTTACATTACAAAAACAAGCCTATATAATTTTGACCCCCTTAAACCCCACTTTTATATAGTAAAATTGGTGTTTACAAGGGTGTACATTATTTTTCTTATTTCTGCTCAAAAACATAGATTGTGGTACTCGTTAGAACCGCCTCGCCGAGGCGGTTCTAACGAGTACCCACAATCTATGTTTTGAGCAGAAATATGAAAAATATCAGAGTTTTTTTTACCTGAAAAATTTCGTTTTTTTGAGGTGAAATTTTCTTTATATTTGAGTTGGCGTGTTTTCGTTATGATTGCCGGCGTTACTGCAGCTCTATTGCAAACCAACCATTGTCAGGACTTTTTATTCATACACAATATGGATTAAATAATCTGGGCCCAGTTGTTCAAAGCATCGTTAGCTTAACAAGCTCGTTAGAGATCAAAATGTTAACTGTTCTAGTAAGTATGATATCTAATTCGCAGGTATTTTTGTTGAAAAAATGGAAGTAACAAATGCAAAAGCTACTCGCAATTTTTCAGCAAAATTATTAGCACACATGCCATATTTAATGATCAAAGTTTTAACGAATCATTAACTAACGACAACGTTAGGTTTGAACAACTGAGCCCAGGGATTTAGATGCTATTGCTTCACGTCGATTAATTATAAGCCTGCTTGAGAATTAATTGTATGATTCATACAGGAGATAATTGTGCTGTGTCAAGCAAAAATGTGCCTTCGAGCATGCGCAATATGTGCGTATTCACATCATCCTGCTCATGCGCAAAGTATCATCCGAGCATTTGATGACCATTGAAACATTTTATAGTATCCAATGATTCTGTTTGCGGACAGCAAAGGTCCATGTCAGACTGCGCGAATGCCCAAAGACAAGTTTTTGCATGACGCCGCATGACGCCGCCCAATCATAGCAATTAATTTTAAGATATTTACTGCGTTATGCTTGTATATTTTGTATGTTTATAAGTGTAAACTGAAATCTATTTGTGATCTTTCAAAACGTGATTATTGAATGATATCAACAAGTGACAAATAGGTACTAATGAAGGTATTAACCCTTAAAGCGCCAAGAAAACCTGCATCTGAAAATGTCGTCTGTTTATGTCGTCTGTTGAATATTCTTGCAAACTTTTTGAACCTATTTTTGCATACAGGCAAACAGTGTGGACCCAGATCAGACTGCTCCAGGAGCAGTCTGATCTGGGTCCACACTGTTTGCAGAAATGACTTATAAAATCACAAGCAGATGAGAAAGCAGACGACAATTGTTGTGATTGGCGCTTTAAGGGTTAATTCGAATGCAAATACAGCATATGCATCGAAAGTTGTTTTTCTCCTCTGGCTACGTATTTCGTGTGCTGTCGTAAAATGGAAATTAAATCGTTATTTTCTCAGATTATCTTTGTCACAAAAGTATTAATTTATGGCTCACCTTTAAATATAAGTCTCATGAAAAAGGACATATTAGAGCAAGATGTCAATAGCAGATGGAAATTAAATCAATCTTTATTCTCTTAGGTTGCCTATTTAACACAAGTATTAATTTATAGCTCACCTTTTAATATTTGTTTTACGATAAAAACTATAAATGAGGAAATGCCACAAACACTAACGCGCAGCCTACCCGAGACACCAAAGAAGAAAAGATGAGGGACAAACAATGATGAAACAAACGTCACATATCCTAGCGGGCGCACAACGTTGCAACAACGTTGATCCAACGTTATTGCAAAGTTGTGTGCGTACATGTATATCACCGACGATGCACACATAAAGAAAAACTGTAACAGAGAGACCTTGGAATGGTCAATAGAAAACAATAACAACAAAACACAACTTCTGCAGGGTTAAATCGACGGGGTTAACAGAAGATACCAGAAGTTATTGACATACAGACGCACATAATCATTACGAAAACACACCTATTCAAATATATTGAAAATTTTACCACCAAAAACTGAAAGTTTTTAGATAAAAAATCTGATATTTTTCATATTTCTGCTTAAAACATAGATTGTGAGTACCCGTTAGAACCGCCTCGTCGAGGCGGTTCTAATGAGTATCCACAATCTATTTTTGAGCAGAAATAAGAAAATAATGTATATCCCTGTCCCAGTTCTACTATTTAAAAGTGGGGTTTAAGGGGGTCAAAATTATATAGACATGTTTTCGTGATGTGATATTGACCAAACAGAACGAAGCTCTGAACGTTGCGACAATTAGGTAAGTGGATGCATTTGGTAGAGTTACAAGGAAACATCTTTTGCAGTTCCTGTTTGCTTTACTGTGCACCAAGCCCTTTCTTGCTGTAAAAGGAAAGATTTTGCACCCAAGGAAAGCGCATTCTCTTCTTTTTGTAGTGTTGGGCATCGGCCAGGACCCAGTTGTTCAAAACAAACGATGTCGTTAGTAAACGTATCGTTAAAACTTTGATCATTAAATATGACATATACGCAATTAATTTTGCTGAAAAAATGTGAGTAGCTTCACATTTTTTCAGCAAAAATACCCGTGAATTAGATATTGTACTTACTAGTGCAGTTAATATTTTGACCACTGACGTGTTCGTTAAGCTAACGACGCTTTGAACACCTGGACCCTGAGTTTCATCGTCAATCATCAGTTTTGTAAAACCGACCGATGATGGACTAATAGCCGACTTGCAGAAAACCGAGGTGTATCCCCATAATATTTTTCGTATTTCTCCATTAAAACATATGTTTTCATGGAGAAATATGTAAAATTGTACTTTTCGGTTGAAACAAGAACCTTATTGCAGGCTATTAAAACTTTGATCATTAAATATGGCATATATGCTAATATTTTTGCTGAAAAAAAAATATGTGCAGCTTTTGCATTTGCGGCTTTGCAAAAGCCGCTTGCAAAAGCCACTCACATCCTTTCAGCAAAAATACCTGTGAATTAGATATTGTTCTTACTAGAACAGTTAACATGTTGACCACTAACGAGCTCGTTAAACTTACAATGTCTAGCCCCACACACTGCGTGAACCAGGGGCAATTGTAGCACAGAGTTGAAGGTTTAGATCTGGGTAAGTAGCACTCACGATTTCAACTTCTTAGCATAAAAGGTACCAATGTTTGACCTGTTATACTTTTTGACCCTTAGCCACAACCCAAGGCATGACCCTGGGGCAAATCTATCAAAGAGCTGAAGGTTTAGGTCTGGATGCTAGTAGTATACCGAATTTCAACTTCCTAGCAAAAAAAGTACCTGTTTGACCTTTAAGACATTCATCACAAAAACATACCTATATATTGCTGACCCCCTTAAACCCCACTTTTGTATAGTAAAACTGGGGTCTACAGTGGTATACATTATTTTTCTTATTTCTGCTAAATGACGAGGCGGTTCTGACGAGTACCCACAATCTATGTTTTGAGCAGAACTATGAAAAATATCAGTTCTTTATCTGATTTTTTTTTCATTTTTTTGGTGGTAAAATTTTCAGTATAATTGAATATTCATGTTTTCGTAATTTATATTGTTATACACCCCAGAGCATGCTGCAAAGGCAAACCTAGCTTAGTCTTAAAGGTTTAGGCCTGGATAATTAACATACCAAATTTCAACTTCCTTGCCAAAACGGTACCTAAGTTATGAGCACAGAGTTAAAGGTTTAGGTCTGGGTAAGTAGTATACCAAACTTCAATTTCCCACCCTAAAATGTACTTAAGTTATGACCTAAGAAAGCATTCCAAATTTGAACTTCTTAACATAAAATGACCCAGGTTTGATCTGTTATGTACAGTATAACCTCAATGGCTCGAACCCGGATGGCTCATTTACCGTGGATGATTCGAACTTTTTTTTCAGTCTTTACAAAATCCTTCTAATAGCTCAAGAAAACAAATATTTAGTTTTTTTTTTCTTATTTTATCATGGAATTGTATGTTGTGTGTACTCATTAGATTCGCCTCATCGATACAATCATTGTGTAGGAAATAAAAAATACTACCCTAAATTATTGCTATTTGCTTCCTGAACTGGTGCCATGATTAACCATCAGTGGCTCGAACTACCCATGTCTCGAACGAATTTCCATGGCCCCAAAGATGTTCGAGCTATTGAGGTTCGACTATATTTTGACCCGTAAACTCACTCAAGGGCATGACCTAGAGGCAACTATACCGTTGGGTTTAAGGTTCATGTCTTGGTAAGTAGCCTACCAAATTTCAAGTTCCTAGCGTTAAAGGTACCCAAGTTATGACCCTTAAGAGAAACGCGGACGTAAATGTCTATCTTTTGAATGGAAACTTAAACATTTTTATACATTTTGATCCCTAGTCACACCCCAGGGCATGACCCAGGGGTAACTCAAGCACAGAGTTAAACGGTTAGATCTGGGTAAGTAGCATAACAAATTTCAACTTCCTAGCTTTAAAGGTATCCAAGTTATGACCTCCAAGATAAACGCGGCCGTAAATGTCAATGTAAACTTTGAATATTTGTCAGACTCTGGTTACGAAAACGTTACATACGCATGTACGCATGCCGTACTCATATACGGACGTAACATCACGGCGAAACGCTATACGCCCCACTGCTGCCTTCGGCAGGCGGTGGCATAAAAATCATACCAACCTTTCCTATTTTTTTCTAACATTATACCCTAAACACACATTTTGTTTATTTTGCGTTATAATAATAATAATAATAATAATAATAATAATAATAATAATAATAATAATAAAGCGATTCTGCTAAATTCTTTGTTTGATTTATTCTTTATTTCCAAAGAGTCCCAATTTCAGAATCGTTTTGATTATAGGGACCTACGAGTAATGTCTTGTTACAATGTCAGCCTAGAAGATGTCAGTAGCTGTAGACATGCTAAATATAATTGTCATCGATTTATTATCTATCCCAGTTTTGTGACGTCAATCAAAGGCATAAACATTATTACAATTAAGGAAAGGGCTGTGTAAAAAAAATGGTCCACCTACAACTCGTCGTATGCGAGATTTGAAAGAAATCCATCAGTCGGTTCGGAAGATATTATATGGAAATTATTTTTGATACCAACAAATGGCCATAAATCTTCCTGAAATTGATTAAAAGTTCCGTGTTATTACATGAATCCGGAATTTATACAAGTAATAGCTTTCTCAAAAGTTTGGTCTATGCTTAGCACACAATAATTGTTACAGCTGATTTTAATTTCATGGAAGTCTTGGCTAAATCAGCTACATTACATAATGGAAAAGCTGAATTAGAGATGTCTAAATAAAATCTCGTCTCGTTGGCCTCTATAAGAATAACCGTCACATAAAAACAAGTACAACTAATTTCACTTCCATGTTTAGACTTTCCTCATCAAAATTAAAAATAAGAAGTTAAGAATTATATTACATCACGAAAACATGCCTATATAATTTTGACCCCTTTAAACCACACTTTTATATAGTAAAACTGGGGTTTACAGGGGTATATATTATTTTCTTATCTATGCTCAAAAACATAGATTGTGGGTACTCGTTAGAACCGCCTCGCTGAGGCGGTTCTAACGAGTACCCACAATATATGTTTTGAGCAGAAATACGAAAAATATAAGTTTTTTGATTTGATTTTTTTTTTTTAGTTTTTGGAGGTGAAATTTCTATATATTTGAATAGGCGTGTTTTCGTAATGAAATGTTGACACGCTGTCTGGGGAATGCTATAAACTGCGCTTTGCAGTACCTATGTATCCACCCACTTTAAAACTAAGATTGTCAAAAGTGATGTATATCCTTTTACATTTGATAAAATGTTGCAATGGTAACCTAATCATTACGAAAACACGCCTTTTCAAATATATTGAAAATTTCACCTCCGAAAACTGCAAATTTTCAGATAAAAAAAACCCAAAAAAACCCTGATTTTTTTTTTATATTTCTGCTCAAAACATAGATTGTAGGTACTCGTTAGAACCGCCTCGCCGAGGCGGTTCTAACGAGTACCCACAATCTATGTTTTTGAGCAGAAATAAGAAAAATAATGTATACCCCTGTCAACCCCAGTTTTACTAATTTCTGCTCAAAAACATAGACTGTAGGTACTCGTTAGAACCGCCTCAGCGAGGCGGTTCTAACGAGTACCCACAATCTATGTTTTTGAGCAGAAATAAGAAAAATAATGTATACCACTGTAAACCCCAGTTTTACTATATAAAAGTGGGGTTTAAGGGGGTCAAAGTTATATAGGTATGTTTTCGTGATGAGAATATCTTCATAAGTTTGGTGTGCCGAAACAGTGTCTGTGAATGGAGAACACCTTCTACATGTATATAAGTTGGTCTGACAATAAATATTACTCTATTCTATTTAGTGCTCATTCTAGTCCCAGTGTTTAGTTGTAGACAATAAACATAAGGTCAACCATGCCTTGTGGATCAATAATGGATCACTTTCTTGTCTCTCCTCAACCCTATATAGTCTATACCCCAGGGTGTAGACAACCGGTACGTGTTTAAAATCGATATGAAGACTTTCTGAAGACATTGGTCGGGATTCATTTTGTGATTACAATCAAGGGTCATGTCAGGTGAAAATTCACGGAACATGCTACGTTACATTCCCAACCTAGAACTTCTCAATAGTAAAGAGCTTACTCATGCAACTGTCGATGTGAGCTCACATACAAACGAGTTACTTATCAAGGCATTTAGCAGAAAATAAGTGTGCGACCAGAGCCCGGTTGTTCAAAGGTAACGAAGTCGTTGGTTAACGATTCGTTAAAATTTACATCGAGTGATACGAAAATATTCTGAAATTTTTTGCTGAAAAATGTGAGTGCAAAAGCTACTCATATTTTTTTCAGCAAAAATATCAGAATATTGTATTTTGAATCGGCTAAAACAGTTAACGAAATGACCCTTAACGAGCTCGTTAAGCTAACGATGCTTTGAACAACTGGGCGCAGAAGAACAGACAACACTAACTTTGTGACAAGCATCATTTGTGAAGGTGTTTTCGGGAAATATGATAGGCTAGAATAAACCCAGCGGGCACATGATGTTTTTACAAAGTCGCATGAACGTCGATTCAAAGTCATCAACGCCCCACTGCACCAACGTTCTACACGCTGGGAACAGAGAAAAGAGCCCTTTACCAAATGGCCAAATGGACTTAGGATTAAAATCTCCTTCGTTGAAGGTACTCAGGATTTTATCCTACAATATGTGACCTTAAGTGAAGTCTAGAGAGAGTGATTTTCTTTTAGCCTTTCGCACACCCTTAGTGATAAAACGCTGACAAGGTATACGACCTTAGTCAGGTCTAGACAATGTCTCTCCTTGAATACATAATGCCAACAAAATACAACTGACCCTTGCTTTCTCGAACACTGAAAACACACTTCTGCCTAAGTTAAACTAAATTTTGGATAATGTTGGTTTAGTTTGGTTCTTTACATTTCAACTCCTGGGCCCAGTTGTTCAAAGCGTCGTTAGCTTAACGAGCTCGTTAATGGTCATTTCGTTAACTGTTTTAGCAGATTCAATATACAATATTCTGATATTTTTTGCTGAAAAAATGTGAGTAGCTTTTGCACTCACATTTTTCAGCAAAAAATTTCAGCATATTTGCGTATCACTCAATGTAAATTTTAACGAATCGTTAGCTAACGATGTCGTTAGCTTTGAACAACTGGGCCCTGTTATTTCAAACTGCTGTTATCTCAAACAGAAAATTCTGGTCCCTTGGTTTTTTAACATAATGAGAGTCCACTATATATGATATTGGTCTAGTCTAAAGCGTGACCCTCTTCTAGTTTTCCACACACGCATCACGAAAACATGCCTATATAATTTTGACCCCCTTAAAACCCACTTTTATATAGTAAAACTGGGGTTTACAGGGGTATACATTATTGTTCTTATTTTTGCTTGAAAACATAAATTGTGGGTACTCGTTAGAACCGCCTCGCCGAGGCGGTTCTAACGTGTACCCACAATCTATGTTTTGAGCAGAAATATGAAAAATATCAGAGTTTTTATCTGAAAATTTTCAGTTTTTAGAGGTGGAATTTCCTATATATTTAAATAGGCGAGTTTTCTTAATGATTGGTGATAAAATGCTGACAAAATATTTGAGCTTGTTCAAATCTAAAGCATATCCCTTTTCTAGCCGTTAGCACAGCTTTGGTTACAAAATGCTGACAAGATATGTGAGCTTGTTAAAATTTAGAATATGATTCTTTTCTTGTCTTTCGCATCCCATTGGTCATAAAAGCTGTCAAGATACACCCTAAGCGACAAAATGCTTAAATATATGTGTGAGCTTGGTCAAGTCTATAGCGTGACATTCTCTAGCTTTTCGCACACCCTTGGTGACAAAATGCTACGCGAAATAGCCAGTTAATCAGCTCAACTAAGATAGTTTCAAGCTTTGGGACTTGTTTATTAATTATCTGTGGCAAGGGTAAACCGTAATGAAAGCAGACCTCAACAACAATATCGGTTTTATGGCACATCAACTAAAACAGGTCATATCATTGTATTAGAACTATCGACATATATGTAAAATTGCGAGGAAAACAGAACGCGATGGGTAGAATTAGGTAAACACATGAAATCGGTATATCCATTTATGCCCAGCGTCCCACAGAAAAGGACATTGGCAAACAGTTTAGGCCCAGATCAGAACGCGGCGTCTAATCAGGGTATACACTGCTTGCATTAAGTTCAGAAATTCCTACAAAACATGACAATAATAAAAAAACTAACCAGGCACCCCTTATATAGGAAATAAATCTATCCAAAGAATTGAGGTAGAATAGTTCACTCATTTCTGGTGGTGAAAAAAGTCTGTCCTCCTTTAACTGTACCTGAGTATCATGCCTTTTTGTGGTATTCTAAGGAGACGAATCATCACGAAAACATGCCTATATAATTATGACCCCCTTCAACCCCAATTTTATATAGTAAAACTGGGGTTTACAGGGGTATACATTATTTTTCTTATTTCTTATCAAAAACATAGATTGTGGGTACTCGTTAGAACCGCCTCGCCGAGGCGGTTCTAACGAGTACCCACAATCTATGTTTTGAGCAGAAATATGAAAAAATATCAGAGATTTTTTATCTGAAAATTTTCTATATATTTGAATAGGCGTGTTTTCGTAATGTGCTTTGTCACCATTTATGCTCGAAATACATGCAATAAACATAGTCTGTTGATCAGTCAATGTCTCGAAGTCCCAGAAATTGGTATCTATGCAAACAGTGAATATCCAGATCGGATGCCTCAAAATTTACAGACAAGTACAATTTAGCCTTTAAATAATTAATTGCTCATTCCGGCTTGTACGACGGAAAAGTTCAATGCAGAAAGCTGGGGATTAATGGATCAATATTTGAAACCAGCGGGTTAAGTGTTAATTTAGATTCCACAGATTATCAATAGACATTATCCTGTACTTCTGTCATGTCTGAAGAGTGTTGTGTTTATGACAAGTTCTTGCGTAAATTTCTCATTAATACATTTCCATTAGCTTTAGATTGCAATTCAAGAATTCTTATTAAGTCTGGGAATGGAAAACAACGGGTCTACAAAAAGGAAAAATGGTACTTAACAATATAAGAGAAAATAATGAAGACGCAGCCCTTTGAGCTTCTGAGCTGTTTAGAAAGCATCGATAGTGCGCGTACAAAATGTACGAGCCAGGGCGAATCTTAATGTGTGAATGCGGGCCTGCATACATCCATGTATTCGGACACATTAACTTCTTATCATATTTATTAAAACATTTAAACGACTCCATTTTACGACCGGTGCACGTGTATGAAAACCGCTAGATGAGTAGCAAACAGTGCAGACCATGATCAGACGCCGCATTCTGCGGCGTCTGATCTGTGTCTACACGTTTGCTAAGACCACGATCAGTCTCCCTCCGCGACCGCGTGCCTGCGTATTTCGCATTAGGCGTCAGGTACTTTTATCCTTGTTGAAGCTCATTGGTTTTCTTATCCGAGCACGCAGCGAGTTCCCATCTGTCTCCATGGTAAAATCTATGTAGGGGATTATAAACGGCAGGCAGGAATAAACTACGACAAAAAGCCAAAGCGTCGATATTGGTTTTATTAGGAAGTGTTTCAGCCTCCTATATATCTGCAGTGTGGAGTGAGCTACGATCAAAATTGAGGATTTGTAGTGGCATAGAGGTAAATGTATTACACCTTTTTTATCAGTTGGTTTAACTGTATGGTGCTGATTTTTAATGGATTTATTTATTCTAATCGTTTTATTACATTGTTTATGAATTTATAATATAATTCTTATTTTTAATGGATTTATTGTAATCGCTTTAACATTGTTTATGCATTTGTTATATGATTTTAATGGATTTATTCATATCGCTTTGACATTGCTTATGACTTTGTTTTATGCCTGATTTTAATGGATTTATTATAATCGCTATAAATTTTGCATATTCATGAAAATGACGTGATTTGTGAGACTGCAAATGTATGGCGTGAATCATGCAATTGTGGTGTAATTTCAACTGGTTGGAAGGAATCGATTAGTCCTTTCAGCGCCAAAGACCAGAAAAAAAAAAGGTTTTGCAAACAGTGTAGATCCAGCTGAAATGGCTCGTTAGCCATCTCATCAGGATCTACACTGTCTGTTGTTTTCCACTTTCAATACTCTGTTTGTTATTTTGTTTTCGATTTTTGTCTACGCGACATCCCTTGTTGAGATAATGGACGCATTCAATTTCATATACAGAAGAGTCCACTTTAGAAACTCAGGGATGAAAGGTTTAATATATTGTTAACAAATTATCCAAGTGGGAAAACAATTTGGTAAACTGAAAATGGTAGATAATTAATTGTTTATCAATGTGGATGCAAACGCTCTGTAGGCACATTTTGAGTGTACATCTCCGTTTTGAATTTTTACACATACGCATATAGCAAAGATCCTGTCCAGTCGGTCCAACTGCCGCTAGACTAGACAGAAATTGGGTTATTTGACATATTTTCCGCACCTTCTTGTCAGATTCCTTGCTGTTGGCCTGATCTTTTTCAGCAATGACTATTCGGAATCTTTGCTTTTCGCCATACGTATCAGTTTATTATGTAAACTAATGTAAAAGATTTTTGAAATCTGTTCAGAATGTTTGCTGTTCGCCATATTCCATTAGTATGTAAGCTAAGAGCAATAACCACATGTCATCCGCGCCACCTGGTCAGAATCTTTATTCCTGCTGTATCGTTTAATATGTAGACTAGGATTGAATACCGTGACAAGTGCACCCTCTGTTCAGAAACAGCACGAAAACACGCCTATATAATTTGACTCTCTTAAGCCTCACTTTTATATAGTAAAACTGGGGTTTACAGGGGTATATATTATTTTTCTTATTTCTGCTCAAAAACATAGATTTTGGATACTCGTTAGAACCGCCTCGCCGAGGCGGTTCTAACGAATACCCACAATCTATGTTTTGAGCAGAAATATGAAAAATATCAGAATTTTTATCTGAAAATTTTAAATTTTTGGTTGTAGAATTTCCAATATATTTGAATAGGCGTGTTTTCGTAATGCTTTTCATTTATCATGAAAACTAACATGAAGACCATGCCGCCCGCATCGTCTGTTTAGAATCGATGCTATTTGTCATATTGTTTATTTAGATTACGATCATGTAATTCGCACTATCTGGTCAGAATTGATGTTCTGTGCTAGACCCATGTAGCATGAAGGCTAAGATCGCAGATCATGTCATCCGCACTGTCTATTTAGAATCTTTGCTCTTCGCTGTATTCTTGTGCTATGTAGATTGAGATAGAAGATCATGTCATCCGCGCCATATGTTCAGAGTACAGTCAAACCTCAATAGCTCGAACATCGATGGCTCGTCTACTATGGATAAGTCGAACTCGTTTTTGAGTCCCTACGGAATTCTTCCGATAGTTCAAGAAAACAAATATTTAGGGAAATTTTCTTATCTTATGATGAAATTGTATGTTGTATATATGTACTCATTGGAATCGCCTCATCGAGTACCGTTAATATACCTTATTGTATAGAAGATCGAAACGATTTCCCTAAGTTATCGCTATTTGTACTATCTGACCTGGTGCCATGATTCGAACTACCCATATCTCGAACAAATTTTCATGGTCCCAAAGATATTCGAGCCATTGAAGTTTGACTGAATTTGCTCTTGAGACATAGTATATTTTCACATACGATAGTATAGAAAACATACTATCTGCGCAGAATCATTGCCATTCGCCATATCTTTTGGTTACGTAGACCTAGATCGAAGATCACGTCATCTGCACCGTTTGTTCTAAACCTTTGTATTCGCCATGTCGTATTACTATGTAAACAAAACTGGAATATCGTATCACCCGTGTTCAGAAATCTTGCTCGCCGCCATATCCTTTTATTATGTAGAATCAAATCGAATGACATGCGATCCTTGCTATTTCTTTAGAACCTTTGGTCTTCGTCATTTAATTTTTATAATGATGGCTAAGATCGAAGCCCCTGGCTTATGATCAGCACCATTGATCTTAGCCATACCCTTTTATATAGGGGTTAGTTCGAAGACAAAGTCATATGTAGCGTCTGTTCAGAATGTGTGTTCTTCTCCATACTATGTGGAATAAGGTAGAAACCATATATGAACCGGCACATGAAAAAAATGACCTTACGGTGATCCGGTTTGTGGTTCTTCAAATGCTCATGCGCAGTCCCATATTTGGGCTACAGACGTTCGTGTTTTTGCCTGAGGCTTCCTCAAGGTCCTAACTGCATGTCTGGTGTCAGCAAAGGCTCTGGCGAGATTGCACTCATGCCTTTCTGGTCGCCTAAGTGATAAGTACCCTTTTCTCATGTGCCGGCTTATGTCATCTCTGTCATCTGGTCTTCGCCAAATTATTTTAACTATTTCTGTGCCAAATTTCAGACGACATTTGTCGTCTCCTTTTTTTCATTTAACAAACTATCGCTTGGACAGACGTTTATATGTAACGTTGAAAGACTGAATGTCAAACAGCGTAGATCCAGATGAGACGGCTCATTGAGCCGTCTCATCTGGATCTATGTTGTTTGCAAAAGCCTTTTATTATCGCCTGTGGCAGTGAAAGAGTTAAGCAGGCTAAGATCAAAGACAATATCTTAAGAGTGACATTCATTAGTTCAGACATTTATTAAGGCCAGGATCTTTGCTCTTGGCTATATCATTTTATGTAAGCTAGAATCGAAGACTGCATTCTACTCCATCTATTCAGAATCTTTCTCGATAGCAGTATCCTTATATGTAGACTAAATCCGAAGACCATGTCACGTGTGCCTTCTGTACGGAATCATTTTATTCATTAGAGGAAGCCCTATTTATACCCATTCACAATAAAGCGATAAAAATTCGTTATAATGATGATTTGACCGGCACGAAAGCTTCTCCCAAGAGATGACAGTTAATAAAATATGCAAAAAAAACGTTGTATTGAATATACTTCAAGAAACATATGTTTTGGATTTTTGCAAGAACCGCTTTACAGAGCTGAGGCGATTCTCATAAATATCCAAAACATATGTTCTATGGGGAAATAAGTATAAAACAAGGCCTTATTTATATATCATTCTGCTCATTAAGGATTCTTTACAACAGAAAATTCTTCTTAATGGCAAGATCTTTGGGAACAAATGCTGTCGTTGTAACGAGGGTTCAATATATGCTTTTATCAAAAAGTTATCGGTACATCCACCGCTTTCTGGTCAAAGTTTGGCAACTTGTCATATTCCACGCAATTTCATGTCAGGTGCAATGCTTTTGATTAATGTAGGCTCACGTCATACAGGCAAAGATCACGTCATACAGGCAAGCAAAAGAATTTAAGCCAGCGCATGACAAAACCAACAAAATGGCATGTGCGCCCAACGAAGACTCAGATCAGCCTGGGCATCCGTCCAGTCTGATCAGAGTCTTCGCTGTGCGCCCAGGACTAAGGACAGCAGCTTTCTTCATGCAGACAGCGCAACCTCTGATCTGCACGCCATTTTGAAAGAATTACCTCCCCTTAAAAGGTATATTCGCCTTAAATACTTTTAGTATCTCATACAAAGAACCCAGCTAACACACAACGTTCCGACGTCGCCGCGACGTCATGGTAGCTCCGACGTCGCCACGACGTCATGTCGTCCCGATGATGTATGAGCGACGTTGTTACGACCGTTTATGAACACTCAATAAAACTGAGTCTCGCTTTCTTTAACGCTTAACATGGTGGGTAAAAAATCAACAGGTGACATTTTGAAGCATTTTTTTTCCACAGAAAATAGGTTTTGATCTTTCCTGCAAATTATCTCCAAACGGGACAATTTGCATGAAATGTTAAAACCTTTCTAGAAAAAAATAGGTAAAAAATCAGAAGACCTTTTGAAATAATTTTCTTATTTTTCTCAGAAAACAGCTTTTGACATTTCATGCAAATTGTCTCAATTTGTCGTCTGCTGTATTAGCGCAGAGAGCGATAAAGGTAAATGTTAATGTGTTCGTTACTTTCAAAGGATGTCTTTATTTTCTCAGAACTATTGCAAATATATCAAACACGTGAATAGAAGAATAGAAAAAAAAAATAGAATGAACATCATTAGGATGCATAATATATTGGTATTTCTGTATGTCACCATGGTTCTTGATTAATTGGCTGCATGGAATAAACGGAGTTTCTGCTTATTAATTGGCTGCATGGAATCGATTATGTTATCAGGAGATTACCATGTAAGGAAATAACTTAGATTATCTGGAAATGGTTCTTGGTTAAGTTTCTAATAGAAACGACACGTCCCTGGGAATATTAATTGTCGGAATAGCTGTCTTTCTGCATGCATTCAGACGTTGTTTACCACGAAGTGTCACAATGTCAGTTAACGCTTAGCATTCAGCAGACGACATTTTTGATTAGTTTTATTTTTCCACTGACAACAGGATTTGACGTAACATGAAATTTAAACAACTGTTTGCTGGAAAAAATAAGAAAATAAGAAAACGATTTCAATATGTCATCTGAAGAATTTATTACCCAGCATGCTAAGCGTTAATTGTCAGAGTAAACGTCTTTGTGCATGCGCTCTGGCGCTATTTACCTCTAACCCAGTAGGAAGACAACGTTGATACAACGTCATATCAACGTCGATGCAACGTCATGACGTTGCATCGACGTTGATGCGACGTTTTAGCAAATTATGTGCCTGCTGCGAAGTGTCACATTGTAAATTCAAAGCTAAGCATGCTGGATATTAATTTCAATAGACCACATTTTGATTTTTTTTTTTTTTATAATTATTCACTTTTCCCCAGAAAACAGGTTTTAGTATTTCATCCAAATCGTCAAATGGAAACGATTTGGATCAATGTTAAAACCTGTATTCTATATGAAATAAGAAAAACATTTCAAAATGTCGTCTGCTGAAATTTTTTACCCAGCATGCCAAGCATTAATTGTCATAATAAAATGTTTTTCCGTTTGCATGCTGACGTTATTACCTCGAAGTATCACACAGTAAATTAAGGCTTAACATGCTTGGTAATGGAATACCCCCTCACCCTCCTTCCCCCCACCCCCCATGAAAGTAGGATTTGACATTTCATGCAAATTGTCTGTATTGCTGGGAAAAATAAGAAAATATCTATTTGTCGCCTGCTGAGTTAGCTTAGAATGTGGTTAAGGTTAAGACTACCTTATTTGTTCAGTAATATGCAGCTGCATGAAATTTTACCCCTTAAAGCGCCAATCACAACTACAGCAGACGACACCTTGAATTATTTTTTTTCAGAGATAATAAGGCTTGGCATTTCATGTGAATCGCCAGCCTAGTATGCGATTCACTAGATCTCTCAAGTCTTATTTTCTCTGAACTATAATAAAACCAAATTTAGAATGCCGTCTGATACAATTTACTTAGCGCTTTAAGGGTTAAATGATAATAACAATGTCGGCAAACCAGTTCCCTGTTATATATCATTTGCGCTTACTCACAAGCAAAGAGACAGTTTTCTGGCAATGGTATCATTCCAGAAAACCTGTTTAAGTCTCATTATTTCAAAGGCGTCTGTGACACTGTGAAAACCGTGTTTAGATAAAGTATTAGGACAAGCCTGGGCAAACAGTGTAGCCCCAGATCAGACGCCGCAGAGTGCGGCGTCTGATCAGGGTCTACAATGTTTGCCATTCATCTATCAGAAAATGATAACACGCATCAACAGGTAATCAAGTATACTCGGTCAAACGTTAGGACAAGTATGAAAGGAGATAAGTATCCGAATGTTGTGGATAAATACGGGATCACGTGCGGCATAAAATCGGCTTTCAAACCTAGCTCAGTCCATTTTGACCCAGCTAGCATTCTTTATAAATCTATAGCGGTCCGTTATCGGCCCGTCAGGGTAGCTGACGGGCCGATAACGGACCGCTATAGATTTATAAAGAATGCTAGCTGGGGATCTATCTATCTTCACTACAGCTAGTACATTGTTTTAGTGCTGTGTTGGGGCCGTAAAACGTCTCCCCGTACTTCACTAACATGTAGTTCATATTTTCTGTTTTTCAGTGATCATTGTGCCCATTCCTGGATTTTGAATATTTTCATATGTGGGGGTCGCTGTTTGGGACTAATTTTCCGAAACTATCCGGTCCAATCTAGAAAGTCCTATACTTCAACTGTTTTTATTTTCTTTTGTGTGTGTGTGTGTGTGTGTGTGTGTGTGTGTGTGTGTGTGTGTGTGTGTGTGTTCATTGCTCTCAAAGGACATTTTATTGTCTCCTAGTTTTCTGTTGTTACTCAGAACACACAGTGCTTTTCAAAAACTAGCAAATGAAAAACAATATTAGGAAGCGGGGCTTGCAGAATTTTGATGTTTTTAAACCAACTGTTTAATTTGTTTGTGACTTCTAATAACCTTTTTACTGTAAAACTCTGTCATAATATGCTTTATAGCCAAAATCTTCCTCATTGCCCATAGTCAGAGCCTTATAATTCTACTAACGAACCATTATCAGCTCCCCAGTATAGGTGTGCAACATGTTGTGTGCGAGTTTCTATCATCTGATTGAATGCTGACTGAGAGTTTATCAGGAATACAATCTAGTCCTCTTACTTAGAGAAACTGGTATGATAATAGCTTTCACCTCTGCAGGACGTCATTAAATGTTTACAGAAATAATAATTACACATGCCAGTAGCACGGTCAAAGGAAAAAAAAAATGACATTTTGAACTATTTTTCTGATTTGTTCAAGAAAACAGGATTTGACATTTCATGCAAACTGTCTCCAAGGAGACAGTTTGCATGAAATGTCAAACCCTGTTTTCTGAAAAGAAAAACAATCATCAAATTGTTGTCTGTTGAATTTGCATTGAGAGTGGTAAAGGTCAAACTTGAAACCATTTTTTATTCTGATATTAATATGGAGCAAGGGCTATACAAACCCATTAATATCAATCACTGCTGAAGTCAGTCAGCCAATGTTATGGCACTTTCCTCCTGTAAATCGTTTCGAGGGTCATAGCTCCGTTGGTAGAATTGTAAGCTACTGCCATGGCACATTTAATCTGCCATGACTTGTATATCTTCAGGTACGAGGGGTATGAAGATAAATATGATAGCTATCTCTCCACAAAACATATCCTGTAGCTACTCATTAATAGCGCATCTGCGAGGCGCATCTATTAAGTACCCTAAACATATTTTTTCCGTGAAGAAATGAGAAAAACTCACTAATTTGCGTTAAAATTAAAATCTAGGAGGTTTCCGTTGGAAACAAAGAAAATATAACAGGTATAAATTGGGAGTCTCGGTTTTTATTGAGACTCTTCATAAGCAGTAATGAAGTTTGCAACACTGCTTACGCTCTCTAGCATATTCATGAGCAGAACTCTATTTTCAAAGATACCACAATGAGCTCAAGGATCCCAAAGGATATGAAATATAATCTGCACTATAGTGAAGTATGGGTTTAATGCTTTATCTAGAGCTATGGCTAAGGAGATGTGTTAGTGTAATGCTGCATATAAATCTGCCGCTTTGCGTGGCGATAAGCATTAATGCTGTATAATTAGCATAAGTTTTCTTACAGTACGGCAAATATACCGCTTCTTAGTGGTTGAACTCTGCTTAATTTTTTATGGTCGATCAACTTATGCAAGTGACCAATGATCGATTAAACGTCGATCAATGAAATTTCTAGAAATATTTGCAGTGCTGTTTGATATTACATGTTTTTAATATAATAGAATTGCAGTCTTGTTGGCACACTGGATAGATTATACAGAAAAATGACCATAAATGGCTATTTTTCTATAAATCTATACATTTTGAATTGGCTTTAATTACAGGCTGTGTATTGAACAGAAGTTTTCTCCGATTCCTAACCATAGTATAAAAACTTATTATGCATAGATAAAAGTTAATCGATTATGGAAAATCATGATCAATTATGTATTCATTTGCCTTAAATGAGTAATCATCGAGTAAATCGATTCATCGGCAAACCCCTACCGGTTCTGTACCAAACCGTCTTTTTGTTTCTCTTCATTTTTTTAAAAAAAATTGGACCTTTGCTGTTACTTCCAAAATTTATTTGATTATTAAACCGAAAGTCGTTTGCACAGTCCCACTGGCTTGCAAAATGCATATTAAAAGCGTAAGTGACACAAAACATATTAGGATGCTAGTAAGAGTTTACAAAAATGGGTTAGCATTGCTACGCAGAATCTTTTCACTTACACGTTTAATATGCATTTTGCAAGCCACTGATGGTGCGTTTTTGGCTTGCAAAAGGCATATTAAAGGTGTACATGAAACAGAACAACTATGAATTCTATTTCTGTAAACCTTTACTAATAATCTATGGCAGCAACAAGACATTGTCACCCTGGCAATCAATTACGTTATATCGTGACCTACTGGATTTCATACTGCCATCGACAATTCCAGACAATCAAATATAATATTGCTTTGACATATGTATCAAAATAGATAGCACGTGCTTCGATGTTGTTACGCAAATATATAGAATTGCTGAATACAGATAAATATTGAGCAGTATTTATCAACATAGAAGTGGAAGATAGCTGAATATTGAGCAGTATGTACCAAACATATAACAGCTGAAGAGAGTTGAAGAGTGAGCAGTATATATCAACATTATAGCTGAAGATAGTTGAAGCGTGAACCAACATAATAACTGAAGATAGTTGAAGAGTGAGCCGTATGTATTATATGTAACATAATAGCGGAAGATAAATGAAAAGTGAGCAGTATATATCAAAATAATAGCTGAAGATAGTTAAAGAGTGAATGATATGTATCAACATAATAGCTGAAAATAGTTGTAGAGTGAGCAGTATGTATCAACATAATAGCTGAAGATAGTTGAAGAGTGAATGATGCGACCAACATATTAGCCGAAGATGCCTAAATAGTGAGCAGTATGTATCAAACACATAATAGCTGAAGAGAGTTGAAGGGTGAGCAGTGTGTATCAAAATAATAGCTGAAGATATTTGAATATTGAGCAGTATGTATCAGATTTATAATAGCTGAAGATAGTTGAAGAGTGCGCAGTATGTATTAGCATAACAGCCGAAGATAGTAGAAGAGTGAAAAGTATGTATCGACATAATAGCTGCAGATAGTCGAGGGGTGAATATTATGTATCAACATAATAGCTGAAGATAGTTGAAAAGCGATTAGTATGCATTCAAGTATAATAGCTGAAGAGAGTTGAAGAATGAGCAGTATGTGTAAAACACATAATAGCCGAAGAGAGCTGAAGAGTGAGAAGTTTGTGTAAACCATAATAGCCGAAGAGAGCTGAAGAGTGAGAAGTATGGGTAAAACATAATAGCTGAAGAGAACACACACACACACACACACGCACGCACGCACGCACGCCAACTATTAATTACATTAATGTTACTGTCCCAGAACGTACCCAGCTAGCATTCTACATAAATCTACATCGGGCCGTCATCGGCCCGTCAGCTACCCTGACGGGCCGATGACGGCCCGATATAGATTTACCTAGAATGCTGACTGGGTACAATTTTAAACAGTAAAGGCCAAGACTGGATGCCCTAGATCGTGGTATCTGATAATGGAATTGCACTTTTAGACATATCATAGCAATTTACAAAATAACAATTTTACGTCTGAATACGATTGTGCCAGCGCTCGACAAACCCTACATTAAGACTAATGCGACCAGCGAAGGCTCAGATCAGCCTGCACATCCGCACAGTCTGATCAGAGCCTCCGCTGATAGCAGCATGTGCCTTCTGCAACCTCCTAGCTATCCAAAGAGGGATAAAAAAGAACCCTTGCCATACTGGGTGTACAAGCTGATCCGAGTCTTTGCTGGTCACACAGGCCTTATTGTAGGTTTCGTCGTGCGCTGGGTCAATTTAAATACACTACGTCTGCTCTACCTCCGGCAAAACAAAACATCACAATTTCACAGCTAGAGAATAATGATTAGTTTCTAAATCTTTTAGAAGACGAAACTCAAATGAGTCACGTGTCGCGGATGCACTGATTTCGAGATGACGTTTGGTTTTGTGATGCACCATAACAGAATACTTGTACCTTTTGACGCGTCAGTTGAAAACATGAGTCCGAGCATGCGCAAAATGTGCGGTTTTACATCGTCCTGCACATGCGCAAAGTCTCATCCGGGAATTTGATCAGTATTGAAACGTCTGAAGTATCCAATATCCAATAGTATTCTGTTAGCGGACAGTGAAGGTCATGATCAGACTGCACAGATGCGCAGGCTGATCTGGGTCTCCGTTGTCCGCACATGGCAGAAGACAGGTTTTCACTTGGCGCGGTCCGTTTTTGTATCTATGATGACAGTACAATATTGCCATTTTTACACAAGAGACAGTTCTAGTTGCATTTAAGCCTTACATCCCTGAGGTTCTGCAATGGACTCTATGTCTTTAAATTTAGACGCGCCCGTTATAGTAAATATGGATATCAGTCTAAAATCTAGAACTGAATGGCAGACAGTGTAGATCTAGATGAGACGGCTCGTAACGAGCCGTCTCATTTGGATCTACACTACTTGCGTAAGTATTTGGTTTCGTAAAAGCAGACTGAAAGGGTTAATAATTAGTTTTCTTGAGTACAACACACAAACAAAACAGTAAAGAAAATTCCAGGAAGTGCTACACTCAAAGAACATAGCTTACCACTGGCACCAAGACGAAGAGTACAAAAAATACTGGAAATGTTTTTTAGGGTGATAAGCGTTAAATTACAAACAATCTTCTTATAGAAATAAATAAAATATAATTTTCGTATTTCTCAGCTGTAAACACGTGTTGCGGGTGCTCATTAGAAGCGCCTCCCCGAGGCGCTTCTAATGAGTACCCACGGCATGTGTTTTTTATTGAGAAATAAGAGAAAATATGTTGTTGTTTTTTTGCTAACCCCCCCCCCCCCAAAAAAAAAAAAAAACAAAAACAAAAAAAAAAACAAAAACAAAAAAAAAACAAAAAAAAAAAAAAAACAAAAAAAAAAAAAAAAAACGAAAAAAAAACAAAACAACAACAACAAAAAACAAACAAACAAAAAAAAAAAAAAAAAAAAAAAACCCCACACACACACAAAAAAAACAACAACAAAAAAAACCCCGCCTTATCTGAAGCTATGAATTGTTTTTATTGTAGTTTTGCGCTTCATGTAACATTCGCCATATATTAGAAGGACCACGCCAAGCTAAATATGTCTTCGAGCATGCAGATACACATCATTCTGCGCATGAGCAAGTTTTCATCCGGGACTCTACTCTCCATTAATACATTCTATAGTATTCAATGAGTCTGACAGTGGACAGCGGAGGCCAATAGAAGATCCGGTCATTTGACCTCTATTGAAATGCTCTGTAGTACCCAATGATTCTGTTAGCGCACAGCAAAGGCCCTGATCAGACTGCGCGGATGCGCAGTCTGATCTGGGCCTTCGCTGTCCGAAAATGCCCAAAGACATATTTTGCATGGCGCGGCCTACAAGTAGTATCAGCTATCTGGATTACAAACATCTACATGTATAATGGGAACGTTTTATTCTAGAATCCTCAATGTGATAACGCACTTTCTTTCAGAAACCACTAAGTCTCTTTGCCTCTGCATGCGATTTCACACATGCACGAAGCTAGGTTTTCTCATGGCAAGTTTAATATACTTTATTGGAGACAAGAAAAATACCAGTTTTATCTTCTTCAAAATCTTATCCGGAAGACTCCAAGTACATCATCTAGTGACACGTTTTCGATAAAATTAATCTCAATTTACGCAGATGAGCTTGGTGCAATTTCATCATAGCATGCGGTTTAATTGTCAGAACACATATGGGGTAAAACTGATCAAATTATTTCTGTCCTGGTAGTGTTAACAATCCGCAATAAAATGAAAGTTTTTCAAGGCCTATAACCAGATTAGGTCAGAAATGTGTCTCTAATAGACACCATGCATAAATTTTGTTTGACGGTGAGTTGTGTTTAATGCTTATCTTGGCGTTTTTTTGATAGACAGGCTTCATTCAACCTTTTCAGCCCGCAAGGCCAAAACAGATACCTGTGATAACAGTGCAGAGCCAGAAAGTAACGAGCCGTCTCATCAGGAGCCACACTATTTTGTTTTTCATTTTAGACTTAAAGCCCTATTTGCGTCAGTGGGTATGTCCAAATGCAAGCATGGAAGAGTCCACTTCAGAAACTCAGGGACGAATGAGTCATATTCCAAGAACATCAGCTCCATTTAAGAAATACCATGCTTACATGTAATCCTTTCAACCCTGAATTTCTGAAGTGGACTCGTCCAACATTGATATGCGCACAAATGTAGTTAGGGATTTTACTCTATGTTGCTTTGTGGTTTATTCTACGAGGCGATTTGTTTTTAATCTTGCATTGTGTTAATTTGTTCCTATGTTTTTCTGTCCTTTAAGGATTTCGATTACCTAGCTTGTGGAAGAGTGAGGTAATCTTATTGCTTTTCGAACGTTTGTTCGATTTGCTCTTGTTTGGTTTTGTCTGTTTCCTCTTTCTTTCGGTGTCTGGGAATGGCTGCGGCTTGTGATTGTGGCACTCCCTTGACTTTTCTCTTACATTTATTCCAGTCTAAAATCAAAAACAGAACAGCAAACATACAGATGAGACGGCTCATAACGAGCAGAGTAATAGGGTTAAGTAAGCAAATAAGGAAGGCTGTTGTCATAAACTCGCGGCTCATGCGTGTATAAACTGATGTCATAACATGTAGCCATCTTTAATTGCGAATTAAAATCACTTCGGTACGGAACGTACATACTAAATGGGCTATTAGAGATGATTGCTAGTGGCAAAATATTGTCATAATTCAAATGTAATAAAATCTATTTGTTTGTTTTCATGTAATTATTATTCAACTATTTTCCCATTATTTGAAATAAATAATATACATTTTATATATTTTCAAGATATAGTATCTATTTATGAGTTTGTAGACTCTCTCGAATGCCATGTGAGCAAATATATTCATAAAATTGTTTTTGCCATCAGAAGACCTTTTCCTACAAGGAGTATAATAACCGAAAAGGTCGAGGACGGTTCAGTCAGGAATAAAATGAGCCGCAACGTCAGAAATATATTATTCTGATCAGCCTGAGCATTCCAGCAGTTTGATCAGAATCTTCGCTGGGTGCAATTTGGATAGCCATGGATGCAAACTCTTTTCATGCGGACAACGAAGACTCTTATCAGGCTGCGGGATGCGCAGGCTAATTTGAGTAATCAGGCACTCATGTCAGAAGTACGTTTTCCGACGTTGCGGCTCAAATGCTGTCAATAAATGCTGTTTCTACCATTTCGGCTCTATGAAAAGTAACTCAAACATGCTGAATAAAAGTTTCAGCACGTTGAAATACTATTCGATTTCCCAAGAAAATAAGGAAACACATTGTAATTTGCATGGAATGTCAAAACCTATTTTCTGAGAGAGAGAAAAAAAAACATATCGTCTTCTGCTAAATTTGAGAACTCTGAAGGCAAACGAAATGGTTCTTTTTGACGCAGTTTCTAGAAGACTTTTAGGAAAATGTAACAGTATATTTACATATCCATATCTTTGTAATTAATAATATGAGCCGCAACTACAGTAAACGTACCTTTAGACATGCGCGCTCAGCAGACTCAAATCAGCCAGAGCAGCCGCGCACTCTTGTCCGGGTATTCATTGTCTGCATAAAAAAACTTTGCATCCTTGGCTATTCAAAATGCGCCCAGCAACGATTCAGATCAGCCTGTACGAATGCGCTGATCTGAATCTTCGCTGTGTGCACATGTCCGAAAGAACATTTCTGACATTGCGACTTGTTTATTGATTGTGTTGTTCACCTTGCATGCGCAACTAGTGTTACAAGGGTAGCAGATATCAACAAGAGCTTTGATCTTATCTGATGAAAAATAGCACTGGCTCAGTGGGGGAGACATAGATCATTTAAGCACTATTAGTTCTGTTGGGGAGGTAAAGTTCAATAGTTCCTTGTATTCTTTCCGTTTCTTTGCATAGTTGCGTTGACCGGGAACATTTCTGTTAAGCAGGGGAGGGGGGGGGGGGGGGTGGGGGTGGTCGGATGTGGCAAAGGCGTCGTGTAACTTACGTCACCGTAGTGTCCAACTGATATTGGCTTACAGTCGACCAAGGCCTGCTATCCTTGTAGCAGGTAAGGGTAGAGGGAATGTTTTTATTTCTTCTGTTTCTTCACTCATTCCTGTTCCTCTTTCTTCCCTGTCCCTCTCTTTTATCTCTACTATCTCTTTTCTTCCTGTCTCTGTGAGATGACACAAAATGACCCACAAGGGTTGACGTATCGTTAAACCCCAACACAGTCAATGTCTATTAAGCAAATAGCGACATGTCGGAATTCACACTGGTCTACCAAGAATGTAATCAGAAAACTTTTTCTGTTGTTATTTTTGCTAATTTGTATTTGTATTATATTTCCCAAACTCAAGTAATTGAGTTTCTAAGTAGTCATATAGGAAAATATTTATATGTGTAACATGAAGTAATCACTAAACTTGGAACCATAAATATCAGCAGTATGGTTACAAACTACATGTATAATGTAAACAGCTGTGAACATAAAATAAGCGTGTAATTGGCTCGCGGGTCCAGTTCTCAGTTTGTATGCTGTGTTCAAGCTACATCATACAAAAAGCTTCATTTAGAGCGGCTTTCAGATTACAACATCTAAAGCATTAGTCTTAAGGGCATTATAACGACGGAAGAACGGCTGCAGTCGCACTTCATTGACTCGAACATCTTTGGGACTATGGAAATTTGTTCTAGACAGTTGTCTAGGCAGTTGTCAGTTTCTGGCGAAAGAATGTGCACAAGTACTGGTTATCAACATTATTAACGTCATGTTGAGGATCAGTTAAACTAACGACACTTTTTTCTGGGCAGGTTTAGTCCTCTAAGCGGTATAACCGCTTAGAGGACTAAATCTGCCCAGAAAAAAGTGTCGTTATAACCGCTTAGAGGACTAAACCTGCCCAGAAAAAAGTGTCGTTAGGTTAACTGATCAGCTCAACATGCACGTTAATAATGTTGACTGGGCCGTTAAACTCCAAACCAACCAAAATAAAAGCTATCAGAAGCAACTAAAACGTAAGCAACTAAATTAAATCCTGAAAAAAATAACAGAGTTGCTTAAGTTACTGAATACAATTCCTACAGCTCTTTATGGCATCTTTCCATTTTATTGGTGCTTGTCTTAGAGCAGAAATGTTTCACAAGTCGATGGTAGTATTAAGATATTTATTTAATCTGAAAAGGGCATTTATATGTTCAGCAGCTTATTTACAGATGTTTGACATATGGAAGTCAAACTTTAGTTAGGTAATTCCTGATAGTTTTATTGAGTCCTTACAATTAATCTTCGTGTCACGAACAGTGAAAACCTCACAGCCATCGCTTCCCTCCAAGACGATGTCCTGAAACTTCTCAGGTTTTGCCTGTATCAGATTGGAATCAAATCACTGAATGACTTATTCAGTCTCGGCTTCAACCACTTTGCTGATTTGAAATAGGTGAGGTTGGCTGTAAGACAGAGCGTTATCATCAAAATTCACTACAGTTATAAAGTGTATTCTCTTTGGTCAAATAAAATGTCACTGATAAAAATATAAAAAGCAAGGGTCCTAAATGGACCCTTTGGGAACGTCCTCCATTATATTGAGATAATTATATTCTTATTATAAATGTTCTTTGCAGTTTTATTTATTTATTTCATTACAGATTTCATCTGCAAATTAATTTTTTATTAATGTACTTGTCCCCCAGGAAAGGCTTTATTACATATTATGCTTATGTCTGTCATTTAAGGGATACATTTTCATTGGAGGCAACTATGTCAAAATTGTTTGATTTATCTCTGAACAGGGTCTACGCTATAAGTAAAGAATTTGGCCCCCTTAAGAGCTAGAAACAGTATAACCTCAATGGCTCGAACACGGATGGCTCGTTTACCGTGGATGATTCGAACTCTTTTTTCAGTCCCTACAAAATTCTTCCAATAGCTCAAGAAAACAAATATTTAATGAATTTTTCTTATTTTATCATGGAATTGTATATTGTGTGTATTCATTAGAATCGCCTCATGGAGGCGATTCTAATGAGTACACTCAACATACAATGATGGTATAAAAAATTGAAAAAAAAAAAATCCCTAAATTATCGCCATTTGCTTTCTGACTTGGCATCATAATTAACCCTCAATGGCTCGAACCACCCATGTCTCGAACAATTTTCTATGGTCCTAAAGATGTTCGAGCCGATGAAGTTCGACTGTATTTCCTTTTAGAGTAGAAAACGTTCAGGGGTTTAGTCTGTAGCAAAGCAAACAGGAAGCCACAAGACGTTGCCTCCTTTATAAAATCGCAGACTATCTACTATGCATATCCGGTGGTTCCTTGAACAGAGGGCTCGTATGAGTCGGACATGCAGCATTGCAAAAAAAAAAAAAAAAAAAAAAACAAAAAAAAAAAAAAAAACAACAACAACAAAGAACAGTGCTTTATAGTAGCTACAGATAACGCACTTTTTCAGCCGAAAAGAATTGATATGTTTTTATATTGAATACCCACAACACATAATGGCTACAGATAAGATATCTTATTCAATCAAAAAGTACTGATATTTTACTGAATTATCCACAAAAGCATATGATGTAGTATCCATTAGAAGTGCCTCGACGATGTTTTCATGGAGAAAGTAGAAACGTATCAATATTGTTTTTGTTGAATAATACATAGTGCAGATTATATTTCATTTCCTTTGGTAGCATTGAGCCCATGGTGGTATATTTGAAAATGCAGTTCTGCAGATGCTAGAGGGCGTATTCAGTGTTGCAAAAATATTTACTGCTTATGAAGAGTGTCAATAAAGCCGAGAGTTCCCATTTTCTAATCTGTAATGTGTTCTTTGTTTCCATAGGCAATCTTGTGACATTTATTTATGGAGAGCAATGGACTAGAAGTATATAATCCTCATAGGCGTGTTAACGTAATGTTTTGAAACGCGAAAACAACTAACCAAAATGAAATTAAAGATCACATCAAAATTATATGCAAATGATATGTAAATAATATTCAAACGTTCTTACGCACACTAGATACCCATCATTACCATCACGAAAACATACCTATATAATTTTGACCCCCTTAAACCCCACTTTTATATAATAAAACTGGGGTTTATAGGGGTATACATTATTTTTCTTATTTCTGCTCAAAAATATAGATTGTGGGTATTCGTTAGAACCGCCTCGGCGAGGCGGGTCTAACGAGTACCCACAATTTATGTTTTTGAGCAGATATATGAAAAATATCAGAATTTTTATCTAAAAACTTTCAGTTTTTCGTGTTGAAATTTTCAATATATTTGAATAGGCATGTTTTCGTAATGCATGGCGCTGTTCAATTAAAAATGACTGAGGCCATTGCTCCCAAGGGCATTCTAATTAGAATCTTTAAGACTAATTTAGGCCAATTAAATTCAAGTGTTGAAAAGACAAAACTGAGGATTTAAATGAAATGTATGCTGATATAATATCGTGTTGCAGACGCCTGCAAAGATTCAAGGTGATGAATTATAAACAGTGATGTTGCACATTCCAGTTACATACAATGAAAATGACTGATATTGACATTCTAAGCCCTCTTCTAACCTTAAAAATGACCAAAGTCACGCAAAATTATCAGATATTTTGACTTTCCAATGATGTATTCGTGCAAACTTTGGCAAATGTCCGCCTATTGGATCATACTAGCCCAAACTGCCAACGCAACAAAGACTTTAAATTCAAATATTTCATCTTTTGTACGATAGAATTTAATGAAATTTGACACACTTATTGAGCTATTATCCTGTAACACACATCGGAAATTTGTGGCTTAATTCCTTCAGATAACGCCAGAATCAGCACAAACACGTCATTGGGGTGGTTTTCGAAAGTTTACACAATTCAGTACCTTGTGTGGCCACCTGCAGATTGAATCACAGCGCGACAATGTCGTCTCATTGCCGAATCACATTTATTGGAATATTGTTCCATTCTTGCACTAACGCCTGTTGTAGTTGACGCAACGTCTGTGGCTGGACAGGACGTTGGCGCACACGTCTGTCAAGCAGGTCTCATACCTGCTCTATCGGCGACAAGTCTGGAGATTTCGATGGCCTTTCCATAACATTCACGCTGTTTTACAAGGTTTTTATACCCTGGACTCCGTGCTCAGTGAATCGCGACCAACCATGACAGTGGCGTATACGGACTTAAAGATAATCCAAAGTTTCGTGTTCATATCTCTTCTGGTTCAAAAGTTACAGCAGAAAATCTTGTTGCGTTGGCAGTTTGGGCTAGTATGTATCGGACCGTTATTGACCCGACAGGATTCCGATACAGATTTAAGTAGAATGCCAGCTGGGTTAAGTTTGGTAATAGAGGTCGTGGTAGCGTTTATGGTTAGAGAGGGATGGGGTATATAATAAATACATAATAGAAGATAAAATCATACCCAGCCATTAGATGTGAAATAATAATGCAGTGACAAAACCCTTTTAGTGGTGCTGGTAGTATGCGGAAATGCTATCAAAATGCCGGATATGCTATATTAATCATCCAATGTAGTCAGAAAATGTGTGGGTTACCTTATATTCACAGGGAAATTCATAGCTTTCTCATTTTCTTCTTTTGTACCATTTTGGAGTATAAATCGTGATGCAGACATTTGATATTTTATTATATGTGCAAAATCACGAGACGTTCAGTTCAATAGTAACTAGAGACCAAATGCCAAATGGAATTGCTGAAGGCTCCGTGACAATCTATTCACACTTTTGCACCAATAAACCTTTGATTAATTAAGGAGTGACCGTCTGACACCTGTCATTATCGTTTCTCTCAGCTAAGAAAACATACCTTAATCAAATTCTTTATGTCTCACAGGATTGCTTACTAGCAACAATTAGAGCGACCCCACCACCCCCAATTTCGAGGTTAGAGAGAACGATGGATAACATGGCGCCTTTCTAGTAACTCCAGGGGACTGGATACACTTGGTAGATTTTCAGCCCCCCTTTACAAGTTGTCACCATTGTTGTTTTCATGCGCATCAAAACCCTTCTGGAAAAAGTGCTACCCTAAAAGGAATGAATTTGCAAATTCTGTCTTTTTAGATTAGACCTCTTTCCAGGAAATGTTCTATTTAAATTAGACCCCTTTACAGAGTTTGGAAAGACTGCTTCCCTTAAGGTGTATACATTCACCTTAAGGCATCACGAAAACACGCCTATATAATTTTGACCCCCAAAACCCCACTTTTATATACTAAAACTGGGGTTTACAGGGGTATACGTTATTTTTTTTATTTCTGCTCATAAACATAGATTGTGGGTACTCGTTAGAACCGCCTCGCCGAAAAAACATCACGAAAAAAAAATACCTTGTAAAACTTTGACCCCCTTAAACCTCACTTTTTTATAGTAAAACTGGGGTTTACAGGAGTATTCATTATTTTTCTTATTTCTGCTCAAAAACATAGATTGTGGGTATTCGTAAGAACCGCCTCGACGAGGCGGTTCTAACGAGTACCCACAATCTATGTTTTAAGCAGAAACATGAAGAATAAAAAAAAAAAATATCTGAAAATTTTCCTTTTTTGGTTGTAAAATGTTCTATATATTTGAATAGGAGTGTTTTCGTAATGGTAATATATGAATACAAGGTACTGTTTACCAGTTATGTGTTCAGTCATTATATACTTTTTAACCTTTAGCAGTCATACCGCAGACCACAAATTAGTCATATGTTTCTCGTTTTTCTTATTGTTTTATTGAACGAATAAAAAACTCCTGATATTTTTGAAATATAAGGAAACCTAATAAAATATTCAGTGTCAGCTGACTAAATGCTAATGTTAAAATATAACTGAAGATACTCCGGAAATGTCGTAGTCATGAAGCAAAGCCTTCCCGTGGCATTAAAAGAAGGAGATTTGAGGAACAAAGAATGACTAAACAAACACAACATATGAAACCATCGACGCTCAACACCACCCCACGCCACAAAAAAACAATAACAAAAAACAACAACAAAAAACAAACAAACAAAAAAAAAAAAAAAAAAAAAAAAAAAAAACAAACAAACGCGGGAACCGCCTTTAAACGGTAAGTAAGGGGCATTACGAAAGCACACCTATTCAAATATATTAAGTATTTTACCATCAAAAACTGAAAACTTCCACATGAAAAAAAATCTGGTAGTTTTCATATTTCTGCCCCAACCATAAATTGTGAATACTTAGAACCGCCTTGTTGGGTTTAAGCGGGGTCTAAACTATAACAGGCGTATTTTCGCACTGGGCGTAAACCAGTTTTCATCGCGTAAAACCTCACTTTTAATTCCAAATTACAAATATATATGTCCGATGATGGACGTCTATAAATCGCACTCTATAGCACTCTTTAAGGATGTTTTCAACTTCGGATGTTCTGGGATATGCTAGTTTTTGTTAGGCTTTATCTGTTCCTAATCTTCATTATTTTAGTGCTTCGGGAGGGCTGTGCTTTGTGATTGTGGCATTTCCCTGGACTTCACTTATATTTTGCCCATTTTCATGAACCGTCCTAATAAAAAATGTTAACTAAGTATGGGGAATGAATACTATCAATATTGGCAAATATATCTAAAAGGGTTTACTCGTCTTGGGAGCAAATTCCTTCCCTTTAATGTAGACCACATAACGAAAACACGCCTATTCAAATATACTGAAAATTTTTAGATAAAAATTCTGATTTTTTTTCATATGTCTGCTCAAAACATAGTTTGTGGGTACTCGTTAAAACCGCCTCGTCGAGGCGGTTCTTACGAATACCCACAATCTATGTTTTTGAGCAGAAATAAGAAAAATAATGAATACTCCTGTAAACCCCAGTTTTACTATAAAAAGTGAGGTTTAAGGGGGTCAAAGTTTTACAAGGTATTTTTTTTTCGTGATGTTTTTTCAGAAGGCCCCTGGTGTGCAGAAAAGCAATCTCGATCAGACACATAAGTTATCTCTCTTGTAATATTGGCAGAAAATCAACCATGCTTGTCCATTCCACTTACTGCTGAGATTTTAAAACACAGATATAAATAATAGGGCTGGACTTATTTATATGCGAGGGTCACCACTTGCTAAAGAACAAAAAATGGGATCAGGGGCATTAGAAATTACGAGGAACGTATCGCGATGCTGTTCGAACAGGAACGGCTCATTGTTTGTCTTTTGGTTGCTTACAAAAGCGGGACTACTCTTAGAAGACTTTATAATTTTCAAAATAGAAGCTATTTTAAAGAAAAGAATTTGGTCCGTCTTCTCTAGCTTTTGTTTTGGAAACAATAAATCATTTCCTTTATGAGCAGCCCCTATGGTAAAGAAGCTACATATTTGTTTATACTTTTCATCACGAAAACATATCTTTATAATTTTGACCCCCTTAAACCACACTTTTATATAGTAAAACTGGGGTTTACAGGGGTATACATTATTTTTCTTATTTCTGCTCAAAACATAGATTGTGGGTACTCGTTAGAACCACCTCGGCGAGGCGGTTCTAACGAGTACCCACAATCTATGTTTTGTGCAGAAATATGAAAAGTATCTGAGTTTTTTTATCTGAAAGTTTTCAGTTTTTGGAGATAAAATTTTCTATATATTTGAATAGGTGTGTTTTCGTAATGATTGCAAATATTTTGCCTACGCATGATACGTACTGTGCGTAATGAGCAATTTGCCTATGTCCATGACAGCATTTTTGTCAATCTTCAAAGCCCAGTACCCAGCGGGCACATGACGTTTAAACAACGTCGACAACGTCGATGCAACGTCATGACGTTGCATCAACGTTGAGGCGACGTTGTATTAATGTCATGTGCCTGCTGGGCAGCTTTCTATTTTTTTCTGTACTGATCTTGATAAATGATTCAGAGACTGTTCTGCCAAGTAGGTTCTTTAGTTTCTAATAGGTTTATAATTTGATGTAAATGTTTCTTTAAGGTATTCAATCATTCCATGTTTAGTGCTTACATCCATAATACGAGTACAGTCAGGCTTCACTTCGGCTCTTAGCAGCTTTGATGTAAGGGTTAGTGTAAACAATATTTTATTCAAAATAATGTATATAAAAAATCTAATAATAATGATAATCAAGAAATCAACAGTACAATGAAAGAGATTACCGTTTTGTTTACGAATATAATATATGTATAGATAAATTTTGCTGGTAGGGTTAAAGAGACTGAAGATGCAAACTTTTTTTTTTTTGAAAGTCAATGATATTCCTGCATGTATACGTGACTGATATCATTGGATGAATAACTGCTACACTATCCTATTAGCAACCGACACATCTGTTGATTGACGACCGTGAATGGCACTCAAGGTGCCGGTTTGACTGACAGATAGTTTGTACAGGTGGGCGAAACTGTCAACGTCATTAATTATCACCCATAGTCTCTCATTAGCCTTTTGTCTCAGCCTTTATTTGCTACATTAGCAAACACATTTTGAGAAAATTGGCATATTTAAGAAAAGGGAATATTTAACTTTTTCTGCTCCCTGGGCTGATTTAGCAGACGACATAATTCATTTTTTCCAGGAAACGGGCTTTGACATTTCATGCAAATTGTATCTTAAAGACATGTCAAAGCCTATTTTCTAGGTAAAAATAGACTTTGACATTTCATGCAAAAAATGCATGAAATGTCGACACCTATTTTCTGGGTCAACTAAAAACATATTAAAAATGGCGTCTGCTGATTTTTCCCAGCATGCTGAGAGTTAACGGAATCGAGTCTAAGTGTAGCAGTGTGGCTTTATTGAGTCTATTATGAATAGTAATGCAGAGTGTAACAATGCTCGCGCCTCTCTGCACCACCATCTTACCTGTGTGAATTGTAAACATTGCGTCTATGGATAGCAGCCCATGACGATATTCCCCTAAGAGTATGGACACAGCATAGCTCGTCCAACAGCAAAGGCTGATCTTTGCAAATGCCTTCAATGGCCTTTAACAACATTTTGTAGATTTATTTTATTGTTCACTGGACCCTTTTGCATTACCATCGTCGCGGTAATACTGCTTTTAAGGTAAGCAGAAGGAGAGACCAATCAGGATTGCAGTGAATATCAGTTAAAGGGCCACTATGTCATATGTGCACAACGAATGCCCAAATCAGTCTCCGCATTCGCATAGCCTGATTAGGGTCTTCGGTGCCGCTTAAAGAATGAGATGCCATGGTTGAATAGTCCAATACCTGGTTGATGCGGCTTAATGCTTTAAAACATCACCTTCTAAAAGTCACCAGACAGCGGAAATCCTTGAAACAAAATACAACATAATGATATCCAGCTTCAAGAGGTCGATCATCACCCTTTTCATCCGACATTTCCTGGAAGATACACACCAGCAATATCACCAGCAAGGCCCAAAAGTTCCTCAGCTTACTTACATGTAGACGGCATCATTATGGCTGTAACGAAGAGGTCAAGCTCAGAGCCTTCACATCACTTGTCCGGCCACATGTGAAATACACATATACTGTACTGTTTGGAACCCTTATTTCAACCAAGACATTTTAGAAGTTGAAAAAAATTCAATGAAAGGGTGTCCGTTTTGTCAAAGGAAATTACTCCTACGGAGACAGTGTCACCTCAATGCTTGAGGAGCTTCATTGCCCTTCACTGGAAAACAGAAGACTTAAGATACTCACTGCTTTTAACAAAGCCACCAACAAACTCTCACCACATGTAATACCAGAATACGTCACTCATTCCGCTGGTCGCACAAGAACACACGACCTTGCGTGTATTCAGCTACACGCCAACTACGAGCATTACAAGAATAGCTTCCTATCTCCAACCATTAGAGAATGAAATGCCCTACCAACGGGCCTTGTGAATTCAACTTCTGTAGACGATTTCTCAGCGCATCTGCAGAACTACATATTCTAGACAGTACAACCACATGATGTTTTTGATGTAAACACGTCGTTTTAATCATTTTGCTGGCGTCACTCGCCCGTGATGCTGATGCCCTGAGCGGTACTGAAGTGCATGTAGAAAATAGAAAATCAGGGCCCAGTTGTTCAAAGCGTCGTTAGCTTAATGAGCTCGTTAAAGGTCATTTCGTTAACTGTTTTAGCAGATCCAATATACAATATTCTGATATTTTTTGCTGAAAAAATGTGAGTAGCTTTTGCACTGCAAAAGCTACTCACATTTATTCAGCAAAAAATTTGAGTATATTTGCGTATCACTTGATGTAAATTTTAACGAATCGTTAACTAACGACGTCGATAACTTTGAACAACTGGGCCCTGGCAAAGATTATCATATATCGATGAACAGTGATTGCCCCCTTTTAATTAAATCTGGGTCGGGGTGCGGGTGCCAAAGCGCCTCCAGATTTAACATACCGCATTTCGACAATCCGTTTTTCTGTTACTACAAACCTAATAACTACTGAACAAATAGTTCCCTGCTAACGCTGATAACGGAAAAATTTTGCATTCAAATATATGAGTCTTATACACTCTGATGCCATTTAGTAGCAAATAGATAAACAAAACCAAAGACACTTCAAACTTTTGAAGAAATAAAATTCTAATCATATTTACTACAATATTGGCGAACGAATATAAATATTTCCGTAAAAGACGCAAATGTACAGCGTGGGGTTATACGTGTAACCCGACTGCGGTCCAACGTAACACTGAAAAAGACTTTTCAACCAAAAAGGACCGAAAACACGCTCAGTTTTAGAGGTCTGCAGAGTTCCAGGCAAACGCCACCATTAGCGTTCTCTGTGCTTTTCTTGAAATCTGTAATCCGAGTTTTGATTTATTCATAAATTATCGATAAAATCCACGTTTGATATCTGTAAATGAATTATGGATTATTCTAAATACATATAGTTTTCTGACATATATAATTCAATTTCTGATGCCTGTAATTCAGTTTGCAATATCAAAATGTAATTAGGTCTTCGTGTATCTGTAACTATATAATGGACATGTATTTTATCGGGATATTGTTTACGAATATAATATAAGATATCTATAAATAAATTTTGGAAGACATTAAATGAAACTGCATGTCGTAAATCTCTGATTATTAAACTCATCGACAATTCGGTACTAGTATTAAAAAGTTCTCATACTTGAAGACCGAAGATATGAAAAATATCCGTTTGAACACTCTGTTATAGAATGCAATTAACACATCTGGATGACAACTCAACAAATTCTGCAAACTGTTGACAAGTACGTAAAGCATTACATCTTAAATCCTTTCACCCCTGAGATCCTATAGTGGAGTCTCTCATCTTTGAATTTTAGACGCACCCATTGTTGGAATTAGGTATATCAGTCAAAGATCTAGAACAGAATGTCAAACAGTGTAGTTTACACTGTGTGCATGGGTAATTGTTTAGGTCTACCAAACTGAAATGGTTAACTCAACACGAAAGTCACTTCTCGCTCTTAACACGGTTGATTCTTGCGACTTGTTTCAATCCTACCTGCATGCATATCCACCAAACACACGCAAAGTGCCGGGAACTGGTCTTGTAAAGACATTCTCCTGCGGCCTCTGATCTGGAGCTTTATTGTTTGGTTAGGCATTACCTTTTTCAACCTAACAATTTGGACACCTTAGCACCTTAATATACTTGTTTTAAATTTAAACCAGTCTGTTCCTCTCCCTGTTGATCTGGGTCCAGTTGTTCAAAACTAACGATGTCGTTAGTTAAAGTATCGTTAAAACTCTGGGCCCATTTGTTCAAAGCTAACGATGTCGTTAGTTAAAGGTTCGTTAAAATTTACATCGAGTGATACGCAAATATGCTGTAATTTTTTGCTGTAAAAATGTGAGCAGCTACTCACATTTTTTCAGCAAACAATTTCAGAATATTGTGTATTAAATCCGCTAAAACAATTAAAGAAATGACCATTAACAAGCTCGTTAAGCTAACGACGCTTTGAACAACTGGACCCTGGTAATTAATATGGCATATACGCTAATATTTTTGTTGAAAAAATGTGAGTAGCGTTTGCATATGCAAAAGCTACTCATATTTTTTCAGCAAACATACCTGTGAATTAGATATTGAACTTACGAGAACAGTTAACATTTTGACAACTAACTAGCTCGTTAAGCTAACGATGCTTTGAAAAACTGGGCCCTGAAAACTGCTGGGCGAGTGGAAAAGCTCTACGGCGCATGATCTGTGTCAATACTTTTCTCAGGGCTGCCCGTCTCAATACTTATGGTAAAATAGTATAAAATGTTTTCAAGCATATGAAATGTATTTACAAAGGTTGGGTAAGAGACAAGGCTCCGCCTGTTTCAGCTGTTTTTGATATTCATAGAGAATTATAGGTATTGTTGAGGATGAAAGTGCCATTCGGTTTTGGTGAAGTAAAATGCATGCAGGCATTCAAAACTTGAGCTTTTTCTTGTCCTGTCCCTTAATTGGTAAATGTTTTCTATGCGTTATGGCTAACAGGAATTTAGCACGGAAAAGCGCATATTCAGCCCAGTCTGTGTGTCAATACATACTTAATATTATCCAAATGAGGAACTTGGCAGTTACGATCCTGGACAGACTGCGCAGATGCGCTGTCAGATCTTTGTCTGAATCTGCCGACGATTTTGGTTTCGTAAAGAAATTAACATCACAAGGGAACGTACAGAATCAAGCGCTGACAGCACTGGCGGGTCGATTGTCTCTGAGTGTAGGCTTAGAAAATGGCCCTGAATGGGGACTTAAGGCTCTTTCATTGAACCCTTTACTTCCTGTTATTTAGGTAAACAGTGCAGACCATGATCAGATACCGCGTTCTGTGGTGTCTGATCTGAGTATGCGCTGTTTGCCAGTGTCCCAGCACTAGTCCAGGTTTTACAGATAACCCTCTTTACACAGCACTCTGACGTCACAGCGACAAGAATAACTGAATTTCCATTGGTCAATGATAATCACGTGGACAACAACCTTAACGAAATTATGGTTTATGTATTATTAGTCGAAAATGTTATCAGGTTTCTTTTCGCATCGTGTATCTAATTTTATCAGATTCGGTACCTGTAAAATCGATTTATCATCCCCCACCCCCACTCCCACCCACTCACAAACACACAGGCTAGTTTCTACTGCCGATCGTTCTAGGGCAGTGGTTCTGGTGTCGCTTCTTCTTTTGTATGGCCTTCCCAGTGGGCACACAACGTTAAAATGACGTCGTATCAACGTCGATGCGACGTGATCACGTCGCATCGACGTTGATACGACGTCATTTTGATGTTATGAGCCTTCTGGGCTTATAACTGTTCGCTCCGGGGCTTTTGTCATATTTTGTTCTATTCGTTATCTTATTGCCCAATAAGCGTTCTACATAAGTCCATAGCGGGCCATTATCGGCCCGTCAGGGTAGCTGGCGGACTGATAACGGCCCCCGCAACAGATTTATAAAGAATGCTAACTGGGTGTTGCATTTAGTGTACCTATCTAGCATTGTGATCACATTGTTGAGGAAAAGGAAGCTGTTTGCTTTGCTTTTCTTTTGTCTGCGGTTTGCGTACTGACTATCATATGCCGGCCTCGGTGGCTCAGTTGGATGCGCCGCCCGACTGGAGACCAGGAGGTCGCGGGTTCAACCTCCGCCGAGGTCGGCAACATTATTTCGTGGAGATTAATCTTGAAATATTTTCTTCGGTCATTCATTCCCTTCCGCTGATTCAAGAAGTGCAGTTGTCAGTTTCTGGTGAAAGAATGTGCAGAATACTGGTTAACCGCTTAGAGGACTAAGCCTGCCCAGTAAACGTGTTGTTAGGTAAACTGACCGCGCTCGACATGACCCCAATTGGGTTTACTGGGCCGTAAAACCTCAACACAAACAAACTGTCTGTCATGATTTATTTGCTCATTGTCTTTTTGTCATTGGTAGGCTATGCCGTGTGATTGTGCCTATTTCTCGACACTTCTATGCTATTGTTCTGTCCTTGAGTTTTGTACCATAAACATATATACAGAAGACGTTTGTTTGTTTTACGAAATTAGCAAACATAGACATAAAAGAGTTCCTAAACCAGAAGTTTTAGTCTACAATGTATCTGTTTTTTTTTTCTTTTTGTTTGTTTTTGTGTTTGTTTTTCTTCTTCACAATATTGGCCGCACCATTCGAAAATGTGTCTTTAAGCATGCGCAAAATGTGCAGAATCAGATCATCCTACGCATGCGCAAAGTATCATCCGGCTTTTGTTCTCCACTCATACATTTTATAGTAGCCAATGATTCTGTTAGCGGACAGCGAATGCCCTGATCAGACTGCGCGGATGCGCAGTCAGATCTGAGCCTTCGCTGTTCGCATATGCCCACTTACTCTCCTTACGATATCACTCAGAAAGACGTTTTTTTGCTAGGCATTTTATTTTAGATAGAATATTTTGTTCTGATTGACCATATCTTATCAGAAACCGTTTGTCTTTTCTGTTTCTGTTTCTGTGTTTTGTTATCAAATATGTCCCCTAAGATTAAATGTACGGCCAAAGAAATTGGTCTGACCTATGCAATTTCAATAGTAAAGTGATTTTGTTTTGGTATTTTTTGTCTTAGAAAATATCTTTTTTTTTTCCTTTGCTGAATTTGAATTATTGATGTTTCCCAACAATATTGTGAAGAAAAAAAAAAAAAAAAAAGTGAACAAACGGAACTTGTTGAAAATCTGTCTCCAGGTTACCTGTCCTACAGATTTCTGCATAACTTGCAATCATTTTTACTATGCGATAAAAGTGAAAATATTTGCTTTAAAAACGACTAGAATACAACATTTTGTGCAGGTAGTTACGACAACTGGTTTTGCATTAAACAATGATAAACGTTTGCAAATTTACTTCTTCTGTATAAAGCGCCGAGCAAAAAACGACTTTTTAAAAAAATGTCGAAAGCACAGTACATCACGAAAACGCCTATATAATTTTGACCCCCCTTAAACCCCACTTTTATATAGTAAAACTGGGGTTTACAGGGGTATGCATTATGTTTGTTATTTCTGCTAAAAAACATACATTGTGGGTACTCGTTAGAACCGCCTCGTCGAGTACCCACAATCTATGTTTTGTGCAGGAATATTAAAAATATCAGATTTTTTTATCTGAAAATTTTCAGTTTTTTTGGTGGTAAAATTTTCAGTATATTTGACTAGGCATGTTTTTGTTTAAAGTCATTGATATGTGGTATTAATATATGAGCCGCAACGACAGAAAACGTACCTGCATTCGCACAGTCTGATCAGATTCTTAACAGGGTGCAATTTGGATTGCTAAAGATACATAATTTCTTCATGCGGACGCACATCTGATTTGGGTCTTCGTTGGGCGTACATTTCAGAAGGTACGTTTTCTAACATTGCGACTCATATTACATAACATAATTATTTAAAACATAGGCCAATTTTTATTAAAGATTCTTAAACAGATGTTCTTTGGCAAAACAGATAGATTCGGTTTGATTTAGCCAGCACTTGAGGATTTAAACATGTAAGAGACCTGACGCCACTGGCAGCTTTGATCGGAACTCAACTTATATTTTCGAGGTCTCAGTGGCTATACCTTCAAAATTTGACAAAATATAAAAAGGACATTCATATTGTTGTTAAAATTATTGCTGTTAAGTATAACATTGGCAAGCTATATTCTGTGATTGTGGCTATTCCTGTACATCTTCTATACTATTTACTCATATATATATATATATATATATATATATATATATATATATATATATATATATATATATATATATATATATATATATATATATATATATATATTGTTTCAAGCATACAGATACGTGAACTCATTTATAGCCACAGGCTGTAGTGGGCTCATTACGTGCTTATTGTTTGTTTGTGTTGATGTTTTAAGTCCCAGATAACCCACTGGGGTCATGTCGAGCGCGGTCAGTTTACTAACGACACTTTTACTAGCAGGCTTAGTCCTAAAAGTGATTAACCAGTATCGTGCACATTCTTTCGCCAGAAACTGACAACTGCCCTTCTTGAAACAGCAGGAGGGAGAGAATGACCGTAGAAAACATTTCGTAATCAACTCCTCGAAAAAATGTTGCCATCCAACTGAGCCACCGTGGCCGCAATCGTGCTTATTGACCTACACTATAACAAATGTAACTTGTAGAGAAACCCTAAACAGCGTACAATGACTGCACAAACATGACCGAGTCATTGTCTTTTGTGTGTGACCTTTTATCACGTTGTTTTTTTTTCTGTTAAAAATCTCACTAACATTAATAATGTGTCGTCAGCTGATACAGCTCACATATGGCCAAATTGCATATGCACTTGACCACGTGGTGATAGAACAATGCAAAATAATTTTCGGGCAACAACAACCTTAAAGGAAGAGATCCTGTGTACTGAAAGGCTCCATATTCCTCAAAAATAGACATTTTATTATCCAAGAAAGGTTTAATAAATTGATATATGATATTAATACGATCATAAATTGTGGCACCAGACAGCCTGTAAAATTTTAAGTCTCTCGTTCTTGAAATAAAATGATTTTTTTTATCGTATCTAAGAATTAATGTTGCCAACATTAATTCAGAGATACTATAAAAATCGTTTCATTTTTAATCCAGTTCAAAAACGAGAGACTAACTGAAATTTTACAGGCTGTCAGATGCTACATTTTATGATCGTATACTACTATCTATCAATTCATTAAACCTTTCTTGGATAAAAAAATGTCTATTTTGAGGAATATGGAGCCTTTGAGTATTTTTGATAGTAACACTTTTAGAGGAGGCAACTCTGTCAATGTTGATTTTGTTTCCCTTCTGAAAAGGGGTCTACTTTAAAAGAAAAGAATTTGCTCCCAATGGGAGCAAATTCTTTTCTTTTAGAGTAGACCCCTTTTCAGAAGGGGATAGGCGTGCAAAAAACAAACAAACAGACTCGCAAATTTGGCTTCCCTGCAAAAATGCTTCCATGTGTATCTAGTCTTCTTAGTAAGTTAAAACACTATCCATCTGATTTGTCGTCTGCTGTACGGTAAAGTTAATTCTAATGCCCAGTCAAAACAATCTTTCCAGAATGCCACCGTGATGACAGGTCTTCGATCCTGTTTATCATCTATATAAAAGATCCGCACCACATCACGAAAAAGTGGCATTACCGTAAAAGCAGAAAGCAAGATTGTGCAGCTGACTTCACTGTTCTTCTGCCAGAGGACTGGAATAATAGAAACTATTAGTGCAAAAACATAAGAGGCTCTAATCAGATTTTGCACCATAAGGTAATCTGTGCTGCTGTAGGGGAAGTTGGTACTCGTAAGTGTGTTGACCCCTTTTTAGCTGCTTAAAGAGAGTCAGTGTCATCTAGTTCGTAATGAATAAGAAATAGCAAGAATTCTCAAGACAGTTGTGAATGTGATGATAAGGAACCATATTCATTAACTGTTGACCTCCGAATGTAAATATTGGATGAAGGTTAATATCGGCAGACGACAAATATATTCTTCTATCGAAAAAACAAAAAAAAAAAAAAAAAAAAAAAAAAAAAAAAAAAACAAAAAACAAAAAAAAAAAAAAAAAAAAAACAAAAGCACACACACACACACACACACACACACAAAAACAAACAAACAAAAAACCCCCCAAAAAACAAACAAAACAAAAAACAAAAAAAAAAAAAAAACAAAAACAAACAAAAACTAACAAACTAACAAACAAAACATTTGAAAAACAACAAACAAACCAACAACAACAACATACCACTAATTACAACAACATCAAAATGTCGTCTGCTGCAGTTGTGATTAGTACGATTAGTGCTTTAAGGGTTATTATTGCATAAAAAGCAGTATCGCACGTTATGAACAGCCGTGCTTTAACCGGCGAAAAGCAGTGTATTAACAAGGCAATTCACGCGCTGTTAATGCACGGCTACGCAAGTTTCAATGGGATCGTACCGGGGCCACAAATTTGCTGCCGTTACGAGATGTATACTGCCCGGCCCTAGAACAAGCATTGTCCATGGAAATTGCGTTCGCGAGACATCGGTGAAAAGGCGAAACAAAATAGTGCAAGAAATAACGCGAAATGTAGCAAATGTTTTCAGATTTGTATGCAATAATAATAATCGAACATGGTTTTTCAATACATTAACATTCGCTAGATCCCTAGCGGGGTGTTGAAAACCGCGGCCTCCGGCCTCGGTTTTCAACACCTCCCTCGGGACCTGGCGAATGTTAATGCATGAAAAGTCATGTTTGATCCCTATAAGAAAACCTACTGTCCGTTCCAAGGCGGTTCCTCTGTTGCAGTTTATCTTTGTGCGTTAATTTTGTAGTTTCATATATGGAGTTTATTCTTCTGTTGGTTTCTAGGGTGAGTTGTGCTTCGTGATTGTGGCATTTGCCGGGTATCTTCACTTACTTTTTATAGTCTGCTAATTTTGTCGTCTGCTTACTAGGATCAAAGCAATGTCCACGTTCACTGATGCCACCTTGGACGGTTCTAATCAAACTGCTGTAACAAGAGTGTGTTCATTCACTAATGTCAATACATGTACTGCACTGCGTGTTCACATTACAATTCTTCATCCAAGAAACCTTCCTATGACGGAATATACAGTGACCACTCATCACATCGGCAGCATTTGTTCCCAAATACGTTGGCATTAAAATGAAATTGCTGTTGAACAGAATACTTAAGGAGCAGATTGATATGTAAGAAAGGTCTTGTTTTGTTCTTATTTCCTCATAGAGCATATGTTTTGGATATTTGTTAGAATCGCCTCACTAAGGCGATTCTACCAAATATTCAAAACTTATGTATCTTTCAAGTATTGAATACAATATTCTTGCATACTTTGTGACTAACTGTTATCTCTTAAGCGACGGTTTCATACCCTTGATTTATTTAGCAATGTGGTCTTATACACATTACGTAGTCGGGTTCGTGCCTCTAAAGCTTCTCCTACAGTTATCAAGATAATCATTTGAAACTTGCAGCAAAGGAATAATTTAGGCTCAGCATGCGCTTTAAGGTCGCAGAAATTTGATCAAAATTTATTGATACATACCTTGGATATTCTTAGACATTTTGCCTTATACACATGGCATGGTAGGGTTCGAGTCGCCGCAATTTCTACAGTTTTCAAAATAATGATTTGAAATTTGCAGTAAAGTAAGAATATGAGCAGGGCATGTGCAAAAACGTAATCGAACTCTGATCAATTTTTATTGCTGAAGTTACATACCCTTGATTTATTTAGAAATGTTACCATATTCGCATCGCATAGTGGAGAAATCTGCAAATCCAAACTGGCAGTAGCGGAGCATTGATCCCTTCAGGGATCATTTAGTTGTTTTTTTAGTTTTTTTAGTACTTGTTTTCTTAACCTTAATTTTCCCTTGTTGCACCCCATAATTTTGCACACAACATACAAAAACTTGTCAACAACATGTCCACAAACATTGCTGGCATCGATATGGATTTCAATCCCTCCAATCGGAAGCAGTTTTGTCAAACCAGAATACCTTTGCTTTGTAAATGCAATTGTTATCTTCTAGTTTAATTCTGCACCAGGTTTGGTTTGACAATCTCTTAATATGCATGAATCCACCTACGAACATCTATATTCGCCCTTTACTATGGAATTCAGTATTACATAAAATGTACATGCATCGTATAGTGCGGAATATAATGTAACATTTATCTATTCTGAAGCGAACAGCTGCAGCACAAATTGGAAATATATATCATCTGACACGACTGAATCGATATATCGTTTCCCGGCACGATCAGAAAATAGACGACTTTGGAACACTTTCGGAAAGGAAAACAAAAACATCCAATTTTATACAGAGCCTGGTGCTGACATTGTGTATACAAGTAGTCTAAATATAGCTGTCTTTTGCAGGCATACAAGCGAAATGCAATTGTCAGCAAATATTCCAATATATCGCTTGATTGTCATTTGGATAATTATGTTGCCTGTACATGAGTTGTATTTTCCGAATTTTGCTGGTTTCAAACCAGCTTTTCAATGTTTTTATTTACTCTTGCAAGCTTTTAATGTATAGGTCTGTTTTAGGTTATGTATTTACCATAATACAGTGGACCCTCGTTACAACGACAACATTTGTTTCCAAAGACGTTGCCATTAAAATGAATTTGCTGTTGTACAGAATACTTAATGAGCAGATTGATATGTAAGAAAGGTCTTGTTTGGCTTTTATTTCCTCTTAGAACATACGTTCTGGATATTTGTTAGAATCGCCTCAGTGAGGCGATTCTAACAAATATCAAAAACATACATTTCTTCAAAGTATTAAAATACAATATTCTTACATAATTTATGACTAATTGTTACCTGTTAAGCAAAGGTTTGGTGACAGTCAAATTGTCATTATAACGAATTTCGTCGGTGTATCGCGTGTCGGTATAAAGAGGGTTCTCTGTAGTCTTCTTTGTCATATTCTATAATGAAAATGGCAGGGGCGGATCCAGACGAGGTTCGTGTGTGTGTGTGTGTGTGTGTATGTTGTGTGTGGGTGTATGGTGTAAGGGTGGGGGGGGGGAGGGGGGGGGGGAGGTTCTTTCGCAACCTTGCCTTCGAATTTCACTTTCATGGGAAGTTTTGATAAAATCTGACACATTTTGGATGCCGTGTTTTCACTAAATATGTGCACACCTGGAGTCTTTACAAGATACCTTCTCTTAAATTTTGAATGTTTTTTTTTTTTTTTTTTTTTTTTTTTTTTTTGCTGAGTATGGGTGTGACTAAAATTGATGGTCAAGTGGCAAATAGTGTTGAGTCCACGGCATCTGTTCTGGGCTGCACTGTTTACTCAGGCCTGTCTCTCCTAATACTTAGGGTAAATACGGTATTTTTGTTCAAATCGCACCCCGATTAAATAATCCTAGGCTGCGTTCAGAAGTGCAAAGTAACAACGAATGTTTTGCCCATTTGCCCAGGGTCTCTTGTACCTCATGACATACGTCAGCAGGACCAAGGGTCCAAAGCAAAACAATCGCGACTAACTTGCACTTCTGAACGCAGCTTTGGGTCTGCCCATGAATGACACGGCTTATTGTTGTAGATCCAAATTGAAATAAGACACATATCTTAAATTGTCGTCTGCAGATCACGGCGTCTAATCAGGCTCTCTACTGTTTGCATTAAATTCAGAAATTTCTACAAAACTTAATAATGATAAAAACTAACCAGACACCTCCTATACAAGAAATGGACCTGTCCAAAGAGTTAAGGTAGAAGAGTCCACTCGTTTCAAATGGTTTAAACATACATAAGAAAACAGACCAGCCTTCTCTTTCCGAACAAAATTATTATTATAATAAAGTCAGAAAAGACACACGAAAGCGCACGATACACAAGAAACCAGCCACACAGCGATAAACCTTTGCTCATGTTGAAAGAGTTTTGGAAAACCAGTAAAAGGACAAAGCCATCGAAACTGCTGGAGACAAAACCAAACTATACAGCTCTTTAAATCATAAGAGAAAATTGAGCCTGTACACAGATTCCTACAAGATTGCATGCGCTCCCAGCGAAGACTCGATTCTGGTGCGCATCCGCACAGTTTGAGGGCACTACATGGGTGACTAAGGATTCAAAGCGTATTCACTATGTTTGGTTAACGCCATTTAAGGAGTATTGATATACTTTCAAGGGAGACAATTCTTTGAAAATTGTTTTAGCTCCATTCTGTAAAAGAATCTACTCTAAAAGAGTACGAATTTAAATTCCTTCCTTTTTAGAGTAGATCGCTCTTCACAGTGTGAGCAAATTCTTTCCTTTTGGAGAAGATCCCTTTTCAGAAGAGGGCTGGTGTGCAAGAAAGCGAACATGAATTCATAAATATTGTCTCCCTTGCAAGCTTGGAATAAAATGAGCCAACACATGAAAAAAGGGTACTTATCACATATGCGACCAGCAAAGGCTCAAGCGAGCCTGTGCACTGGCACAGTCTCGCCAGAGTCTTGCTGTTCGCAGACATGTAGTATAGACGTTTGGGAAGCTTCAGGCTAAACACTCATGTCTGTAGCTCAAATAAGGGACTGCTCATGCGCATTTAAAGACACACAAACCGGAAAACCATAAAGTCCTTTTTATCGTGTGCCGGCTCAAATTGTGTCTCAATTGTAAAATTGGCGGAAAATCTACAAAATGTAGCCCCCGTTTCCTTGAGTATATTGATGAAGGGATGGTTAGATTAAATCACATTTGAGCCATCGCATGATAAAACCTAAAAAATGGCATGTGCGCCCAGCGAAGACTCAGATCAGACTGGGCATTCGTCCAGTCTGACCAGAGTCTTTGCTGTGCGCTCAATGGGTAGCTAAGGATCCAAGCTTTCTTCATGCTAAGAGCAAAGACGCTGATGAAACTGGGCGGATGCCCAGACTGATCTGAGTCTTAGCTGGGCGCACTTGCCATTTTGTAGGTTTTGCCATGCGCTGTGAAGTATTTATCAGGAAAGGACTCTTTTGAGCTATTGGAGCCATTCCCATGCACATTAACTAAAAAAAAACCAGGTAGGTAGCTGTCAAGAAGACAGACAAAACTTAGTGCGTAGAACAGACACGAAAGATGAAAGGCACAGATTATTTTTAGCGCTTTCTTTAAATCAAGTTGATACTTAACGTGAGATAAATTGCCATTTTTCCTTATATCAACAGCGACGGTTTATATCAGACTGCACATCTGCACAGTCTGACCTCACCCTTACCGGTTTGTCAATACATTCTACAGTCTGCAAGCGGGCAAAGATGGTCCTGTAAAATAGTATAGAAGATGTCTAGGAATAGCGTCGGTCGCAGAATATAGCCTACCAATGACACCAACAGGAAAAGCAAGCAAACCGTGACAGCCAGTAAAGCCAAAGACCAAAGGAAAGCAAAGCAAGCTGCCCCTTGTTCCAAGACAAGGTGGTCACAATGCTGGATAGGATCCATTAACACATCTAAAATACAACGAACTGGACATAACATGAAAACGCCCCAGAGCGAGCAGCAACAAGGCCACACAAGGAACAAACAACACCAGAACCCCCGCCTTAGAACAGTCAATACAATGAACCCTCGTTACAACGATAGCATTTGTTTCCAAAGATGTTGCCATTAAAATGAATTTGCTGTTGTAAAGAATCCTTAATGGACAGAATGATATGTAAGGGTGTCTTGTTTTGTTCGTATTTCCTCATAGAACATATGTTTGGGATATTTGTTAGAATCGCCTCACAGAGGCGATTCTAACAAATATCCAAAACATATGTTTCTTTAAAGCAGTAAATACAATATTCATGCATAATTTGTGACTATTTGTTACCTCTTAAGCGTAGGTTTCGTGATAGTCAAATTGTCATTATAACGAATTATGTCGTTGTATCGAGTGTCGGTATAAAAAGGGTTGTCTGTAGTAAAAACTACCGGGCAAACCTGCGCAAAAGCACAGGCTGATCTCGGTCTGCTTGGTTTGCATATGATATGTTAAGTAGAAGTTTTAAATAGCTTTTCCGAAATAGGGATGACCGTGCATGTAGAGACATATAAATAGATATTTTTCTGAAATAACAAAGCCGTTTAAGCACAGATTGTAAATCAATCCCATAAAGAAATGCTATTAAATGCTATTTAACGGTATTAAATGGCCAGCGAAGATTCAGATCAGACTGCGCTTTCGCGCAGTCTGATCAGAATCTTCACTGGGCACATCTTGGATAGACATGGATTCAAACTTGCTTTATGCGGACCACGAAGACTCTAATTAGACTGCGCTCTTGCGCAGGCTGATTCGAGCCTTTGATGGGCGCATATATATATATATATATATATATATATATCAGAAGGTACGTTTTCTCACGTTACAGATCATATGAAATAAAGAGGTCTTGAAGAGTCATTCACATTAATGGTTTCTATTACAAAGAAATGGGATGAGTTTGTCAGAATTAGTATGGCTGCAGGGGGAAATTGCTTGATCGGCTATTTTGTGGAAGTGCTGAAGCGATGCTAACGCATAAAACCATTACCTTTTGTTCAGACATGGAACATGATTATTCAAATTAAAATCGCCATTTCATTAAACACTTGTAAAACTTGAGGCAAAAAGCTAAGTTCAACTGCAGCCATCGTGCTTTATGCCATTTCTGTCGTCTAGGGAAGAAAAAATATCGTGGACACCATTATCATTTCCGTTGTTAGACATAGTGTACAGTCGGAAGAGAAGCGATCCTGTGTCAGTGGGTAAATAAATATACAGTTGACTCTCGTTATCTCGACCTCGCTTATCTCGAATAACCGCTTATCTCGAAGTGGAAATCTGGTCCCTGCCTAAACATGAAAATCTAACAACAGATAAAAAATATTGTGGAAAAGAGGAGAAATTGCTCCTAAGGAGCAATTTGTCCTCTTTTCCACAATATTTTCAATATATCTCTAACTTCAAGAGTCCAATTACACATATATTTGTTAAATGTGGTTGTTCAAATTATTTTTTCCTCAATTCTGCAAATCTGATATGTCGAGGTACGGATGTCTCGAAGTATTTCAGAGAGTCCCTTGGAATTCGAGATAACGAGGGTCGACTGTAAATACACTTTCAGGGGAGGCAAACCTACCAAAGTGTTCCCCCCACCCTTTTGAATAGAGGTCTAATCTAAAAGGAAAGATTATGCGTCCTGTTGGAGATTTTTTTTCCTTTAAGAGTAGATTCCTTTTCAGAAGAAGATTAATGTACAGGAAAGCAATCAGGAAGCTACAAAAACTGTCTCCCTTGTAAAACTGATGAAAAATCTACAAGATGTATCCAGTACACTTAAAACCGAATTATACCGAAACCTTAAAGGTGACAATACTCATCACGTTTCTTTGTAAGAGAAACCTGTAAAACCTTCAAGATGTCTTTTCTCTTTTGGCAATACCATATATGCTATTTCATTACAATTTCGGACTCTCTGTATATATGTTTTTAAACCTCAAACGTTTCTTATTTGTTTCACTGAAAACGATTGGGATCCCAATTAATGCAAGCATATAAGAGCGGTTCCAAAGTTGAAAGCTAGAGATTTAACCTGCTAACTATAAATAAAATCAGACGCCATTAAACTATTGTTCTGAATTTCACAGGAAAACATATTTGGCATTTCATTCAAATAATCTCCCAAGTAGACAGTTTGAATGACATTAAGCCTTATTTTCTGTAAAAACTAAGAAAATAATCAATAACTTTAGTTCGATTATTAAGACTACAGTGAGCAATATTTAGCTTAAAATGTATATGAGGCGGGACACGTCATCACGAAAACATGCCTATATAATTTTGACTCACTTAAACCCACACTTTTATATAGTAAAACTGGGGTTTATTGGGGTATACATTATTTTTCTTATTTCTGCTCAAAACACAGATTGTGGGTACTCGTTAGAACCGCCTTGGCAAGGCGGTTCTAACGAGTACCCACAATCTATGTTTTGAGCAGAAATATGAAAAATATCAAAAATTTTTATCTGAAAATTTTCAAGTTTTGAATAGGCAAGTTTTCGTAATGTAATGGCGAGGCGAGAGAACGGTCAGGTGATTTATTCAGACAAATAAATTGCAGTATTATCCAGGGTGTGCATGCAATCATTCAGATCGCATTGATCCCAGATGTTATCATTTATAATTGGTAAATGCCAGGGTTTACATTTGCGTCACACCGCCAGCAAAAATGTCTTTGAGACGTATGTGGGCGGCGAAACGTCTGGTCAGTCTGATCAAGTCTGTCTAAACGCATCCAAAATTATAAAGTATTCTAGCATATAATAAGGTATAGCGAAGTCCCTGTTCGGACCTCTATCTGATCTGAATCTTTACTGTTCGCACAAGCCCCGATGACACTTTTTTTTCATTGCTTGACTCATCTGTATATTTATATTTATATTCGTCTACTAGAGCGCTTTAGGAAAATAAAGAAATATATCATAGGAGTTATGCTGCTTTTTTTTTTTTTGAGGGTGGGTGGGTGCGACGGTGTGGGGGATGTTGATCATTTACAATCGAGCCAAAGTACACATACATCAAAATTTCCTTGAGGTTGTTATCCACGTGATTATCATTGCCTAATGAAATCAAACCGCGCTTATTTACGAAATCCAGGTATAGCCGCGCTTTTCTTGTCGCTGTGATGTCAGAGTGCAGTGCAAAGAGAGTTATCTGTAAAACCTGGACTGGGACATTGGCAAACAGTGTAGACCCAGATCAGACGCCCAGGATCTGCACTCTTTGCTTAAATTACAGGAAGTTAAGGGTTAAATGAAACAGTCTTAAGTCCTCGTTCAAGACCATTTTCGCAGCATACACTTAGAGACAATCTACCCACCAGTACAGTCAGTACTTTGATTTCGTAATTTGTCTGAATAAATTAACCCATTGTATACTGAATAGACTCTCCCACACTATATATTGGAAGAGTCCAATTTCAATTCTAGGTACATTGTACATCCGGCTATGAGATTTACATATTCCTAGAGGAAAATGGCTAAACTGTTTGCAAACAGTGGAGACCCTGATCAGACGCCGCGTTCTGCGGCGTCTGATCTGGGTCTGCACTGTTTGCCAATTACCCTTTTACGGGCCTCCCGACTACAATGGTTTAAATAAATTCATCTACATGGTGTGCAAGTCTGTCAAAATTGTTTTGCCTCCCTTTTAAAACGGGGTCTATTCTAGAAGGATTTTTTTTTCCTTTTAGAGTAGATAACATTTCAGAAGAGCTTGATGTGCAGGATTTTATTACCTAGTATTTTTTACTGACCGTTCTAAGGATTTACTTTCATTGTGGTACATTTTGTTAAATGTTCTATAGTGTTTCACTTTCACATGTTTTTCTTTCAACAATTATGTAAAACAAAAGTCAAAAAGAATTGCCTTTGGAAACAAAGAACAGACAAAATCACGAAAATCGGAGACTCGGTTTGATTGAGTCTCTTCATATGCAACACTATAGCTTGCGAGGCTGCATATGCCCCCAAGCGCCGGCTTAAGCGGTATTCGATTTTCAAACTAACCAGGATGGGCTCAATGATCCCAAAGGAAATACATTATAACCTGCACTATGATGAAGTACGGGGAGACTTTTTACGACTGCCACACGGCAGAACACCAGCTACAGTAGAGTAAAATAAAAGTGAAAAAGGATTGCCTTTGGAAACAAAGAACACACAAAATCACGAAAATCTGGAGACTCTGTTTGATTGAGTCTCTTCATAGGCAAAACTGTTGTTTAAGAGGCTGTATACGCCCCCTAGTGCCGGCTTAAGCGGTATTCGATTTTCAAAATAACTAGTTAAATGATATATTAAGTTAAGCTTGGGTAACAGATTTGCCACCGTTTTGATAACTTGAAGAGCAGCCAACTATGGTTGCCGCATGTTCTTTTTGTGGCTGTTAAATTGTGTTTGTCTCTGTTTTCCTTTGATGTTGAGAACTTGATGTGGATCTATTGTATCACTCCCTGATTTCACTTATTTACAGTGAACTCTCGATACAACGACACCATTTGTTCCCAAAAACGTGGCCATTAAAATAAAATTGCTGTTGTATTGTAAAGACTTCTTAATGAGTAGATTGACATGTAAGAAAAGTCTTGTTTTTGTTCTTATTTTCTCATAGAACATATGTTTTGGATATTTGTTAGAATCGCCTCACTGAGGCGATTCTAACAAATCTCAAAAATATATGTTTCTTTAAAGTATTAAATACAATATTCCTGCATAATTTGTGACTAATTGTTACCTCTTAAGCGAAGGTTTTATGACAGTCAAATTGTCATGATAAAGAATTTTGTCGTTGTATCGAGTGTCGGTATAAAGAGGAATGTCTGTACTTTGAGTGCCAGAAATGGCGGACAATCTGCTAGGTGTATCCCATTACGAAAACACGCCTATTCAAATATACTGAAACTTTCACCGCCAAAAACTGAAAGTTTTCAGATAAAAATTCTGATATTTTTCACATTTCTGCTCAAAACATAGATTGTGAGTACTCGTTAGAACCGCCTTGCCGAGGCGGTTCTAACGAGTACCCACACTCTATGTTTTTGAGCAGAGCAAAGAAAAATAATGTATACTCCTGTAAACCCCAGTTTTACTATATAAAAGTGGAGTTTAAGGGGGGTCAAAATTGCATAGCGTAATGAGTCCCCTTAACTGAACACCGACGGCTCGTTTGTCGCGGCTGATTCGACCTGTTTTTGAGTCCCTAGGAAATTCTTCCAACTGCCCAAGAAAACAAATATTTAGGGGTATTTTAGTAAATTTTCTTTTTTTTTTATCCTGAAAATGTTTAATGTTTGTACCCATTAGAATCGCCTTATCGAGACGACTCATATCAGTACACTCAACATACCGAAAGATATCCCTTAATTATCCCCATTTGCCCCCTGACCTGGCGCTATGATAAATACTCTATATCCCGAACTATACATGTCTGGAACAAATTTCCATGGTCCCAAAGACGTTCGAGCCATCGACGTTCGACTGTATTTTCCGGTTTGCTTATGGTACGATCGTAACATTCTCTCCTCTTGTAAATATGAGGAAAATGTTTCCCAGTTAATCCGATATGCATGGATTTGTTCAAAATATCAAAATAACACGAGAAGCTAATGCTTGCGTCAAAGCTTATGGCAAGGTTAATTCAAAGGTTAAACTCGTGTCTGTGTTGAAGTAGTCTACAGTCGACGTAGATTGTCAACAAATGCATGATTTCTGATACTCCGTTCAATAATTACTGGGGCATTCAACTTCTTGGTATTTAGACGACTTGCTCAGTATTGATACAGTCGACCCTCTTTGTACCGATTTTCGATACAACGACATATTCGTTATATTGAAAATTTAACTGTTACGGAAATTTTCGCTCAAAAGGTGACAATAGCGTACGGTTTTCTACGGGTAAACAATACGTCATTTGTTTTTCCGAAACTTGCAACAGTTTATGAAGTTTGTCATATCAGGTACAAAAGCATGGGGATGATAATGAAAGCTATCACATTTGTCGTCTGCAATGCGTAAAATAACAGTTAAACTTTCGGACAAACAAAGCTATTAATAGTTCAGTACCTATATAGAATCACGCCCTATTAATCAGACATTATGCAAATACTTCATGAAACATAAGTTTTGGAAATTTCTTAGAATCGCCTCAGTAACGCAATTCTAACAGATATCCAAAACATATATACTGTGAAGACAGAAGAATAAAACAGTCTTTTCTAACATATCATTCTGTTGCATTAAAGGGTTTTTAACAACAACAAACTCATTTTAACGGCAGCATATGTGGGAACAAATGCTAGCTCTGTAACTAGGGTCCTGAAATATGTATTTTGAACAAATGGTTGATAAAATTTATTCTGAACTAAAGCACTTCGGCTAAGGAAAGCAAATTCGCTTGAAACAAAACTCCTTATTTTGGATTAAAAATTATCAACATCTGATGGTAAGTTATAAGTACATCTTAAACTTGTAGCAAACGATACTATGCGTACCTCGCTTTGGCATTGCAACTGCCCCACTTTTAGATTGGTTGTTTTGTTATGAGTCTACCGACCCATTTAACACTATTAACGTAATGTCGAGCCGGTCAGTTTACCTAACTACGCTTTTCCTGAGCAGACTTAGTCCTCTAGACGGTTAATTAGTACTTATGCACATTCTGTCGCCAGAAACTGACAACTACCCTTCTTTAATCAGCGGAAGGGAAATAATGGCCGTAGAAAATATTTCATGAACAGTCTTCAAGAAACAATGATGCCATCCCCGGCGGGGATCGAACCGGCGACTTCCTGATCACCAGTCAGACTGAGCCACCGAGGCCGGCTCCCACTTTTAGACGAAGGATCATTCCTTTTTTAGAATCTATTTACCGCACTGCAATGCTTTGGTGTAGTCCCCAGCTTGGTGGCTCCTGGATTTATGATGGTTTCAGACAATAATGGCGCTGTGGAGCAAAGACCTAGACAATCTCGCGTGCTACCGTTATATGTCCTGTGCGTATTGGAAATGTTGAAATTCTCACAGCATTGTCTCTCGTAATAAAGTAAACATTTCGCTCTTACACTGTCTATTCCCTAGATATTTATAATTTAATAAACCAATTCTAGAGCCAGCTAGCTTTACTTTTGTTTTAGATAAAATAGTTTTCAGAAAAGTCTGAGATCCAGATAAAAGAGGTAATCAGACAACCGTGTGCTTTATTTTGGCATAACAACACATAGATTGAGTACTAACTGGAACCACCTCATGCAGGAGATTCTAACAAGTAAAGGCAAATCTGTTTAGGACAAAAATGATAGAACGATTCGTTATTATACGTAAATAAAAACATTATCTGGAACTACCATATTATCCCTAAATGTTAGGATACTATAAATACTTTCATACTTGTCCTGAAATTAGAACAAGGGCATTTTATTACCTGTTATTGCGTCAACTATGCTGGCTGGTTAGGCGAACAGTGTAAACCCAGATCAGACGCCGCGTTCTGCGGCGTCTGATCTGTGTCTACACTGGTGGCCCAGAAAACTTAGGATATATAGGGTGTAACAGTAATGATTTTCCAGGATAATTTCGTCAGAGAATATGCATTCCCTATTACTGCATATTACAGAAGGGTTACATACGGACATTGATTTGTAAATGATCAATACGTAGGATGTCAAACACTCATCGCCAATGGCAGAATCCTGGTGTTATATAGTGATTTTTACAATAGTAAACACTGGGTGAATCGATTAGAAATACGGTGTTCCAGTACGGCCAGACGAACAGTTTATGCAATACTAATGTGCTTCTTTCATGAGAAATACGGTATTCCAGCACTGCAATGCGAGCGGGTTTTGCATTACACATCAGAATCTTCATTAGGCGGATTGGAGTCTTCGTTGGACACACCAATTCATTGGTGATTTTTTTTATTTTGGATAGCCGTTTGACCAATTTTTGGAAAAGAAGCCGTCCTTTTGACTTTCTACTTGTAGTGTTTTGATTGTGGTGCCGTTGCTTTAAGTGCGTCCTCCTTTCCCTTTGGTCTCTTGGACGGAAGATGTTAGTGTTTTTTTAATTAATATTGAGATATAGAAATTCAGATTTAATTACAGAAATGAGTCAGTTCATTACATCTAGAAGCGAGGTTTTTCTATTGAAAACATTTTAAACCGATTTTACATTGAAAATAAATCCTCGACTGTTGTTGAGTGGCATATCTTTTGACGTATATTTATACCAGAAATGGCTTTCTGCACAGTCTAAGTAAGACTCTAACGTTTCAATTTTGTCGATAGCATAATACAAAACAAGAAAGATTGACACAAAGCATCAGATTGCCGGAAAAGTTAATGGCTGTTGCATGTTCGATCCAATAGATAAAATTGTTGGTTGACATATAACGTTATGTATCCCATTTGCATTTCTGTGTGCGCTTCTCTATAAACATTCTCAGTTGGAAATGAAAGGAAAGACTGACTGTCTGGTCTTCGCTGTTTTCATTTTGCCTTAAGCAGCATCACACAATCATAAGGTGAATGAATACTGTAACCGTAGGAAATTCTGTCAAAATATTTTTGCACCCGTTCTGATGTTCTGAAAATGCAGCGACAGATTCAGAAGAGGTTCGGCGAGTGGGGGATGTGTGTGTGTGTGTGTGTTGGCGGGGGGGGGGGGAGGGGGGGCAGAGCGGGGCATGGCGGCGTGGTGTGTGTGTGGGGGGGAGGGGGTGGGGGGTGGGGCTCAGTCGAACAGCGTTTTGTGAAAGTTTTGGATAAATTCGGGATACCAAATTTACCCTAAATATTCACCTCCTTACATTTTCCCTTACAGTCTCCTCAATTTTATTTTCTATGAATTGTGTAAAATTTCTGGATGACTGGCAATCAGTGTAGACCCTGATCAGATGCCGCGTTCAGCGGCGTCTGATCTGGGTCTGTGCTGTTTGCTCAGGCCTGTCTTTTTGTAAAGTACGGCAATTTGATCAAATCGAACCCCTCAGAAGTTATCCTAGAGTCAACCCTGAAATACGTCTTCTCTAAAAGGAAAAAAGTGCTCCAAATGCAGCAAGTTCTTTCCTTTCAAAGTGGTCCTTCTTTTCAGAAGAGGCTTGCCATGAAGGATGGCAAACAGGAACCCACAAAAGTTGCCTTTGCCCGAATACTTAGAGAAAATACAATAGGCTGGTAATTCGATTGTGATGCTGACGCCATATTCTTATAGAAAGAAAAAAAAAGGAACATTAAAAAGTCTCATCTGACAATGTTTGTGCAACACTGTGGAGATTAGACCTTAAAATGCGATACACTGCATTCCTATGTGGTTAAAACCAGTAGTTACCAATGCCGAATTGGTTGTTAAGAATTTGATTAGAATCAGGCCATGCGACAAAAAACTTGACAGAAATATGTACACTGAATTCCCAAACAGCTTCACACTCACTTTTGCTGTTAAATCAACGAATTTAAGTGGCCTTTACGACAAACTACAGAACAACTCGATGACTCGGTGACTCAAACACCGATGGCTCGCTTGCCGTGGCTGAATCGAATTCATTTTTGAGTCCCTAGGAAATTCCTCGGATAGCTCAAGAAAACAAATATTTAGGAACATTTTAGAAAAAAAAAATTTATTTTATCATGAAAATATATGTTGTCTGTACTCATTAGAATCGCCTCATCGAGGCGATTCTAATGAGTACACTCAACATACCATTAATTAGAAGATCGAAAATATATCCTCATTTGCCTCCTGACCTTGCGCTATGATTAACCCTCAGTGCCTCGAACTACCCGTGATTCGAAAGATGTTCGAGCCATTGAAGTTAGTCAATACTGAATGCCTTAATACATCTGTTCATATGCGCAGCCCTGGACACGCATTCCTTTTTTATTTGACATTATGCCCCTTTTATTCTAACGAGGTTCAATTCTAACTGTGCGAAGATTACCATGACTTCTTTATGTATGCGGACACTTAATACTTTACCATGATATTTGTCCTAAAATCTATAAAGAGGCATTAAATAATAATAATAAAACAATGCACTGACATGAAGTACGGGGGGACTTTTTACGGCTGCTATACGGCACTTTACACCAGAAAAGTAATGTTTATAAAGGTTGCCCTTAGAAAAAACTAAGAACATATATATTAACGTATGAACAAGTCTATTTTACTCCTATCGATGTGTTTAAAATTTTTAGACATTACGAAAACCGCCTATTCAAATATATTGAAAATTTTACAACCAAAAAAGCAAAATTTTCAGATAAAATATTCTGATATTTTTCATATTTCTGCTCAAAACATAGATTGTGTGTACTCGTTAGAACCGCCTTGGCGAGGCGGTTCTAACGAGTACCCACAATCTATGTTTTTAGCAAACAAAAGAAAAAATAATGTTTACCCATGATAATCCCAGTTTTACTATATAAAAGTGGGGTTTAAGGGGGTCAAAATTATATGGGCGTGTTTTCGTGATGTGAGTAACAAATCGTGTAGACCATCATCAGACGCCACAGAATGCTATTTGCTCAGGTCATCCTTATGGTCTGCACTGTTTGCTCAGGCCTGATTGTCAGAATACTTACTTAGGGTAAATACGGTGTTAATAAATTGGATAAGCAAGTAACAGATGATTTGTGATTGCAGACCGTTATTGAAGACATTTATCTCAAAAGATGTTCCTTAAGAAAAAGCGCTTCAGTCAGTATTTTCTTTTTACTGCTTTTTGTTTCAGTGGAATCGATTTGTGCCTATATAACAACATTTAGATCTCTTCTAAACAATGTATTAACTTGCATTGTATTGTTTCATGTAATTACCGTGTCTGCTAGCGTGGATTTTGCACAGCTATGCGCTGAATCAAGATATTCGCTATTTATCTCAAGAAATACTCTTTAAGAAAAAGCACTTCAGTCAGTAATTTGTTTTACTGTTTTTTTTTGTTTTGTTTTTTTTTCAGTCGAATCGATTTATGCCGATAGAACAATATTTAGACCATTTCTTAACAATGTATATATCAATGTATATACAGTCGACTCTCGTTATCTCGACTTCGCTTATCTCGAAAACCGCTTATCTCGAAGTGAAAATTTGATCCCTGTTTAACATGGAAATCTAACAACTGGTAACAAAATATTGTGGAAAAGAGGAGAAATTGCTCCTAAGGAGCAAACAGTCGACTCTTGTTATCTCGACTTCGCTTAGGAGCAAACAGTCGACTCTTGTTATCTCGACTTCGCTTATCTCGAATAACCGCATATCTCGAAGTGAAAATCTGGTCCCTGTTTTAACATAAAAATCTAACAACAGGTAATAAAATATTGTGGAAAAGAGGAGAAATTGCTCCTAATCCTAAGGAGCAATTTCTCCTCTTTTCCACAAAATTTTCAATGTATCTCTAACTTCAGGAGTCAAATTACATATTAATTTAAGAATTGTGGTTGTTCAATTTATTTTTTCATCAATTCTGCAAATCTGATATGTCGAAGTACGGATATCTCGAAGTACTTGTGAGAGTCATTCTGACTTCGAGATAACGAGAGTCGACTGTATTGTAGAAAAGAGGAGAAATTGCTACAGTACTAAAGAGCAATTTCTCCTCTTTTCCAAAATATTTTCAATATATCTTTAACTTAAGGAGTCAAATTACATATACACTTGAGAAATGTGGTTGTTCGATTTATTTTTTTTCATCAATTCTGCAAATCTGATATTTTAAGGTGCGGCTATCTCAAAGTTTTTAAGAGGATCTCTTGGAGTTCGAGATAACGAGAGTCGACTGTAGTATGCTGTTGTGGAGAAATGGGGAAGTGCCAGTAGTTTTGGTTGAAAAATAGCCTTATCTAGAGATACGTTAAGATATGTGCGATGTCACAAAGCCATGTTACGTAACGGCCAGTCTGTGGCTTACTGCTTTAATTCGAGTCCAAATTCGGAAGTAAAAGAACATTGTGTGAAAAAGTAATTAAGCTCCTGTTCCTTAAATCAATGTTTAAGGTGCAGTCAATATATTAATAATTGTGTTTACGAACTAGCGCTGTACACGTGCGTTTCAGAGGCTACGTTCTGATTCAGCTGTTTAATCTCCATTCCCCTACGGACAATTTATTGGCTAATTCACTCATCAGTTATCGTTGCCTGAAAGCACATTTCTAGCAACAATAGACGTCTATGCCCCCACTGATGTGGATTTGACTATTGATTTTACAAGGAAATTACGAGCGCGCTAGCAATTTACCATTTATTCCATAACAGTGCAAATTGCTTCTTCATTGAGCAGCCATTTACAGCTAGAGAATGCATTGCAATTGGGTAATTCTTATTTGCAGACACATACAGTCGACTCTCATTATCTCGAAGTCCAATGGACTCTCTGAAATACTTCGATATCCGTACCTCGACATATCAGGTTTGCAGAATAGAGGAAAAACTAAAGCGTACAGGTTTGCAGAATATAGGAAAAACTAAAGCGTACAACCACATTGCACAAATAAATGTATAATTAAACTCCTGAAATTAGAGATATATTGAAAATATTGTGGAAAAGAGGAGAAATTGCTCCTGTGGAACAATTCCTCCTCTTTTCCACATTTTGTCACCTGTTGTTAGGTTTGCATGTTAAAACATGGACCAGATTTTCACTTCGAGATAAGCGGTTATTCGAGATAAGCGAAGTCAAGATAACGAGAATCGACTGTACTTTGTTCAAGGTGACTATTACGCACCGCAAAAACACTCTGATGTAAAGATACTGGAATACCTAATCGACAACATATTTTTGGAGTTTGGTAAACGGATATTTCGACAAACAATCGGCATTCCTACAGGAACCAAATGTGTTCCATTGTTTGGCGACTCGTTGTAATACTCATATAAGTCAATTCTGAGTTTATACAGGATCTCACGAAAGCAGGCCAAACAGAAAAGCCTTGCCCAACAATTTAGTTTCATCTATAGATATAGAGATGACGTGGGCGTCGTCAAGCGAAAAACAGCCTTTGGATATGCGCAATATGCGCAGATTTAGATCACCCTGTGTGCAGCCTCGCAGAGCCTTTGCCAAGATACCTAATCGACAACATCTTTGTGGAGTTTGGTGAACGGATATTTCAACAAACAGTTGGCATTCCAACAGGAACAAATGTGCTTCATTGCTTGGCGACTTGTTTTTATACGGCAGAGTTTTTACAGGGTCTCATGAAAGCAGGCCATAGATACAGAGATGATATGGGCCCCTTCAAGCAAATAAAAAAAACAAAAAAAAAAAAAAAAAACAACAAAAAACAAAAAAAAAAAAAACCTTTTGAACATACGCGCAGAATTAGATCACCCTGCATCTAATCACAGACTCGCCCGACTCGCCAGAGTTTTGCTTTTCGCGGACATGTAATACAGACCTTGAGAAAGCATAAAAAATATGCATTTCCGTAGCCCCTATAGGGGACGGCGCATGCGCATTGCATTTTAAGAACCACAAATCGGCGAACCATAGGCATATTTTTTCGTGCGCCGGCTGGCTCATATATAAGATGGAACTAGTAATGATATCCATTGATTCTGCAAGCGTGCACGGAAGTCCTAGCCCCGAGCTTATAAAACTTTTTTCGTCCTCAACTCAGCTGAGCGTGAAATTTTCTCTACTTATAAATATGAAAATGCCAATAATAGCTGGCATTTTTGATAATTATCAGCAGAGAAATTTCATGCTCAGCTATTTGCAAGTGTTGGTAATTTGAGATGTATTAGCAGGACAAATTTCATGCACAGCTGAGTCAAGCACGAAAATGTTTTATAACCTCGGGGTCTGATCATATTGTGAGGATGCCCTGCCTTGTATTGAACCTCCCTTCGTTGCCATATGAAACATGGATTCTTTCCCACGATGGCGTTATTTTATCTTATCCACGTTATTCAAAATTGTTGTGAGAAATAATAAGATTCACTTAATGCATTTAGATTGAAATTTTCCATTTCACTCGCATGATGAAGTCGGCTGTAATACAATTGCCGGTAGAGTTTAGAATTGCGTTTGTATTGTTCTTTACAGAATTTAGATAAATTATTGAGAGAATATATGTTCTGTATTCATTGAAAACATGCCTATTTGTTTTTCAAATATTGATTTCACTCTGAACTTCAGGAAGTCTATACAATATTAATCAAACTGCTCACAAGACTACATACTGAATACTTGGGCCGCCCCATGCGACAAGGTGTCTTCGAGCACGCGCAAAATGTTCGGATTCACAGCATCGAACGCATGCGCAAAGTACCATCCTGGCCTTTGCTCTCCATCCATATATTCGGTAGTATCCAGTGGACAGTGAAGACTCTGATCAGACAGTACGGATGCACATGCTGATCTGGGCCTTTGCTGGCCACATATGCCCGAAGACACGTTTTTGCTTGATGCGGCCCAATTAAAGCTAGGGATCCAGTTCTGGTACAAACAGAAAATATGAAACTCTTTTACAAACAGAAAATATGAAACAAGTATAAGCTTTCACAAAAGTCTTGGTCTACAAAAACCTTAATGTAGACCACGTTTTTTTTTTTTTTTTTTTTTTTTTTTTTTTTTTGTGAAAGCTAATATTCGTTATAATAAAGTTGATCAGACAGTGGAAATTAGCATTATACCAGTCCATGACCTTTCATAAAGTGCTACCGGAAATATGGCAAAATCTAAGATTGTCTATGGACATAGACAACAAAACTTTTGTGTTTGTCTCCAAACTGCTTATTACAATGCTTCTGATTATGAAAATAAATAAATAAATAAATAAATTAATTTGAAACGATTGACAAAGTATAACGTCCTTTTCTCATGGCATCGAAGCGTCCGCATGGCCGTGCGGTTTGCGCTCCAGACTTCCGTTTACGACCCAGTACACACACAACGTCGCAACGACGTCTTCACAACGTCGTGACGTTGCAGCGACGTTGTAACGACGTAGCTGCGACGTTGTGTGCTTGCTGGGGAGGTCCCGGTTTCGAATCTCGCTAGAGGCGAAATTTATCTCATGACTGTTCTGCCATTCTTCGCATAGAGCCTTTCATTATCGTCCAATTATCATCTCATGATGACTGAAATAAAATTGAAATGACGTAAAGACACCAAATCATCGTTTCATGGCATCGCTTATACATATACATGCAATCAGACACGATGATTACATGAAACCATACAACGCAAGTTAATACATGATTTAGAAGTAGTCTAAATGTTGTCCTACAGGCACAAATCGATTCCACTGAAAATACAGTGGAAGAAATTACTGACTCAAGCGCTTTTTCTTAGAAATATCTCTTGAGATAAATGTCTTCAATAACGGTCTGCAATCACAAATCATCTGTTGCTTGCTTACCCAATTTATTTTTTCCGTATTTACCCTAAGTATTCGGACGATCGTGCCTGAGCAAAACAGTGCAGACCATGAGCATAAGGCCTGAGCAAACAGTGTAGACCATAATCAGACGCCGCATGCTGTGGCGTCTGATCATGGTTTACACTGTTTGTCACTCATCCTGATAGTTAAGATATAAGAGTAGGCAGTAATATGACCTTGTTTGAACTTTACGTGTTCTTCGTTTCCAAGGACAACCTTGATAGATGTTATTTGACTACATTGCAGCTAGTGATAATCCATTGAAGACTGGAGACCCCTCAACGGGTAACTAGCAAATAGTGCAGACCCAGATAAGACGCCGCGGAATGCGGCGTCTGATCAGGGTCTCCACTGTTTGCAAATAGTTCAACCATTTTTCTTTAGGAATATCCACATGATATAGCCTGACATACCTAAAATCGAAAATGTACTCCAATATATAGTGTTGGAGAGTTTATTCAGTCTGTAGTGGGTTAAGGGCGGTGTAGTAGCCGTCAAAAGTCTCCCAGTGCTTCATCACAGTGCAGTTATTTTATGTCTTTTGGGATCATTAAACCTATTCAGGTATATGGGGAAAATCAAGTCCCGCTTAAACACCAGTGCTAGGGTGTGAGTGGGAGGGTGGGGGGTGGGGTGGGGGGGGGGGGGCAGGCGATGGGGAACGGGGGAGGGGTGCGTATGCAGCCCTTCAAACTGAAATGTTGTCATATGGAAAATCTTAATGAAACCGAAACTCCGCTAGGTATTCTTTCATGTGATCTTTATTGCCATCACGCAAACATGCCTATATATAATTTTGACCCCTTAAAACCCCACCTTTATATAGTAAAACTGGGGTTACAGGGTTATACATTATTTTTCATATTTTTACTGAAACACATAGATTGTGGGTGCTCGTTAGAACCGCCCCGTCGAGGCGGTTCTAACGAGTAACCATAATCTATATTTTGAGCAGAAATAGAATAAATATCAGAGCTTTTTATCTGGAAATTTTCAGTTTTTGGAGGTGAAATTTTCTATATGTTTGAATAGGCGTATTTTTGTAATGCCAAGATCAACCTTTATAGAGTTTAGGATAATATCGTGGTAAGCATTAAGGTGTCCGAATATATACAGAGCCTGCGGTAATTTCCCCACTATTAGAAACGAACCTCTTTGGAATTAAAAAATACATTATGTATATAGAAAAGGAATACGTGTCCAAGGCCGCGCATGTCAACAAGTGTATCAAGAGATTCAGTACTGACTGATAGACAGTTGATCTTCAATGGCTCGAACATCTTTAAAATCATTAATATTTGTTCTGTACATGGGTAGTTTGAGCCATTGAAGGTTAAACATAGCGCAATGTCAGAAGGTAAATGAGGACAAGTTAAGGATGCCTTTTCGATCTTCTATAAAATAATGGTATGTTGAGTGTACTCATTAGAATCGCCTCGATGAGGCAATTCTAATGAGTACACACAACATAAATTTTCATGATAAAATAATAAAATGTCCCTAAAATGTTTCTAAATAATTGATTCTTCGAGTTATCGAAAGAATTCATAGGGACTCAAAAACGAGTTCGAATCAGCCACAGTAAAAGAGCCACATTGTTCGTGTTATCGAAATTGTACTGTAGTACCACACTATTCGTGTTATCGAAGTTGTACTGTAGTACCACACTATTCGTGTCAACAAAGTTGCACTGTAGTACCACACTATTCGTGTTATCGAAGTTGTACTGTAGTACCACACTATTCGTGTCATCGAAGTTGTACTGTAGTACCAAACTATTCGTGTCATCGAAGTTGTACTGTAGTACCACACTATTCGTGTTATTGAAGTTGTACTGTAGAACCACACTATTAGTGTTATCAAAGTTGTACTGTAGTATCACACTATTCGTGTTATTGAAGTTGTACTGTAGTTTGTGGTGAGGACTACTTTATTACGAAAACATGCCTATTCAAATATAGAAAATTTCACCTCCAAAAACTGCAAATTTTCAGATAAAATAAAACCTTGTATTTATTCTATTTCTGCTCAAAATATAGATTATGGATACTCGTTAGAACAATCGAATTTTTACTGTAGTACCACACTATTCGTGTCAACAAAGTTGTACTGTAGTACCACACTATTCGTGTCATCGAAGTTGTACTGTAGTACCAAACTATTCGTGTCATCGAAGTTGTACTGTAGTACCACACTATTCTGTTATTGAAGTTGTACTGTAGTTCCACACTATTCGTGTTATCAAAGTTGTACTGTAGTATCACACTATTCGTGTTATTGAAGTTGTACTGTAGTTTGTGGTGAGGACTTCTTTATTACGAAAATATGTCTATTCAAATATAGAAAATTTCACCTCCAAAAACTGCAAATTTTCAGATAAAATAAAACCTTATATTTATTCTATTTCTGCTCATAATATAGATTATGGATACTCGTTAGAACCGCCTCGACGAGGCGGTTCTTACGAGTACCCACAATCTATGGTTTCGAGCAAAAATAAGAAAAATAATGTATACTCCTGTAAACCCCAGTTTTACTATATAAAAGTAGGGTTTAAGGGGGTCAAAATTATATAGGCATGCTTCGTAATGTTGACTTCGTAGAACTGAATGCGGTAGTGAGTGCTAAGTTGTTTCAGAATTCACTGTACATATTTCTGTGAAGATTATGGATCGATTGTTTATAAGTGCCGCCCTATACTACTTATGCAGACACCCGAAATTCCATTAGGATCTTGTCCACGTGATTATTTTTGACCAATGAAATTTAACCGCGCGTTTGTTCCAAATCAAGGTAACGATTATTTATAGCTGTGCTATTCTTGTCACTGTAACGTCATAGTGCCGTGTGAAGAGGGTTACCTGTAAAACCTGGGCTAGGACATTGGCAAACAGTGCAGACCCAGATCAGATGCCGCATTCTGCGGCACCTGATCAGGGTTTGCTCTGTTTGCTTAAATAACAGGAAGTTATGTGTTTAATGAAACAATCTACAGTCCCCGATTAGGAAATTCTCAGCCTACACTCAGAGACAATCTACAGTACTGTCAGTGCTTTGATTGTTATTCTCACGTCTCTGTCCTAATCAAATTCTTAACAAGCAATTCGATATTGGTAACAATTGGTTTAAACCACACAGGAATACAAGGCATCGCACTTTAACAGATAGCATGCGGGGTCTAAAATTCAGCGAACGACATTCTGAATTTTTTTTTTCTTTCAGAAAATAGGCTTTGGCATTTCATGCAAATTGTCTCCTAATTTGCATGAAATGCCTAACCCTATTTTCTAGGGAAAACAAGAACAAGGTCATCAATATGTCGTCTGCTGAATTTGCCCAGAGACCGGGGATGGTAAAGGTCTAATTTCAACATATTGCACTAATGTTGGCAGATGAGACTTTTTAATTTTGTTTTATTCTTTTTCTGAAAGACTAGCGAGTTGGCATCACGATCGAATCACCAGACTACCGTATAAACCCTACGTATTTGGGCACATATGCCTGATCAAACAGTGGAGAGCCATTCAAGACTAACTCAATGACTTTTAGACACCTAAACAAATAGCAAAATCACTTCTTCAAACTTTAGAACATGTATCATTCAGAGTGACGGAAACACGTCTATTTAAATATATTGAAAATTTTACAACCAAAAAAAAAAAAAAGAAAAAAAGAACATTTTCAGATCAGATTCAGATAAAAAAAAAGTCTGATTTTTTTTATATTCCTGCGGCGGTTCTCACGAGTACCTACAATATACATGTATGTTTTTTAGCAAAATAAGAAAAATAATGTATACCCTTGTAAACCCCAGTTTTACTATAAAAAAAGTGGATTTAAGAGGGTCAAAATTATATAGGCATATTTTCGTGATGTTAAGGAGGTAATGTGTTTAGGGTAGATACGATAATAACTGTTTCACTGTGAGATACGCTTCTCACGTTTTAAACCTTGCAAAATTGTGTTCCCTTATCAAACAGGTTGTGATGTAGACATATCGGGCCCGGATGTGCATCTTACAGTTTCGGATTTTATCGCGGGGGTTTTGCAAGTTTTTATATGATTTACAAACTGTGTTGAGATTTGGGGAGGTAATATACATTCTTTCAAGACGACATTAGCTCTGTCACAACTGTTTTGTCCCATTCTAAAAAGGGATCTAAACTATCAGGAAGGAGTTGATTGGTGTGCAGGAAGGCAATCAGGATATCACAAAAGTTGTCTCCCTTGTGCAAATGGCGGCTAAATCGCCGGATGTATCCATTCACCCTATTTTTTCAGGACACTGCATCATTACGTGTCTTAGTCCATTATGGAGTCTAAACATCAACTGTTTCCCTAATAAACAATGATAAGTATATGAGGGAAATCAATAGTCTGCCATCGGATGAAACATGCATTCAATTTGAATACTTAGATTCTCAGTGCATTTACAGAAAAAAAAAACAAAAAAAACAACAACTATAGTTGACCTTTGGGACGTAATGTTCATAATGTTCATCCCAGTAAGCATTCTACATAAATCTATAGCGGACCGTTATCGGCCCGTCAGGGTAGCTGACGGGCCGATAACGGCCCGCTATAGATTTATGTAGAATGCTAGCTGGGATACTTCAATGAATACATTGACTCACGCAAAGTCATATGCTCATTACGTGACGTCAAACTAAACAATATGATCGGACAATGGTGACGTTGTGACGTCAACGACGCTATTCCGCTGTTAAGCGGAAAACTGCTTGCAATTGTTTTCTTGTTTCAATTTTAGTCCTCGAACAATATTTTTTTCGTCAAATAACTGATGGAAAACAATATAAGTATAAGCAATAAAGGCTTCATTTAACATTTGTTGAAGAATGAACAACATTAGGTCGCGGGCCAAGTTTATGAAAACCTCTCCGGTGTTCACTTACTTTGTGAGCCGATGTTTTTTTATACTTCAGTCATTACGAAAGCACGCTTATTCAAATATATAGAAAATTTCACCTCCAAAAATTGAGAAAAAATCAGATAAAAAACTCTGATATTTTTCATATTTCTGCTCAAAACATAGATTGTGGTACTCGTTAGAACCGCCTCGGCTATGCGATTCTAACGAGTACCCACAACATATGATTTTGAGCAGAAATAAGAAAAATACGTATACCCCTGTAAACCCTAGTTTTTCTATATAAAAGTGGGGTTTAAGGGCGTCAAAATTACATAGGCATGTTTTCGTGATTGAATATTAAAAAAAATACATTTATTTCTTAAATAAACATTTATAGGTCAAAGTGATTAGTATGAGACTTACTACTTTAACAAGATAAAGTAAGCCAGAGATAAAATGTAGGTCATAACGATCTACATTTTGTACATCATACTGTAGAAATATATACCGATGATCATAATTTTGAAAGCCTAGCCATACTTTTCAAGAGATATATCCAGCACAAAGGTCAAATATAGGTGACAGTAACCAACTTTGCTACGAGATTCGCGGTCTTGAGTAGATTTAATCTACATCATGAAATACATCTATATAATTTTGACCCCCTTAAACGCCACTTATATATAGTAAAACTGGGATTAACAGGGGTATACATTATTTTTCTTATTTCTGCTCAAAACATATATTGTGGGTACTCGTTAGAACCGCCCACCGAGGCGGTTCTAACGAGTACCCACAAGCTATGTTTTGAGCAGAAATATAAAAATTATCAGAATTTTGTATCTGAAAATTTTCCTTTTTTGGTGGTAAAATTTACAATATATATGAATAGGCGTTTTTTCGTAATGTACATCAAATATGGTAGCCCTAGGCAGTATACTACAGGATAGATGCAAACTATAGTTGACTCTTGGGACGTAGTGTTCATATTTCAATGATACATGTACATTGACTCACGCATTGTCATATCCTCATCCGCGGTCTTAAGTAGCTTCACACTATACATCAAATATAGTAACCCTAGGCAGTATACTACGGGATATATGCATCAGGTAATTTATATAGGTCACAGTGATCTACTTTTGCATGAGACATGCTGTTTTTATACATGTACCCATATACATTTAGCACATTCGTTAAGCCTTGGCCGTAAGTCCAAATGATATTCTCCAGACAAGCATTTTTATATACTAGATCAGAGGTAAAAATATAGATCACAGTGAACTACTTTTAGCAACCCGCCGTTTTTGATAGATGTATTGATCGATAAAATTGGTCAGTCAAGGCCATAAGTACAAAAAAAAAAAAAAAAAAAAAAAAAAAAGTCAGCGATTAAAATATACCTCATAATGACCCACTGTTGATCAGCAACACACTGTCATTAGTATATGTACATTTTATGTGATAAACCGAAGTCAGACAGTGCCACAGCACCAGATTTTGTCATATTTAAATATGAGGCAAAAAGCGGTAAATTTTTACTAAGCAAAATGATTATCAAAGTTATCATTTCACGTTGTCAATGTAACGGCATTACACGTGACCTAATAATACAGGGCGTCATCCAACAGTAAATAGTAACGTCTTGTTATCAGTGTAACAGTTTAATTTAGCAGTTTGACTTAACTCTTTCCCTGCTAGTGGCGACTTTTGCCGTCTGCTGATAACCTTTGCAAACAGTTTGGACCCAGATCAGGCCCGACAAAACGTCGGGCCTGATCTGGATCCAAACTGTTTGACACTCTGATGGTATTCCTGAAAGATGTTTTTTTTTGTTGTTTTTTTTTTAAATAGTTAATTCTAAAATAAAACTACACAAACACCAAAAAGCATGCAAAATTACCCAGCATGCAAAGAGTTAAATCAACACGCGTGAGCCATCATACTAGTTGAGCGTTAAACTTTTTTACCTACGAATTGAAGATCATTCTGCAAGAAGATGTCTGAAAAGCCATACGCCAGACGATTGCACAGACTGTTTTCACGCCAACGAAAAGAGTTACGGGCGTTGCCTTGATAAAGTATGATTTATCCTTACGTGTCCTGTCTGGAATTCTGATTCCATCAATGGGAAAGGGCGAGCTTGTTCCTTTGCTATTCATTGTTATGTAACGTGCTTGCTGTCCCGTTCTACAGTCGAATCTCAATGACTCGAACATCTTTGTGGCCATGCTAATTTGTTCTAAATGTGGGTAGTTCGCCCCACTGATGGTTAAACAAAGCGCCAGGTTAGGAGACAAATGAGAATAATATGTGGATGCTTTTTCGATTCTTTATAAAATCATGGTATGTTGAGTGTACTCATTAGAATCGTCTCGATGAAGCGATTCTAATGAGTACTCACAACATTCATTTTCATGATGTAATATGAAAAAATCCTATATTAACCCTAAATATTTATTTTCTTGAGATGTCGGAGGAATTCCATAGGGACTCAAAAATGAGTTTGAATTAGCCACGGTGAATGAGTCATCGGTGTTCGAGTCAATCTTAATATAGCATTGGTAGAATGTTCGATTAGCTCACAAAGGATTTTGTGTATTTGTCGGGATCGTCGGTGTGTGACTCACCCACGCATTTAAGTGATTGTATCTGTCGGGAACACCAGTGTCTGACTTTTCATCCAAGCTATTAATTTGTTGATTTCGGTAATGTCTAACTTTGAATGCGCATGTTGAGACACTCAGAGAAGCTAGGACCTGGTTGTTTGACTGAGAATGCTCGTATGAGCAACTAGCTGTGGTTCTGCGAAATCGCACAATTGCGCAATGAGTTAGAAGATCGCTCAACGATCCGCACAAATAATTTGCGCCGGTACTTAGACGTTTAGGTCCAATTATTTTGTCTTGTTTTGGTTTATGTAGCCTTATATATACTAAGATTCTGGAACATAATAATGTCATTACGCTAACACTGGTTAAGCGGCACTTGATTGACTGATACCTTATGAATATGTATATTTCTCAGTCATACTTTTAGATACCTTCACAAAATCATATGCTGTGGAAGATATTTGAAGCGCCTCCGTGAGGCTCTTACAATCAGTACCTACAATATATATTTTGTAGAGACCTCAGATTTTTTTTTTTTTTAAAAAAACTTGATAGCCATATTATTTTGAAATCTGAAATTTGTGCCGTCTTCTCCATATAACATGGGAAATGAGGAATGTTTTGGTTATTAAGCTAATTAAGACAGACTTACGCATTAAACAAAGTTATTAAAAGGAACATAACATTGAAAAGCTGTTTGAAAGAATTGCAAAATTCTAAAATCCCATAAATAATGCTGATCTTTTCATACCCCTATTTTTTTTACTATATAATATGGGAGAACGTGTCCATGGACTTGTTATGGTAATGGATTAGACTAAGTATTACATCTTAACGATGCAAAGAGGGATATCGAGCAAACAAAATGTTTTCCGACGAGGGCTGGCTCCTGATCTTGGAGAGTTGGGGACCGAACTGACAACTCTAATAGCATGTTCCATTAATATAATTGAGTCAACGCACGACAAAACCTACAATAAGACTTGTGCGACCAGCGAAGACTCAGATCAGCCTGCGCATTCGCGCAGTCTGATCGGAGTCTTCGCTGATTGCATGTGTCTTCCACAGCCTCAGGGCTATCCAAAGAGGGATAAACGAGAACCTTTGCCATACTGAGTTTCAGTAGTTATACTTTTACTGAGTGGATGTGCAGCCTGATCTGAGTATTTGCTGGTTACACAGGTCTTATTGTAGGTTTCGTCGCGCCCTGGCTCATATATCTTCCAACTCCATTTTGAATAAGCTTTAGCTTATGATATTTTGAAATAGCAACACATATACAGTCGAACCTCGTTATCTCGAACTCGCTTATTTCGAATTACCGCTTATCTCGAAGTGAAAATCTGGTCCCTGGTTTAACATGAAACTATGACAACAGGTAACAAAATAATGTGGAAAAGAGGAGAAATTGCTCCTCAGGAGCAATTTCTCCTTTTTTCCACATTATTATATATATATATTTCTAACTTCAGGAGTCAAATTACATATTTATTTGTTAAATGTGGTTGTTCAATTTATTGTTTTCCTCACTCTATCAACTTTGATATGTCGAGGTACGGATATCTCGAAGTGTTTCAGTGAGTCCCTTGGAATTCGACATAACGAGAGTCGACTGTACCTTATGCCGTTTATGCTCATTTACAGCCATGATTTGGAATAGTATTTCCTATTTTTTCTGGTAAAAGTATGATTTTTAAACATCTCCATATGATTGTAAGTTTGTTGGGCGGAGTTATATCAATATACATTGCTTTTATAACACATTTGCGTTTAGCTTTGTAACTGTACTTTTAAATTTAACTTTTCCAGTAAGAAATAACACTATTATAAGATGTGAATATTTTATACTTTGAAAGAATAGAATCAATTAATGAAAGATTTTTTTCGGATCTTAAACACACCCACCTACCCCGCTATTCAAAAGCGTTCTAAAATTCAGCGAAATATAGTACAGAAACTGTCCAGGAAGCGCAACAATCACAGGGCATAGCCTACAAGTGAGCACGAGAGAAAGAATAAACCAGCAGAGACAGAAAATAACAGAGTATACTACGACAGATATTCGAGATTATGTGAATTACACACTAAAAAAATAAAGAATAACAAAATATTTGATATTCTTCACCGTACTTTACAAGTATATTTAGCAGAAACTGCTAGAAATGGTATTCTTTGGACAACAATTTATCATCATGTGGTTATTTATTCACAATATTCGATATACATGTATGACGTGAAAGGAAAACTCAATTGAAAGCTAGTTTCCTGGTCCAGTTAAACAGTTTTAGGTGAACAATAAATGTGTAAGGGGAAGAATATTTTTATTCAGTATTATTTATCTGTTAGGTAAGTTGTATTATATATTTAAAACTTTTGCAAACGATGTAGATCCAAATGAAATAGCTCATCAGAATCTGCACAGTTTACCATTCTGTGGTTGATAATACATCATATTCCATCTATCTCGAACAGTAGTTCAGTCCAAATTCGGAAATGGAATGCATCACGAAAACACGCCTATGTAATTTTGACCCCCTTAAACCCCACTTTTATAAAGTAAAACTGGGGTTTACAGGGGTATACATCAATTTTCTTATTTCTGGCCAAAAACATACATTGTGGGTACTCGTTAGAACCGCCTCATCGAGGCGGTTCTGACGAGTACCCACAATCTATGTTTTGAGCAGAAATACGAAAAATATCAGATTTTTTTTTATCTGAAAATTTTCATTTGTTTGGTGTTGAAATTTTCAGTATATTTGAATAGGCATGTTTTCGTAATGTAGGCATAACTAATCGGGCCATTCTATGCCGGACTACACAGACGGGTCAGGAGGTTCGCTGTCTGCCGAACTATTGATACTGTAAAATGTAGGGATCCGGTGAGACTATGCGGATGCATACCTTTGGAGTAGTGCTCATAACGCACATTACGCAAGTGCGTAAGGAAAATATTTTCTATGGAATAAAATCGCCTAATATTTACCATTATTTTACTCCATTATCATAGGAGCCGCTCGTAAAGGAAAGAATTGCTCCCTCTAGGAGCAGATTCTTTCCTTTAATAGCAGCCTACATTTTGGAACCGATGTTAGGCAGATTTATTTCTATATCTATCCAGTTTGTGCGTAAAATCACTCCGTTCTTGCTGCGATATTGCATAGGTTGATCTACGCATTTTGTATATGCTCAAAGAGTTACCATACACCTTCGGGGACTTTGCACATTTGGTCCATTTTTACAAGGGATACAACTTTTGTGACTTCCTGTTTGCTTTCCTGCAGGCCGGAACTCTTCTAAAATGCGTCTGTTAAAAGGAAAAAAAGATCTTTACTACAAGGAAAAAAAAATCTTTTCTACAAGAAAAGAATTTGCTCCCAACGGGAAAAAAATTTGTTCCCAACGGGAGCAAATTCTTTTCTTGTAGAAAAGATCTGTTTTCAGAAAAGAGGAAAACAATTTGTAATAGTAACCGCCCCTGAAGATGTATCAGTTCTCCTTAACCAGTGTGTCTTGAAATCAATCATTTACAATCTTGACGCGTTACTACTGTATTTGAGCAGCATGATCAGAGTTTTGGCTACTTCGTCTCATATAGAAAATCTTGCAACTGTTTTTATTTTCAATTTCAGCTGATGTGACCGACAAAATGCTGCCTCCGGTAAACTTCAGTTTATTGCTCACAACCCTGTTATCGTACGTTACGGCTTATCGGGCTCGTCAGAATTTTGGACTAGCGGGTTATGAAGATCCATATGGTTTGTCGAACGCTTTGGGTGCTATAGAGCTTCAGAGAAGACAATTCAATGGACCTTCAATACCTCGATATTCTGATGAATACGGAGAGGAGTACTTATCACCAGATGAAATAAGGCAGAATCGTCCTAGCATTGAGGCTCTAAGTAATCAGTTCGGTCGACCGTATTACGCCGAAAGTTACCCATACCCTTACGACAATCTTAACCAAAAGTGGAATTCACCACAGAAACGGACAGCATATCATCCACATCGTGTAGTACCCTCTGTAGATGAACTGAGAAAATTATTTGCTTCTGCAAATCTGCCAGTCAAAAGAGTGGTTCCTGTAAAAAGGCGATATTTTGAAACAGGAATGAATAATAATATGCAGTCTGGTCATGCGGAAAAGAAAGATATAAGCACCGAAGATATACTGAAGAATAAGGAACTCCTAACTGACAGAATGAGACAATTGATAAATGCAGCTGAAGAAAAACAGAATGAAAAGGTTGTGACAGAAACAAAGACAGTTTCAGATGAAAACGGGCCTGTGGAAGAAGTAAAGGAAGTAGATATTTCCGAAACTGAGCCTTTAGATGATAAATCTGGAACATTAACAGAAAAGCTTGTGGAAGTTTTCGAAGATGCCATGTCAAACGATGACAATCAAAATGCAGACAACGGTATTACTGACGATGGAGAAAGTGATATTGTTTCCGAGTCAGACACATTAAATTTAGAGAATGACGCTGAACTGTCAGACGTACGAAGTGATGAGTTACAAGACTTAATAAGTAAATATCTATCAAAATCACAAAGTAAATCAAAACGGGCATCTAGCACAGAAACTGTAAATGTTGAAGTACTTTTGAATAAAATTGCCCAGCTCAAAGATGAGTTATCGAGTGTTCAAGTACAGAAAGCACTAGAAGATAAGGAAAATGATTATTTATCTCGTGCTTTAAAATACGCAACTCTTGATCAGCTTTCTGAGGGCGACGAATTTATGACAAAGGAATATGAAGATATTGTGAAAGCCACTGAAACTGAAGAACTGTTACAAATGTTGTCGCGTGCATCAGAACAGGAGGAGGAAGATGTGGATTTAATTTCCAATGCCGAAACAGATGAATTAGAGGCTCAGGCTGAACAGCAAGGTAATGTGTTGTAATGTATTTTAACAGATGTTAAAATAGATTGAATATTTGCATTTATCGTACTCTGTTTTAAGATGGCTAAAACTACCAAGGGTAGCGCTTTTTGACAGATCAATTGTTGTACGATATGCAGTAGTGATTTACGAGGTTTTCAACGATAGTTCAGTAACGTCGGGTCGACGTTATATGACGCAAAGGGAAATATACAATGAATAAATCTCTGGTTTATGATAATTTAAATAAATGTCAATGATGATGTTGATGATGTCTGCACGAACGATATTTAGAAGAAAATTCAGTAACACATAAAAGAAGACAGAATGTTTAGTCTGTGTGTTTAGCTCTGTTTCTGTAACACTGAGGCATCTACGCTGATGAAACTGCATTCAAACATGTCTTGACATAACCCGCCCACTACCATTAACTGCTACTGACCTTGACTTACTGTCTTGACTAAACAATGAAACTTCATACAAACATCCACTATGACACATCCTGCCCACTGTCATCAAACGATTACTGAGCTTGACCTACTTTTCACGCTTTACGGAATAATGTTAAGTATGTGCGTCCAGCTTCGATTCTTGAATACCGAGGCCTCTACACTAATGTATCTTCATACATACACCCGCCATGACTCATCCACCACTGCCATCGACCGTTTCTGACTGACCTACATTTCACGCTTAGCTGAACAATGTTAAGTTTGACTATTTAGCGCCGTTTTGTGAACCCCAGGTCTACAAGGTAATAATACTTCATACACACATCCTACATCATACTTTTTTATACACCCTGCCCAGTGCTGTAGACTATTATTGACCTTAACCTCTTTTTCATGCTTGGCTGAATATGTTTAGTCTGTGCGTTTACGTAGCTCGGTCTCGTGAACACCATCAACATTCGCGACATAGTCATTCGGTGAATTTCTTGTTTTACATACAGTCGAGCCTCATTATCTCGAACCTCTTTGGGGCCATGGAAATTTGTTCGCGGTATGGGTAATTCGAGCCACTGAGGTTTATTAATGCGCCAGGTCAGGAGGCAAATGTCGATTATTTCGGGATTTTTTTTATTTTCTAGACAATTATGGTATGTTGAGTGTACTCATTAGAATCGCCTCGGTGAGGCGATTCTAATGAGTACACACAACATACAATTTTATGATAAAATAAGAACATTTCCCGAAATATTTGTTTTCTTGAACTATCTGGAGAATTTCCTTAGGACTCAAAAACGAGTTCGAATTAGCCATTGTACACGAGCCATCGGAATTCGAGGTATTGAGGTTCGACTTATGCCGTTTTGTTTTACCATTTTATGTTTCTCATAGCTTCTTTGTTTGTTGTCTAACATGTCTGAGGAAGACTGTGCTTCTTGTAGGTGTCTTTTCAAGAAATATCATTTCTATTTCTGCTAGACGACTGCAAATGACCGTAGTTAATTACTTGAATGACTTCGATATTTAAATAGGAACTGATACACTTTCATTAGAGGCGTCAGTGTCAAAACTATTTTGTCCCCTTCTGAAACGGGGTCTACTGTATAAGAAAAAAAAAATAGCTCCAACAGGGAGCAAATTCTTCCCTAGTAAATTAGAACCTTTTTTAGACGTGGTTTTGTGCACAAGAAAGCAAACATGTTGTTATGAATATTATATCTCTAGTAAACGCTGGGAGAAAATGTGTCAGATATATCCTATTCTTTTAAATATCGACTTTACTAGATCTCATCAAGAGTATTGACATTCTACATGATCGATATAATAGACGAGGTCGAAATACCAGGGCGTTAATCCGTTAATCTTAATTCCAAGAAAAAAAAAAAGCAAACCGGAAGTATAGATAAGCGCCGCAACGGGAGAAAGCAGACAGATGCACCCAACAAGGATTCAAATCAGCCAACACGTCCGCGCACTCTGATCAATCTTCATTGTCCGATGAAGAAACTTTGCATCCTTGACTTTTTAAAATGCGCCCAGTGAAGTTTCTGATCAGACAGCGCGAATACCATTACGAAAACACGCCTATTCAAATATATTGAAAATTTCACCCACAACTAAAACACTGAAAGTTTTCAGATAAAAATTCTGATATTTTTCATATTTCTGCTCAAAACATAGATTGTGGGTACTCGTTAGACTCGCCTCGCCGAGGCGGTTCTAACGAGTACCCCCAATCTATGTTTTAAGCAGATATAAGAAAAATAATGTATACCCGTGTAAACCCCAGTTTTACTATATAAAAGTGGGGTTTAAGGGGGTCAATATTATATGGGCATGTTTTCGTGATGCGCAGGCTGATCGGAATGATCGTTGGGAGCTCATGTCCAAAGGTACGTTTTCTGACGTTGCGGCTCATACATAGTCATGAATCTATTTGAATGGGAACTGCAACAGAAACATCGTCTTGGAATGATCAATAGTACCATATTCGATCTAATTACCGCACATACCCCTATAAGCGCACACTCATGAAATTCCGTAGTCTTCAGTTTACAGCCAGTGTACTTTTTATTTACTTTTTTATAAAGTCATATGTTGTGGGTTCTCATTTGAATTGCATCGACTTGTCGATGCAATTCAAATGAATACCCACAACATATGCCTTTATAAAGAAAATCAGAAAAAAAAATCGCATAATCATCATCAAATAAGTCCTTTTCTGATCTTTTTATAGTGTATCCTTAATAGGTATAGGTACATACTTATCACATCTGAGTGTTCCCAGTAATTTTGAAAAACCTAAGCGCACAGTGCGGTATTAGGTCGAATACGGTAATACCTTTGGAGAGAGAGAGAGAGAGAGAGAGAGAGAGAGAGAGAGAGAGAGAGAGAGAGAAAGAGAGGTGTAATGGGGGCTTAAACCTGGTTGTAAAGGTACCGAACCGTTACTCAAAGCCCGGATGCAATTTCCTGATGTTTATCCACCTTAAGGGGGAATACGTGGGGATATGTCATGTTCTGTCTGCGGTTTATGGGCAAATACGTCAGAAATAAGTCTAAGAACACCCACACTACAGGAATCAACGTATTCATGATGTCTTTCAAAGTAATGGTAAACATTGATTGCAAGTAAGTTTACTCTTGTCACGCTGAATAAATTAAGTTGGTCACGTCCACTTCTAATTGTCAGCCAGTCATATTACTTGATCCAGCTTTTTAATGCAAAGTAAATAAGAGAACTCAGGAACTGATATAATCAGATCCACATCAAGCCACCAACACCAAAGGGAAAGACAGACAAATACAATAAAGTATCCACAAAATGAACAGACGGCAAGCAGAGTTGGCAACTATTTTCCAAAAAAGTGGGAACTCTGTTACCCAAACTTAACTGAATATTTAATAAACTTACATAATTATTAAAAGAAAAACGTTAGAAAGTAAACCACTACATAACAATTAACAAAACATATTGCAAAAAAAAAAACAACAAAAAAAAAAAAAAAAAAAAAAAAAAAACAGTATCTCGCGTTATTAACAGCCATGCATTAACCGGTGAAAAGCCGTGTATTAACAAAGCGATTCACGCGCTGTCAATGCACGGCTACGTAACTTTCAATATGATCGTACCGGGGCCACAGATTTGCTGCCGTTACGAGATGTCTACTGCCAGGCCTTAGAACGAGCATAGTCCGTGGAAATTGCGTTCGCGAGACATCGGTGAAAAGGCGAAACAAAATAGTGCACGAAATAACGCGAAATGTAGTAAATGTTTTCAGTTTTTATGCAATAATAGCGATCGAACATGTTTTTACAATGCATTAACATTCGCCAGGTCCCTTGGGAGGTGTTGAAAACCGCGGCCTCCGCCGGAGGCCGCGGTTTTCAACACCTCCCAAGGGACCTGGCGAATGTTTATGCATGAAATACCATGTTTGATCCCTATAGTAGTACCACACTGAAAGTACCGTCTAGAAACGGTCTGTAATGAATTACCGTGGGCCTAAAGCTAGCTTTATGGGATCCCAATCCTCGACCTCAGCTTCCTAAGTGGTAAAACATATATTTGTTCGGTCCTTGTGGAGGTCTTCCAACTCACCCATGAATCATTACGGGCAACAGATAAATCACAGATAAATAAACGTCAAAAGCCTATAAATAAGCAGAGATGAGCACTCAACAGAAACAACGTGTTGAGTATCCCGTCACATATTGAATGACAAACAGTGCAGATCCAGTTGGCTTTAAGAACAGCAGAGCAAGGGTTAAGCGCATAGATAATGAAACTGAAAGCATACGAAGACTTCATTTGATTACATTAAAACTGTGAAAGGCTGCGTCATATTTGAGCCGGCGCACGATGAAACCTACAATAAGACTTGTGCGACCAGCGGAGACTCAGATCAGCCTGCGCATCCGCGCACTCTGCTCAGATTCTTCGCTGATTGCATGTGCATTTTCTAGCCTCCGGCTATCCAAAGAAGGTAAACAAGAACTCCTGCCATACTAGGTGGACAGGCTGATCTGAGTGTTTACTGGTCACACAGGCCTTGTTGTAGGTTTTGTCATGCGGTGGCTCAAATTAGTTTGGATGTCTGCTTGCAGATTGTTGAGTGATAGTAGACTGTGGGAAATGCATTGAGTTAGAAATCAGCATTTCCTAAAAGATTGCACATGCACCCAGAGAAGACTCAGATCAGCCTGCGCATCCGCTGGAAAGCATCTTCGCTTGGTGCACATACAATGTTGTAGAATATGCTGTAGCCCGGCTTGTTCATATTTTATTGTATGCCTAGGAATGAAGCATAGGGCTTTTTAAGTTTGTTGTTAGCTCACCTAAGCACGAATTGCTCATGGTGAGCTATTGTGGTCAGTCAATGTCCGTCGTCTGTCATCCGTCGTCCGTCGTGCGGGCGTCAATGATTGCTTTAAAAGCCTACTCCTCCTAAACCCCTGGTCCAATTGACTCGAAACTTGGTAGGAAGCATCCGAGCGACTTGTAGATTTAAAATAGCTAAAATCTTTTCGATCAAAAATCCAAGATGGCCGCTATAGCCGCCATCTTGAAAATCTATTTTTCGCTTCTTCTCCCGAACCCCTGAACCAATCAACTTGAAACTTGGTAGGAAGCATCGGGGTGACTTGTAGATCAAAAATAGCTAAAGTCGTACCGATCGGAAATCCAAGATGGCCGCTATGGCGGCCAACTTGAAAATCAATTTTTCTCTTCTTCTCCTATTGACTCGACACTTGGTATAGGGGTGACTAGTAGATCAAAAATAGCTAAAATCGTTCCGATCGGAAATTCAAAATGGCCGCCTTGGCGGCCATCTTGAAAATCTATTTTTCGCTTTTTCTCCTGAACCGAAAGGCTAATTGACTTGAAATTTGGTAGGAAGCATCGGGTTGACTTGTAGATCAAAAACAGCTAAAATCGTTCCTATCGGAAATCCAAGATAGCCGCCATGGCGGCTATCTTGAATATCTATTTTTCGCTTCTCCTCCTGAACCGAAAGGCCAACTGACTTGAAACTTGGTAGAAATCATCAGCGTGACATGTACATAAAAATACCTAAAATGGTTCCAATCGGAAATTCACTTCTTCTCCTGAACTGAAAGGCCAATTTACTCGAAACTTGGTAGGAAGCATCGGGGTGACTTCTAGATAGAAAAAAAAAGTATCGATCGGATATCAAAGATGGCAGGCGGCCATCTTAAAAATAGCAAAAATCGCTTCGATCGGAAATCCAAGATGGCCGCCATTGCGTCCATTTTGAAAATCCATTTTTCACTTCTTCTTTCGAATCGAAAGGCCAATTGACTCGAAATTAGGTGGAAGCATAAGGGTGACTGGTAGGTCAAAAATATCTTAAATCGTTCCGATCTAAAATCAAAGATGGCAGCCATAAATCAAGATGATCGGCATGGCGGGCATCTTGAAAATCTATTTTTTGCTTCCCCTCTTGAACCGAAAGGCCAACTGACTTGAAACTTGGTAAGAATCATCGAGGAGACTTGTAGATAAAAAATAGCTAAAATCTTTTCGATCGGAAATACAAAATGGCCGCCACAGTAACCATCTTGAAAATCCATTTTGAACGTCTTCACCTGAATAGAAAGGCCCATTGACTCGAAATGTGATAGGAAGTATCGGGGTGACTTGTAGATTAAAATAACTAAAATCATTCTGATTGGAAATCCAAGATGGTTTCCCTAGCAGCCATGTTGAAAATCTATTTGAACTATTTCTCCTAAATCAAAAAGAAATTGACTCAAACTTCATTAGAAATATCGAGATGACGTAGATTCAAAGTAGCTAAAATCGTTCTGATTGAAAATCCGAGATGGCCGCCATCTTGAAAATCAATATTGAACTTCTTCTTTTGAACCGAAAGGCTAATTGACTCAAACTTGTCTGGTAATCAGGTGTGCGATACAGGGCCATCTTGGCCTTCTTGTTTTGCATAATTCTTGTCTGATAATATGATATAGTAATGAGTGAATTATTTCATCGTGTCTGTACCGACCGTTTCAATAGACTGGTGCCCGCGTTTATTTGAAGTCCTCTACTTAGAGAAGGGTAAAAAACCAGACCAAAAGAAAGATATTGCCGTTACGTCATGAAAGTGACTTCGACGTTGCTAATAAACGGACTGAATGACGTTATTTTCTGACGTTGTTTAGTATGCTTATGCGCGAAAAAAATTGTGACGATCTCTAGAAAACAATAATATTACACTGGCATAAAAGGAGCGTAATGAATAGAATGATGAGTAATGAATATTGTTTGAATGATATGTAACTAAGGAACCGGAATAATACGTCCAAAAACTTGTTTCTTCGGAATATTCGTTTTGTGTCGAATTTATCACGCTCTTTCGTGACAGTGTTCATGATGTTGAAACAATGTTGATTATTGTCTATATAATTCGATCACGCACAGTTTTCTGTGACTTCCATGGTGTGAGGAGTCACAATCGTTAATTAAAATGCATCAATCAAACATCTTCTTACATACCAGTTTAAAAGAATGGGCTTTTTAGATTAATAAAAATTGAAAGTAAAATACGCCAAACTGCTCACTTCGCAAACGAAAGGATAAGAGAAAAGTCCAGGGAGTGTCACAATCACAAACCGCAGCCCTTTCCAGACACCAAGAGGAAGTGGAAACAGACAAAACCAAACAAGCGCAAATCGAACAAAGTACGAAAAGCACCAAGACTAGCTCTCTCTTCCCCAAGCGAGATAATCGCAAAGCTAAAAGGAATGAAAAACACAAGAACAAAATAACACAAGGCAAGACATAAAACAAATCGCCTCGTAGAATAAACCACAAAGCAACAAAAGTAAGACTAACACCGGGACCACCGCCTTAGAACGGTCAGGAGAATACACCACCGGGGGTTTAAAGTACTTTTACGGTCAACCAACTTCACCCTGGGTCCCGATGGAACTCTTAATACAGAAAAACATAAAAAATCGTTTTGCAAGTTTACACAAAAAGGATGAAACTACATGTATTAAACAAACTATGCAACTCAAACCATCGCGAGAGTACCGTGACATAAGCGTAGCACTCGTATGATTATTGCGCATGTGCGTTAGAAAAGACTGTTTGCAATAAAACAGAGATAACATTTCATAAACTATTTTCTTCTCTACCGACGAGGCTTCTCTTAAAAGAGATGCGGTACACTTAAAGACATAAAAATAAAGTGAGTCTGGGTCAATAGTCTTATCTCTGATAAGGGACTTGGTGCAATTAAATCTGGTATACTGTAAATGAAAGATGGACAGGTAGAGGAACCCTTAGTGGCTCGAACTACCCATATCTCAAACAATTTTCTATGGTTCCAAAGATGTTCGAGCCATTGAAGTTCGACTGTATTTCCAACGGAGTGGGCTTCCTGGTTGTTCTCTCTGATAAAGTATCTCAGTTGGTGGAGTGTTCGCTTTGAGACTGGGATGTTGTGGTAAAAACCTTAAAGCTTTAAATGGTACTAACTTCTCTTTTGCTTTACGCTCAGCATTAAGACTGTAGAGCTAGAAACTGGTCATCCCGGTGTCAGTATAATATGACTGTAGTTTTTTTTCGTATTTTTTTTTCTAGATTTTCCTGGATAATTCCTTTCTGGCTACGTCACTGCATGACGCATCACGGAAATCAAAATAACACATTACCTCAATAAATCGGTGTAATGTAACCCTATGGTCTGAGCTCCGTTTACATATTCTCACATGATCAGACTAAATGGCAGCAATGTGAGCCGGGACACCCATTTCCTGCAATATTGCATGTGTGCCCGGCAGAGTCTAAAATCAGCCTGCGCATTTGCGATGTTTGATCAATGACTTCACAGGTCAATCCCTGGGTAGCCAAAGAGCCAAGGCGTCTCCAAGCGTACAGCAAAGACTCTGATCAGCCTGCGCGGATGCGCAGGCTGATCTGAGCCTTTGCTGGACGCCCATGCAACTTTGTAGGAAATGCTGTGTTCCGGCACATGTGTCATCAGAACACTGGCTAAATATATTGGTACTCAGGTGATAATTACAGCAGGGTATTGGAAAAAATAGAATTAAAGATATCCAGGAAATGTCACAATCAGGAATCACAGTCTTCCTGTGGCATAAAACGAGGGGGAGATGAGGATTAAATAAAGGCAAAATAAACGCCACATATGAAACCACCGACGCACAAATAAAATAGAGCTGCAACAAAGGAACCACAATGGAACGGACAGTAGAAACTCACAGGGGTGGGGGTTGGGTTTAACCAGTTCTACTCACTCCAAACATCACCCTTAATTCTGATGCAACTCCAAATTACAAATATATATTTGGTCCGCATAGAGGTTCTCTACCTCAGCGATGAAACATCACGGCGAAAAACGTATAATCAGAATCCCTATGATGAAAAAAAATGGCTCAAGAAAACCTCATACAGGACCACGCTGTACAGTGCAGCTCCCCACCCCACCCTTGCCTCTGCCCCCCATAACCCCCTTGGCCCATTGAAAATAAAACAAAAATATATGCCATAACGTCATAATAAAAGCAAAGCTTTTTCGGGGCAATACTTTTGATGTCATGAGTTGCCCAAATTGTATAATAGTTTGGTTCAATCCAGATTAATGAGCAGTGTTCTCTGAACGTAGGACATTGTTTTGATGCTTCCTTTCCTAAACTATACCTGAATCATAGTGGAATATTAGTACATAACGTAAGCAAGGAACGTATTGATATAAGAATGATCTATGTTGCTACTGCAATTCAAAAGATAAATCAAGCATATATGTCCTTAAGAAAAAAATAGCTACCATGTTGTCGGCAGAGCAATTATGTATGTTTCAAACCGTGTTGAAAACAAGGCTGTTTCTCTGTGTTTTTAGCAGAATAGGGCCTCGTTTAATACTCAGTGATGAAAGGGAAAACTGTATAAATCCTGACATGAAAGCTCATTATCATTCAAATGTGTTTGCACTGTTTGCAGAGTTTTAATAATTAAATTAATCATATGCGGATGTTGCTCACTGCATTTCGGTCCGACAGGAAACGATTATTCCAAAGACGTTCGTGTATTTGAGTATGAATAACGATTAGCAGCAATTTTTGATATACATAATATTCAATGTGTACCCTTGCTTATGGAAATATTTAATGTGTTGAGAGTAAAGAATACATAATCCATTAAACTAACGACGAGAGAAAGGGACTCTTGCTCCATACGTGATCTTGCAATGCGCAGATAGGTCTGCGCGCGGGTACGCTAACTGATCATCCGTCGTTATTCCCATATGACAAAAAGGCTTTCTCACCACGATGCGTATCAATTAATGCCCATAGTTTTCTTCTTTCTTCAGTTACGCGACGATACAATTGTGTTTTTATAAGATGTTACAAAGCCACGCATATAATTTTATGTTACAATATTTCAGAAATATTTCGGAAGCAAGTAACACGTCAAATAACCACAAAACAAGTTTAGTGAGTGTAATATAATTTGCAACACTGTTCACGCCGCACAGCCGAAGATTGAGCGAGAACAGTATCGCACATTCAAATATTCAAATAAATCCAACTGGACTGTTATCTTAAAGGACCAGAAAATATCATATTAGCTAATGTAGTAAAAGGTGAATACGCGAGTTGTGTCTGCTCAGAGTAATTACACATGCTGCAGCTTAATATGTAAAAAAGTTGACAAGAAAAACATCAGTTATAAAGCAAACTCAGCAAGGACATTGGAATAAACGTCAAAAAGATTGCCTTTATTGAGCCTCTTCACAAGCAGTAATGAAGTTGACAACACTGCTTACGCCCTCTAGTACGAGTACGAAATCAGAGGCAAGTCCTTTCTGAATAGAGGTTTTCTCCCAGAGCGAGCAAATTCATTAAAAAGTAGCCCCTATTTTGGAATCGATTAATTATTTCCTTTAAGAGCAGCCCCTATGGTACATTGTAAAGACGTTAGCTGGTGTCTCTATAGTGCAAATATTTTTACGCATGTACGCACATGCGTAATTTACGTAATGAGCGCAATTCTATAGATATTAATGATCAGTGTCAGTTAAATACTTCCACGTGTTAGCAAATTTATTGCACCGGTTGTATTACTTAAACTCATTACCGAAATTGCTCTTTCATAACGTTCATGTAAAGGATTGATTTTTGTGTCGTAATACCTTCCACTAGACAAATGTTGCTTATGAGCTTGACAAATCAATAAATATCTCTCAATACAAATGAATGATCTCTAAACCAGCTAACCAAATAAGAGCTTTCGACAGACGTATCATCCTCAGTGACCCATGTGTGACGCATTTCGTTAACACTCATTCAGCATGTGAACATCACGAAAACATGCCTATATAATTTTGACCCCTGAAACCCCACTTTTATATGGTAAAACTGGGGTTTACAGGGGTATACATTATTATAATTATTTCTGCTCAAAAATATAGATTGTGGGTATTCGTTAGAACCGCCTCTGCGAGGCGGTTCTAACGAGTACCCACAATCTATGTTTTGAGCAGAAATATGAAAAATATTTGAATTTTTTGTCTGAAAATTTTTCAATTTTTCGGTGATTAACTTTTCAGTATATTTGAATAGGCGTGTTTTCGTAATGATATAAGATACGAAATGCACTGTACCGGGGGTTACTGATGATGCAGACATATATGCTTTTTTGACCTTGGCAAATAAATTAGTACAATTTCTACACATCAGCTATTTTTGAGATGTCAAAATTTTGGGAAGGTTGCTATTGTACAGGGTAGATATATACTCGTAGTAAACATTTCTTTGGAAAACCCAAACAGTGTTTTAATGTTGTGGCTGTTGTTGAGAGGTGACAGTTCGTGTACATGCCACTGTACAGTCGAACCTCAATAGCTCGAACACGGATGGCTCGTTAACCATGGCCAATTCGAACTCGTATTAGAGTCCCTACAAAATTCTACTGATAGCTCAAGAAAATAAATCCTTTGGGAAATATTCTTATTTTATCATGAAACGCCTCATCAGAGCGATTCTGTCGAGTGCTTCAACATACCCTTATTGTGTGGAAAGTCGGAAAGATTTCCCTAAAGCATCGCCATTTGCTGTCTGACTTGGTGCCATGTTTAACCCTCAGTGCCTCGAATTTCCCATATGTTGAACAAATTTTCATGATCTCAAAGATGTTCGAGCCATTAAAGTTCTTCTGTATAAGTTTCAACAAGAATTATAATTTTTTAACTTGTTCTACAAACAGAACAGCTTCAAGTGAGGTTTCAGAACTTTACTAAGCGATGTCGTCATGTTTTTCAGTTGATGTGGTTTCTGAACGTTTTTTTTTTTTTTTTTTTTTTTTTTTTTACACAATATACAAAAAAAAAAAAAAAAAAAAAAAAAAAAAAAAAAAAGATCTATTTTAACAGACAGGAATGGTTTCAGGACCTCATAAATCACTAAATATCCTCCAACAGACTGTGGTATCTGGACTTGACAAACAAATATGATCCGGGATACAGCGATTCCTACAAGACAGCATGTGCGCTTAGCAAAGACACATATCAGCCTGCGCAACCGTACAGTCTGACTTGGGTAGCCAAGGATCCAAAGTGACTTCAAGCGGAAAGCGAAGATTCTGTTCAGCAAGCGCATAGTCCTTGTCGAACAAGCAATCTTGTAGGAAATGCTGTGTTCCGGCTCAAATGAAATCTCCAATAGGCAAATGTGGATTCTGATTTTGATAAAACCAATAAAATAGCTTCTAACAGACAAGTAAAATTTCCAAATTTGACACCTTGAAATAATATTTTTAAACAGACAAATGTTTTATGAACTACAAATACCAACATACAGATTTAACAAACCAATACCTACGAATAAACAAAACATTTTCCCGTAGAAAAGAGTGGTAGCTGAATGAGAGCAATTTTTTCCTTTAAGACTTAACTCATTTTCAGAAGGTAGGAAAAATAATTTTGCCTACCTTCTGAAAAGAAGTTAACTCTAAAAGAACTAAAAATGTGTCCACAGGACACGGATGCCCACGCTTAAAAAACGCAAATTGTTAGAGCCGGACGCGGATGGAACGGACGGACGGACGGACAGGGGTAACACTATATGCCATTTTTATCATTCTTCGAATGGCGTGGCATAAAAATATACCCCATCACGCAAACATACCAATATAATTTTGACCCCCTTAAACCCCACTTTTATATAGTAAAACTGTTTACAGGGGTATGTATTATTTTTTCTTATTTATCCTCAATATAGATTGTGGGTACGCGTTATAACCGCCTCGTGTACTCGTTAGAACCGCCTCTGCGAGGCGGTTCTTACGAGTACCCACAGTCTATGTTTTGAGCAGAAATATGAAAAATATCAGAATTTTATCTGAAAACTTTCAGTTTTTGGTGGTGAAATTTTCAATATATTTGAATGGGTGTGTTTCCCTAGTGATTTTCCCTTAAGCATTTCTACCTTTAAATCCAACTGGAAACAATGGGAAAAGCATATGCGCAGACTAATTTAGTCATTCCCTGATTGATATTAGTCCACTGATTTAAGTCTCTTTCGTCTGACCCGGCTCTTTTTCTATTGATTTTGTTCTCTTAAATTATTCATGGTCTCCACAACTGTCAGTGCGGTTTGACTGATAGTGGGGATTATAGAAAGATGAATAAGATATACGATCAGTTTGTATCAAGATAATGGAATAGATGTAGTGTTTGATTTCTCTTTTGATATACCTTTAGGATGCTCATTCTCTTAAGGGGCGTAGAATTCCGCCATTTGTTTTTTTTTGCGATCGAACCTGTTTTTTTGTGATTTGGAGCTGCATGAGAATACAGGACAATGTTTCGCCTAAGTCTTCAGAAGTCTGCCGCCTTGCTAACCAGTTTAGAAGTGAGAACGCTGATGTTGTTGGTGACAAACAAGTGATGCAGGAGAGATGTCAATGAGCGAAGACTCAAAGCAGAAGGCCTGATTAGAGCACTACCAATGGCTTCTCAACGTTTTTTGACTTGAACTCAGACCACCTGTCTTATCAACCATCAGTGAAAGGCCCGCCCATCCCAATCACCATTAATATAGTTAAGAAGGCTATTTCACAGATGAAGGCGGGCAAAGCACAGGGCCCATCAGGCATAGTGGTGAGGATGATACGAGCAGCCGGTGACATGTGCGCCTCCATGATCTGTGACCTCGCGGCTGCAATCATTCGCGATGGCAAGATACCCTCTGACTGGGAGCAGAGTTTCATTGTCTGCCTCTACAAGAGAAAGGGGGATGCATCGAAAAGGGGCAACTACCGCGGTCTCATTTAAGCTGACTGAGCAGGTCATGAAATGACCTGGAGAGGATTGTGGACGGCCTCATCAGACAGTTGGTGTCGATTTGGCTTCGTCCCAGGCAGAGGCACAACAGACGCAATCTTTGTTGTCAGGCAGCTGCAAGGGAAGTATCTAGCTGCTAACAAGAGACTTGGCTTTTGTAGACCTGGAGAAGGCTTTTGATGGAGTACCTCGGAAGGTTATCTGGTGGCCGCTGAAAAAAAAAACTTGATGTGGAGGAGTGGATTGTGCGACTGGTGTAGGGGATGTGTGCTAATGCGCGGAGCTGTGTTGGTGTTGGTGAGGGGTGCAATGAAGAATTTGAAGTGAAGATCGGTGTTCACCAGGGCTCAGTACTCAGCCCGCTTCTCTTCATCATTGTGCTTGAAGCCTTATCACGGGAGTTCCGCTCTGGGGTCCCCTGAGAGGACCTCTATGCCGATGGCCTTGTTATCATCGCTGAATTCCTTGAGGAATGTGTCAGGAGGCTCTTGACTTGGAAAGAAGCAATGGAAAAGAAAGGACAGAGTAAATGCAGGAAAGACGAAGATCATGATCTGCGGTACGGGCCTGGACCTCCTGCAGAGTTCAGGCGAGTTTCCATGCGCCATCTGTCGCACTGGAGTGGGCAGCAACAGTATCTTCTGCAATGGCTGCAAGCACTGGGTGCACAAGAAATGCAGTGGGCTCAAGCGCTTGACAAAGGACCCTGGCTACAGATGTACTCGGTGCCAGGGAACTGCACGCCCCTTGGATGGCAGACCACAGGGGGACGTCCAAGTCGGACCTGACAAGCTGGAGATGGTAGCTTCCTTTTGCTACCTAGGGGACATGCTCTCAGTAGCAGGTGGCTGTGAACTTTCAACCACAACACGTGTGAAAATCGCCTGGAAGAAGTTCAAGGAGCTGCTATCAGTTCTCTCTTCACGCCACCTCTTTTTCAAGACACGTGGCCGTGTGTGCGGTGCGCAATGTTTCATGCCAGTGAGACTTGGCCATTGACAAAACCAAATTTCCAACGTCTGCATCGGAATGACAGGGCAATGATCAGACAGATCTGCAACGTCAGGCCGCAAGACATTGTCACAACCAGGCCCAATGAGCTACTTGTGCGGTTAGGCATTGAGGATCTGGACCTCATTCTGAAGGAGAGAAGGCTCCGCTGGTAAGGACATGTGGAACGCTCTAATGGTGCAGTCAAGACAGTTTTTCACATACAGATTGAGGGAAAGCATGGGCCTGGGAGGCCCAAGAGACATGGAAGCAGCTGACAGACAGGGCTTGCAGACAGTGGAAGCTCTCGGCTATCAACCCCCATGATTGAAATATTTTTAGATCTGGTGTGAGATCTGCCATGCGTGCACAAGCCAGCTATCTGGAAGGGGCCCACTGATGTGGATGTTGCCCCTATACCAGCACGATAATCAAAAATCCGATTATGATAATCTCCACCCCGCAGTTTTTCTACTTACCGTTCCAAGGTGGTTTCTCTGTTGCAGCTCTTCTTTTTTGTGCGTCTTTGGTTTCATATATGGCGTTTGTTTTGTCCTTATTTATCTCTCATTCCTTAATCTGATGGTGCCCCCGGAGAGCTGTACTGCGTGATTGTGGCATTTCCTGGGTATCTTCACTTATAGTGTTGGATATATGCGTTCAGCGAAGACTCAGATTAGTCTGCGTATTCACGTTGTCCGGTAAGAGTCTTTCCTGTCCGACGGAAGATAGCTCCTTGTCTATCCACAATTCGCAAAGCGAAGGCACTGATCAGACTACGCGGATAGTACTTCTTTTTGGGGTGATGTTTACAATCGAGCCATAGTATACAAACGCCATAATTTCCTTAAGGTAGTTGTCCACGTGATTATCATTGATCATTGCAATCAAACCGTGCGTTAGACATAACCCAGGAAACGGATATTTATAGCCGCGCTATTCTTGTCGCTGTTACGCCAGAGTGCCGTTGATAGAGGGTTATCTGTAAAACCTGGACTGGGACATTTGGGATATTGGCAAATAGTGCAAACCCAGATCAGCCGCCACAGAACACAATACAAGTTGGGGATAAAATGAAACAGCCTTAAGTCCCAGTTCAAAACCATTTTTCCAGCCTACACTCAGAAACAAACGACCCATCAGTGCTATCAGTGCTTTGATTTTATGCGTCGGTGACTTCATATGTTATTGTTTGTTTCTCATCTCCATTTCTGTAGGTGGTTAAGGAAGGCTATGCCTCGTGGCATTTCCTGTTATTTTTTCCGCAAACAGTCGACTCTCGTTATCTCGAATTCCAAGGAACTCTCTGAAATACTTCGAGATATCCGTACCTCGACATATTAGATTTGCAGAATTGAAGAAAAAATAATTCGATTAACCACATTTAACAAATATATATGTAATTAGATTCTTGAAGTTAGAGATAATTTTGAAAATATTGTGGAAAAGAGGAGAAATTGCTCCTTAGGAGCAATTTCTCCTCTTTTCCACAAAATTTTTTACCTGTTGTTAGATTTTCATATTTAAGCAGGGACCAGATTTTCACTTCGAGATAAGCGGTCATTCGAGATAAGCGAGTTCGAGATAACGAGAGTCAACTGTATTTTCACATGGCGCACATATTCGAAGGTATTTTTCCTCACACTAAGCATATATTCTGGTCTGACTTTATTGGTTTCGCTGGCTGGTCAGGGTCTTTGATAACATCATATAGGAAATTGAAGTATTTCCAAGGAGTGAGCTTCCTGGTTGCTATCACTCACTTAGTACATGTAAAGTGTCCGCTTTGAGACCGCGAAGTTGTGGGTTTAATCTCGGTCGAGTCGTACAAAAAAATAAAAAAAACTTGAAGTTTTGAAATGGTACAAACTTCTCTTTCGCTTTGCGCCCAGCATTAAGATTGTAGAGCTAGGAATTGGTCAGCCCGGTGTCACTATAATATGACTAGGTGGAATATTATGTCATGTGTCTGTGGTGTGATATTTCAGTGAGGCAGCACACTTAAAGTGGGCATTGAGCTCCCCGCCACATTCAGAAATCGTCGCGACAGGATTGGAAGATTGTTGAAAGTGACACAAAACCCGAATAACAAACGAGGAAGCATGCAAACATCCTGGTTGTTCTCGTGAACAAGCTACAAACGACTGGCTTAGCAGTCAGCATTTTGCAAATGCAAATAACAGTTGTATATTTTCAATTGCATGCACAGGGTTTATTTTTCAAATGTTAATGACAGTTGCATATACAAGGTTTATGCTTACGTGTGAATAACTATTGCATTTGCAGAATTTTCTTTTCCAATGTTAATGCCAATGGCATATACAGGGTAAGTTTTCAAATGTAAATAACAATTGCATATGCAGGGTTTATTTTCGAATATTAATAACAATTGCATATAAAAGTTTATGTTCAAATATTAATAACAATTGTATATACAGGGTTTATTTTCAAAAGTAAATAATAGATACACATGTAAGATTTGTTTCATTTCTTTTAAATAAAAGTTAATATCAATTGTATATGCAGAACTTATTTTCCAAAGGTCAACATACCATTACGACAACACGCCTATTCAAATACACTGAAAATTTTACCACCAAAAAATGGCAATTTTTCACATAAAAATTCTGATATTTTTCACATTTCTGCTCAAAACATAGATTGTGGGTACTCGTTAGAACCGCCTCGTCGAGGCGGTTCTAACGAGTACCCACAATCTATGTTTTTGAGCAGAAATAACAAAAATAATGTATACCCCTGTAAACCCCAGTTTTACTATATAAAAGTGGGGTTTCAGGGGGTCTGTATTATATAGGCGTGTTTTCGTGATGCCAAAGTCGTATTTGGGAAAATGATGGTCGATATACACAAAAGCAAAATTAGGAATGTTCAGACAGACAGACAGACATGGACCCAAAATAAATAACGATTGCATATACATGCTTTGGTTTCAAATTTTAATACCAATTGCATATACAGGGTTTATTTTCAAATGTTAAAATAATTTCATATACAGGATTTGTTTTCAAATGTTAATAACAACTGCATACATAGAGGATCTCACATGAGTGGTCATTTCATATGAAATTTATGAAACGAGCCTTCGGCGAGTTTCATAAATTTTATATGAAATGATCACTCATGTAAGATTCTGTTTATCATATGACAATTAATCTGTATTTATGGCCGTAAAAATTGAACTTTTATTCAAAACAAAAAAAAAAAAAAAAAATTAAAAAAAAAAAAAAAAAAAAAAAAAAAAATAACCTCGTCACGGACGACGTGATGCAGTTACACGCCAGTAACCAAATGCTAAATAACGTGCAGTCACATAACTGTTTTGACATGATGTTATCCAGTAAATAATAGCAACGTCATGTGATTACATGTAACAGACTTATTGTAGTGGCTGTGGTAGGGTAAAGGCCTGTAGGACGCAACAGGTGTCGAAAGGAGAAGGGGGGTATCTTCAGTTCTCTACTTTTATTCTCTCTCTCTCTCTCTCTCTCTCTCTCTCTCTCTCTCTCTCTCTCTCTCACACACACAAGCCCGCCTCGGTGGCTCCGTCTGATGCCCGACCAATTGGTGATCAGGAGGTCGCGGGTGAGATCCCCGCCGGGTCCGGCAACATTCTTTCGTGGAGTATGATATTGAATTATTTTCTAGGGTCATTCTCTCCCTTCCGCTGATTCAAGAATGGCAATTGTCAGTATCTGGCGAAAGAATGTGCACAAGTACTGGTTAACCGCTTAGAGGACTAAGACTGCCCGGTAAACGTGTGGTTAGGTAAACTGACCGCGCTCGACATGACCAGTCAAACCAAACAAAACAAACTCTCTCTCCTCTCTCCTTCTGAGCATATATACAGTCGAACTTCAATGGCTCGAACATCTTTGGGACCATAGAAAATTGTTCGAGGCATGGGTAGTTCGAGCCACTGAGGGTTAATCATGATGCCAGGTCTGGAAGCAAATGGCAATAATTTAGGGATTTTTGTATTTTCTTCACAAAAATTGTATGTTGAGTGTACTCATTAGAATCGCCTCGATGAGGCGATTCTAATGAGTACACACAACATACAATTTCATAAAATGATAAGAAAATTTCCCTAAATATTTGTTTTCTTGAGCTAGCGGAAGAATTTCGTAGGGACTCAAAAATGAGTTCGAATTAGCCATGGTAAACGAGCCATCAGTTTTCGAGCTATTGAGATTCGACTGCATATATATATATATATATATATATATATATATATATATATATATATATATATATATATATATATATATTTCTGAAGCTGTACACAAAAATACAAAATGATCCATAAAAGTTAATATGACGTTAAACCACAACACAACTGCACTTTGCTGTTTTCTACCAAGTATGAGTCACAACGTGAGAAGACGTACTGTCGTACATAATTGTCCAACGAATATTCGAACCAGCCTATGCATCCGCGCAGTCTGATCATAGTCTTCGTTGTACACATGAAGAAACTGTTTAGCCTTTTGCTTCCCGAAATGCGCCCAGTAGAGATTCTCATCAAACTGCGTGAATGCGCAGGCTGATCCAAATCTTCGCTGGGCGCATAGGTGCGAAGGTACGTTGTCTGACCTTGCGGTTTGACTGTACATATTACATATAAATCTACAATAGACCGTTCAATATATGATATTTAGAGACAATCATATCTAAGCTTAATGACATGCATATTTAAACAAACAAAACAAGCATGAGAATTGCACGTTCATGTCATATTAAAAGTACATCATTTCACTAGAATACCAGTTAAAATCAGGAAGTTCAATAACTAAACAGTAATCAGGATACAGCCCGCGCGCATGTGGACCAAAAGACCGGTCCTGTGAGCTGTCACGTATTTGTACTGACTCATCAAGGAACTGGTTTCAAAACATCACGCACTCTTCCTGCATACCATTCCTATGGTTTATTTTTACCATCAAAGCGGAAATTCAGAATGCTGTGATTCTTACATTTTCCGAGAAATAAGGCTTGACTCTTTGTGTGTATCTGTAGATGATTCACATAAATGTCAAGCTTTATTTCTTCGAAAACGATTCAAACTGTCGTCTTGTACAATTTTGAATGACACTTTTCGGGTTATATTATATTATATCAGTCAATCGGCTGATATTATTCGTTGAATTGCAATGCATTAAACATTTAAGGTTAATAAATATCACTCAGAGACAAAGCACTAAAATATGAAAGTGTTGATTTCCTTTTTTTTTTTTTTTTAAATCAGGCTACTCCGTTTTCTCCAAAAATGGTGCACTCTCGCCTTCCTCTTCCCTTCTTCCTTTCCCCATCCTTCTCCATCACCTCTCCATCGACGCATATTCCTTCCATTAAGAGTAACGCACTGAAAAGCAAATCACGTACTTGGTAAGTATCATAAGGGCTGATCTCTCTTTGAAAAGGAGAGCAAAACCTTTCTCCTTTGAGGCCCCGCTATTCACTTTAAAAGAAGCGCTACGATTAAACCTATACGGGGGACTTTTGTTTTGCTATATTTCGATTTAAGTGATTGACCGAGAAATGAATCCTCCTACAACTGTTGTGGTCGGACACTCAGTTTGTCACATAACTCACAATGCCCTTTGAACTGAATATATAAAAAGGAGCATTATCTTTATCATTGAAACATTTTATGAATGTTGCAGGGATTGTAATACAAAAACATTTTCTAAGCTCATAGCTACATATAAGAGGGGGTATCCACATAATATTTTTCTTATTTCTCGACGAAAACAGATGTTGTGGGTACTCATTAGAAGCGCCTCGCCGAGGCGCTTCTAATGAGAACCACAACATATGTTTTTGTTGAGAAACAAGAAAGATATCAGCATTTTTGGATAAAAAAGCGCCTTATCTGTTGCTATATTAAGGCTTTAGGTTTCATCTCTTTCAATGTATGTGGGAAGGGAAGCGGTTGTGTGTATGTTTGTGTGTGTTTTCCCGCGCACAGGCAGTCGCTAAAACGTTGGTTGGTTAGGTTTGTTTATTTTTTCGTGGGTCTGTCTGTGCACGCATGTGATTGAGTGTCATGTGTTTTTGAGAAACTAGGACGGGGCTAAGAGAGAGAGAGAGAGAGAGAGAGAGAGAGAGAGAGAGAGAGAGAGAGAGAGAGAGAGAGAGAGAGAGGGGGGGGGGGTAAGTGATAATCCTTGTTTGCGACACGAATACTGTACAGTTATTGTGGCCCAGACAAGATATGACATGCATGCCTAAAGACGATCTATGACGTGCCTCCAGCGAAGAATTATGACATGTGTACCCTACGATGACTTCTGACATGTGTGCCCAACGAAGACTTATGCCATATATGCCTAAAGAATTATGACATGTATGCCCAGAGTAGACTTATGACGACTTAAGAGAAGACCCACGGCACGTGCTCCCGGCGAAGACTTATGTAAATTATATCTAAAGAAGACTTGTGACATGTGTCCATAGACAAGACTATGAAGTGAGCCTAGAGAAGACTTAGGACATGTATTCCTAAAGAATACTTAAGACATGTGTGCCTAGACTAGCTCCTAGACCTTGATGTCATGTTTTATCACTCCTAGCTATAAGTTAAATTTATGTATGACATCTTGATAGCCAGTCTCTAATAGTTGGTCTCTGACATCAAGAGATATCTCCAAGATTTGTTGCTGCTATCAAAGAGGTGAGGCAAGCAGTAAGTAGTAGATGGCCCTTAGTTCATTAAGTAAATTAATAATTATAATTGATTGATGAAAATAATATTGTTATCCGACTAGTAGCTAGTCTAATGTGTGCCTGAAGAACACTTATGAAATGTGTGCCCAGAGAAGACTAATAGAATGTATGCTTAGTGAAGACTGAAGAAATGTGTGTCTAAAGAAGACTAATGGCAATGTATGCTAAGTGAAGACTTTAAAAGAAACGTATGCCTAAAGGAGATTTACGACTTTTGTGCCCAGAGAAGACTCATGATTTGTTTGTCCAGAAAAAAGATTTATGTTTAGCTAAAGAAATCTTATGACGTGTGTTTCCACCAAAAACTTATGCCTAAAAGACTTATGACATGCTTGCTCCGAGAAGACTTGTGGCATGTGTGTCTAGGGAAGACTTATTACATGTATATGTGTGCCAAAGAAAACGTATGACATGAGTGCTCAGCAATAGGAAGACGTATGACGTGTGCCCAGCGAGGTTTATGGCATATTTACATAAAAAAAGACTTACGACACGTGCGCCTAAAGACGACTCGTGATATATGTGCTCAGTAACAATTTGGGCACTCAGTGGTTATCGACGCATCCATGTTCCCAACGGACGGACAACAAAGACTGATCGATTGTGTCTTTGCTGGACGAACATGCAGCCTTCGCTTAGTGCTCTGTGGAGGCGAACAGCAAAGACTGATCAATCTGCGCAGTCTGACCTAATATAATATATGAGCGCACTTAGCATAAGATACATTTTCTCATGTTTCAGATCATATCTAGATAGCTTGCGGGAAAGTAATCAACATTAGTTTATTCGATCAAATATCAGTCAGTTATTGGAATAATGATGCACCTATTGGTCCTCCGTAATTGACAATCAAACCATCAATTGCCAACTCAGAATTACCGTATTTAGCCTAATTAATGCGTAACCTTAATTCCTTATCATTCCTGTCCTAGAATTTGACCAAGTCAACGTTTCTACTTGTTGAAATATAAATAATAAAAGTGAAAGAACTTTTTGTCAGTGAGCTGCTCCTAATGAGAAATATGAGGGCAGAAAATTGTCAATGCTGTCATGTATTTGGTTAACCCATTTATTCCTAGCGTCCCATAAAAGGGACATTGGCAAACAGTATAGACCCAGATCAGACGCCGCAGAACGCGGCGTCTGATCAGGGTCTACACTGTTTGCGTTACATACATGGGTTTCTATAAAACATGGTACATGCAATAATAAAAAGTTACCAGACACCCCTTCTATTGGAAATGGACCTTTCTGAAGAGTGAAGGTAGGAGAGTCCACTTGGCATAAATGGGTTAAAATACGCCGTTCCTCTGCTGCAGTTCTTCTTTTGCTGACGTCGGTGGTTTCATATGAGGCGTTTGTTTTGTCATTTTTCCTTATCTCTCCTTCTCTTGGTACCACTGAGAGGCAGCGCGATTGCGGCATTTCCTGGTTTTCTGCTCTTATATTTTTTTATCTCGAGCAATGATTGATATGAGCTAACATCACGATAACATGCCAATATAATTTTGATTTCCTTAAAACCCACTTTGATATAGTAAAACTGGGGTTTACAGGGGTATGCATTTTTTTCTTATTTCTGCTCAAAAACATAGATTGTGGGTACTCGTTAGAACCGCCTCGGCGAGGCGCACATGCCATTTTGTAGGTTTTGTCATGTGCTTGCTCATAAAATTAAAATAACACTTGATGAAACAAAGTAACGGGCTCAGTTGCGATCTGAAGCCAGAACAATAAAAAACCACATACATGTACAGTACAAGGAAGACAATAAACTTGACAAAACATAAACAAGTCCTGGATCCAGTTGTTCAAAGCTTAACGCAGTTGTTAGCTATCGTGACATTAACATTTCTATCTTGAAATATGGCAAATACATAGAGGATATTTACTCTTTTGCTGTGAATACCATAAATATTGTCATCGAGTGTAATGAAAACATCAGTATTTTCACGAGTGCGAAGCACGAGTGAAAATTTGAATGTTTTCATTACACGAGATGAAAATTTTTATGGTATTCACTGAAAAAGAGTAAGTTTTCTTTTTCTTTTATTTTTTTTAACCGCCACTGCACGTTTCTGACGTCATATCTAACGTCACCAAACAAAACGTCATGGCGTCGACGTTCAGTGCTTAACATGCGAAACGCTGGAGAGACAAAAACAAAAAGTTTCGGCAAATCAAAATAATATTGATACCAAAATGTTCCTTACATTCTAACTAAGAAAATGCATACCAACACTTGATAGTTTTGTTCAGAAACAAAGAAGTTAGAGGTGTTCAAAAATCTGAAGTGGAGGTAACATCCACTTCTGAAACAATGAAGAAAACCGAAGTCGTTCAAAGCGAGCAGTGAAAATATAAATCGTATCAGTCACTATAGTGAAATGATACGATATCATTTCACTAGTGATTGATACCACTTTTATTTTCACCAGATATACACTGATTTCACCGCTAACAATAAAATAAATTGATATTTTTGCTGACAAAAAGTGAATAGTTTTTGCAGTGCTAAAACTACTCACATGTTTGCAGCAAAAATATCAATGTATCTGAAAATACCTAGCTACAATGAACAATGCTTTGAATAACTGGGCCCTGGTGTGAGCAACCAAAGGCCCTACAAAAAACAAATAACACAAGGGCAACCACCTCAGAACGGTCATTAGTAAATACTACGGTAAACCATGGTTCAAGTCGATTGTAGTGGTACCCATCGGTGGCTCAGTTGGATGCACGTCCGACTGAAGATAAGGATGTTGCGGGTTCGACCCCTACCGAGTTGGCAACATTCTATTATGGAGATTGATCATGAAATATTTTCTTGGGTCATTCTCTCCCTTCCGCTGATTCAAGAAGGGCAGTTGTCCCTTTGTGGCGAAAGATTGTAAAGCTTGTAAAGTGTCTTTAGGTAAACTGACTAGGTAAACACAAATAAAACCAAAACTTCACCTTAGGTTTAAGAGTTGTAAAAACTACCAAACAATTGTTCAGCTCGTATATATGCTCCCTAACCCAGTCAGTTTACGTCACATAAAAAAAACAACAACAACAAAACACACATACACACACACACGCACGCACGCACGCACGCACGCACGCACACACACACACACACACACACATGTAAATCAAATTAAATCATTGTGATGAAACGAAGATAAGGAATGTTGGCAATCTCCTCAGACATTGTCAGCTAGAGCTAACAAAAACCACTAGTTAGCATCAGGCATAAGCTCTCCGATGAAAGATTTATTCCGGCGCCCCACGTCGTGCAATTAAATAGGAAAGTATGAGTTCATTGTATATTCACTTTATCTTGTTTGTTCTTAATCGGCCATCATCTGTCAATGATGACGCTTCAACCCAGCTAGCATTCTACATAAATCTATAGCGGGCCGTTATCGGCCCGTTAGGGTAGCTGACGGGCCGATAACGGCCCGCTATGGATTTATGTAGAATGCTTACTGGGAACAGACTACCACAGGTGGAATGTAATCTGTTGCTTGACGAGTTCCCAACCGTCTCTGAAACAGTGAAAGCAATAAATCTTCTGTAGTCTGGCAAGGCTCCAGGATCAGATGCAATACCTGCTGAGATCTACAAAGCAGGAGGAACTCCAGTTGCAAAGAAGATGACAGAGTTATTTCACATTATGTGGAGAAAAGAAGCCATCCCTCAAGAATTCAAGGATGCGTCAATTATCCACCTATTCAAACGGAAAGGGAATCCTGAGTTGTGTGATAATCATCGTGGCATCTCTTTATTGTCAATTGCTGGGAAGGTCCTTGCAAGAGTTCTACTTAATCGACTGAATGAACACCTTGAACAGGCAGGGCTTCTACCAAAAAGCCAGTGTGGATTTAGAAAGGACAGAAGAACAATTGACATGATCTTCACAGCAAGACAGCTTCAAGAGAAATGCCAGGAACAGAACGTGGACCTCTACATGACCTTTGTTGACCTTACCAAAGGATTTGATACAGTCAGTCGTGAGGGTCTTTGGAAAATTATGGCGAAGTTTGGCTGTCCGACCAAGTTCATAGTAATGATGAGGCAGTTCCACAATGGTATGATTGCACGGGTCCAAAACGATGTGAGTTTTCTGATCCACTCCCTGTGATAAATGGTGTCAAGAAAGGCTGTGTACTGGCCCCAACTCTGTTCAGCATGATGTTCTCTGCATGCTCACAGCTGCTTTCCAGGATGGTGACAATGGTATACCTATTAGATATCGCTTTGAACGCGAAGCTTTTCAACCTAAGAAGGTTGCAGGCCAAGTCCAAGGTGCAGACATAGACGCTAGACGAGTTCCTCTTTGATGATGGCATGGCAAAGGGTGCTCCAACAAAAGAGAAGATGCAAAAAGGTGTAGATCAAGTATCTGACTCCTGTGACAACTATGACCTCACAGTCAGCATAAAAGAGACCGAGGTGGCTTATCAACCAGCACCGGGCAAGCCTTTCGGGCAAACTAGCCCACCATTACAGTAAAAGGTCAAAGATTGCAAGTAGTAGACAAGTTCACCTACCTTGGAAGCACATTGTCAAGAGTCGTGCACATTGATGGTGAAGTCAATGTCAGGATTGTCAAAGCTAGTGCAGCATTTGGCCGACTACGTGGTAGTGTTTGGGATCGAAGTGGAATCCGGCTTGACACAAAGCTGAAAGTCTACAAAGCTGTGGTGCTGCCAACACTATTGTATGCATGCGAAACTTTGACAGTTTACCAACGGCATGCCAAAAGGCTGAACCACTTCCATATAAGCTTCCTTAGAAAACTTTTAAATATTAAGTTGCAAGACAGGATTCCAGACACAGAAGTCCTAAAAAGGGCAGGGATGCAGAGTGTACTTACTCTTCTGAAACTGGTACAGTTAAGATGGACAGGCCATGTAACCAGGATGCATGAGGAACGCTTGCCAAAGAAAATCCTCTGTGGAGAACTAGAAATGGGCAAACGCTCCCACGGTGGTCAGAAAAAGCGATACAAAGACACCTTCAAAGCCTCCCTCAAGGATTTCAACATACCAACAGTTGTGGGAACAAATTGCACAGGACCGAGCAGAAACGTACACAGCCCAAAGTCAGAGCTAAGGCATCACCAACAGAACTGTCTTGCTCTGACCTCTGTTGTTCCATCTGCAACAGACAGGTTAGAGCTAGAATTGACCGGCACAGTGGCTCAGTGGTAGAGCGTCCGCTTTGTGACCGGAAGGTTGTGGGTTCGATCCCCGGACGGGTCATACCAAAGACTTTAAAAATGGTACTAGCTGCTCTTTCGCTTGGCGCTCAGCAAGAAAGTAGAGCTAGGAATCGGAACTGGTCAGCTCAGTGTCAGTATAATGTGACTGGGTGGTATATCATGTCAAAGTGTCTAGGGCATGATATTTCAGTGAGGCAGCACTCTAAAAGTGAGCATTGAGCTCCCTGTCACATCTAGACACCGTCGCGATATGACTAAAAAAGATTGTTGAAAGCGACATTAAGCCCAAATCAAACAAAGAGCTAGAATTGGTCTAATCAGCCATCTTAGAACACACAAACAGAAGCATTTCTCGCGTGTGATTAAAATTGGTCATTGTCAGTAAAGACAGACGAACTATTACCTTATCGCGCTTCTAATTAGTCTACAACAACAGATACATGTATACATGTCTGGATGTGAAAATTAGGAAATTATTCATCTGCACTGTTTTCTTGAATAAAGATGGCTACTCACCGTCAGACTGACTACATGACTTTTAAGACACAAATGAATACAAGAAGATCTATTCAAACCACATATTCCATAAAACTCTTTTGATCCACATATCAATAACGATAATAATGCCATCGGTTAGTTTATGATATAAGGTAGCACATGCGAAAAGGGTACTTATCACATAGGCGATCACCAAAGGCTTAGGCGAGCCTGCGCATCATCACGAAAACATGCCTATATAATTTTGACCCCCTTAAACCCCACTTTTATATAGTAAAACTGGGGTTTGCAGGGGTATACATTATTTTTCTTATTTCTGCTCAAAACATAGATTGTGGGTACTCGTTAGAACCACCTCATCGAGGTGGTTCTAACGAGTACCCACAATCTATGTTTTGAGCAGAAATGTGAAAAATTTTAGAATTTTTCTTCTGAAAACTTTCATTTTTTTGGTAGTAAAATTTTCAGTATATTTGAATAGGCTTGTTCTCGTAATGTAAACGCAGTCTCGCCAGAGCCTTTGCTGTTCGCAGACATGTAGTACGGACCTCGAAAAGGCTCCGGGCAGAAACACTTGTCAGAAGCCCAAATATGGGACAGCGCATGCGCATTTGAAGAACGACAAACCGAAAAACATAAGGTCCCTTTTTCGTGTTCCGGCTCATATGTGGTTTAGACAATATCAGGCTATTAAGACATCTTTACTGGCATTCTTCCGGGAACATAAAAATAATTTTGATGCAATTTTATTTGTGTATAATCATTGTTGGAATACAAATAAAAAGTTATGATTCCTGCAAAAGGTCGTAGTAGTATGGAAAAATAGTACTCGCTGAATACTGATCCGAAAAGTGTAATACAACATACAGATTTCCATTTAACTGTCACACTCTTTGTTTGTGTGATACTTATACTTCTGGTAATATACAATTCATTCCACTTCATCGTATCTCGAGAACTAGTTGACCTAGAACCATTAATCTTGGTGACATTTTTGGGATGAGGAGTAGAACTCCTGATTCACTTTTGAAAAAAAAAAATTAATTTTGTGAGAGTTATGCCCCTTTTCAACTTTGGTTTTTTGGAGGGATAGCCATATACTTGGGGGCATAGTCTTTTACAAAATTAACTCTTTGCTAGTTAACCCAATGTAAATATGTATGGATTTCCAAGACTTTTCCAGCGCATGCAGCCATCTTCTTCTAAATTGTAGCAGACGGACCAGTTGTATACAAAATTGAAACTTTAACTCTTAAACTGCCAATCTCAACAATTGTCGTCTGCTTTGTCATCTGCTTGTGATTTTAAAAGTCATTTTTGCTAACAGTGTGGACCCAGATCAGACTGCTCCTCTAGAAGCAGTCTGATCTGGGTCCACACTGTTTGCATGTATGCAAAAATAGGTTTGAAAAGTTTGCAAGAATATTCAGCAGACGACATTAACAGACGACATTTTCAGATGCAGGTTTTCTTTGCGTTTTAAGGGTTAAATTATTTCTCGAATGACACAAGTAGTAGACAAACATATCATTCAGAAATGATTATGGTAATTCAAGACAGGCAATGGAGTGAAATGAAGTTCATGGGTCTGATAGCTGTATTTTTTCTCCTCCATTACTCGCCCACTGTAAAAATCTATAATTTACTTAATGCATGTAATGGTAGCGACTTTGGCCAAACCAGACAAGTATAAATGATTGTCCGTCCGCTTTAGAATAGAGAGTACAATTGATCTTGCCTTATATATTACAGACATTTCCGCAAATGTTTTGGCGCCCATAGATTTTTTTATTTTAAGTTCAAAAGCAAACTCTAGGTGCTTGCCTAACAGTAGTCCTTTGTCAGAAAGGTGTTGTAGGTTATGTAACATGTAAAAGATGTTTTCGTGTCTTTCACTTGGCTGACCCCTTACTGCTTACCAGGGCTGCGTTCAGAAGTGCAAGTTGCTCGCGATTGTTTTGCCCTGGACCCCTGCACTGTTGGCGCTATTCATTAGGTACAGGGATACAGGGCAAAACATTCGTTATCATTGCTTCTGAACGCAATCCTGAGTTTTGGTCAACAATGCGTGCGCTCGCCGCGCGACCGAGGAGTGTTAAAATATGCGAGCGCTCTCTCGAGTGCTCGAATGGCTAAAAATAATTGTGTTGCTGAAAGACAGCGTGCGTTCGGTCGATACACTATGTGTGTGTGTTTCGTTTTTTTTTTTTTTTTTTTTTTTGTTTTTTTTTTTTTGTTTTATTTTCCATTGATTATTCTGAGCGTGAATATTACACATACCTACACTCTCGGACCTTACAATTTAAATTAACTGCTACAATCAAAATTCATTTCAAGGGAAATTAAAAGAAAATGGCTGCGCCCTATAACTAGCCAGTCAAATGCGTCGCCTTTGGTCTTGAAATGTGTGAATACAATATTATCTCTAGACTGGCTCCAGCCTCCAGCGACTAAATATTTTTTTTTTATTAAAATAATATTGTAACTTTAAAGGCTGGTCACTAAAGGCTGGTCACTAGTGACCAGCCTATATAATCGTGATATTATGTTGGCTTTATTTCAGTGGATTATCAAACAGGATTAAAATTAAAAAAAATTAGTCACTGGACACTGGAGCCTGGCTATATTATTTCCAGATGGCTTTCTCGATTTGCAAAGCAAGCACTCAAGACTTACAATTTTGCCCATATTCGCTGTAAAACTGCCTTATTTATACATTTTTAGCAAATTCTGGCATTCAAACATGTAAAAAAAAAAAACAGAGAAAGTGGCAACATTTTGGAATCGAAATTCTGAAAGTATGGAATTGTACTTGTACAGAACCGTAACCGGTGTTCTTTTAAATTTAGTAGTCTATGAAATGAAATTCAGTAGCCGTCAATGCTTTTTGTAGACTATTTATCGACACCAGTGAACATTTTAATCAGAAAACAAGACAGAAAAAATTGATTTTGATTTTTGTCGTTCGCAAATGCCTAGATGACTTTTTCTATGACATGACAGATTTATAGAGCATTGAGTTAGTGATTCTATAGTTGGTAAAGAGATAATTCAAATTCTAGACTTTGTCAGATGGAATCATTGAAACGTGTTACGTGACCAGTCTATTATGCCTTAAAGTGCTTATCACAACTACAGTAGACGACACTTTGAAACATTATCTTCTTAATTTTTCAGAGAAAATAAGGCATGCCATTTCATGTGAATCGATTTACATGAAATGCCAAATCTTATTTTCTCTGAAAAAAAAAATATAGCGAAATCGATTTTAGAATGCCCTTATGCCGTCTGCTAAAAATTTGTTTAGCGCTTTAAGGGTAAAAGTCTTGTCTACTTTGCCAAGCAGTGACATTAGGCCAAACGGCAGTATCAATATTTGGTGTGCAAATACAAACATTAGGCAAGAAATGCATTGGAACATAAAGTACATTGAAGATTGTTTAACAAGTCTGTAGCCTGAAGAAAATTGTTTTGCCGCACCACGATGAAATATAGCGTACACAAAATGTATTTTATGACAAAGCAAACAGACACAATTTAATAGGAATGAATACACTACACTTTCAAGCGATGAAACTACCTTTAAATTGAATTTATTTCTTTCTGAAGAGGGGCCTGCTCTTAAAGGAAGAAAGTTCTTTATTGGGAAGTAATTATTTTCCTTTTAGAGTAGACCTTTTGTTAAGGGATTTGGTATTCAGTGCAAACAAGAAGACAAAAAAATATCTCACTTATCGAAAATAGCGGAACATTACGAAAACACGCCTATTCAAATATACTAAAAATTTTACCATCAAAAAACGAAAAATTTCAGATAAAAAATTCTGATATTTTTCATATTTCTGCTCAAAACATAGATTGTGGGTACTCGTTAGAACCGCCTTGCCGAGGCAGTTCTAACGAGTACCCATAATCTACGTTTTGAGCAGAAAGAAGAAAAATAATGTTTACCCCTGTAAACCCCAATTTTACTATATAAAAATGGGGTTTAAGGGGGTCAAAATTATATAGGCATGTTTTCGTGATGAATCTGCCAAATCTGTCAGTCTACTTTATTTCTTGCAAAGCAGAGAAATCTATTTTCCGCCTCTTCTCCTGAATCGAAAGGTCAATTGACTCGAAACTTGGTAGAAGTCATCGGGTGACTTGTAGATCAAAAGTAGGTAAAATCGTTCCGATCAAAAATCCAAGATGGCCACCACGGGTGCCATCTTGAAAATCTCTTTTTCTCTTCTTCTTCTGAACCGAAAGGCGAATTGATTCGAAACTTAGTAGGAAGCATTTGGGTGACTTGTAGATAAAAAATAGCTAAAATTGAGCCGGTCGAAAATCCAAGATGACCACATGCGCCATGGTGGCCATCTTGATAATCTATTTTTCACTTCTTCTCCAGAACCCAAAGGCCAGTTGACTCGAAACTGAGTAGGAAACATTGCGATGACTTGTAGATCAAAATAGCTTAAATTGTTCCGATCTGAAATCCAAGATGGTCGCAATGGCGTTCATCATGAAAATCTATTTTGATCTTCTTCTCCTGAATAGAAAAGCCCATTGACTCGAAACTTGATTGGAAATATCAGGGTGACTTGTAGATCAAAACTAGCTAAAATCATTCTGATCGAAAATCCAAGATGGTCACCCTAGCAGCCATGTTGAAAATCTATTTTTCACTTCTCCTAAATCAAAAAGGCAGTTGACTCAAACTTCATTGGAAGTATCGAGGTGACTTGTAGATCAAAAGTAGCTAAAATCGTTCTGATTGGAAAGCCAACATGGCCGCCATCTTGAGAATCAATATTGAACTTCTCCTCATGAGCCGAAATACCAGTTGACTCAAACTTGTCTGGTAATCTAGTGAGCGATACAGGGCCATCTTGGCCCTCTTGTTGTCAGTTGCTTCCTGATCTGGCGTCATGCTTAAACCTCAGTGGCTCGAACTACCCATATCTCGAACAAATGTCCATGGTCCCAAAAACGTTCGAGCCACTGCGGTTCGAATGTAGGCCCTAAATAGTAATTCAGCACAATTTTGTCAATTTTCATCATCTATTTGGGTCCAAGACAACATAAGTTCATGCGTGTAAACACTTTAATTTTTGTATAAATTCTCGTCTTATAGACACAAATATTTCATTAGAAATCAGCTGTGCATAAAAAGCGCGCTGACACCTATTTTTAATTTTTTCGTTAAAAAGTCTGCAATTTCAGTAATAGATTTGCACCAAGATATTGAGTTATCTCCCCGTGTTCATTTACTGCCTTTGTAAATTGCAAAATTTCTTACTTTATTAAATAACCAGTTAGTACATCTTATCGTATAACCATTCAAAGCAACTTTTCCTCAGCTTTATTTTAAATACGGGTTAAACATTTCCCCTTTATAGGAAATTTCACTGAAATTTGGTAATAACATAAGTTAGATTTTTTTTCTATGTCAAACAATATCAGCAACAAATGACATTAGATAATTTATAATCAATAGCCACGTGCCTGTTGAAAATATTAAAAGCAAATATTTGTTTGAGTGTACCTTAATGTATTTAATTGCTGATGTTGTGTCGCAGAATGCAGAATTTCGAGCAAAATTTCAGAGTTATCTCCCCATGCTTCACCCTATTTAATCATTTCATCATGATGAAATGATTAAATAGGGTGAAGCATGGGGAGATAACTTCACATTGATATTAGTCATAATGTGACCAATATGCATCATATCCACTTCTTATACCAATGACAAGATAACAATGATTATCCCTACCCCATATTGTTATAGTTTCAATACACGACTAAGAGTTATCTCCCTTTTATGCCTTTATACCTGCTGATCGAACTTCCTGTTAACTGATGCTTTATACCAGTGCTACAATGATATCCATGTATTATCTTGCTTATGTATTATACTTACTTTGTATGAAATTATAAAGTCAAATATACCCCTACCCCAAAAAATTGACTACTTCTTTGTGCAATACATAAGAAATCAGAAATTGCAGTAACTTCTAAACAATATGCAAGAGCATCACCGTTTCTCGTTCTTTGCAAAGCAAGAGGAGTGGACTTGAAAAACGACCATTTGGCGAACTTCTAAGAGGGAGGCAAAATATGGCCCAAATCATACCTGGCCCTTTCAGTAGTCCCCTTGTGACGTAATTGTCAGTACACAATCATAGTTTTAACAGATGATCATTTACTGACCATTATGTAACAAGGGGAATACTACAATTTCAACGTTAAACATGGAAATCCGCTTTGTCAGTAAACAGTCATCTCATTTTATAAATGGATGAATGTTTCCTGACCTGCCATAGCTTAGAATTCCCAAATTTAGCAATTGTCTGTTTATATATAAGAAAAAAAAAATACCCCGAGTTTTACTTCTTGTAAATAAAATGGCTTACCATCAATGATTCTTTTAACTGCCAAATGCATTTATGTGTCTGCACTATCTCAAAATGTCTTTTATAATACAGTGAGTTTTTACTTGTATAGTTCATGTAATAATTTAGCTGGTAAAAGCATGAGAGAGTTTATATCAATTGTTCAATCTGATCTTATAACTGAATCTTGTATCGTTATTTAGGGTTAGTAAAGAAGCGAGACGACTTCAATGAGGAGGGCTGGTACGATACTCCTGTCACTGAGAAAGTAGTAGGCGGTGCAGAGCTTCAAGATCCGGGTCAAGGTAGGAATACCACATTTACCCTAAATATCCGGATATCCATAACGTATGTTTTTTTCACATCACGAAAACATGCCTATATAATTTTGTCCCCCTTAAACCCCACTTTTATATAGTAAAACTGGGGTTTACAGGGGTATACATTATTTTTCTTATTTCTGCTCAAAAACATAGATTGTTGGTACTCGTTAGAACCGCCTCAACGAGGCGGTTCTAACGAGTACCCACAATCTATGTTTTGAGCAGAAATATGAAAAAATATCAGAGTTTTTTATCTGAAAAATGTCAGTTTTTGGAGGTGAAATTTTCTTTATATTTGAATAGGCGTGTTTTCGTAATGATAAAATTTAGCTGTTGAACTATAAATAAAGAACTGTTGGATGAGTGGCAAAAGGTGTAGAACCTACCAAAGAATCCGGGAATTTGTGTATTATTCGTCGTGAGTAGCTTGAAAAACCTATAATGATTTGGTTTGTTTGTTTGTTTGTGTTGAGGTTTTACGGCCCAGTCAACCCAATGGGGCCATGTCGAGCGCAGTCAGTTTACCTAACCACACGTTTACTGGGCAGGCTTAGTCCTCTAAGCGGTTCACCAGTATTGTGCACATTCTTTCGCCAGAAACTGACAACTGCCCTTCTTGAATCAGTGGAAGGGAGAGAATGACCGTAGAAAATATTTCATGATCAATCTCCACGAAAGAATGTTGCCGACCTCGGCGGGGGTTGAACCCGCGACCTCCTGGTCTCCAGTCGGACGGCGTATCCCACTGAGCCACCGAGGCCGGCTATATAATGATTTGGTTGCTTTATGGGTGTATGGTAACTGGGAATAAATCGTTCAACCGTGGTTTTATATGCACATGGAACACAGCTATAAGTGGTTTGTGCTTATTTTGAATAAAATATTTTTTTTTTTTTTTTTTTTTTTTTTTTAAAAAGACTTGGACGTGCTAGGAAAGATATGTGGCCATGTTCCATTTTGTATATGTTATTGGTTATTGCTGATGAAGTGTCTTGTAATATATATATATATATATATATATATATATATATATATATATATATATATATATATATTATATATATATATATATATATATATATATAATCAGGGCCTATCTTCATTACTTATTTCATAATTATTCCCACATGTACAATATTTGAGTTAGTACGGACTCCAGTACTTAATTTTTACTAACAATGGCATCGGAAAGATATACGATTTATTTCGATATACGAAGAAAGCCTGGACATGTCTGTATATAAAATAAATGTATAGCAGATATCAAACATTGCATTTCGAGACAACTTGCACGTTTCTATCAAGGCCCAGTTATTTCGAACAAATTCTAAGTATACACAATATTGTGTATTCAGGTTAAAATCATAAAAGAAAGAAAGACAAAATGCTCAAAACACAAAGCAAAATGTTTATTTTCTCCTGCGCATATACAAACATGATGTCATTAGTGACACTCCGGCGGTTTTTTCGTATTTAAGGGGGAGTATCTCCGTTTTCCTGTCTGACATCAATTTTTAAACGACTAATACCCAGTCAGCATTCTACGAAATCTATATCGGGCCGTCATCGGCCCGTCAGGGTAGCTGACGGGCCGATGACGGCCCGATGTAGATTTACGTAGAATGCTAGCTGGGTTTGTCCACTACAATAAGCCTGTAAGAAAACGTTTGATTACAAATTTTATAACACCATTTTGAATGACACATTTTAAATTTTACCAGACATTTTTCGGGTGTTCGTGCTCATTGCTTTTCAATAAACAAATATCCGTGTAGAACACTGTACTTACGTAAGTCTTAAACATGCATGTTAAGGGGAAACGCCGCGCATTTCTTCAAGTCCATAATTTCAAAACCTTTGTTACGAACTACTGGTATACTGCGTAAGAATGTATGAAGACCAAACATAATAATTGTTTCCGCAAACTAAAGTGTCCTTCAAAATTCCATAAAATACACGCCATTTTTTTCAAAACGCGACAAGAATTTTAAACAATCAGTGCAAATTTATATAATTGGACATCAACTGTACAGATTAACCTATCGCGATTTGGGTATATATTAGGTGTATTTTACCAGTTAGTATATACGTGTGTACTATACGCTTAATACAATGTAGAACTTACAGTTGCTTGACAAAACTCTAAACCAGTATCATGCAAAATGCTAGTCTGGCCCCAGACCCTTTCTTTATTTTTCTTTTCTTTCTTTTTCTTCTTCTTTTTTTTTTTTTTTTTTTTTTTTTGAGGGGACACAACACTTGTATAGCTTGTAGAATTTTTGTTTACTTCAGTCCCTTGGCTAGAAAGAAAGGTTGTTTTTGTTCAGCCATAGGTAACTTGAAGTTGGATTAAAGAGGATCATGATAAAAAAAATAATGTAGAGAAAGAGAGAAATAGATATAAAACAAAAACGACTGGAGCCAGTCTAGCAAAATGCATGCGTTCCTCCAAAATGAAATTAGTTGAACCAATATCCAAGCTTCATACAAAAACTCACCCTTATAGTTGTCCGATTGTACGGTTAAGTTTTTTTTTTTTTTTTGCAAGATACAGGAAATGGAGTAAAGTGATTATGCATCTTAGTACCGAAATACATGTTTAGTACATGTAGCATATATAACCACCTTAAGGTACATTCCACTATGATTGAACTCCAGTGTCCTTTTCCCTCACAGTATCGGCGGTCATATTTTACAAAAAAACATCATATATAGTGACATGCTTCAGTGCCTTATTACACCTATATTAGCTCAGTTTAGCCTCGTATATTGGAGGTCGCGGTTTCGAGCCCCGGAAAAGATATATTTGAAATACTTAAGAAATGGTTCCAGCTTTTCTTCGCTTGGAGCTAGATATACAATTATGCTAGGAACGCCGGACGGGCCTGGCGTTTAACTCTTACTCCCCTGAATTTCTGAAGTGGACTATTCCATTCTTGAATTTGGACATATCTATAGATGCAAATAGGACTTTCTGTCAGCAATCAAGAACAGAATGGTTAACAGTATAGACGGTTTACGAGCCGTCTCATCTGTATCTGTACTGTCAGCAAAGATATCTGTACTGGTCTGCAGGAATGAAAGAAATAAATTTTTTATATGACTGGCTCTCAGGACTGGTTGGTTCATACTACATGAAATTTTAGTAATCATCAAAGAGGCCCATGTCACATCCTAGCGTTTCTTCCTGGCGGATTGGTCGATTACACCAGTATACTAATTTTAAGGCATTATTTTTGTCTAGTTTCTACTAGGTTGTGGTGTTGTTTGTTTTTGTGCGTGAATGTGGCCTCCCAGTCAGCATTCTGCGTAAATCTATATCGGGCCGTCATCGGCCCGTCAGGTTAGCTGACGGGCCGATGACGGCCCGATGTAGATTTACGTAGAATGCTAGCTGGGCTTGTGGCTACTCACTCCGAGGCGTTTTCGTGTTTTGATCTGTTCGTTGTTTTATTGTTGTGGCAAGTGGATCCTGTCTAGCATTGTAATCGCCTCGTTGGGGAAGAAGGAGCTTCTTGCTTTGTGTTTCTTTGGTTTGTGTCTTGCGTACTGTCTGTCTTGATTTGTTTGTTCTTTCTCTTGGTGTCTTTGGTAGGCTATTTCCTGTGATTGTGGCTCTTCTTGGACATCTCTTATACATCTCTCCAAACTCTTTTCATTTTGATTTGTTTACCTACTGATTTGTATTCATTGGAAAAGAATATAGGATATTCCCTCAAGACAGGTTCAGAGAACATAGGCCGCACCGTGTAAAAAGGTATATTTAGGTATATGCGGACAGTGAAGGCCCAGATCAGCCTGCGCATCTGCGCAGGCTAATCAGGGCCTTTACTGTTCGTTAACAAAATCATTGGATATTACAGAATGTATGAATGGAGTACAAATGCCCGCTCGGATGATACTTTGTGCATGTGCAGAATGATCTTAATCTGCGAATTTCGCTTGACGCGGCCCATATAAATGTAGAGCTATGTGAGAGAAAAGACATTATGCTGTTTGCTAACAATAAAGGCCACGTTATATGCCTGCGTAAAATCTACACTTTTTAGAAATAACTCTAGATAAACCGGTTTTTAAACCAAACATATTGGTATCATGTCCACAAAAAAAAAAAAAAAAAAAAAAAAAAAAAAAGAACAAAAAAACCAAAACAACCCCGCCCCACCCCCCCCCCCCTCCCCTCAAAAAAAAAAAACAAAAAAAAAAAAAAAAACAAAAAAAAAAACCAAAAAAAAAAAACAAAAAAAAAAACATAATGTTGTGGGTACTCAGGTAAATAGATGCGACACTTTGTAAAAAAAAGAGGTTATCTGGGTTCACTAGTATGTTCTTAATTTATGTACTGTCACTATTAATATATACCTTTATTTCTCAAAGAGTGTGCAGGACCTTCAGACTTCCACTGTGAACAAATTGGCCACGTCAAGCGAAAAAGTGCCTTCGAACATGCGCAAAATTCCATTCATGCATTCTGTAGTATCCAATAATTATGTTAACGGACGGGGAAGGCCCTGATCAGACTGCGCGGATACGCACACCCAGGAAAAATCTTGAAAACTCTCTTGAAATAATTTCGCTTCCAAAATAGGGGCTACTCTTAAAGGAAAAAAATTGCTTCCTTTGGGAGCAAATTCTTTCCTTTAAGAGCAGCCCCTAAAGTAAAGAAGCAAAACATTTTATGTTAATGCTACTTGTTATATTTTTCTTTCGCATGTTACATGCACGCGTAATGTGCGTAATGGGCGTTACGCATATGTCTACGGTCAAATAAAAAAACATTTGAAGGTAAGGCAATGTAAAGCTTGATTAGAAGCCGCGACTCATTACGAAAACACGCCTATTCAAATATATAGAAAATTTCACCTCCAAAAACTGAAAATTTTTAGACAAACAAACTCTGATATTTTTCATATTTCTGCTCAAAACATAAATTGTGGTACTCGTTAGAACCGCCTCGATGAGGCGGTTCTAACGAATACACACAATCTATGGTTTTGGGCAGAAATAAGGAAACTAATGTATACCCCTGTAAACCCCAGTTTTACTATATAAAAGTGGGTTTTAAGGGGGTCAGAATTATATAGGCATTCGTGATATGTAGCCCAGTGGATAGGAGAGTCGACTCTTACTCCATTAGGTTTATCATCGCTGTAGTTCGAACCTCGCTCGGGTCACATGTGGGAAAGCCAAGTTCTGCTTACGGATGGTCAGGTGGTTTTTTCTCCAGGTTCACCGGTTTTCGCCCACCTTTGATGAACGATCGGCTCGATGTAAGTCAAATATTCTTGAAAGGGCCGTAAAACCTAAATAAAAAAAACAAGGAAGCCGCGACTGATCATGGTGTGTACTGTTAATAGCCTGCAACGACATTAGTAATTAAAGCGGTTTCTATGGATCAGACTTTCTCAATGGAAGATCTGGGAAATAGGAGGACTGACTAAACTTTATTCATTTTAACCATTTGATTCAAGGGAGACAATATCTGGGACCGCCTTTTTGTTTTCTTGTGCACCTTCTGGAAAGTATTTAATTCTAAGAAGAACGAATTTGATCCCAAATGGAGCAAATTATTTCATTTTGGAGTAGACTCCATTTAAGAAGAGAAGCCAAACAATTTTGACAGAGTTCAGTGTTGTCTCCCCTGAAAGTGTACCGGATCCTCTTAATCAGCTAATATTATAAACTGATCATGTACCAAGTAAACCTGCGAATTTGTCTTTAACAAAGAACAAATGCAACACCGTGCTGATACTTATATAGCAATTACGAAAACATGCCTATGCAAATATGTTGAAAATTTCACTTTCAAAAACAGAAAAAATTCAGATAAAAACCCCCGATAATTTTCATATTTCTGCTCAAAACATAGATTGTGGTACTCGTTAGAACCGCCTCGGCGGGGCGGTTCTAACGAGTACCCACAATCTATGTTTTTGAGCAGAAATAAGAAAAATAATGTATATCCCTGTAAACCCCAGTTTTACTATATAAAAATGGGGTTTAAGAGGATCAAAATCAAATAGGCGTGTTTTCGTGATGGGTTGTAAAGTGCATGGCGCTCAACGCAAGAAAACGTGCAATTTTGTCATATGCCATATGCAGGCAACGAAGGCCCTGATCAGACTGCGCATCTGCGCAGTCTGATCAGGGCCTTCGAAACCCGCTTACAGAATCAATGAACATTGTAGAATACATCAGCGAACAGGGAAAGACTCTGCTCAACTGCTGCGCATGCACAGTCGAAGTCTGTGCCTTCGCTGTTCGAGAGATAGTACAAGATTCTTATCTTGCTCTTTGCATGACGGTTTGTCCTTTCAAAATTGCCAATGACAGTAGTGTCAAAGCAGAATTAATGGTTTCATCAGAGGAGTGAGCAAATTGTAGCTATTAATCTTCTGTCTCGCTTTTAATTAAAATAAAATTCCGAAAAGGGGTATGCTGTGGGGAGTATGATTTGCATTCGGATCATAAACATTTTTTAAGATGAAACCATATTGCTCTATTTAAAGTCAGTTGAGCCGGGGCACAGTGTTTTTCCACAACATTGCATGTGCGCCCAGCAAAGACTCAGGTTAGCATGCGCATCCGCGCAGTCTGATCGGTCCTCACATGGCACTTTGTAGACAGTCAAGTATCCAACGCGTCTTCAGCAGAGACAGCAAAAACCCTAATCAGCCTGCACAAATGCACAGGGCTGACATGATTCTTCACTGGGCGAGCTTGCAATCTTGTAGGAAAAGCTGGGACCCGGCTCAATTTCAACGTGCCTTGATGAAAGTAATTCGGCTTTAAGCGTGAAATCCAATTTTCTGCTAAATTCCTACAGAGAAATTTACTTTCTAGAGAAACATAAATGACTGCCACTGGGGATGACGTGCAAATGAATAAGAAAAAAAAAAACCCAAAATAACTTTGATTCATACATGAAATACAATTTATTTTTCCATTACGTTAACCCTGGTCCTGTTAAACCCGGATATGCCCTGCCTTTCAAACAGTGTAGATCCAGATCAGATGGCTTCTGAAGAAGCCAGCTGACTGGATCAAAACTGTTTGTCATTAATTATGTGAATTTGTATCAACAACCTGGATCATGTAATATGACTGGCTGAGCATTAGAAGTGGGCGTGGCATCTTAACTTATTCAGCATGGCAAGGGTTAATACATCGATGTAATGTGTAAAATTCACCGTCATTACATGGCTGAAAGATGGTTGACAGCGACCGTTAGGAAAATGGACGCACTTTCAGGGGCGGCAACTCTGTCAAAATTGTTTTACCTCCCTTCTGAAAAGAAATCTACTCTAAAAGGAAATAATTTGCTGCAAAGGAGAAAGGAGCAAATTCTTTCCACTTGGGAGCAAATTCTTTCCTTTTAGAGTAGACCACTTTTTAGAGGGGCTTTGCTGTACATGAAGGCTATCAAGAAGTTATAAAAGCTGTATCCCTTGGCGGAAGTGGCAAAAAAAATCTACCAAGTACAACTCCTTAAACCTCAACTTAACCCTTGTCATGCTGAATAAATTAAGATGCCACGCCCACTTCTAATTTCCAGCCAATCAAATTATTGATCCGGGTTTTTGATAGAAATTCACATATTTAATGACAAACAGTGCAGATCCAGATCAATTGGCTTCTTCAGAAGCCAACTGATCTGGATCTACACTGTTTGCTAAGACAGGGCATGTCGTGCTCAGCAAGAGAAGGGTTAAAAGTTCGATTCACCCATTATTCTCAGTGTCTTTGCATATTCTAGAAACTCCCACAATGTGCAATTATAAACCATTTCCGTAAGTTTTGGTTTTTATTTCAACCTTAATTTTATTTTAGGAAAATCGGAGGAATAGACCGCAAGCCACAAATTAAAGACAGTTTCACGAAAGTTCCATCAAAGTTTCCAAATATAAATCTGTTTTTTTTTTTTTTTTTTTTTTTTTTTTTTTTATTTTTTTTTTTTTTTTCACTGATCAGTTCTGTTTTTCATCACGAAAACACGCCTATAAGATTTTGACTCCCTTAAACCCCACTTTTATATAATAAAACTGGGGTTTGCAGGGGTATACATTATTTTTCTTATTTAACCAAAAAATCATAGATTGTGGTACTCGTTCGAACCGCCTTGCTGAGGCCGTTCTAACGAGTACCTACAATCTATGTTTTTATCAGGAATATGAAAAATATCGGAAATTTTTATCTGAAAATTTTCCTTTTTTGGTTGAACAATTTTCAATATATTTGAATAGGCTTGCTTTCGTATTGATGCACCTGATTTATGCTCTATGTCTCTTGAATTAAATGTTAAAATATAGAAATAACCTTACTGAATTCAGTGTTATGGATACGAATATGTCACCACGCAATTTGCTAAAAAGTTTATTACAAATTGCGGCGTAATTATAAAACTGCTATGTTAAATTTGTCACCACGCAATTTGTAACAACGTCGTAACTTGTAATAAAATTTTCAAAACTTAAACTACCCCAGGAAATGTAATATGTATGTACTTGTATCTTTGTTACAACTAATCATGGAATAGAACTGGACAGTAAAGAAGATACAATAAAAAAAAGCATATGCTTCGGAATTCCTTGGGTTGTTAAAGTTTGAAACTCATCAAAAAAATTGCGAAGTCAGTGCAGTTTGCACTAAACTTCAAAACCTTCGTCTTTGATATCGAAACTGTCCAGTTCTGTCCCCTGATTAATTGCAACGAAGACACAAGTACATGTACTTCAAAATTCCGGGGGTAGTTCAAGTTTGAAAAGTTTCATCACGAAATCATACCTATATAATTTTGAACCCCTTAAACCCCACTTTTATATAGTAAAACTGGGGTTTACAGGGGTATAAATTATTTGTCTTATTTCTGCTCAAAACATAGATTGTGGGTACTCGTTAGAACCGCCTCGTCGATGCGGTTCTAACGAGTACCCACAATCTATGGTTTGAGCAGAAATATGAAAAATATTAGAAGTTTTTATCTGAAAATTTTCATTTTTTGGTTGTAAAATTTTCAGTATATTTGAATAGGCATGTTTTCGTAATGATTAGAAATTGCGGCGTTATTACAAATTGCGGCGTTAAATTGCGTGGTGACATACATTATACTCACACGCATCTGTAGTTAACGCATCTGTAGTTAACGTCTTTACCAAATGAGCCTTAACTTGAGAAAACGCACCTTCTGACATGTGCGCCCAAACGAAGACTCAAATCAGCCTGCGCATCTACACAGTTTGATCAGTCTTCGTTGTCCTCATGGAGAAACTTTGCATCCTTGGCTATTCAAAATGCGGACAGTGAAGATATTGATCAGACTGCGCGAATGCGCAGGCTGATCTAAATCTTTGCTGCGCGATATGTCCAAATGTACGGTTTCAGACGTTGCGGTTCATATAACCACTTTTCCAACGTTGCGGTTCATAAAATCACTTTTCTGACGTTGCGGTCCATATGTGTTTTGTTATAGGATCTGAGTTTCCCATCGACATTCCTTATCCAGATGACTCTGAGGAAGAAGAGGCTGATGATCTAGGTGACGATCTCATTGATGAAACACAGTCGGAGACAGGGGTCATGCAAGGTAAAACTCACTTTTCACCCCTGAGTTTATGAAATGGACACTTCCGTCTCTGAATTTGGTCGAATCCATTGTTGGAAATAGGGGTATCAGTCAAAAATCAATAACATAACGGCAAACAGAGTAGATCCTGATGAGACGGCTCATGATGAGCCGTCTCTACAGGATCTGCACTGTTTGCAAAGGTATATGTATCAGTCTGCAGGCATGCAAGGTAAAATTAATATGACCAGTTGCGCCAGATATGAGGATTATCCAGAAAATAGTTTTTCTTATTTCTCCACGAAAACATATGTTGTGGGTACCGATTAGTAGCAGAATATTTTTTTGCGCAGAAATGAAACAAATATCCATATTTTCTGGTTTATCTGGAGCTATGTAATTACATGTATGCGAAAAGGTACATGTAACGACAACTTGGCACAGGCCACAGATGAATATGCATTACAGCAGTACCTCCCCAGCTAGCATTCCTTATAAATCTATTGCGGGCCGTTATCGGCCCGTCAGCTACCCTATAGATTTGTAAAGAATGTTAGCTGGGACATCTATTCAGTTTGGCCAAGGTCTAAACGTTTGCTATACAAGTTCTACCAGAAAGATAGGAGCTAAATGCAGACAGCAGTGATCCTGACCCGACTGCGTGGATACACACAATACTCGAATTGAAAAAGGACCGAACATGCAGTCAGGGGCCACACAGCTTACAAAGAACGAACAACACAAGGACAATCATCTTAGTTATAGGACGGTCCGTAGTAAATATCACCGCGGTGGGGTTAAATCGGTTTTATCGGCACCATATGTTCAGCTTAGGTTCCAATATAATCCACAACACATACAAGAAAATATACAGTCGAACCTCAATAGTTCGAACCTCTTTGGGACTATGGAAATTTGTTCGAGACATGGGTAGTTCGAGCCACTGAGGGTTAATCCTTGCACTTGGTCAGGAAGCAAGTGACGATAATTTAGGGATTTTGTTTGACCTTCTAGACAATGATGGTAAGTTCAGTGTACTAATTAGAAACGCCTCGATGAGGCGATTCTAATGAGTACACTCAACATACAATTTCATAAAAACTGACAAAATGTCCCCAAATATTTGTTCTCTCGAGCTATCGGAAGAATTTCGTAGGGACTCAAAAACGAGTTCGTATTAGCCATGGTAAACGAGCCATCAGTGTTCGAGCTATCGAGGTTCGACTGTTAAAGGGTTGCTTTTGGAAACAAAGAACACACAGAAGAACGAAAATCAGAGACTCGGTTTTATTAAGTCTCTTCATATGCAGCAATGTAATTTGTGAAGTGGCATACGCCCCCTAGCAGCGGGTTAAGCATCATTCGACTTTTAAAGTAACAGAAAGGGCTCAATGATCCCAGGCGAAATAGAAATATAATTTGCACTATGGTGAAGTATGGGGAGATGTTAAACGGCCGCCACACGACACTTAACAAGACTTATTTTCAGTGAAAAATAATATTTGCATCTGTTGGTTTAGCTCATTACGAAAACACGCCTATTCAAATATATAGAAAATTGCTCCTACAAAAACTGAAAATTTTCAGATAAAAAAAAATCTGATATTTTTCATATTTCTGCTCAAAACATAGATTGTGGGTACCGTTAGAACCGCCTCGGCGAGGCGGTTCTAACCGAGTACCCACAATCTTTGTTTTTGAGCAGAAATAAGAAAAATAATGTATAACCCCTGTAAACCCCAGTTTTACTATATAAAAGTGGGGTTTAAGGGGTCAAAATTATATAGGCATGTTTTCGTGATGTTATAGAGTGCTTAAGCTTAAAATATATATTATGAAATAGAACACATGTACCTAATTGTGTTGCTTTGAACTGGCTCAGTTAACCCATTTTAGTCTGGAGACATCAAAACTGAAGGTAATTGGCAAACATTGCAGACCCAGATCAGACGCCGCAGAAGGCATCGTCTGATGAGAGCTTAAACTCTTTGCATTAACTACAGAAAGTTCTATAAAACATAGTAAGAATAAAAACTAACCAGACATTCTGGGAATTGGAAACAGACCGGGTAGACGAGTCCACACGATGGTTAAATGTTTTTCGAGTTCTGTTACGGAGTGAACCACAAATTGGTGTGGTTATTATAGAATAATCTAATTAGCTGAATGATCCTTAGATTTCAAGTCTCACTAAATAGATAATAAGATCTTCCAAAAGAATCAATTCCTGCTGCTTTCAGAGAATAAGAACAAATTAACCGCAATAAACAAAGATCACATACACGTACGAACGATATGAGCCCCGACGGTATCATTTGGGTTAGTTTCCAAAATCGCGGGCAAGGGGTTATTTCTTCGTTTCAAAATGCGGATCGCGATTCCTTAAAGAGTAGCGCACATTTTGGAAAGCTTTCTAAACGCAGCTAGGCAACATCTTGCTGCAAAAGGGTTCTACCTTTGCAAACTGGCGACATAGTCTTGCAGATGTAGTTGCGCAGATGTTCAGATATTTGTGCATCTTTTTGCTAATAGACAGACAGAAAGGCAGACTGATAGACAGACAGACAGACAGACTATCAGACAAAAATTGTGTTTTTTGTACAACACATCTCCATTAACCATATTTGCTTATTAATTCCCTATCATTTCTACAGACATTGCGGAGCTACATGCTATCTGGGCCGTACATGCGAAAAGTGTCTTAGGGCATATGAGGAGATCGAAGGCCCAAATAGTCTGCGCATCCGCGCTGTCTGATCAGGACCTTTACTGTCCGCAAACACAATTATCGGAATTTAAAGAATCTTTCAAGGAAGTGCAAATGCCCGAATAATACTTTTCGCATGCGCAGGATGAACTGAATCTGCGCAATTTGCGCATTTTTGAAGGCATTTTTTCGCCTGACGTGGCCCGTCTAATTAAATGCATTTTAAGTAAAGGAACTGATTGGCCCATGCGAGCAGTGAAACCTACATCAGCGTGAGCATTTTGCGCAATGTGACCAGGTCCTATGGTGAACAGGCCGATCTGGGCACTCGTTACCCGCGGATGGCATGATGGTCCTTTTTCCACGTTGAGTACTAATTACCTTCTTCCATGTTTCATTAGATTATGTAAACCATGTTAAAGTGAAAACCTGGTAATAAGGAAAGGCAATTAATTACTTCGAAAATCCCATATTTTCCGAGTTGCGATGCGACCAGTTCTATAATTAATCTTTTTTTTTTTTTTTTTTTTTTTTTTTTTTGTGTGTGTGTGTGTGTGTGTGTGTGTGTGTGTGTGTGTGTGTGTGTGTGTGTGTGTGTGTGTTTCCTTTTAAAACCTCACATCAGCTTGAAAAGTAACGAAGATAGTAGTTGTATAATACATATGAGTCAATCAGATAAATATTATTGCATTAACAAGCAAACAGCGATTTCTTTCTAACAGAGCCTGCTAAACCGAAAAACTCTACACACGATTAGAATATATTATATTTATGACTGAACTACATGCCTCACCCCCACCCCTAAAAAAAAACAAAAAAAAAAAACAAACAAAAAAAAAACCCAAAAAACGAAAAAACTAAACCGTTAAAGCAGAGCTGCAGCATGATAAAAAGTAACAACTGTGGACACGATATCACACATTTTAACACCTGGTGCTGTACGCTGATATCAGTAGCTATGACGTCATACATATCCTAAAGTATTTCATCGTGGTGACAAACGCAGCGAGACTGAGCATTAATAAAAAAGGTTTTGGTAATATAACATGCTTGTTAATATGTCCAAATTTGCATCGCGGGATACCTTATACGGGAAACGTTATACATGTACAAGTAGATTCAGACAGTTGTCGATCAACCCTTGTATTCGTAAAAACTGTTTCTATTATAGCTATGGTTTTGAAGCAAAAATGTCTTTATTATCTAATCACGTTTGTTTTAGGACAAGACAATCAATTATTGCACCGTTTGTTGGCGGGTATGACCCCTGAACAGTTGGAGCAGCTGTCTGAAGAGTTTTCTGAGAATGAGCCCGGTAAATTAGATTACATCACAAAAACACGCCTATATAGGGTTACCCTCTTAAACCCCACTTTTATACAGTAAAACTGGGGTTTACAGGGGTATACATTTATTTTCTTATTTCTGCTCAAAAACATAGATTGTGGGTACTCGTTAGAACCGCCTCACCACAATCTATGTTTTGAGCACAAATACGAAAACTACCAGAAATTTTCATCTGAAAGTTTCCATTATTTTGGTGGTAAACTTCTCAATATATTTGAAGAGGCGTGTTTTCGTAATGTATGACGTTTGTTGGTACAATTATGAATATGTATATGAACAATTAAACTCCAAGCCCAGACCTGATTGTGTAGCTACGCAGCCAAGTCAACTTTTCGATGTTCGCGGATGAAATATCAGGATCGCCTAGAATGCATCGAAACTATTACGAAGAACTTGATTGTTTCTCCTTCTTCTTTGTGATTTGGACTATAGAAATCTTGTACAAAATATACGTCAGCTGGTTCTTGCTCTTTATGATCTCACCGGATAGTGGGGTTCGGAGTGCATATTGAATTAGGCCCCGATTCCTTTGCTGTAGTTGTCAGTAGACATAAAAATGGACATTGCATGACATTTTCTTTTCTCTTGCACTGGCAAGCTTACCCAGGCTGCATGGATATACTATATATTGGACATGACTATATGTTTGTTACGTTTTACCCAGTCAGCATTATACGTAAATCTATATCGGGCCGTCATCGGCCCGTCAGGGTAGCTGACGGGCCGATGACGGCCCGATGTAGATTTACGTAGAATGCTAGCTGGGTAATTATCTTGACCTTATAGTGATGGGTACATAATTTAGTATGACAATTTCTACTCCGCGCGATATCTTTTGAAACAATGGGTTGATTTTACCAAACCTGCACGGATATATCGCCAAGGCATTCCAATGGATTAAAATTGAATTAAAAATAATTCTTGACCTTCTTGACCTTATTTTCAAGGCCACCATTGGTGATATTGACATTTCGCATGGCAGTATTCAAATAATATCTCTTGAAATAGTGTTACAAAGTCTGCATGACTATATCATTAGCTCACCTGGAGCTTTGCTCCAGATCAGCTTATGCAATGGCCTGTTGTCCGTCGTCCGTCCATCGTTATCTTCACACATTTTCGACATCTCCTCCAGAACCATAAGTTAGATTGAGCTGAAGCTTAGTAGGAGGCATTGTGGCAACATGGATAATCAGAATTGCTAAAATCGTTTCGTTCCGATAATCAAGATGGCCGCCGCGGTCATCTTGAAATTCTTCAAACGATATCTCCTCCCAAACCCTGTCCGATTAAGCTGAAACTTGATGGGAGGCATCACAGTGACACAGAGATTCAGAATTGCTTAAATCGTTCCGTTCCGATATCCAAGATGGCTGCCAGGGTGGCCATCTTGAAATTCTTCAAACGACATCTCCTTCTAAACCCCAAGTCCGATTGAGCTGAAACTTAATGGGAGGCATCACCGTGGCACAGAGATTCAAAATTGCTAACATCGTCCCGATCCGATATCCAAGATGACATCTACTTCTAAACTCTATGTCCGATTGAGTTAAAACTTGATTGGAGGCATCACAGTGACACAGGGATTTAAAATTGCTAAAATCGTTCCATTCCGATATCCAATATGGCCACCACGGCGGCCATCTTGACATTATTCAAACGACAATTCCTCCCAAACCCTAAGTCCGATTAAGTTGAAACTTAATGGGAGGCATCACAGTGACACAGAGATTCAAAATTGCTAAAAGCGTTCAGTTCAATATCCAAGATCCTATTGGAATTCTTCAAACGACATCTCCTACTAAACCCTATGTTCGATTGAGCTGAAATTTGATGGGAGGCATCACAGTGACACAGAGATTCAGAATTGCTAAAATCGTTCCATTCCGATATCCAAGATGGCCGCCACGGCGACCATCTTGAAATTCTTCAAATGACATCTCCTTCCAAATCGTAAGTCAGATTGAGTCAAAACTTGGTGGGAGGCATCCCAGCGACAGTTGTCAGAGATTCAGATTTGCAAAAATTGTTCCGTTCCGATATCCAAGAATGGCGGCCATCTTGAAATTCTTCAAACAATATCTCCTCCAAAACCATAAGTCAGATTGAGCCGAAACTTTATGGGAGGCATTGGAGCGACATAGAGATTCAGAATTGCTAAAATTGTTCCGTTCCGATATCCATGGCGGCCATCTTGAAATTCTTCAAACGACATCTCCCAAACTGTAAGTTGGATTGAGCCAAAACTTGATGGGAAGCATCACAGTGACATACAGATTCAGAATTGCTAAAATCGTTCCGTTCCGATATCCAAGATGGTCGCCACGGCGGCCATCTTGAAATTTTTCAAACGATATCTCCTTCAAAACCATGTCAGATTGAGCCGAAACCTTATGGGAGGCATCGGAGCGACATAGAGATTCGGAATTGCTAAAAATGTTCTGTTCTGATATCCAAGATGGTCGCCATTTTCAAACGACATCTCCTCCCAAACCAAAAGCTGGATTGAGCCAAAAATTGATGGGAAGCATCACAGTGACACAGAGATTCAGAATTGCTAAAATCGTTTCGTTCAGATATCCAAGATGGCCGCCATCTTGCAATTCTTCAAAAGATCTTATCCCAAACAATAAGTCAGATTGAGCTGAAACTTGATGGGAGGCTTTGGAGAGTTATAGAGACTCCGAATTGCTAAAATCGTTCTGTTCCGATATCCAAGGTGGCCATCTTGAAATACTTCAAACGACATCTTCTCCCAAACCGTAGGTGGGATTGAGCAAAACTTGATGGGAGGCATTGGAGCAACATAAAGATTCAGAATTGCTAAAGTTGTACCATTCTGATATCCAAGATGGCCATGGACGCCATCTTGAAATTATTCAAATGATTTCTTCTCCCAAACCGTAAGTTGGATTGAGCCAAAACTTGATGGGAAGCATCACAGTGACACAGAGATTCAGAATTGCTAAAACATTCCGTTCAGATATCCAAGATGGCCGCCATGGCGGCCATCTTGAACTTCTTCAAACGACATCTCCTCCCAAAAAAATAGGTCTGATTAAGTAAAAACTTGATTTGAGGCATCGAAGTGACATAGAGATTCAGAATTGCTAAAATTGTCAGCCTTCTTAAAAATCTTCGAACAACATCTCATCCGGCTATCTTGTAAGTCTTCTATTGTTATCTGCTCCCGAACAGTAAGTTGGATGGAGGGGAAACTTGATGGAAGGCACCAGGACAGTATGGAGATTTAGAATTGCTAAAATGATTCCGTTCTGATATCCAAGATGGCCACCATGGCAGCCATCTTGAAAATCTTGAAATCCTATCTGCTACCGAAGGGTAAGTCTGATTGAGCTTAAACATGATGGGAGGCATTGGGGTGACATGGAAATTCAAAATTGCTAAAATCCTTTTGTTCCAATGTATGTCCAAGATGGCCGACATCTTGAAATGCTTCTAATCACATCTCTTCCCAAACAGTAAGTCAGGTTGAGCCAAAACTTGATGGGAGGCATCGGGGTGAAATGGAGATTCAGAATTGCTGAATCATTCAGTTCCAGTATTTAAGATGACGGCCATGGTGGCAGTCTTAAAACTCTTCAAACAACATCAGATTCTGAATTGTTAAAGGCAATCTGGTCTGATAGCCAAAATGGCCACCATGGCACAATGTAACATATCATGATCAGCCTAATCCAGGTGAGCGATTTCTTGCCCACTTGGGCCTCTAGTTTGAGAATGGTTTAGGTTTTTTTTTATCTTGATTTAATTTCAAGGTCACTGCAGGATATCATTTCGTTCTAAACAAACACAGTATACAAAAGACAATATTTATATAGATATTCCTTAAATAATCTTTGGTCAGTGTATATGTTTTTTCTGTGTTGATTCACTAATGAGTTAGACGAAATGTGTTGCTGGAAAGATACAAGGATTAAAGGCAAGTGTTAGCGCTGTAAATAAGTTCATATAGCATTGTCAGCGTTTCAGTTCTTCTGTAAATTGCCAACAAAATGAATACACAATCTGGTCTTTGCCATCGGTGTCCGTATATGTTATTTTTCGCCTTTGTGCCTCAAATATTTTCTGCAGGTTGGTGTCTGGCAATATGCTAGACATGTCTTCGTTTGCAGTTTTGCATTACAAATACAGTCGACTCTCGTTATCTCGAATTCCAAGGGACTCACTGAAATACTTCGAGATATCCGTACCTCGATATATCAGAGTTGAGAGAGTGAGGAAAACAGTAAATTGAACAACCACATTTAACAAATGAATATGAAATTTGACTCCTGAACTTAGATATATAAAATAATGTGGAGCAATTTCTCCTCTTTTCCACATTATTTTGTTACCTGTTGTCATAGTTTCATGCCAAAACAGGGACCAGATTTTTACTTCAAGATAAGCGGTGATTCGAAATAAGCGAGTTCGAGATAACGAGGCTCGACTGTAATCAGAAACAAATAAATGCCTCTCATTGAGGGGTCTAGTTAAAATGAGCATATTTTGCTATGTTTGCTATTTGTTTTACAAGAGAGACGATTTTTGTGATTTCGTGGGCTGGTTTTCTGCTCATTGAGCCCTTTTTGTAAGCGGTAGGTCTAAAACGGTTTAAAAGAGTTCGCTCTAAAAGGGAATATTTATTTAGTAGATCTCCCTTTTTTAGAATGGGGCCTGTACAAGTTTTACAGGGATGCATGCACCGAACGTGAAAGCATTCCCTTTAGCCCTCTGGTAATAATTGTTCTATGCGTAGGACATTGGGTTTATATTTCGAATGACACACACACACGCACGCACTCACACGCACATAAAAACATTATAGTTTCCTGGCCTTTGTTCGGGACTATTTTCAGTTAATTTAATGAATAAAAAGAAATGATAGAGGAAAACCGCCCAAGAGGGATCTGTTAAGGAAATGAAATTGATGCTTACTCTGGGATAATTTTCTTCCGTTCTCCATCAAAACATAAGTTGTGTGTGGACTCACTAGAAGCGCATCGCCCAGACTTTGCCTTGTATCTTGAACAGTATTCCTTCATACTAAGGATATTGGGCCCATGTTACAAAAATATTGACCTGATACTACATGTAGGTCAATGCGACCTATAATTCCTGATCAGGGCCCAGTTGTTCAAAGCTAACGACGTCGTTAGTTAACGATTCGTTAAAATTTACATCGAGTGATACGCAAATATGCTGAAATTTTTGCTGAAAAAATGTGAGTAGCTTTTGCAGTGCAAAAGCTACTCACATTTTTTCAGCAAAAAATATCAGAATACTGTATATTGAATCCGCTAAAACAGTTAACGAAATGACATTTAACGAGCGCGTTACGCTAACGACGCTTTAAACAACTGGGCCCAGATCACCTTAACGAGCTCGTTAAGCTAACGACGCTTTGAACAACGGGGCCCTGATTATTTTGCCTTGTAACCTGAGCACCAGTTGGTATATGAACGTCATGCATTGGATATTGGTTCTTTGTGACACGAAGACTGACATCATATGATATGTAGGTCTATATGACCAAGTTTCCCAGTCAAGTGATTTAGCGACTTAAAATCACAGGCGAGCTACACTTTGCGACAACTATTATTGAAGACTTATAAGTTCTAGCCAGGCAAATTCTAATATAATCGTTGTGTTTCTTTGCAAAGTGGAGACGGAATCGTTCAGATGCATATGTTCACCTAAATCGTACTTTTCAGATAGTTACATTTGCATGGCAGAAATGAATCTTTCCACTAATTGTGCATTCACTTAAATCAAACTTTGTTTCAGATTCTGACGTTTGCCCGGCTGTAATGGATCTGTCTACCAACTGTGCGTTTACCGATAGACATGGCATTCTCCTGGATGAAGAAGCTAGAAACCTGTGTAATAGACATGAAATGTGCTATAAATGTGTAAGTATAACAATGCATTATTTCTCTTTAGCAAGGAGCTGGTGGTGCAAAGATATAAGTGAAGATACTAAGGCAAGCACAATTATGCGGATAATCGATTAATTGATGATAATTTCCACAAAAATGATTATCGTTACAGATTTGCTAATAATCGATCATCTTTTACTTTACCGTATTTACCCTTAGTATTCAGACACCTCAACTCCTTACCATGCTTAATCTAAAATTTTAACAAGTACAACTTACTACCCAGTGTTGTGTCTAAAAATAGCTGGATGAGTGGCAAACAGTGTAGACCCTGATGAGACGCCACGTTTTGCGGCGTCTCATCTGGGTCTACACTGTTTGCTCAGGCTTGTCAGATATTAAATACATAAAGTTAAGTACAACATGCTCAGAAAGACAGGTAAAATTATGACCAAATCTTCAGTGACTACTAATCGATTATCGATCGCCATGGCAGGACTGATAATCGATTATCATTGCAGCTCTGATTAGCCAGCTTTAGAAGATATCCAGTATATACCACAACACGAACCACAGCCCCCACCCCCAGAGACACAAACAAAAAAGGAGAGATGAGTAGCAAATAAGGAAAAAGCAAACTCCACATATGAAACAACATAAGCAGAAACAAAAATAACTGTCACAGAGGAGCTGCCTAATAACGGCCCGTAGGAAAACTATTTAGGGGCTTAAGCCAGTTTTACTCGCGCGAAACCACGCCTTTTATTCTGATGCAGCTCAAAATTACAACTACAGTCGAACCTCAATGGCTCAAACATCTTTGGCACCATGGAAATTCGTTCGACATGGGTAGTTTGAGCCACTGAAGGTACCAGTCATGGCACCAGTTCAGGAAGCAAATAGCGATAATTTAGGGAAATCTTTTCGATTTTCTACACAGTGATTGTATGTTGAGTGTACTCATTAGAATCGCCTCGATGAGGCGATTCTAATGAGTACACACAACATATAATTCGACGATAAAATAAGAAAAATTCTTTAAATATTTGTTTTCTTGAGCTATCGGAAGAATTTCGTAGGGACTCAAAAACGAGTTCGAATCATCCACGGAAAACGAGCCATCCGGGTTCGAGCCATTGAGGTTATACTGTATATGTTTGGTGCGCATAGAGGTCCTCTACATCTGTGGAACATCACAGTGAAACGCATACAATTAAAATACTGTGATGTTCACAAAGCTCAATAGCGATTTGAAGCCAGAACACAAGAAACCCACAACCAGGACCGTGATGTGCCAGACCACAGAAATTGATAGTCATGCACCGACCATATGAAATAGATTGAGGAGGAAGCCGGCATTCAATCTGAAATACAGTAGTTCACAATTCAGAGGAGTTGTTAAGGCAGGATGGTAATTCTAGGATATGCTTCTCCTACTTTCCATAACAATAAAACATAGCTTGTCCTACAAGATCGCATGTCCGTTAAGCCGGGGCATAGCTTGTCCTTCAAGGTCACATGTCCGCTATGCAATGACACTGATCAGCTTGCGCAGATGAGCAGGCTGATCTGAGTTATTGCTTGGGTAGCCAAACATCCAAGATTTCAGATGAAGGACAACAGCATGCTGGCTTGAGTCCCCATCGGACGGAAATGCAATTTTGTAGGAATTGATGAGCCCCGGCTCAATGTGTGAATACTCTTTTGAAACACCTCGTCTAATCTTTTTAAGAGCACCTAAACATACATGTAGGTTACTTCAGGTAAAATAAGACAAAATATTCTGAAATTATCCCCACATTAAAGTCCAGTAAAATGATGCAAACAGACAGTATCTTATTGGCTAGTGCGGTGAACCCGCGTCTTAACGGCAGCATTTCGCCGATAAAAAAGAATTTTCTGTGATACATGTAAAGAAGTCTTAACGCAGCAGTGTGATACATAAGAAAGGACTTGCTTTATTCGTATTTCCTCGAAGAACATATGTTTAAGATATTTGTTAGAATCGCCTCACCAACAAATATATTTAGAACATGTTCCTTGAAGTATCAAATACAATATTCCTGCATAATTTCTGATTAATTGCCACCTCTTGAGCTAAGATTTCATACCATATAAATTCTCATTAGAACGAATATTGTCGTTGTATCGAGTGTCGGGATGTTGAAGAAAATTGACTGTAGAAATATTTCACATGTTCAGTCAACACAACACGAAAACATGCCTATACAATTTTGATCCCCTTAAACCCCACTTTTATATAGTAAAAACTGGGGTTGAAGGGGTATACATTATTTTTCTTATTTCTGTTCAAAAACAGAGATTGTGGGCCCTCGTTAGAACCGCCTCGTCGAGGCGGTGCTAACGGGTACCCATAATCTATGTTTTGAGCAGAAATATGAAAAATAACAGAATTTTTATCCGAAAATCTTCATTTTTGGTGGAAAAATTTTCAGTATATATGAATAGGCATGTTTTCATATTGAGGCATATGGCTAGTACGAATACGCTGTACTTTTCAAGCAGACACGTGACGAGTGCATTAGAGCCGCTACGTGAAAAAATGTTCATTTTGACAAGTGCGCCCAGCGAAGACATAGATCAGCCTGAGCACCCGTGCAGTCTGATCCGATTCTCTACTAGGAATGCTTTGGCTAGCCATGATCCCCAAGAATTCTTCAGGCAGGAAGTAAGGACACTGATCAGACTGAGCGAATGTGCTTACGTTGCATTTTATGTCCTCACCAACAAAACATTACGAAAACACATCTATTCAAATATACTGAAAATTTTACCACCAAAAAATGAAAAAAAAAATCAGATAAAAAAATCTGATATTTTTAATATATCTGCTCAAAACATAGATTGTGGGCGTTGGTTAGAACCGCCTCGCCGAGGCGGTTCTAACGAATACCCACAATCTATATTTTTGAGCAGAAATAAGAGAAATAATGTACACCCCTGAAACTCCCAGTTTTACTATATAAAAGTGGGGTTTAAAGGATCAAAATTATGTAGGTACATATGTATGTTTGCGTGATGTTTGAGCCAGGGTAAAGCATCTCCTAGAAGATTGCATGTGCACCGAGCGTAGACTCCGTGCAAGCTGACCAGAGTCTTTGCAAGGCACCATGTTGCTAGCCTAGTATGCAAATGTCTTCAAGCAGACAGCAAAGACTCTGATCAGATTGCGCAAAAGTATAGTCTGATCTGGGTCTTCGCTGGGCGCACATGCAGTTTTGCAGCCTATATAATTTTGACCCCCTTAAATACCACTTTTAAATATTAAAACTGGGGTTTACAGGGGTATACATTATTGTTCTTATTTCTGCTCAAAAACATAGATTGTGGGTACTCGTTAGAACCGTCTCATCGAGGTGGTTCTAACGAGTACCCACAATTTATGTTTTGAGCAGAAATATGAAAAACATCACGGTTTTTATCTGAACTTTTTTAAGTTTTTGGAGGTCAATTTTTCAATATATTTGAATAGGCGTGTTTTCGTAATGGCCCGGCTCATATTATATTTTCATACTGATGCGTTCTCTTACTGTAGTAGTTTGTTTTCTTGATGTTTCAGGGACCCACAATAGGACTATCCCAAGCCCAGTGCGACCAAGGATACGAAAATACGGTTATTGAAGCGTGTGAGGGTGACGTCAGATGCTTACGTAGTGCTATATTATTTTTAAAACTGATGCAAGGCTACCATAGTTATCCACTTATAAGTTCACCACGATGTCAACAGCCGTGTGTCGAAAGATTTGTGTATGAGGGTGATTAATTTATTGCTATGTCATTTATTCAATAGCTTTAATTTCAACTAGTCGTAAGAAAACTAAATTTAAAAAAAAAAATCCTATAGACATATCTGGAACAAATCATTCCTTTTTCGTGTTAAACAAGCCTTTGTTGTTAGATATCAAAGAGACTGTTGTTGTTTTTTATGTCAAAGACTATTAGCACTTTATCATTTGAGACAGCTTACTAATTTATTACTGTCTGTCATCTCGGTTTTGATGTAGAATCATAATAACAGTAATATTACAAACACTTTTTTATGAAGCATATTGAACATTCCAGTCACTGACTAATCTTCTTAAGTAACACTCATATGTTAAATGCTATTATATTATATATCATGGAAGGAAGAGCAATATCCCTTACGTGTTGAGGCAGGAAATCGAAGGTTAGATATCTTTAATCGAAGATCTGATTTCAAAAGAGAACTTACAAAAACAAAGAAAAAACGTCAGGTGGTTGTGTAAATAGTTTAGTAGGGCTTTATGACTTTTTCATTACAAGACAGTTTTTTCCTCATTACCAAACAGTTTTGTGTAGAGTGAATGGCATACAGATAGAATTGTATCAGCCGGAGCAGAGTATATTCTACAAGATTGCATGTATGCTCAGCGGGCAGAGCATCCTGCGCATCAACGCAGTCTGATCAAAAACTTTGCAGAGCACTCTGCGGGTAGCTCAGTGTCCAAACAAAGCGTATACGTCACGAAAACACGCCTAAAATTTTTGACCCTCTTAAACCCCCATTTTATATAGTAAAACTGGGGTTTACGGGGGTATACATTATTTTTCTTATTTCTGCCCCAAAACAGACTGTGGGTATTCGTTAGAATCGCCTCGGCGAGGCGGCTGTAACGAGTACCCACTATCAATGTTTTGAGCAGAAATATAAAAAAAAAAATATCAGAATTTTTATCTGAAAACTTTCAGTTTTTGGTGGTGAAATTTTCAATATCATTTGATAGGCGTGTTTTCGTAATGATCAGGCGGGTAGCGAAGACAGATCAGCCCGTGCAGGTGCACGGGTTGATCGGAATCTTCGATGGACGCACATGCAGTATTGTAGGAAATGCTGTGCCCCGGCTTATTTGGCATTTTCATATCATACCACATATCAACCAAGACTCTAATGCCTGCCTGTTGATCTATTTACAAGACATTTTTTGGACGTAAAAGGTATAATACGAGTTGCGTTGTGGTCAGAGGTATGCTACGCGTTTTTTAAGGAAAACACTCACAAAATTAATAATCTGTTTAAAGTTAAATTCTACATTAGTTGAGAAAACTGATGCAAATTTTATCAAAATAGGTTGAAAATTAAGAAAATTATGGGTATTCGAAGATTTCAAACAAGGCTGTCATAGGCGCGCCATTGTTGTGAGTGTGTGACGTCATTTGCTCCTAATTAAATATGCACAAACAGAATTACTCGCATATGCAAAAACATCAAATGCTATTTTTCTGCATATGTCATCTTTGGTATAATAGCAACTTATTTTTCCTAAAATTGCATTGTTTTCTGTCTGGCAGAAAACTTTATTGTCAATTTAGAAGTTATCAGTCCCTCATTAAATATTCAAAATGGCGGCGCCCATATTGACAATTACAAAAGCTAAAAAATCCAATAACTTCCTCATTTCTTGATGGAGTTTGATAAAACTTGCATCAAAACGCTCAGTTTGTCAATATTTTGAACATCAGGCATACTTTATATTTTCTGAGGGTTCCCTTTAAGAGCGATACATGTATGATATGGATTTTGGAGGCATGACCCGTTTGATATGCTTTCTCGGGTATGATATAGCTGGAACACGTGCTTACGTGATACGTGTGTGAATGTCATGTTCGTATAGCATGTTAAAATCATTTTTGTGTAAATGTACCCTGAAAAACTCATCACGAAAACATGCATATATAATTTTGATCCCCTTAAACCCCATTTTTATATATAGTAAAACTGGGGTTTACAAGGGTATGCTTTATTTTTCTTATTTCTGCTCAAAAACATAGATTGTGGGTACTTGTTAGAACCGCCTCATCGAGGCGGTTCTAACGAGTACCCACAGTCTATGTTTTGAGCGGAAACTTGAAAAATATCATAGTTTTTATCTGAAAATTTTCAGTTTTTGGAGGTGAAATTTTCTGTAAATTTGAAATAGGCATGTTTTCGTAATGTGTCTGAAGGAAATCAGCAAAACAGAAGGCCACAAAATTTGTATCACGTACAAAATGGTGGAAAACCAGGTGTACTACATGTACTCACCTTTATACGATGTAATACTCTTCCTTCTGACTTCTACCGAGTGAAAATTCTTCTTAGCACGTATGAGCTAGTTTTCCAAAGTAAAAGTATTTTTAGCACAAACATTCTAGCCTTCACTTGAGTAGATCAAAAAGGAATGATCTCTGAGAGCAATGAACTCACTCGTAAAAACAAAACAAGAGCTGAAATATAAATTTTTCAGAGTCAGACTAGCCAGCCTCAGCGAACGGGGCTGAAAACGACAAACCATTACGAAAACACGCCTATTCAAATATGTTGAAAATTTCACCTCCAAAACCAGACACATTTCAGATAAAAAAAACTCTAATATTTTTCATATTTCTGCTCAAAAAATACAATGTGGGTACTCGGCGAGGCGGTCCCAATGAGTACCCACAATCTATGTTTTTGAGCAGAAATATTATGTATACCCCTGTAAACCCTAGTTTTAATATATGAAAGTGGGGTGTAAGGGAGTCAATATAGCCCTGCTAGCATTCTTTATAAACCTATAGCGGGCCGTTAGCGGCCCGTCAGGGTAGCTGACGGGCCGCTAACGGCCAGCTATAGATTTATAAAGATTGCCTCCTGGGAGGTATGTTCTCTTGATGAGAGCTCTCCAGATTTGGTTCCTTGCACAGGTTTACATGACGAAGGCACACGAGCTTAAACAGCTTTGCCTTATACAACACAATGTGCATACGATAGAAAGTGCGTGTAAGACTACGCTCAACTATCAGCGCTTACAATTTCCACTCCGTTTCATTTACGCGCTGAATTTTCATCCCATTCAGTGCTATATTTGTAAATGACCTTTATATTTCAGTATTTCACCAGCAGTCGCTTTGTATCGCTCTCAGCCGAACGTTCCGTAACACGATTAGGTATTGGCTGATTTTCTCCCGAACAAACGCTGTTGTTAAATTTAACCGTTTTTGTATGTGTGTGTGTGTGTGTGTGTGTGTGTGTGTGTGTGTGTGTGTGTGCCTTGAAATCTGATATTTATAATCTGTCTGCAGTTTGTTCTGTGAAATAAAACAATAACTAGCCTATTCAGATTCCGAAGCCAACTGATCTGGATCTACAATGTTTGCAAAGTCGGCGCATATCCGGGTTCAGCAGGACTAGCGTTAATGTAAGAACATTATATCAAAGAAACAGATAAAGCGAGTACTTTTTTGTAATAATTTAGGGATAATTCTATCTGTTTCGTCTTAAGACGAAACAGATAGAATTATCCCTAAATTATTTTTAGAATATTTTGCCATACATTAGAATTGCCTCGTTTCTAATGAAAACCTACAACATACGTTTTTATAGAGAATTTACGAAAATTATCCTTACATTATCACTAAATACAAATGTACCTACCTGATCTGTTGCTCTACGTAACATAAATAAACTGATAGCAGTTGATGTGTGTCTCACATGGCAGCTAAGTGGTTTGGTTGTACCAGGTGCTCTGATTGCCTCTTCAGCTGTAGGGGACTCCTCTGATTATAAATAGCTGCGGGGTAAGCAATTATCAATGAAATGATGGAAGACAAAACAGAGGTTTGTCTACGAAAAAATTGAGTTAGCAAATCTCTGTGCAAGAGAGTAGTAGTGTAAGACCAAAGAATATTTGAAATCAAAGGGAAAGAAATGCTGACAAAGTTTGCCTTTGAATTTACAATGCTTGAGGGCACAGGGAACCAATTGTGACAGGACTGCTGATTGGTGCAAAAAAGTGTAAGGCGGCCTGTGATTGGTTAATAATATAGATGAATTAAAACTAATCATTCTAATTTGAAGAAAAAAATGTTTGTGTGTAATTTTCTGATTGTTTCAAAGAAATAAATGTTTCTGTGTGCGTTTGCTGAAGCCAAAAGAAGAAGTGGTGAAATTGCCAAGTTTCAATTTTTGATACCTGCCAATTGAGGGGTTGCTACATTCAGCCTCCAAAAAGTCCCAGAAAGTGCTGGTGATGGTGGTATTTTTCCTTGTTGATTTTGCTGTGCTAAGCCTGGTCTTCGAATTAAAACAAAATTTAGAAGCCCAGCCATACCCTGAAATGAACCCTTAACCACCAAAAAGGGTGGAATTACTATAGAGCTCTATGGGAAAAATAATTAGTTCACTGTACCCTTGACCAGCTTTGAAGTTAGGCAGGAATAGTAAGGAAGTTACTGATGTTTAAAGATTTCACATTGCTGTATGTGTATTTTGAAAGTTTGGTGACATTTTGATGCTATTAAAACTTAAATAAGTATAATACAATCAGAATATCAGAATAAAGAATATTAGCTAAAATATTTCATCTCTATATCTATGTGCATATTTTTGCATGAATATGTATTAATTCTGCTTGAAATTGCCCAATGAGCCCCGTCACCACTCCCCCCCCCCTCCCCCCACACACAATTCATATCTCATGCAAAAGCTAGGGGAGTTGAGATTATCGTTTTTCATATAAAATAATCCGATCTGGATGCATAGATGAGAAATAATATGCAGCACAAACACTTACTTGTACATAAATGCAAATTATAGGTATAATGCAAACAGATCTTAAACGTATCCGGAAATGACGTACGTTGCGCATACATAAACAATACAGGCAAGTGGTGTGACATATATGTAAAGGTTACCGAATGAGATCATTATCTGTGGGATGGTTTGCCAAATACGCATTTACGTCATCAAAGCTTAAAAACATTTTTCGGTCATTTTAAATTAAATGGACAATGCATAGCTGTATTGCATATAGGCATATATCCTGTATGGAAATCTGATTTATCAAATTCATGAACATGTAGATATTATACATTTATGTTGACCCTTTTGCCAGATGGAAGCAAAACAGTTTTGACAGAATTATCTCTCTTGAAAGTGCATCAATTCCTCTTAAATCGCTGTTTGCTTGAATTAACATAGTCTTAAGATTAATACACAAAACCTTTGCTGGGATTACGCAGCTATGCGGGTCACTGAATCTTCTCAAAGCCGTGCGGAAGCGTGTCAAAGAGATAATCAAAATAACCTTATCAGTATTAATGTAGAAACCAAAGTAAATAATTCAAGTTTATACAAATCACACTTATCTGTCAGGTTGACATTTAAACTTAATTAAAGGCGTGACCTTCCAAAAGGCATATATCCACTATTTGCTATATTTATATGGAATACCTTTTAACTCGCAGACGATACGCGGTAATGAAAAAAACTAACCACTGTCGCACAGTATTTTCTGTCTAAATCTGGCTGTGAAAAAAATGATATCACTGGCAGTCATTACAATTTTGGATTAAATATCAGCAATAATCTTAGTAGGACCTTCTTTTATTCGGTAAATTGATCATGTCATTGTCTGCAATACCGTGAAACTCTTGTTACGTAATATTGTGTGTTCAATCAGAAATTTCGTAACTCGGTAGGCCAGGAGAAAAAAGCATAACTATTTGAATCTTTGTAAGTCAAGATCGGAAAACACGAGCTAGTATATAGGTTTGGCCAATACAAAATATATGAATTACGACGATTCATAGCAAACTGCGTATCTACTGGTTTTTATGCTTTTAAGTTTGCGGCTCATTCATGCAAAATATTATCATTTAAAACATGAATTAAGCTTACTTCTCTCTGAACTAATTCAGCAGATGCCAAAACTGATGATTTTCTTTTTTCCTATAAAGTAGGCTTTGACATTTTATGCAAATTGTCTCCTAATGAATACCAAAGCCTTTTTCTCGATAAGATAAGAAAAATATTTCAAAAGGTCTTCTGCAGAAATGATTCAGCTTGCTAAGCGTTAGGGGACGGTTCTATCGAGACTATGTGATGATCGAATCTTTCTTATCAACAAGATTAAGAGATATACGGGTTAAATCCAAGAAAGACAAAAGCACGCCCGAATTGGTACTTTAAAAATACTCTAACGTGTCATCATATCAATAGGGTTTGAAAGAATGCCTGTATTCGACTTATTCGAAACAAGAAGTAAATTATTGGGTACAGGGTACCAGTTAGGGTGGAGAGGACTGGAACCAGCAAAAGTATACGGAAGCCAAGGGCTATATCTGATAAAAAGCTAAACTCTGATTGGACAAGAATAGATGAGACTGTTTGAAATTATATCTTACACAAAAACATATTCCGTTTATTTGCAGGCCAAACTTGAATTTTTCAATGGTACTTATAGTATGCTAGTGTTGAAACCTTAGACCTGGTATTTTTTCTTTTGTTAATTTCCACCAAAGTAAGACTACAGTTAGTTTATTCGAGAGCAAACAAGTGTTAAAAAAACAAAAGAAAAAAAAAAAAATAGGCTAATAGACCCCTTCTTTGCTGTTATGTGATTTGTCAAATATGGAAAAACAAGTAACAGTGTGAAATATACTAGAAGCCTATGGAAAAATAATTAGGCTCCTAGGCCAAGGATTGTATCATTCCTCAGAGTTAAGGTCTACCATAACTTAAGGTCCGAAAATTTGAGATACGAAATAAGATATTTATCGACAATTCAAATGAGGAGTTTAATGTAAGTTTAGTAGATGATATCCAATTGTACTTATTAATATCATCACTGAAAGTCAGCTTCTATATGAAAGCGCATAATGTACTTGCAGATCTCAATCCTTGAGGTCGACCTTAACTTGAGGAACGATTGTATATCTTATCCCTGGTCTTTATTAAAATATATCCGTAAAATCATACGTTTGCTTATTTTTTTTTCGAAAATAAAAAACAAAAAAAAGCTGAAAATTTAAAAGCATATCGCAATATGTGTTCCATGTTCGGACACCTTCACTCCTTATCCTGCTTGTGCTTAAATCTAAACTAGTCCTTTTGACTATCTGGGCCCAGATGTTCAAAGCCTCGTTAGCTTCACGAGCTCGTTAATACCAAACTCGTTAGCTGTTGTAGCTACATGTAAAGTATTTTCAAATACATTGATAGTTTTGCTGCAAAAAACGGAATGCAAACGCTACTCACATTTTTTTCAGCAAAAATATCAATGTATTTGCCATACATGTATTTCAAAATAGAAATTGGAACGTCACGTTAAGTTTTGAACAACTGGGTCCTGTTGATTAGTTTCCTGATCAGAAGCCGCATTCTGTGGCTTTTGATCTAGGATTCCACTATATGCTGGCACAAATACGTAGGGTTAATACCTTAGATGTTTGATAGAGCTTACATCTGTATCATGCGGATAATACGAGGGCGAGTCAATAAAAAAACAGCCTAACGAGATCGATCTCTTCTTTTTTGATGTAATTGTTATGAAATATTTTATACTAGGGTTGCGTTCCCCTTTAAGTAATTGATTCGAGACAGTTGAAGTTGAAAGCGTAATTTAGCCACCCGATGAAAAAATGTATCTTCGGAACATATGTGGACAGCGACGGTCATTTTCAGCTTGTGATCCACCCAGTCGGTTATGGACGTTCCCAAAAGTAACTTTACACCTTATATTTATACGCTTTTACTGAATTTTGCTGAGTGAAATTTAAAAACTGTTTTAATGATGTTAAACAACATTTATTTGTGCATATGATACATTGTTGCTGAGCCCTTTCTGTCAAATAGATTATCAAAAGGTCTCTCTGAAAACAGAAGGGGTCAAAATCAAAAGTTATTATATTAATTCACTTTTGGAAGGTCACTGTACCTTAAATAGGGGTTTATTTCAGGTGAAAGCGCTTTATTCGCTTAGACATGTACTGAAAATTGTTCTTAAATTTATAAAAAAAAAAACAACAACAAAAAACGTCTGCATCATCGACTGAGCGTCTTTAGAACTTTTATCGAGAAAGCCTTTTGACCAGACTTAACAATGTTTGTAATGGAAATCCTACAGGAAACTGTCATCCATTTTTCTTTTGACATGAAAAGAACTTTTGCATCTTTTTCTGGTCATACACTCTCTGCAGAAGAGGTCCTAACAAAGCGCCGTTTAGAACTTCAAAAAAATATCGAGATATGGCTTTTACGAGCAACGAAATTTTACGATTGTTTTTATTGCAATGGAGATAATTTCAACGTGAAGCAACTTTGAGTAATTGCCATTAATTAGCCAAGTAGAACTGAAAAAGTATTTTGCGGGGAATATTATCGACAAACAATGGACTTTCAGATTTCATGTTGAAGTTGTGAGAAAGTGAAAAAAAAAAAAAAAAAGAAATAAATAAATAAAAAAAAAAGAAAAAAAAAAGAAAAAAAGTTTTTGATGAAAATGCAGTAATTCGAGACAGGAATCACTTCCACAAATAATCTCTCTTGCATTATGTTGAGACTAACGTTTGGGAAAACAACCGAACTAATTTATTACACTCAACGCGAAGTAGAAACAAAATTATTCATTAATAAAGAGTGACAAGTTACTTTTGGATTTCAGTATAGTAAAACTAGGGTTTACAGGGGTATACTTTATTTTTCTTATTTTGCTCAAAAACTTAGATTGTGTGTACTCATTAGAACCACCTCGCCAAGGCGGTTCTAACAAGTACCCACATTCTATGTTTTGAGCAGAAATATGAAAAATATCCGTTTATTATCGGAAATTTTTCAGTTTTGGAGGTGAAATTTTCTATATAATATTTTGAATAGGCGTGTTTTCGTAATGATTTGGCTACTGTAGAATATGTCGATGTACATACAACTAAGGCCTTTATGGGCTTGGCCAGCTTCGATGAATGATCAGGATCTTCACTGTTTGCATATGCCTGGAAAATCTTTTTTCCATGACATGGCTCATCGTGTGTATTTTGCCTCACAGTTGCAATACATAAGTTGCATTATTGTGATGAATTTTAACTCTTTTTATGTCTAAAGTTTCAGAAAGAGGATTCTGGCAAACAGTGTAGATCCTGATCAGACGCCGCATAACGCGGCGTCTGATCAGGGTCTGCACTGTTTACCATTAAACTTCACGGAACACACATTATCGTTACATGTAAAACTCCAGTTTAGATACTGGATCAGTCCTACTTTTAAAGAAATGAGAATCCACCTGGCATAAACGGGTCAGTCTATATATGCTAGACTGGCTCCCGTCTAATTGGTGTATGAATCAGCATAAAAATGATTTATATTTTACAAAAAAATCCTTTCTTTTGGAATGTCTTCCAGATTTGGCTGATCAGTTTCTGACTGGTAAGGGAGATGATATGTGCAGAAAAAATATTCAAGGAGGAGTGTTTTACCCTCGGGGGGTGGGGGGGGGGGACTTCCTATATATGGCATAGTACGGATGTGCGTGCCGAATAGCCCCCTTTTTCAGCACTGCCAGGTATATGATTGGCCCCCTTTTTTAAACAAAAAGTATATGAACGGCCCAATTTTTCTGGATTCCTATGTGAAAGGCCCCATTTTTCTGACATCCTGGTATATGCACATATTTTTCGCTCAGAGATTTTTCGAGGCTGCTTACATGTGTATCCTCTTGGTATTACAGAAATTGACTGTGATATATGTCTAACAACCAGCAAAAAATGGGTACAAAAAATCAAAGGGCAGTATATGAATAGGTCAACATTTTGGATGTTCAAGTATATCAATGGGTCCGTTTTTTCAAAGGCCAGGTATATGAATGGGGTAGGTTTTGAAATACTGGCTCGCACACCCGTACCAAAATTACCCCTAAGTTACCCCCCCCCCCTCCCGAGGTTTTACCTTAGTTAGATTACAAATGTAAAAATCACAGCATGGTGCCAGGCTATATACATTCTTGTGATTCCTTTTTGTGATAAACGTTATCTTGTGTGGTTGAGAATATAGAGACTACTACATTATATTTCGTAAGTTGAATTGTACCACAAGTTTTTTATTAGTGCCCATGCAGCCATAGACATTGCACTAGCCTTTATCTTATGAAATACAGTCGACTCTCGTTATCTCGAATTTCAAGGGACTCTCTGAAACCTTCGAGATATCCGTACCTCGACATATAAGATTTTCAGAATTGAGGAAAACAAATAATTCGAACAACCACATTTAACAAATTTATATGTAATTGGACTCTTGACGTTAGAGATATATCGAAAATATTGTGGAAAAGAGGAGAAATTGCTCCTTGGGAGCAATTTCTCCTCTTTTCCACAATATTTTATTTACTTGTTGTTAGATTTTCATGTTTAGGCAGGGACAAGATTTTCACTTCGAGATAAGCGATTATTCGAGATAAGCGAGTTCGAGATAACGAGAGTCAACTGTAGTTAATGTCCCAGACAAACGAGGACCATTTTCCCCCATGACTGCCCTGATACCTTCAGCGATACCTTCAGCGGACACTTCTACTATGCAAGTCGGAATGATCCATTATCTGCTTAATCCTTAACCATTTCAATTCTGAGTTTCTGAAATGGACTCGTCAGTTCTTGACCCCGTCGGGTCGGAAACATTCTTTCGTGCAGATTGATCATGAAATATTTTCTACAGTCATTCTCTTCCTTCCGCTGATTTAAGAAGGAGAGTTATCAGTATCTGGCGAGAGAATGTGCACAATACTGGTAAACCGCATAGAGGACTAAGCCTGTTCAGTAAAAGTGTGGTTAGGTAAATTGACCGCGCTCGACATGACCACATTGGGTTGACTAGGTCGTAAATTCTCAACACAAACAAACAAACAGTTCTTGAATTTGAACTTGTCCACTAATGCAAATAGTGGTTTCTGTCTAAAATAATGATAATAAATAATAATAATAATAATAAAAAAAGACAGAATGGCAAACAGTGTAGATCCTAAAGAGACGGCTCTTTACAAACCGCCTCATTTGGATCTACGCTGTTTGCACAGGTACTGGTTATGATCTTCCGGTCTGAAAGGGTTAAAGCGGAGATCACAACTACAGCAAAAGACATTTGGAAAAAAAATAATTCTATTGTTAAAAAAAACGGGGGTCTCAAATGATTAGTCTGCCATTAAGAAAACACGCCTATTCAAATATATTGAAAATTTCACTACCAAAAACTGAAATTTTTTAGATAAAAAAGTTCTGATAGTTTTCATGTTTCTGCTCAAAACATAGATTGTGTGTACTTGTTAGAACCGGCTCGTCGATGCGGTTCTAATGAGTACCCACAATCTATGTTTTTGAGCAGAAATAAGAAAAATAATGTATACCCCTGTAAACCGAGTTTTGTTATATTAAAGTGGGGTTTAAGGGGGTCAAAATTATATAGGCATGTTTTCGTGATGAAAGCGAATTTGCGTGATTTGCATATTCGAAGCAAATGTAAGAAAATGTACCGTCAGACATATGCTTCCCATCAGGAAAACATGCCTATATGATTTTGACCCCCTTAAACCTCACTATTATATAGTAAAACTGGGGTTTACAGGGGTATACATTATTTTTCTTATTTCTGCTCAAAACATAGATTGTGGGTACTCGTCAGAACCGCCTCAGCGAGGCGGTTCTAACGAGTACCCACAATCTATGTTTTGAGCAGAAATATGAAAAAAAATATCAGAATTTTTATCTGAAAATTTTCAGTTTTTGGAGGTGAAATTTTCAATATATTTGCATAGGCGTGTTTTCGTAATGCAGCCAAAACTCAGATCTGCGTGTGTGCTCAGGCGTGCGCATTCGAGCAGTCTAACCATACATGTAATATTTGATAAAAGCACAGGGGCTGTAATCTTAAGATCACAAAATTGCTTGACGAAGCTCTTTTACGGGTATGCGCGGTAATACATCTGTTAAAAGGAGAGGGTTAATGTTGATTAGGATAGTAAATGTACCCACAGAACGTGGCACCTGATTAGGAGTCCTACTGTTTACATGCATCACCACATATAGGTTTGCTGATAACTGCATACATTCTTCCACTATACAGGATATCTTGATATACTGGCTAATGCAAGTTTATGACCCTAATAAAGTTTGCAAACCTATGTATGCTGCTTTTGTCTGTTTATTGTAATCTACCGTATTTATCCTAAGTATTAGGACTTCTCAACTCCTTACCATACTTTCATTTGTTTGAACAAGTACAATTTACCGGCCCGATGTTGTGTCTAAACATTGCTGGATGAGTGGCAAACAGAGTAGACCCTGATGAGACGCCGCAGCTTGCGGCGTCTCATCAGGGTCTACACTGTTTGCTCAGGCCTGTCTGTCCGAAATCATACGGTAAATATGAAATCTAAGCTTTTTTGGGGGGTTTGGTAGAGTACTTGAATTTAGAAACATTTGGAGTCACACCCTCGGGCGGTGGGGGGGGGTGGGGGGGTGGTGGGGGGGGGGGGGGTCGGGAGTAACTTCCTATATATGGCATAGTACGGATGTGCGTGCCGATTGGCCCCCTTTTTCAGCGCCGCCAGGTATATGATTAGCCCCCTTTTTTCAACAAAAAGTATACGACTGACCCCATTTTTCTTGATTCGTATGTGAAAGGCCCCACTTTTCTGACATCCCAGTATATGCGTATATTTTTTCGCGCATAAATTTTTTGAGGCTGCTTATTGTCTTGGTATTCAATGAGTTGACTGCAATATCTGTCTACTACCAGTAATAAATGGGTATAGAAAATCAAAGGGCAGTATATGAATAGGTCAACATTTTGGACGATCAAGTATATGAATTGGTCCATTTTTCAAAGGCCAGGTATATGAATGGGGTAGGTTTCGAAATTCTGGCACGCACACCCGTACCACAATTAACCCCAAGTTACCCCCCACCTCCCCCGAGAGGCCTCACCATGCTGGACAGTGCTCAGCTGTTTCTCGAGTTCCGTAAAAAGAACACACAACCTGCAGACGCTTATATATGACACAGAGATTCATACTAGAATAAGTCAATGGATAGCGGGAGATAAAAGGTCATGAATGTGTCACAACTGTTTTTGATAGTCTTCTATATATAGACTATGTAATGGTTAGACTGTCTTCAGTCTCTAGTGACAAAATATTTTTTTCTTATAATCTGTTTAATAATCCATTGAAATAATAAAACCAAAGTAATATCACATCACGCAAAACATACCTATATAAGTTTGACCCCTTTAAACCCCATTTTTATACAGTAAAACTGGGGTTTACAGGGGTATACATTACTTTTCTTATTTCTGCTCAAAAACATAGATTGCGGGTACTCGTTAGAACCGCATCGGCGGGGCGGTTCTAACGCGTACCCACAATCTATGTTTTGAGCAGAAATATGAAAAATGTCAGAAATTTTATTCTGAAAACTTTAAGTTTTTGGTGGTGAAATTTTCAATATATTTGTATAGGCGTGTTTTCGTAATGATGACTATAAAGGCTGGTCAGTGACCAGCCTTTATAGGCATGATATTTTTGTGTTTTTTTTTTTTATTTTAGTGGATTAGCAAACAGGATTATGAGAAAAATATTTAATCACTGGAGACTGGAGCCAGTCTATGTAATGGTCTAATATAGGTATAGGTATAAACTAATCATGTGACCTGTGGCTTCGGATTTCAATTTTCTGACGTGATAGAGTTGGGAACCAGAAGCCTCAGGTCACCGGTCAAGGTTATACTTTTTGCTATATGCTTTTTTTTACGGTAACTTACATGAATCATTTAAATACGTGACTTTCTGTATACAAATAATGCCACTTTTCCTTTTAAGAAGAGGCAACCCTGTCATAAATGTTTTGTATTCCTTCTTACAAAGTATCTCGGACATACCACGCCCACTTCTAATTTTCAGCCAATCAAATTTACTTGATCCGGATTGTTGATATAATTTCACATAGTTAATGGCAAACAGTGCAGATCCAGATCAGTTGGCATTTTTAGAAGCCAGCTGACCTGGATCTGCACTGTTTGCAAAGGCAGGGTATATCCGGGCTCAGCAGGACTAGTGTTAAGTAGTTTATGAACCTTTTCGACTTGCAGGATGTAAAGTGGCATGGCATTTATGGGTTAAATCAACCATCAAATCTCCTAAAAAATCATTGAATAGGTGTAGTCTCTATGAATTCTAACCTGGTCTACACACTAAATGAGCAGTTTGTTAAATGATCCAAATTTGAAATGAATATAAAGTTTACTTTTTTTGAGCAACAATGGCTTTGGCCATTTTGAACAGAAATACAGCTGCTGAATGGATCAGAAATACAGTGTATCGATACATTTTCCAGGGGAGGGAACTCTGTCAACATTTTGAGTAGAAGTACAGTGAATGTATAAATTTCAGGGGAGGGAAGGCAACTCTTTTAAAATTGATTTTGCCTCCTATCTGAAAGGGGTGTATCTAAAAGGAAGGAATTTGCTCCCACGGGGAGCAAATTCCTTCCTTTAAGAGTACACTTCTTTTCAAAATGCACTTAGGCAAACAGAAAGTCCCAAAAGATTTCAAATTTATTAAATATGGCGGAAAAAATACCAAGCATAGGGAACTAAATCCGTCATTATCATGAAATTTACCGATACTAACTTACGGATATACCCGAACAGTTACCTGTACAAATCAGACTCAGCGATACATAGAGTTAAATAGGAAAATAAAATAAAAATAGATAATACATGCATTTCTGATTTAACGATAACTTTCTATAAGTTATTTTCAAAATCTACATTTATTGCACTTTCACAAGGTATGAAAATTGTCAAAATAACTTCATATCTTAGTTCTTTCCTATGCGTTTGAAATTTAGACTATTTGTGCCTATATATTACCATTATATTTTGTCAAAAATGATCAAACGCTAATTTTAGCCTCTATTTTAAAATGATTGCCTTTTCAGGGGAAGTTTTATAAGTTATCATCACGAAGAAATTTTTCTATAGTTTGTACTAGTATATACATGTAACACTGTAGAATTAGTATTTTTCTTCATTTTTCCATTTCGCTCTAAACATCTGAAATTAAGCTTTCCCGAACTATCGCCAAGGTGTTTGAAATAGTCTGAGTCCAATAACAGAATCATGGCCATAGAGACCTAGGGGAAATAACTGTCTTCAGTCAACTGCCGCTTCTCACAGGTAACTTTCCAAGTAACGCCCCTTAGCGGATTGAAGTGGTGTATGTCATAAGCGTACAGCGAACGCAAAGTTAGAGCCAGGCTGATCCTTCCATCTGCGCAGTATGGTCAGGTCGTTTCTTGATCGCCTACCGACACAAATAGCATCCTCTCTGCGAGTCACACCAAGAGAAAACGTATATAACAGTGATATCCTGACAGCAACGGCCAAGATGGACCGTAGCGGGATACATGCAATCTGACCAGGATCCTCACCGTTCGCTTACATAAAATTTTAATATTGATACCTAAGCTATTTTTTTACATCACCTTTCTTTTTGTTATCTAAAAATACTATTTGAACCAGAGCACGACAATACCTTCAATAAGACGTTCGACCAGCGAAGACTCAGATCAGCCTGTACATCAGCACAGTCTGATCAGTGTCCTCGCTGATCACATGTACCTGTACAGCTTCCGGGCTATCCAAAGAGGGTTCAATGAGAAACTGCCTTACTGGGTGGACGTACAGGCTAACCTGAGTCTTTGCTGGTAACACGGGCGTTATTGTAGGTTTTGTCGTGCGCTGGCTCAAATTTTCCAAACGAAATTTAGCTGCCCCTGGTTGCTACATAAACTACGGAGGACGGACAACAAGGTATTATGGATGAAAATATCATCTAATTAGGTAATTTGCTAACTAGGCCACGTAGCTAATTAAGATAAAGGGAGATAAAATATTTTATAAAGTGGGCAGCGCCAGGCATTTCATCATATCCACATGGAAGATTAATTAATAGGAAGAGTCTATTGACAAACGTTTGTCAATAGCACAAAGTCGGTAAAAATGCTATTGACAAACGTTTGTCAATAGCACAAAGTCGGTAAAAATGCTATTGACAAACGTTTGTCAATAGCACAAAGTCGATAAAAATGCTATTGACAAACGTTTGTCAATAGCACAAACTCGGTAAAAATGCTATTGACAGACGTCTTTCAGAATTCAGAGTCGAAATGCGAAAATTGTTTTTTTTTTTATATATATTTCTTTTGTACATAATTGTGAATTTAGAAGGACAGTTGTCGACTTATGCCATAGAAAAGTGCTCTTACATGTGAAAAGTGCGGGGAGGTAAACTGACCGGCTCGAATTGACCTAAATAGTGTTGATCAGAAGGATGTGGGTTCAATACCTGGCGGCGTCGGCAACATTCTTGCGTGGCGATTGATCATGGACCTACTGATTCACGCAGGGCAGTTATGAATTTTTATAGAAAGCATGCGTATGTATGTGTAAACCGTTTCCGTATAAGATTTTCTTGTGATTATTGATAGGCAAAGTGACCGGCTCAATATAACCTAAATAGCATGGATCAGGGGGGCGTGGGATCCATGCCTGCCGGGGTCACCAACAATTTTTTTCGGAGCTTGATCATGAATCCGCTTACATGTATTTGTTCACCGCTTCCGTGTAAGTCTGTCTTGGGAAATTGTGGATAGGTAAATTGAGCGGCTTGATATGACTTATAATAACCGGCTTGATATGATTTAAATAGTGTTGACTGGGTAGTAAACTCCAATACAGACAAACAAAACAGAAAATAAGAACTAGCTAAATTAACTCTTTATTACATACACGAGGCTCCAGATAAGACATGCGAAAACATACGATCTGGGTACACATTAGAAGTGCATCGATGATTCGCTTATAATGAGTACCCACAGCATATGTTGTCATGCACACATAAGAAAGGTAAGTCTGTCTTCGGAAATTGTGGATAGGTAAATTGACCGGCTTGATATGACTTATAATGACCGGCTTGATATGACTTAAATAGCGTTGACTGGGCAGTAAACTCCAATACAGACAAACAAAAAAGAAAATAAGAACTAGCTTAATAACTCTTTATTACATACATGAGGCTGCTGATAAGACATGCGAAAACATACGATCTGGGTACATTAAAAGTGCATTGATGATTCGCTTCTAATGAGTACCCACAGCATATGTTGTCATGCACACATAAGAAAGGTAAGTCTGTCTTCGAAATTGTGGACAGGTGAATTGACCGGCTTGATATGACTTATAATGAATGACCAGCTTGATATGACTTAAATAGTGTTGACTGGGCAGTAAACTCCAATACAGACAAACAAAACAGAATATAAGAACTAGCTAAATTAACTCATTATTATCGCTCAGATGATGCAATTCTAATCAATACACACAGCATAAGATGTGAACATGATGCCTTATCATAATGATTTCAAACATTATACAACTAACAGCATTTGAATACGAAGTTCTTTTTCTCTTCAATCAGCTTTACTGTACGTTTGTCGATACAACGGTGGTGAAGCCATGCATCGCAGGCCACGCATTGTACCATTTCGCTGTCATACAGACCGCGACATTTGCAATATATGTTTTCCTTGGTTTTTGTTATTTTTTTCTTTTTCCAGTTTGTATTAATATTGAATGGGAAATTGGAAAATTTTTTATTTTCTAGACAACTAATGAGATGGCTGCGCATTTTATCTTGAACAAAAATGAGTTTCGAAGGATTCATTCCAAAACAGATTGCAACAGCAAAAGCAATCGCAAATAATCCACAGTCGACTCCTCCTACCTGGTTTTGTACCGGACATTTCAGAAAATGTAATTGTGATCCTTGTGGCTTCATTATTGCGCAAATTTGTTTTTTAGTGTCAACATCTAAATCGGTGAACAAACTGTCAAACCAATTAACCTGCCCTTCATTGCAATCTATTGTTGAAACTGTAAGCCAATGTCCGGAATCAATAGTACCCCTGTGTAGAATTTGAATCATGTTTTTGTCTTCTGTTTTAAAATGTTTTAAATTTTGTTTAAATAAAGTTGATTGAAAGCCCTTTATACTAGAAAATTGTTGCTTAAGTATGGCTTGCGAAGCCTCTATAATTTTGTCGTTGAGTTGACTTTTACCCTCTATTTCAGACTTGTCAGCGTTACTTAAAGTAAAATGTGTTGTTTTAACCCAGGGCAACTCTTCGTTGTCATTAGTAGAGCTACTTTTAAGTGAATCCGAATGGTCATTTGTTTTAGCTTTTTTGTTTACATCGAGTTCAGTTTCAGTTCCAGAACAGTGCTTTCTCTTTTTCCCGCTGGACCTATTTTTATTTGAAAAACTCCAAAATGGTTTTTTTGAGCCCTTAGGTCTTCCCCTGCGAGACTTTATCTTGTCTATATTTACATCTTTCATTATATCAAATAAATTGATGGTTTCGCTGTTTTCGTGTGATGAAACATTAGTGCTCAGACAATCATTGTTACCATCATTCTCGGTGCTATCAGACTGAGCATCATAATTTATGTCATCTTTACTAATGGGCAACGCGGGCAATTCGTCCTTTGCCGTTTCGCTCGAAATAGGTTTGGGGTCATCATTATTGTTGGTAACATCACCATTAGTAACCTTTTGACTCTCGGTCACCTTTGTCATAGAGGCAGTTGCCGCTTCGTTTGAGCTTTGTTTGACATCAATTTGATGTGCAATTTTGATTAAGTCTTCATCAGCGTTAATGGGAATTGGATTAGTGTTTGATACCTCTTCATTTAAATCAGTAGTTTCTTGAGAAGACTGCCAATTAGCATGGAGTTTCCTCAGTACAGTTATTTTTTCTAAAAACTCATTTTCCCCGCACAGAGAAAGAAATGTTGCAAGATCGCGACATACTACAATCGCTTTATTGAATTTATCGATTGTAGTTTTTGGATTGGACTTTGTTTTTTTTCGTTTATTAATCTCAGTAGTGGTTTGAACGACATGGATATCCGTGTCATCATCGACAGGTTCAAATTCTTTACGCCATCTATTGGGTATTAAAACTTCGTTGTATATCTCATGACCCTGTTTTTCTCTACTTATGAATATGTGGCGACAGGGTAGCCCAAAATTCATGTAGACTTTACAGTCACAGGTATTTTCTAGCTTTGAAACTGTATGGCAGAACTGTTTGATTTTTATTGTAAACGTCTTATCAGTCTCAGTACAATCAATAGCATTTTTATCGACTTTGTGCTATTGACAAACGTTTGTCAATAGCATTTTTATCGACTTTGTGCTATTGACAAACGTTTGTCAATAGCATTTTTACCGACTTTGTGCTATTGACAAACGTTTGTCAATAGACACTTCGTAATTAATATTATATATTTCATTGCATAGAAAATGTTTTTTTTTTTTAATATTTTGGAAGCTCTATTGGCATAGGACCTTGTTAAAATTAGATTTATTAAGGAAAAGGAAGTGATACTTAATGGAAACACTAATGATTAAAGCAGAGGAATCCAATTAATTGGACCTGGTTATTTACAGAAAGTAATCAAGGGAGTTAACTGACTGCTTTCTCCTATTATACAATTGTGCCATGGTGCATCTCAGGTTGTTAAAAGGCATTGAGTTCAATAAATTCAATGTTTGTAACCTTGAACCAAGAATATTTTCAACTAGGAAGTTATCTGTTATCACAAAGGCAATTAAAGTGGCAATTTCATTTAAATGAAACATTTTCATACTTGAGAATCACTAACTCATTTATTGATATGTACAGTTGTGAAATTACTTGAGGAAAAAAGACAACCTTCTGGATGAAGAGATGCTCCACATAAGAAGCCTTTTTTTGGCCTAGCCAGATGACGAATCTGGCTAAATTCTTATTTGGACTACGAGACATACATTAAACGCGCCTATTCAAATATATTGAAATTTTCACCACAAAAAATCTGCAAGATTTCAGATAAAAATTCTGATATTTTTCATATTTCTGCTCAAAACATAGATTGTGGGTACTCGTTAGAACCGCCTCGATGAGGCGGTTCTAACGAGAACCCAATCTATGTTTTTGAGCAGAAATAAGAAAAATAATGTATACCCCGGTAAACCCCAGTTTTACTATATAAAAGTGGGGTTGAAGGGGGTCAAAATTATATAGGCGTGTTTTTGTGATTTATATTTCTTTCACGAAATGCATGCAGATTCTTCAGAACCTCATTGAAAACATAAATTACTTTCGTAAATCTTTTAATATAAGAACACTTCTTCTAATTAATTTTACGTAGACTCCCTGTAAACACACAACATCGTAATAACGTCGTTTCGACGTCGTAGCGAGATCGAAACGATGTTATTTAGGCGCCGTGTGTTTGTTGGGATACCATTGCCAAAAAATAATGGCCTCGGAAAATCAATGGGCTGGGTTGCCTAGTGATTAGTTCTTTTTACTTGCACGAGGGAGGTCATGGGTTTAATTATGGCTCGGCGCGAGGAAATTTTAAGACCCTAGCTCAGGCTCCACTTGCCCTGGATAGAGTATATAGTGAACAGGGTGACGTATGGGGACGAACAGCGGCCCAAAGTGTGAAAGGGTGATCCATGAAAGCAAGGCTGTTCGCCACCACCTTCAGGTGGTTCGGTGCCTGGCAGTGTTAACAATCTGTGCACAACAGTAATGCGAAAATCAATCTGGAAAAAAGTAAAGCTCCTGGTGATTTTGTTACATCTAAAGTACATTTTCACATTTTAAAATTGCACTGTACATAAAATGTATCAGCAGAGATAATAAAAGCCGGGGAGATTGGGCAGATGCGCAGAATCATTGAACCTGCGCATTCTCGTAAGCTCGAATACACCTTTGCACTTGAAGAGACTTCCGGAAATTTTTCCAGCATGTGCGCATGCGCGGTCTTGTCATATCTTCTGCTGTTCGTATATGTATGTGGCATGAAGCAGATTTTGTCCTTATTTGGCCCATGTTACCCTTAAAAAGAGTAGAATATTTTACATAATTATTCAGACGATTTTTCTCCTTACAATACTTTTAGATTTTAAACTAGTTCATTTGACTACTAGTTCTTTTTATACTTCTTGCTGTGTCTAAACATTATTGAATCAGTTGCAAACAGCGTCGACCCTGATCAGACGCCGCGCTAAGCGGCGTCTGTATTGGGTCTACACTGTTTACCCAAACCTGTCCGAATAGTTTATGGCGTAAAACAGATTTGTCATTATGTGGCCCAAAGTCTATTTGCGTTGAAAGGAGTACGGTATTTTACCCTAAATATTCGGATTCCTGTACTCATTACCATATACCTTAAGAGTTTAACCTTTACCACGTTCTTGGCTAATTCAGCAGATGACAGTTTGGTGATTTTTTTTTTTCTTATTTTTCGCAGAAAACATGATTTGACATTTCATGCAAATTGTCTCCATGGAGACAATTTGCATGAAATGCCAAATCCTGTTTCCTGCGAAAAATAAGAAAAAATATTTCAATATGTCGGCTGCTGAAATTTTAACCAGAGTGCTTAGCGTTAAACAAGTCCATTTGACTACAGGATGTTGCAAACAGTGTCAACACTGATCAGACGCCGCGTTCTGTGCCGTCTGATCTGGTACTGCTCTGTTTGTTCAGACGTGTCTGTTCGAATGTTTTTTTTTATTAAGAATGGTTTCTGGATTATATTGCTGTTGTAATTAGAACTGTACTCGTCTTAAATATTCCGGTACCTTAACTCCTTATTTTACTTGTCCTAAAATTTGAATAAGCCAATTCTACTACAAGTTGATGTGTCTAAAATCTACATGATGGGTGGCAAACAGTACTGACCCTGATCAGACACCGCATTTTTGCGGCTTCTGATCTGTGGCTAGACTGTTTGCCTAAGCCCGCCTATACGAATATTTTACTTAAATAAAAACCGGTGCCTGGCTCATGATTGCTGTTGTGACAACAACTTATTTACTCTAAATATTGGGACACCTTAATTCATTACTATGCTTGTCCTAAAATTTGAATAAGATAAATTTACTACATCACGAAAACATGCCTATATAATTTTGACCCCCCTTAAACCCCACTTTTATAGTAAAACTTAGGTTTAATGGGGTATGCATTATTTTTCTTATTTCTGCTAAAAAACATAGATTGTGGGTACGCGTTTGAACCACCTCGCCGAGGCGGTTCCAACGTTTACAACATAATCTATGTTTTGAGCAAAAATATGGAGAATATCAGAATTTTTAATTTTAAAAATTTTCATTGTTTGGTGGTAAATTTTCAGTATATTTGAATAGGCATGTTTTCGTATTGACCAGTTGATGTGTCCAACAACTACAGAATGAATATCAACTAATGTTAACCTTGATTAGACGTCGCTTTCTAGGTCTACACTGTTTGATCAGACATAGATAAAATATGATAATTTTAATTTGGATTTCAATAAACTACTTTCCATCGACTTTCTGTTGCTTTTCTTCCAACCCATCACGAAAACATACCTATATAATGTTGACCCCCTTAAACCCCACTTTTATATAGTAAATCTGGGGTTTACAGGGGTATACATTATTCTTCTTGTTTCTGCTCAAAATCACAGATTCAAGGTACTCGTTAGAACCGCCTCAGCGAGGCGGTTCTAACGAGTACCCACAATTTATGTTTTGGGCAGAAATATGAAAAATATCAGAATTTTTTATCTGAAAATTTTCAATTTTTTGTGGTAAAATTTTCAGTATATTTCAATAGGCATGTTTTCGTAATGGTACAAACGCGCGGTTTTATTTCATTGGTGTGTGTATACTTTGGCTCGATTGTTAACAATCGATCCCAAAACAGGTTTTGGCAATTATTCTAATCATAGGACAGGATAAAAAAAAAATTATTTCATAACACAGGCCATACTGGCCTTTTAGCTCTATAAGTATACTTATTACAAAGCATGTACATAAAGTACCAAATGGCGAACAATATATATTTTTTCCATATAGCAGATATGAATTTACGCCGTTTAACATATTTAAAATTGCAATATATCATGATCGCTATTATGCATTGTACGGAGAGATTGTGAGCACCGGCACACATAATGACCGAAGTTATTTTTTATATGGTATCTCATCACCAATTCTAACTCACTTTGGTACCTAGGCATTAGTATAGTGCGTGGGGACCAGTAAGGAATTTTGCCAGGGAGACCGATAGCTCATGTTCAAACGGGGGATTCTAAATTCAAAACTAAATCAGCGCAAAGACAAACAAAGGCTCGATTAGGAAACGCACAATCTTTGCGCATGAAGACCGGACAAAACAGATCTTAACAAGATCAGTTACAAAGCAAATCCTAAGCCCTCCCCACGCAATTGTAAAGCAACCAAAAACTGCTAAGCACCTCAGCAGAATAAGAAATATGAACAACATAAAAATAAGCCCACAAGATTCCCCAGGGGGAATCTACAAGACACCTGCAACTCCCATTAGACAGGAAGATCCACTTTGCACCTCCTCTGCCCACCACTGGGGATACCCTGGAAACATCGGTGCCCTACCAAACCGGATCCTCCACCTGACACGACGAACAGCGCAAAAAAGTGCAAGTACACTGGTCATAAAACAAAGTCAAACACAAGAACCAGGCACGACTTGAAGCACAACCATCTTTGGAACCCAAACCAAATTCCGCAACTTACAGCACCCTTCCACCCTATTAAACGAAACCAACAGGCGATTGATCAGGCGGACTGCAGCTGAACTCCAAAGATCAAAGCCAAGGAAAGGGTGAATAACTTCGGGCTACCATGTGGTGTACCTTATGGACTCGATCCGCTGGACCATGGTAGATCCGACACGAACTGGAATAACAACACAGAAACAGATATGTGAGACATGAAGTCGCGGATCAGTATATGCAATCTCATGGCCCAATCACACAGATCGATCCGAGATCACCTCGATCACCAGGTAACTATTATGTTATGTTGAATAAACTTGAAATAGCAAAATCTAAGTTAAGTCTACACATTCGCGCAGCCTTGTCCTAGCCTATCTTTGTCATCCTATATTGGTTAGAGGATAAAAAAAACAACATAAGCTTATTTTCATTGCTAAATGATTTACAGATCCGGATTAATAGCTGATGCTTTATAAAACAGTTCAGTTATTATGTTATCCTCTAGGTATAAAGACTGAAAAAAGGCAGATTAGGTACTCTGAGCTAAGTATGTGTTTAGATCCCAAAAGAGACAGATCTGATTCAGTGGATGTGATTGGATAATTGAGATTACCTATGAAATGATTGACTTGTTTTATCGGCTGAAAGGCTAATACTAACTACTGTGGTATGAACAAAAGCAACTCATGGTTTGATATATATAAAGTTCGTCTGCCATTACTGACAATGACCAATCCTAATCAACTGTATGATGTGTTATTATTTGTGTGTTAGATGGTTTGATAGTAATTATCAAGTCTACAAAAGATAGACTGTTAAAAGGCTAAAATAGATTCTTTTTATGAAGCTCAAGCAAGAGGAAACTTGAAAAAAAAAAAAAAAAAAAAAAAAAAAAAAAGAAATTTAACACGAATTTGCAAAAAAAAACAAACCCCCCCAAAAAAAACAACAACAACAAAAATAAAAAAAAAAAAAAAAAAAAACAGAACAAAAATAAAAAAAAAATAAATAACAATTTGCAAAATAAATAAATAAACAAAAATGAAACTAAAATGAAATAAAAAGAAAATCAAACAAAAAAAAAAAAAAAAAAAAAAAAAAAAAAAAAAAAATTATTAAGGTACATATTTGGTCAGCTCAAAAAGCCAATTTAAAATAAAGCTTTTTTTTCGCATGAATTATTCTAATTATTATTATTATTATTACCAGATGCATTTTTAAAATTAATAATAATAATAATAATAATAATAATAATAATAATACAAAATTATAAATTAGATAATAAGTAACTTAGTCTCTGATACAAACATAAAATAAAATCATATTTCTTTTCTTTTGCTTTTTTTAATTATATTAATTATCATGTATATAAAACATAGAACAAGACGAAACAAATTCTTATTAACTATATTTCCTAAGCTCCGCCCAGTTCCATACTGCCCATTATCAGATTTTTATAGGCAAATCTGCTGGCTGGGGGGCTGGCAAGTGTTGTCTTTCAACATTGTTTTGCCTCCCTTCTAAACTGGATCTATTTTTTTTTTTATTTATTTTTTTATTTTTTGTTTTTAAGAAAAATATACCAAGAATGCCTTATCCCCGTAGTTGTAGGTGTGAAGAAATATTAATATATGCTAAACTAACAACAAAATGCCGCGAATGAATTATTAAAAGCTAATATTAGCTCGCAGGATAGTGACCAGACTACTGACAAAGATGTGTTTGGAAAACGCCGTCGGATATGAAAGATTACAGGAGAGAGGAGGTCGAAAGTCTTCTCATAAACAGGCCATCCGCAGATGAAGGATGTAGTCAAAACGTAAAAACAATTGGGGCAACATGATGCACATAGCAACAGCAGGGCCTATAGGTACTGATCTTACCTTTCAATCTATTCCAGCGTATATACCATAAAGTAAGACAGTACATAGAAACATTGGCGTTATTAGCAGCAGCTGCGTATAACTGTTGAGAATTTAAACACTTAGGGCTCTGAGAAATTAGTCCAAAACCATAGACATAAACAAAAGTTTGCTCCCCCCCCCCCCCCCAAAAAAAAAACAACAACAAAAAAACAAACAAACAAAAAACAAAACAGACTCTCTTTTTTATATGTCTTAACATGGTGACAAAGAAGTTTGTATCTTAAAATCTATTATCAATACTGAGTTAAAGTTTCAAGTGAAAATTGTTGTGCTAATTTTTGTGTTGTGTCTTCAGGCATATGCTGACAGTGAATGCCTAGATCAGCTTGCGCATCTACGCAGTCTAATCAGGGCCTTCGCTGTCCGCTAACAGAATTATTGGATACTATAAAATGTATCAATAGAAAGCAAATGCCCGGATAAGACTTTGCACATGCGTGGTATAAACCTGAATCTGTATATTTTGCGCATGTTCAAAGACACGTTTTCGCTTGGCACGGCCAAGGCAATATCTTGAAAATCATTCCATTTGCAAAAGAAAAAAAAAAAAAAAAAAAAAAAAACAATAGTAAATATGGCGAAACCCAGTCGTTTTATCTACTTATGTCCATGACACCTCACCTGGGTACCGAGAGGCGGCCATAGAATGAATCCACGTACTTTACTATTTTCTGGTCCTTTATGGTCATTGAGCCTATTCCAGAATTTCTGAAAATTTATATACGGGTGACTGATGAGAACTAATTGGCTGACTAGCTGGTCTGGACAATTATTGTTATTTGTGTGTGTGTGTGTGTGTGTGTGTGTGTGTGTGTTGTGCTAATTGTTGTCATGGATTATTTCTTTGAGAATCTATCTATCTTCATTACACATATTGTTAGTGTCATGTGGCTTTCCGCGTACTTCACTATAGTATAAGTACATGTTTTGAAGAGAACTGAGACAGGTTTCATTGTTGTACTGGTTACCAAAACCCCATGATAGAAATCCTATAAAACACGTTTTATGGCGCTTTCAAGCTTGTGCACTTCCATTAAGCTTTCTAATTTATAAACCTCTTGCTTCACCACCATCAAAAATATGCTATTAAATGCTATGAAAACATTAAAACCCCGACTCTCAGCTGAACTGTCTAGAGAGGTTCTAAACAGATTCAGATCTAAATATTTTCTAAGTCCAGTTTGTCGACATATTATTTTTCTACACTTGCCACTACAAACTGATTACAGATAAACGTCTTGATCTGAATGAAGAAACTTTGAAACAGGAAAATTCTCTGTTCTTGGCTTGAAACTTCAGAGCATCAAAATCATTATATCTTATGTTCTCACCAAAAGGATTTTGACGCGTTTACTCATATTTTAAATAATGTGTATATAACATTTGGAACTAAGTTATAGAGACAAATTGAAGAAATTAAATTGCACTAATTGCACACTTCTTGATGGTTTAACCAGTATTTTTTTTAAAACTTTTATTTTATAGAAAAAAAAAAACAAACAAAAAAAAAAAAAAAAAAAAAAAACAACAACAAAAAACAACAAAAAAACAACAAAACAACAAAAAACAAGAGGATGTCTGGTACTAGTACTTTTGATAGCAGTTTTTGTATCATTTCAACCTTAGAGTACCACATGTAGGAAAGAAGTTATTAAAACGCATTTGTGTATGCTCCATTGCAGTTTAATTTTTTAACTAGGTATAGTATAGGGTATTTTGTCCTTTTTATCAAGTAAATAAGCGTTTTTTACAAAACTGTCAGTTTAGCCGTGATGCAAAAATAAAATATCAACGAATTTTTGGTTCCTGCACGGTGTTTCCTCAATTTCGCATACACAGCCGTCTAGTGTAGCTAGGTTTTAAGTTCTTAATCTAACCTTATATAGCCCTTTTCACATGTATGCGAAAATAAAGCACCAACAAGATTGCACAAAAGTGCAATCATACCAAAGCTCCGTTGTTCGCATGTGCGGCACATATAATAGTTTTTGTAAAGCCTTATTTTTCAACGGCTAAGAAATAAAGAAATAACACGTCTTACAATCAGAGTAAATACACATTAGGCCTATACCGCAATGTTTATCGGATCGGTGAACACTGACAATATATACTTCGTGCACCAGTGTTACATGTAGATTTTACTTGTAAACGTGACAGTTGGATTAAATTGATTCTCCGGTAAGTAAATTTAGTTAGTTTGCTCTTTTAATTACAGCCTTATCATTTTGAAATAGTGTGTAATCCTTCATGTCGGAATCTTTTAACAAAGATTCCGTATCTTAGAGTTTTCCTCTCCACCGGTTTGCGTCGTGTTAAAAGTATAAGATAAACACAGCTGCCCAAGTATTATATCAAAAGGTTTCCAAAATCTGTTTATTTGCTTACACCCCATCAATTGCTAGCTATGAAATGTCCGATTGGCAACTGATCAAAATCACCGCTCATTAAAAAAAAAGCCAAATAAACTGAGCATATGTAATCGTACGTCATCCCGGTGCATGCTATATGTCCCATGACTGTCCGAAGTATATTTTAGTCATTTAATTGAGGTAGGTATATAATGTCGACCATTTCTTATATATGAAGTTCATATCCTGAAAACTTGTTTGCATATATATAATATTTTGCAACTACATATAAATAATTCGTCAACCCGCCCCTTCTTTCACTAGGGAACATAATATTTTTTCCGGTTAACAACATTCTCAGCCCAAAATTATTCAACAACCATCCCTGAAGTGTGCTCCAAAATCGTCTAACTACATGACAGTGTACAAAAAGATGTATTATAGTTTCTGAATGTTGTTGGCAATATTGACATAGGTTGTCGTCGGCTTTATTTATTCGATATAAAAATGATTTTGTCACCAAAATTTTATTTGTGATTTTGTATTGAAAGTCCTTTAATTTAACTTCTTTTAAAGAACTAATAACTTTATTATGCCTTTCCCATTCTTCGTCACTCATATTTATTAATTCTTGTTCCCATTTTGTATTTCCTTGAAAGATGGTACTTGATGCCAGTATATCATAGAATAATCTGCACCCCTTTTTACCATTTAATAAATACTTCACATAGACATTACATCTGACATTGAATCTGGTAAGTATGCAAGTAATTTTGTTATCATTAAGTACGTTTTTCCAGCGCTCTGGTATTTTTTGTAGCAAAGACTGATAATCAAGAAATGTACCATGAATATTATAAACACTTTTCAATTCATTGCACTGATAAAAATTGCCTCTTTCGTCAGTAATGTCAATTAGAGGTCGAATTCCTTTTTTTAAACCAGTTTTGAAAGCAGAAATTCTCCCCATTATGCAAATTTTTGTTATACCACAGCGGCGATTCTAAAATTTGATACACTGTCTCGCACGTAATAGCATTACAAAAGTCAGACCAACTCTGGAGCACATCTTTCCAAAAGGGATTACGAATAATTTGTTTCAGTTGTCTTGTATATACTGGCCCTAGCGTAAAAAGTTTTTGAAAATCGATATTTGATAAATCGTACCAGGTCGTACTTTCATTATTTTTTATCACCTTTTTTAGACATGTTATTTTAAGTGCTTTAATGAAATATTGTGCATTTATCATTCTTAAGCCACCCGCTTGCAGATCTTTTATAACTATCGTTCTCTTTATTCGATCAGGTCCCCCATTCCATAAAAATTTATAAAATAGTTTTTCTAATTTTTTCTCAAGCTCTCCAGGAGGGTTAGGCACTGCTAAAAATAGATGGATAAATTTGCTTAGAACTAATGATTTGATAATTGTAATTCTACCAAAAAGTGTAAGTTTACGCAAACTTCTGTTGTAAATGTTACACCTAAAATTTTGAATGGTTCCTGTGTCCAATCAAGTTGATAGTTTCTACAAATTTTCGGTTCAGAATTACTGCAAGAGCCTATCCAAATAGCCTTGGTCTTTTCTATATTAATTTTCAAACCCGAGATAATATAAAAATTATCTAAAACACTGAGGGTCTCTTGAAGTGATTTTTCTGTCCCATCCAAAAAATATCTGTGTGTCGTCCGCATATTGGCTCAGTAAAAATGTTTTCCTATTAATATTAATTCCTTTAACATTTTCATTAGTACGCAGCATTTTACCTAGTATTTCCGCACAGAGAATGAAGATGTACGGGGAAACTTGTCGACACCAGCGTTTTAAGTAAAAGAAGTCGGAAATAAATCCGTTTTGAATTATACAGCGTTCAGATCCGTATTGGAATAATTTGATCCAGGATATTATTGAGGGCCCAAAATTGAAGTACTTTAAAACCGATTCTATAAACACCCAGGATACCGTATCAAACGCCTTTTCAAAATCGACCGAAAGTATCAGTCCTGGCAATTCTTGATTTTTTGTTTCAAAAAGTATGTCATAAATTAATCTAACGTTTTCAGCAATACACCTTCCAGAAATAAAACCTTTCTGATCTTCATGTACAAGAAATCCTGAAACCAATTTAATTCTGTTTGCAATTACAGAAGAGACAAGTTTATATACAACGTTTAATAATGAAATTGGTCTCCAATTTTTCAGATAGTTTCTATTCTTATCAGGTTTGGGTAGGCATGTAATAACACCTTGATTTTGGGTAACAGAAAGGGATCCACTTTCATATCCGTAATTAAGTGACCTTAATACAAAAACACCCAAATCAATCCAAAAAAAATTGAAAAATTCTGTGCTAAACCCATCCAGACCAGGACTTTTTTCATTTTTCATATTTTTTAATGCTTGTAATAATTCGACGTATATAATCTTTCCCTCCAATGTTTGAGCACTATCATCTGATAATTTTTGACAATTTTCCCCTAAACAATCATTTATTGATCTGTTTTCCGATATGTGGACTTTATCATAAAGACTTTTATAAAATTGGCCTTGACATTTTAGAATATCCTTTGTTTCTGTATATTCCGTTCCATTCGCGTCAGTTATTTTACTATAACTTTATTTGTATATTGTCTATTTTCTAAACCAAGAAAGTATTTAGTAGGTTTTTCTCCCAGGTCTTGATATCTAGTCCTTGATCTAAGCATAACACCTTCTATTTTATTTTTCCTTATTTCAGTTAATCGTGTCTTTTTTAAACTTAAATTTTGAAATGTTTCTTCACTTATCTGTAATATATTGTTGTTGATTTCATCTTCCAAGTCATTTATTTCTTGCTGAAGTTTTCTTTCTTCTTCTAGTGATTGTTTCTTCTTAATAGAACTATATTTAATTGTATGGCCCCTAATCATCATTAATAAAGTCTCTAAAAACAACTGATCATTTATATTTAATAATATATCTTCATTAGATATATTTTCCTCGTGCATATTTATAGCATATGATTGTTTTACTTCTTGTATTAATTTTATTTCGTCTACATATTTTTTATCTTTAAGTAAAGAATTGTTGAATTTCCAGTATCCTTTTCCTCTTTCACTTTCATGTAGTGTTAACTTTAATATAATAGCTGAATGATCCGTACGGTATCCTGGTATTATATCTGCATTAGTAGCATATTGAAAAATCCTGTCGTGTACTAAAAAGAAATCGAGGCGTGACTGTTTTTTGGTTGGACGAAGCCTACGCCAAGTATATTTTCTAACTTCCTCATTCATAATACGCCATGGATCTTTAAAATTATCGTCCTGTAACAGATTTACTACAACTTCTCTTGCTCTCGGATTATTTATATGCAAGTAGTTATCGTAGTCTTTATCTGCATTTACTACAAGATTCCAATCCCCACACATAATAACTTGTTCATTTTCAAATTCAACTACTTTCTGCATTATATTTTTATAAAATTGAGGGTTATCCTCATTGGGTCCATATAAACATACCAGTGTAACTTGCTTTCCTTCAATATTAATATCCAAAATGATAAAATTACCGTTTGTATCAGTTTTAACCCGATTAACCTTTTGTTCAAAGTTGTTATTAATTAAATCATGACACCACGACTATTGGTAGTATATGAACTAAAATATGCATCAAAACCCCATTCAGATTTGATAAATGATTCTAATTTTGGGTTTATATGTGTATCTTGTAAACATACAATATTAAACTTTTTTGACCTTACATACTGAAATAAATCCCTCCTTTTGGTTGCTATTGAAAGACCGCCTCGACAGTTTTGTGAAAATATTGACAGTTCCTCAGCCATTATCAAACTCAAAAATACTTTCACATTTGCCTGTAACAATCAAGGACGTGACGTATACTAAATTCCCATTTTTTTTCAACAGTAAGAAAATCACTGCAATGAAGTATCTTTAAAACATGCATACATCAATGGTTACCCACCTTAAAAAACACTCATTTTCCGGTTGCTGTATAGGCACCTAAACAAATTGACCTCCTAAAAAATTTGTTAGAATTTAGTTGATAATTGTTTTATAATACTTTCCAGTTTAATTATAGGTAAAACATATAGTAACTTCTTTCTTCTCCAAATTTAATGTACATGTGTCCCAACACCAGTATTGCAGAAGCACACAACACTTTCAAATAATAAATATATACAACATGTTACATTCATAGTCTATTTTAAAATATATTTTTGTCACCCCATCTTAAACATTTTTCATAGTTAAGAAGCTTTTTCAGACAGTTAAAAAAGTGTTATAAATTGTAATAAAAAAGATATTGGTACTTGCTGACAGAAATACACAATACACATATGCTAAAACTAGTGCTGATTTGGGTCATAATGCATAATTTTAAAAATATCTCAATACTGACTCAGGGTCTAGTGAACAAAAATACAAGTCCTAAAATGCCAGCTATAAACAGTTACCAGTTTTGATCGGACACCAGCTATCATCAAATACCTAAACTCATCAAATACTTAATCTTGTTGTCAAAACTATACACTGCAAACTCAGTACTGATCTTGATAAAACTATACACAGTACAAACTCAGTACTGAATCAAGACATTAAGCATCTTACTGAAGACAGCTCATACCGATAAGTGCATGTTTTGCATGGAATCTTCTCAAAACCTATACACAGTACCAACTCCTTACTGATCCAAGAATATTGTGCATCTTACGGAAAAAAAAAAAAACAACAACAAAAAAGCTCATACTGGTAAGTACATGCTTTATATTGAATCTTGTCAAAACTATACAAGTACCAACTCAGTACATATTCAAGACATTGTGCATCTTACTGTAAACCATCATACTGGTAAATATATGTTTTTACTAAATCTTGTTACAACTTTACACAGTACCAACTCAGTACTGATTCTGGACATTATACATCTTACAGAAAAAAAAAAAAAAAAAAAAAAAAAAAAAAAAAAACATCATACTGGTAAGTACATGTTTTAGACTAAATTTTGTCAAAATTAGCAACTTACTGAGAAATATCATACTTGTAAGTACATGTTTTATACTGAATCTTGTCAAAATTATACACAGTGCCAACTTCTGTACTGATTCAAGGCATTGTGCATTTACCTGCAAAGCATCATACTGCTAAGTACTTGTTTTATATTGAATCTTACCAAAAATATACACAAAAACATCAAACTGGTAAGTACATGTTTTATACTGAATCTTATTGTCAAAACAATTCACAGTTAAAACTGTACTGATTCAAGGCATTGTGCATCTTACTGAAAAACATCAAACTGGTAAAAACATAGTTTATACTGAATCTTGTTGTCAAATTTATACACTGTACCCCTCAGTACTGATTCAAGTACCAGTATTTTATTTGTATAAATCTTTACAGAAAATACAAAAGAAAAGACAGCATATATGTACAGATACAAAATGGACCCAGAAGTTGCTGATTTGTTTATCGTTGGTTACGAGAGGGGCTTCATGTTGTCTTTCCCTCTGAAATAAAACCAAACCAGTTTTATAAAGGAATTAATCTATTTATGCAAAGCGTCTTTATGCAAATGATCACTGGCAAACAGTGTAGACGCAGATCAGATGCTGCAGAACGCAGCATCTGATCTGCGTCTACACTGTTTGCATCATCTTATGAAAGAGAACCAAGACAGGCTTATACACATTATACGGGTTAATACAAGTTCATAAAATATCCTAGAACAAACCAGACACCCATTAAATTCAAAATGGATTTTTCCAATGGGAGACGTAGACCACCTAGCATAAAATGGTTAAATACAACGTCTAGTCACCTTAATGACTTTATCAGCGGTTACCACAATAAACTTCTGACTGCTTATCTTCTAATACAAGACATCGGTATCATATACATTGTAAAACAGCTTCTAAATTAATCGTCGTAGCCCAAATAATTTTCATTATAAACCATTTCGAAAACACGCCTATTCAAATATATTGAAAATTTTACAACCAAAAAAGACAAATAAAATATCAGATGAAAAATTCTGATATTTTTCATATTTCTGGTCAAAACATAGATTGTGGGTACTCGTTAGAACTGCCTCGATGAGGCAGTTCTAAGGAGTACCCACAATCCATGTTTTTAGCAAAATAAGAAAAATAATGTATACCCCTGTAAACCCCAGTTTTACTATATAAAAGTGGGGTTTAAGGGGGTCAAAATTATATAGGCATGTTTTCGTGATGCTATTAGGATGTAACATCTGCTTCAACAACATTTGTTGAAACTCGAGTGTTATGGCGACACAGAAAATGTGTGTCCGTTTAATTTTATTTCATTTATTTATCTTTTTCTTGAACCGCCTCGACGCGGCAGTTCTTACGAGTACCCACAATCAATGTTTTGAACAGCATTACGAAAACATACCTATATAATTTTGACCCCCTTAAACCCCACTTTTATATAGTAAAACTGGGGTTTACAGGGATATACATTATTTTTCTTATGGTTAGTTCAGGATATCAGGCTGACATTATTGAGGCTTTCAATTCAACTTCAAGATACCTTGACAATTTATTAAATATTGACAATATTTACTTTGACCAAATGGTGGACCGGATATATCCTACAGAACTCCAATTAAATAGAGCAAATTTGAATCTATGTATATCTAATGGTACAGTTTCCACCAAAATTTATAATAAACGGGACGATTTTGATTTTGATATAGTCAATTTCCCTTTTCTGGGTGGCGATGTCCCCCGGCGTACCTCATATGGGGTATACATATCTCAACTTATAAGATTCGCCAGAGCTTCTTCAAATCTTAATGACTTTAACTACCGTAACAAAGCTCTTACTGCCAAATTTCGTAGGCAGGGCTATCGTTATTTTAAACTTCGTAAGGCGTTTTCGAAATTTTATCGCAGACACAGTGCCTTGTTAGAAAAATATAGCGTCAGTCTGAAACACTTCTGCAACAAGGTATATCGGAACCCGAATTTTTACGGTGACTTAGTGTACAGATTTAGAAAAATTGTAGGTAAATCTAATTTTTCGGAGCAAATCAGAAAACTTATTAACCGTTATAAAAGAATTGGCTATAGCCTGGATATTATGCGGCAGACTGCATGCCTAGTTGTCAACCCCATCATTGTTGATGGCTATGCTTCACTCTTTAATTGCACGACGGTGGTTCGGGCCTCAGACTCAATGACGGCCTCTTCGTAAAACTTTAACCAGTGGGTTGGGGCTTGACGATATGTCTTTGGCTTGACCCGCCGTGGTTCAACTATTGGTTTTCATTTACTCTGGCATACAATAGAATCAGGAATGAGTACTCGTCTTTGTTTATTATAGTGATTAATTTGATTTTTATGTTTTCGCTTTGATGCATTGACTGAGTTGGGAGCCTTTATGCGAACCGAATTTTTATGTATTTCTGTATTAAGAGTAGCATCGGGACCCAGGATGAAGTTAGCTAGCTGTAAAAGTGCTTTAAACCCCCCGGTGGTTTGCTCTACCGACCGTTCTAAGGCGGTGGTCCCGATGTTAGTCTTACTCTTTGTTGCTTTGTGGTTTATTCTACGAGGCGATTTGTTGTATGTCTTTCCGTGTGTCATTTGTTCTTGTGTTTTTCAGTCCTTTTAGTATTGCGATTACCTCGCTTGGGGAAGAGAGAGCTAATCTTAGTGCTTTTCGTACGTTTGTTCGGTTTGTGCTTGTTTAGATTTGTCGGTTTCCTCTTCCTCTTGGTGTCTGGGAAGGGCTGCGGTTTGTGATTGTGACACTCCCTGGACTTTTCTCTTACCTTTTCTGCTTATTGGAAACAGTCTTATCGGTCCAATTAATCAGACTCTAATTAGATCATAATTATAATAGTTTAGACTATTTACAAATTAGATAATCTTTACATGTCTAGGATTTATATGAAAATCTCGAGAATTGTAGATTATCTATAGAAAGCCCGTCCGAGAAGACATCTCCTTATTCAATAATGCGCCTCTACAGTAAACAGCTTGTTGTCTAGACATCTGTTTGACAAGTTTGTTTTCAAACATATTATCAAACAATATTCTTGAGGTTGCATTTGAAGTGTAATATTTAGGTTATGTCTCAATGACTCATTAATTATTTTTTGGGGCCAACAGTTGTTACCCCCAAAAAAGAAAGGGGTGGGGCGGGGGCAGTAATTAGGCCTCTGAGGCTTGAGAACTGGTATCCTCTAGAGTCTACTATTAACATATAAGGTAGTTACTCCTTAACACCTTAAAGATATGTTATCAGTGATTCTACATCATTCTTACTATTACATATAGAAATAGAATGTATCCGATTCCATAGAGTTTCCTGAGTTAATCTAGAAGTATAGGGACTATATATATATATATATATATATATATATATATATATATATATATATATATATATATATATATATATATATATATATATATATATATATATATATATTAATTTTGTGTTAGAACTAGGTGAGCTCCCTCCTAATCTACGAATTCTAGCACATTATCTATAGGTTAATGTATTTTGCAGTTAAAAAGTTTTTAAAAGTAAAACGTATTTTAACTAGAAATGCTTAACCTGTAGATAATAAAGAGTCCCACCTCTTCCGTGCCGAGTGGGCTCTTGTACTTTTAATTTTTGGAGGGGTCCAGTTCTAAAAATTGGGATGACTGGTTAGTTTTATTACAGACAACCCTCTTTATACCGAAACTCGATACAACGACAAAATTCATTATAATGGTAATTTGACTGTAATGAAACCTTCGCTTAAGAGGTAAAAATTAGTAACAAATTATGCGAGAATATTGTATTTAATACTGTACAAAAACATGTGTTTTTGATATTTGTTAGAATCGCCTCAGGCAGTTCTAACAAGTATCCAAAACATATGTTCTATGAGAGGAAAAAGAACAAAACAAGACCTTTCCTACATATCAATCTCCTCATTTAGTATTCTGTACAACAGCAAATTCGTTTTTATGGCAATGTCTTTGGGAACAAATTGAGGGTTGAGCGCAAGACTGGCGTAAGTCAGATGGTTGTTTTTCCCCAAACCTAATCTCCTCACCATGAAGGCGTTATGAAGATTACAACATTTCTTTCTGTAAACAATGAAAATTTAGGTGCCATTGCTCGTTTTAGCAATGGCACCTAAATTTGCATTGTTTACAAAGGGGTCCAAGTTGCCCCTAAACAAGAGTTTCAAAAATATGTTTGAGTTACCATAGTCTTGCGCTCAACCCTCGAAATGCTGTCGTTGTAACGAGGGTTCACTGTATAACCATGTTTTATAGAAATTCACCAATTTAAGCAAACAGTGTAGACACTGGTTTATCTGAGTTTATACTGTTTGCCAATGTCCCTTTTGTAGGGCGCTGGGCATAAACCGGTCTTTGTAACTCTGGTACAATGTAGTAATATCTGAGACATGCGGACCTTAATCCGAATTTTCAGAAAAGGTAATACCTTGGTATTCGGCGGACTGACCTATTTCTAAATTGACTACGCAATACATATTATCTATAAATTTTTAATTTGTCTGGAGGGTGTGTACCATGATACACCAATGGAACAGCATTTGGTAACATGAAGATTTGATTTTGATATTTGAACACTAGAGACGCAACTGCCAATTGCGCCCAGCGAAGACTGAGATCGCTTTCACGCAGTCTGATAAGAATCTTCACTAAGCGCATTTTGTATAGCCAATGTGCAAAGTTTCTTCATGCGGACAACTAAGACTGTGTCGATGTACAGGCTGTTCAGAGTCTTCATTTGGTACACATGTCAGAAAGTGCGTTTTCTCACATTGACGCTCATTATTGCATAAAAAGCAGTGTCGCACGTTATTAATAGCCGTGCATTAACCGGCGAAAAGCCGTGTATTAACAAGGCAATTCACGCGCTGTTAATGCACGGCTACGCAACTTTCAATATGACCGTACCGGGGCCACAGATTTGCTGCCGTTACGAGATGTGTACTGCCCGGCCCTAGAACGAGCATAGTCCGTGGAAATTGCATTCGCGAGACATCGGTGGAAAGGCCAAACAAAATAGTGCAAGAAATAACGCGAATTGTAACAAATGTTTTCAGTTTTTATGCAATAATAGCGATCAAACATGGTTTTTCAATGCATTAACATTCGCCAGGTCCCTAGGGAGGTGTTGAAAACCGCGGGACCTGGTAAATGTTAATGCATGAAAAACAATGTTAGATCCCTATATTGTACTTAAACATTAATGACTTGTAACTATAGAACTACATGTATTTTAAATTGTATGCTTATGATTAATGACTTGTAACTATAGAATTGCTTATCAAATTTTCATGATAATTTACGCCATTTATGTTTTAAGTGTACAGTGTTAAGGGCCCAATCCGAAACACAAGAGCCAGCGTACGACAAAGCCTACAATAACACGTGCGAGCAGTAAAGACTCAGATTAGCCTGCGCATCCGAGCAGTCTGACCAGTCTTCGCTGTCGCATGTTCGTTTGACAGCCTTCAGGCTATCCAAAGAGGGATACGTTTGTTTATTTTATCAATTGTGTTGGGGTTTAACGACACGTCAATCCTTGTGGGTTCTTTTGTGTCGTCTCCCAGAGACAGAGGAAAAAGAGATAAATGAAAGATGGTAGAGGAGATGAAAGAGAGGGACAGGGAAGAAAGAGGAACAGAAATGAAAGTGAAGAAACAAGAAACAAAAACATTCCCCCTCTAGCTTTACCTGCTACAAGGATAGCAGGCCTTGCCCAACTGGAAGCCAATATCAGTTGGAGGCCCCGGTGACGTGAGAAACTCGACACCTTCGCCACACCCACCCACCCTGCTAAAGAGGGATAACAAGAACTCTTGCCGTACTGGGTAGGTGTACGGAGTGATCTGATCTTCACTGGTCACACATCTTATTGTAGGTTTTGTCGTGACCTGCCTTACTTATTAAATTCATAACAAGATCTCACATTTATAAGAGCGACACAATGGGAAAAAGTAATATTCAGGACATATGCGGATAAACGATGTCCAGATCAGCCGGGTCAACAGCGCAGTTTGATTAGGGCCTTTGATGACCGCTTAACAGAAACATTTGATAATGAAGATTATATCGAAAGCATAAAAGAAAATAACAGTATGGGTGCGCAGACTTTCTGTCTGTTCGTATGCTACGTCCCGTTTCACATGTCATGGGTACTCGTAATATGGTTTTAAGTGACGCACAAATTATTGACTACGTTTAAGAGATACAGATTAAACAACAACAAATCGATTCTAAAATGAGCGACCCTTGAGAGCAATGAACACATACGCACAAAATGACAAAACGTGGTATCAAAGGAGTCTTACAAATACACCCGCACTTGGATTTTCTTGAATTTTTTGCATTTTGTTTACTTGGCACAGACAAGCTATGAAAACATATTTAGTAAATTAGACATACAAAAACAAGAACTCAGTGCGGCAGCCTCGGCGAGGCGGTTCTAACGAGTACCCACAATCTGTGTTTTGAGCAGAAATATGAAAAATATCAGAATTTTTTATCTGGAAATTTTCATTTTTTGGTGGTAAAATTTTCAGTATATTTGAATAGGCATGTTTTCGTAATGAGACAACTCGGATGTGCATGTTCAGGGGTTTCGATGCTCCCATATGGAATAAGCGTCGTTTACGTGTACCATGGCTCAAATATGAACCGGGGTACAGCATTTTCTACAAAATTGCATCAGCGCCTAGCGACGACTCGGATCAGACTGCGCATCCCTGCAGACTAATCAGAGTCTATGTATCCCCCGGAAGACGCTTTAGATCCTCGGCTGCGTGTTGGATATTGCCCTGCAAAGAGTCTGCAAAGACTGCACGGCTGCACAGGCTGATCTAAGTCTTCGCTGGGTGAACAAGCAAATTTGTAGGAAATGCTGTTCCCCGGCTCATATGGGCCTTGCCATGCGAAAACGTGTATTCGGGCTAATGCGGACAGCAAAGGCCCAGATCCAGGCCTACACTGTCCGTTAACAGAATCATTATATACTTCAAAATGTATGCAATACGAAAACATGCATATTCAAATATACTGAAAGTTATCCCGCCTAAAAAGAAATAAAAATTTTCATTTAAAAAAATTCGGATATTTTTCATATTTCTGCTCAGAACATAGATTGTTGGTACTCGTTAGGACCGCCTCGATGAGGCGGTTCTAACGAATACCAATAATCTATGTTTTTGAGCAGAAGTAAGAAAATAATGTATACCCTTGTAAACCCCAGTTTTACTTTATATAAAAGAGGGGTTTAAGAGGGTCAAAATTATCTATGTCATGTTTTCGTGATGGAATGAAGAGCGAAAGCCCGGATGACACTTTGCACATGTGCACGATTATCTAAATCTGGGTATTTTGCGCATGTTCGAAGACATGTTTTTGCTTGACATGGACCATATGATAAGTATTCTTGTGCTTGTAGTGATCTGGTGACAAATACCGTGTTCTGTTGTTCATCGATCTTTATAATAGACTGGAAAAGTATAAAAGCACTGTACAGACAACGCTAATGACAGAATGATGGAAAAATCAACTGAAGACTTCCAAGCTACATTTAGCTATGTTGTTGTAGCCTTTATTATTGTTAACTTTGTTGGATTCTTCGGAAATATATCGGTGTTATATGTTTATGCACTGCGCTATCCGAGGTGCCGTTTTCGGTGTCTGGTACTAGCTTTGAGCATTGTTGATTTTACCAGCTGTTGCACCACAGTTCCTATGGAAACAGTTTCTACGTGGTACTGGTTCAATCCGCCATCAAGGCTGATCTGCAAGGCTAAAAACTTTTGTGTGCAGTTGACAGCACTTTCAGCTATGTACATGCTTTTTGTTACAGCTGTTTATAAATACCGACGAATTTGCAAACCGTTTGGAAAGCAGGTCAGTGAAAAACTAATAGTTGTCATGTGTTTATTTGGAATCGCTATTTCAATGCTTTTTGCCGCACCAGCTGCTATTTTATGGGATCTTAACAAACACAGAGTTGAATTTGGTAATGTCAGCGAATATATATTGGTTTGCGAGGTGCACGAAATTCATCGTGATACTTATATTCCAACAATGTACAGAAACCTTCTGTCAATCTTTTACATATTTTTGCTGATGACAATAATTCTGTACATGCTTGTAGCCAGGGCAGTGTTTTTACATTTTCAGCGAATGAAGGCTCTTTCTAAAGCCGATGGAGCAGTCTCAAAGTTAACAGTGTTTACAACTGGCCTAACTGTTGAGTCTACACAACAGAAAACAAGTTCTTCTAGAGACAGGTGTCGGACAGAGGAGACATGTGAGACAGAAAGCAGTTCACAAGGCGAATCTGTTAACATGGCAGTCACTAGGACAAGAAACGCCAATAGTAGCGTTTCTTCTAGATCCGTATCACAACTAACCCCGGCACATATCAGAAAAATTCTTATGATGGCAATAATTGCTGGTACATTTTCAGTAACTTTTGTGATGGGATTGTCATTTGGATATGTCTTTGCAATTCGTGACTACAAGGATTTTTCAGATGTAAGAGAACTCGCATTACTGTTCTCCTGTTATAGACTTTACTTTATAAATTACGCCTTGAATCCTGTGGTGTATTTTATTTTGGACAAATGTTTCCGTAAGAAAATTATTTCATTGTTCTCTTGCTGCAGAGGTATTAGAGCCACGACATGAAAAAGGTGTCTTCGTGATTAATGGAAACAGTATAGATCCAGATCAGCCAGCAGAGATATATAGTCTGATCAGGAACTTTGCTATGCTTCGTTATATTCTACAGTACCCAGTGATTCTATAGGCGGACAGTGAAGGTCCTGATCAGACTGCGCGGATGCGTAGTCTGATCTGGACCTTCGATGTCCGCATATGCCCGAAGACGTTTTCGCTTGACGCGGCCCTTATGTCGACAAGGATAAATTGACAATTTTATGGGCTGCAACATTTGAAACCGTTCTTTATGAGATGTGCTCCCAATGAAGATTCCAATCAGCCTGCGTATTCTCGCAGTCTGATCAGCTTCTTTGCCCGCATGAAGAAACTTTGCGTCTGCTGGCTGTCCAAATGCACCCGGTAAAAGTTCTAATTAGACAGCACAGATGCCGCAGAACGCAGCGTCTGATCAGGATCTACGCTCTTTGCCACTCATCCAACAATTTTAAACCCATTCATAGGTAGTTCATTGGACGTTGAATAGCAGTACAAGATATATTATAAGGTGTGTGACTATTTAGTGTAAGAACGACATCCCAAACTTATCAAATTTCTCCAAAACTTCCCGTGAAAATGAACTTTGAGTCAAAGGGAGTTTCGACTGAACCCCAAACTCTCCCACAAATACTCATAGGTAGTTTAATGGACTTGTGGGATACAAGTTTATATAATGTTCGTCTGTCATTACTGACATGACCAGTCCAGATCAAATGCGTGACCTGTTATTGCTTGTGTGTTCTAATATGGCTGATGAGACCAGTCTTAGCTCTAAACTGCCTGTTGCAAATAGAACAAGAGAGGTCTGAGGAAGAAAGGTCTGTTGGTGATGCCTTAACTCTGGCTTTCCGCTGTGCACGTTTCTGCTCTGCTTCACTGATTCTTTTTGCTTCGTATTCACCAGCACCCCTTCTTATGAGGCCTCGCCACTTTGCTCTATCCTGTGCAATCTGTTCCTGTGACTATGGGTATGTTGAAGTCTTTAAGTGAGGCTTTGAGGGTGATCTTGTGCCGCTTCTTCACCCAAAAATCTTTTTCTGAGGATTTTTTTTAAATAGGGCCATTTACCTGGGAGGAGATGTCGTGATAAGTTTGTTTTCCTATTTTTAGCTCTGGCGGCTATTTTGTTCAATTGAGCAGAACGTCTTAGCTATTTCGGTAGAAGGTTATCAAGACAAATTTCTATGGAATCATTGTGAAATTTGCCTTTGGCCTAGAAGATGTCGTTTAAAGTTTTTTTTTTTTTTATATATTCTTTAGCTCTGGTGGCTATTTTGTTCAGCGGAGCAGAACTATTTTAACAATTTTGGGTTACCCAAGAAACATTTCTGATATTTTTGTTTAATTGAAATCGGGCCATTTGCCTAGAAGGAGACGTCGTTTAAAGTTTTCTTTTTCTATTTTTAGCTATGGCGGCTATTTTGTTCAACGGATCGAAACCTTTTAGTTATATTCGGGAAGGGTCACCCAAAGAACTTTTCTGGGAAATTATTTTATAAATCGGGCCATTGACCTAGGAGGAGATGTTGTTATGCGGTTGCGGCCATCTTGTTATGTGGAGCGGAATGATTTTAGCATTTTAATAGAGGGTTACTCAAGAAACTTTTCTATGAAATTATTTTGAAATCGGGCCATTGACTTAGGAGTAGATGTCATTTAAAGGTTTTTTTCTATTTTCAGTTCTGGTGACCATCTTGTTCAGCGAAACAGAACCTTTTAAACAATTTTGGTTGAGTTTTTACCTGGGCACATTTATGTGAGTTTGTTTTGAAATCGAGCCATTAGTAGGAGATGTGTTTTAAATGGTTTTCTCTATTTTACTTCTGGCAGCCATTTTGGTCAGTGGTGCCAAACGGATGGAGCAATTTTGGTAGAGGGTCACCCAAAGAACAGTTCTTTGGAACTATTTTAAATTCTATCAAGCAGGTTTGGAGGAGAAGTCGTTTACAACAACAGACAGACGAACGGACAACGGACATAGACATATCATAATAGCTCAACTTGAGCGCTTTGTGCTCAGGTGAGCTAAAAATCGCTTTACTATAGAACTTGCATAGGTCAGGCTAATGTTTAGTTGTTAATTTAATTTTAGGATAGATATCTTAGAACAAACAAAGAAACAGAAAAAGACAAATGGTTACTGATAAGATATGGTCAATCAGAACAAAATATATTCTTTTGAAATAAAACACCGTGCAAAAAAAATGTCTTTCTGGGACACTAATTTATCCTTGGCAAACTATAATGCTACAAAAGAAAATAATACGAGCCGTAAACGCATGAAATTTGATGCGGATTCAGAGGTGTGGGGTGGGGGGTCGAGCCCTCTTTGACTCAAAATTCATTTTTAGGGGAAATTTTGAAAAAAAAAAAAAAACAAAAAAAAAAAAAAAAAAAAAAAAAAAAAAACACATAAGATTTTGATACTGAATTTGCCCTAAATATTCACACTCGTTACACTTATACTTCTATCCAGATGATGGCCGATTAAGGACACCATCAAAGTGTTCAGCCCATCTTTTCAAGATAGCTTCTTTGTCAGTCAGAAGACTACTTCCATCTCCACTAAGGAGTGGTGTGGTTCCTGAGCTCTAGGGACACTGTCTTAAGTACATCGAACAACTTCTTCATATTCTTTGTCTGCAAAAGATCGTATTTCATCAGCCTTTTTGCTCAGCCAGGAGTTTTGCATGTCTCTGAGCCTAGTCTGGACTATCTTACATATATTTGAACAGGTAGTCTTACTAGATACTGAGCTGGTATCACTGAGGTATGACTTGTGTTTTTGTTGTTTCTTTTCAAGGAGTCCCTGTATTTCTTTGTCATTCTCATCAAACCAGTCTTGTTGTTTGCGAGATATGGTCCTGGGGAATCCATTGCTGAAGAGTGATGGCGAAGCTACTGTGCTTTGGACATCTTTCAGAATGTCGACTTTTTTTTTTTTTTTTTTTTTTTTTTTTTTTTTGCTTGGCGCTTTACAGAGAAGAAGTAAATTTGCAACTTAATGCAAAACCATATTGCGTAACTACCTGTGCACAAAACGTTTTATTCTAGTCATTGGTTTTTAATTTCACTTTTTCATATAGTCAAAATGAAAGCAAATTACGCAGAAATCTGTAGATAAGGATACTTAGAGAAAGATTTTATACAAATTCAACTTGTTATTTTTTTTCTGAGATTTTCACAGTATTGTTGTATAACATCAATAATTTAAATTCAGCAAAGAAAAATAAAGAAAAAAAAAAAAAAAAAAAAAAAAAAAAAAGAAAAAAAGAAATTAAAACAAATCACTTTACTATAAAAATTATATAGGTCAGGCCAAGTTTTTGGCCGTAATTTAATTTTAGAGTAAATATAAGAGAACAAAACACAGAAACAGAAAAAAAATCGTCTTTCCGAATGATGTCGAAAGGACAGTAGTTGCAGCCTAATATAACAACAATAATGTATTTGCAGAATAATTTCATTGTATACCTGTTGTTGCACGGTACGGCGACAATGATACATTGGTTTACCAGATGTTAACACTATATGTCGGCTATGATAAATTGGAGAATTCAGTCTCTTTTACCTGATGTAGCACTATAAATCGATTAAGATCAATTAGATAATTTAGTTTATTTTTACCTGGTGTAGTGCTATATGTCGACTATGATAAATTAGATCATTTTGTTTATTTTTACCCGGCGTATTACTATATATCGACTATGATAAAATAGAGAATGTAGTTTATTGTCCCCCGCCTTTTCGAAGAAAAGCGGAGGGACACTGTTTTTGGCTTTCCGTGGTGCGTGGTGCGTGGCGCGTGGCGCGTGGTGCGTGGTTCCGAATTTTTAGTAGGTACCTTGTCCCCTTAACTCCTCCCACAGTTTTTGTCCGATCCTTTTGAAACTTTACACGTGCTTTAAGGATGGTTTGAAGATATGCATGTGTTTCTTTCGGAATCCTGAAATTATTTTTTATCACTTTTTACACATTTTGAACTTAGACATTTTTGAGTTCTAATATTACAGAAGTCTATAGGGAATAGGTACCTTGTCCCCTTAACTCCTCCCACAGTTTTTGGCTGATCCTTTTGAAACTTTACATGGGCTTTTAGAATGGCCTGAAGATATGCATGTCGATTTTTCAGAATCCTGAAATAATTGTTTGTCCCCTTTTCTGCATTTTTAACTTAGACAGTTTTTTAGTTCTAATACTACAGAAGCGTATAGGGAGTAGGTACCTTGCCCCCGTAACTCCTACCACAGTTTTAAGCCGATCCTTTTGAAACTTTACAGGTACATTAAGGATGGTCTGAAAATATGCATTTGGATTTTTCAGAATCCTGAAATTATTTTTTTTTTACACATTTTGAACTTAGACATTTTTTGAGTTCTAATATTACAAAAGTCTATAGGGAATAGGTACCTTGTCCCCTTAACTCCTACTATAGTGTTTGGCCGATCCTTTTGAAACTTTACATGGGTTTTTAGGATGGCCTGAAAATATGCATGTGGATTTTTCAGAATCCTGAAATAATTTTTATCACTTTTTCTGCATTTTTAACTTAGACATTTTTTGAGTTCTAATATTACAGAAGTCTATATGTAGTAGGTACCTTGTCCCCTTAACTCCTCCCACAGTTTTTGGCCGATCCTTTTGGAACCTTACAGGTGCGTTAAGGATGGGCTGAAGATATGCATGTGGGTATTTTCAGAATCCTGAAATAATTTTTTTCACTTTTTCCGCATTTTTTAATTTAGACATTTTTTGAGTTATAATACTACAGAAGCGTATAGGGAGTAGGTACATTGTCCCCGTAACTCCTACCACATTTTTAAGCCGATCCTTTTGAAACTTCACAGATGCTTTAAGTATGGTCTGAAGATATGCATGTGGTTTTTCCAGAATCCTGAAATTATTTTTATCACTGGTTTCCTGCTTCAAAACTTAGGTAAGTGATACAGGACCAATGGTCCTCTGGTTAACTTACCCATTTTTAACAGCTCAAATAAAAATAAGGCGGAGGACATAAATTCCCTATGGAATTTGCTTGTTTTTACCTTGTATAGCACTAGTACGATAAACTGGCGAACTTAGTTTATTGGCCGCGCCGGTCTCTTAATACAGCTTTGGATTTTTTATGTATGTGTTCGATTAGCGCAGAGCGCAGTTTGGTAAGTTTGAATATGACCTGCAGTCCATCTTTGGTAAGTTTGACTATGACCTGTGGTCAATGCTTAAAAAGTTCAAACATATTCATATCTCATGCGTGCTAAAATCAGCTTCTAGATAAGATCTGGTAACTTATTTAAGTTTTTGCATGTTTTTATTTTTTTTTAATAATAATGTACAAACTAAATCTCCTGCAGATCCCAACATGACTAGGATTTGCATATTGCTTGATCAAGAAAATTCATAAAGCTTAATAAAAGCAAACATTAAAGAATCACATTGTTGTTCTTTTTACCTATTACATTGAAAATTTATTATACTTTAGTATACCCGTGTCCCATATTTTTAAGCAAACATGAACAAAATTTGCACCGGTACTTAGACGTTTACGTATAAATATTTTGTCTTGTTGTATATATGATATAACACAATATGTCGACAATGATGTATTGACGAAACGAGTTCACTGTTTGCCTGTTGCTGCACAATAAGTCGCCAATGATAAATTAGAGAAGTTACAATCGACTCTCATTATCTCGACCTCGCCTATCTCAAATAATCGCTTATCTCGGAGTGAAAATCTCGCCCCTGTTTAAACATTAAAATCTAACTACAATTAGCAAAATATTGTAGAAAAGAGGAGAAATTGCTCCTCTTTTTCACAATATTTTCAATATATCTAACTTCAGGAGCCAAATTACATATTCATTTGTGAAATGTGGTCGTTCGATTTATTTTTACCTCCATTCTACAAATCCGATATGTTGAGGTACGGATATCTCGAAGTATTTCAGAGAGTCCCTTGGACTTCGAGATAACGAGAGTCGACTGTAGTTCATTGTTTTCATGCTGTAGCATAATGTATCGGCTGTGTTAAACTGACAAAGTTTGTTGTGTAACATGATTATCATCACATTATCGTTGTCGGAGTGTTAAAATCCAACATAAACATAATGGCGATACCTAATAGTCTAAATGCAGTACTTAATATTGCCACATTATCGTTTTCGGAGTATAAACGATTATATGGCGATATTAAGTAGCCAAACTAAAGAATTAAATACTGCCATAGTATTACTGTCGGAGTAATATGAACATAGGCAGTGCCTATAGGCTCGTGATGCACTATGTTTTGGGAAGAATATGTAAAACAAAAGTCAAAAAGGATTGCCTTTGTAAACAAAGTACACACAAAATCACTCGGAGACTCAGTAAGACCCAAGCTAAACCGTTAAAATTTTGGTACAGGATTCTGGTACCGGATTTTCCCATTCGGTCCCGGCAAATACAACTACATCTGCCACATTAATTGAGAACCCGACAAACGGCAAAAAAATGTTTATTTCCGGTTTGGTTTGACGGTAACGAAACGTATTCTGTACGATAGAGCTTGCTCGCGCAGGCCTTCGGCCTGTCGGCCACATGCGGCAGCGAAATTGCTATAAAACTGGGGTTTATAGGGGTAAACAATATTTTTGTCAGTTTTGCTCAAAAACATAGATTGTGGGTACTCGTTAGAACCGCCTCGCCGAGGCGGTTTGTTATCAAAACATAGATTGTGGTACTCGTTAGAACCGCCTCGTCGAGTAGGTTCTAACGAGTACCCACAATCTATGTTTTGAGCAGACATATGATATTTATCAGAATTTTTTATCTGAAAATTTTCATTTTTTTGGTGGTAAAATTTTCAGCATATTTGAATAGGCATGTTTTTGTAATGTTTTCGTAATGAATAAAAATGAGGGAATGCAAGGATGGATCCAGAATTTTTAGAAGGGCCAAATTTGCTATATGGGGTTCAATTTTATCAGAGTATAACAAAACTGATTAATTAACTTATCCAAAATTTCGTATTTGGACTAAATTCTGGGTTTGTCCTACTCACTAACTGCATTATGCAGTGTCTGATTCAGATCTTCAGCGTTTGCTCATTTTGGCAGCTTTTTTCTCTCCCAAAACCTTGCTCTAGACCATCAAAAGTTAGGGGCAATAGTCCTTAGTGATGCATACATGATTAATCCAAAATTAGTTTCATTTATCTCTGGCTTTGGGTTTTCATCTATTTGTGATCTAAAGGGCACCTATTATCGTTGTTTCGACAATAGCCAACCCATAAAGCGCTAAACAGATTAATAGCTGATGACGTTCTAGATTTGACTTTTTAAGAGAACATTAGACCTGACATTTTATGTGAATTGTTTTCCTGGGAATTGTCGTCATTTTCACTGAAATATAAAACAGTTCAAAGTGTCGTCTGCTATAGGACCCTTAACTCCACATTTGGAAATCGATGAGGGCGGCCGTCGTTTTAAAACTCTGAGGGAGGGAAAAGCCTGCTAAGCACATTTGAAACTTTATCGTCTGGCTTTTACCCTTTGTACAGCACTACAGGTAAACCTGGAGCTAGGGTTACTGTAGGGTTAGGTTTCAGTCATTACGAAAACAAGCCTTTATCAAAATACTGAAAATTTTACCACCATAAATGAAACTTTTCAGATAAAAATTCTGATATTTTTTCCTTTTTCTGCTCAAAACATAGATTGTGAGTACTCGTTAGAACCACCTCGCCAAGGCGGTTCTAACGAGTACCCACAATTTATGTTTTTGAGCAGAAATAAGAAAAATAATTTATACACGGTAAACCCCAATTTTACTATATAAAAATGGGGTTTAAAGGGGTCAGAATTATATAGGCATGTTTCGTGATGAGTTCACATATATACATCGCGTAATGTTATATGATACACTTGCAGCACTGTAGAGCAAACCAGAAACATGTGCAAACAGTTTAGATCCAGATGAAACTTTTTGTTACGAGCCTTCTCGTCAGACTCCACACTGTTTGCCAGTCTGTTTCCGTTTTTAGACGAAAACTCCTATTTCCATCGATGGACTTGTTCGAATTATGGGACGGAAACCCATTTCAGAAACTCAGGGTAGAAAGGGTACCATACCAAAATACTTCTGTCCGAGGCGGTTCTAACCAGTACCTACAATCTATGTTTTGAGCAGAAATATGAAAAATATCAGAATCTATTATCTGAAAATTTTCATTTTTTTGGTGATAAAATTTTCACTTTATTTGAATAGGCATGTTTTCGTTAAATGTTAAATGAACAGAATATTGTTTAAACCGAGTGTTCAGCAATTTTACTGTTACTATGATTATCCCGGGAAAACAATCAAGAGACGTCCAATGATCTAACAGGGGTAAACTATGAATTGTGCAAAACTGTTTTGGAATAAACATGTTTGTTCTTTATTAAATCGTTTTACTTTCCTTTTTTTATCTTCCACTGTGCCCCTTTATCAATGACAATTCCTTACACATTTTTAGGAATACAAGTTATTTTAACCATTTTATTCCTGATTTTCTGCAATGGAGTCTACCATCTTTGAATTTGGACACGTCCATTGTTCCAAACAGAGCCTAGAAATGGCAAACAGTGTAGATCCAGATGAAACGGCTCATTATCAGCGTCTCGCCTGGATCTACACGGTTTGCATAAGCATTTGTTTTAGGCTACTGGGCTGAAAGGATTAAAAAGATGATTGGGATCCCGCAAAGCTAGCTAAACCCACCACCCCACCCCTCCCCAGTGATATACTACGAACCGTTCCAAGGTGATACTTTCATTGTCGTACTTTTTGTTAAATGTTGTATAGTGCTTCACTACTCGAAACAAATGATTTTTTTAACACTTGTCCTGCTGAACCCGGATATACCTTGCCTTGGCAAACAGTGTAGATCCAGATCAGTTGGCTTCTGAAGAAGCCAACTGATCTGGATCTGCACTGTTTGCCATTAAGTATGTGAATTTATAGCAAAAATCCAGATCAAATAATCTGATTGGCTGAAAATTATAAGTGGGCGTGGCATCTTGATTTATTCGGCAGGATAAGGGTTAATATTTACGTTAAAGATATATATTCAGTTAATTTTGGGTAACAGAGTTGGCACCTTGTTATGAAAGGTCTGCTAACTCTGATATCCATCTGTTCTTATTGTAGCAATTTAATAGTATTTATGTGTCTTTCCTTTTTCTGTAGAGAGCTTGATGTAGATCTAATTGTATCAGTTTCTGAGTATCAGTTACTGAGTTGAACTTTTTACATTGTCGAAGATAAAAAGAGTTGGTGCATATGAAAGAAATTCTGATCAATTCTGAGCTCTGCGTTTTAGCTTTATTTTCAGCTGCGAAAAAAAAAAAATCATTCTCCGCAGCTACTTCCCAACAGGCACATAACATCAAAATGACGTCGTATCAACGTCGATGCGACGTGATCACGTCGCATCGACGTTGATACGACATCATTTTAACGTTGTGTGCCCACTGGGTTTGTTTTGTATCCGCTTACACAGTTGCATTGTTGCGAAGGTACGAAAAATGCCATTGAGTTTTGTAAAGAACGTTTCTATTATAGTTTTACATTTTGTTAATCCTTCCACTCCAGGGTTTCTGAAGTAGACTTTTCTATCTTTGAATTTGGATAATTCCATTGTTACAGATAGGGATGTTAGTCTTAAATCAAGAACAGGAAAACAGTGTAGGTCCAGATGAGACGGCTCATTATGAACCGTCTCTTCTGGATCTACTCTTTTCGCAAAAGAATTCTGCCTTGGCTGTAGGGTCGAAATGGTTAATATTTACGACAGTATGGTACTCGTATATAATGCAATTTGAAATAGTAGGTAATGTGATGTAAAGATCATTACAAAAAACACGCCGATTCAAATATATTGAAAATTTTACCACCAGAAACTGAAAGTTTTCAGAAAAAAATTCCGATATTTTTCATATTTCTGCTCAAAACATAGATAGTGGCTACTTGTTAGAACCGCCTCCCCGAGACGGTTCTAACGAGTACCCACATTCTATATTTTGAGCAAAATAAGAAACAATAATGTATTATACCCCTTTAATCCCCAGTTTTACTGTATAAAAGTAGGGTTTAAGGAGGTCAAAATAATATAGGTATGTTTTCGTGATGGTAGTTATGACTACGTTGAAAAAAAAGTGGTTATCAGAATTTTCAAAATAAAAGACTACGATATAAATTGGATTCTGTATTCCACTGCACACCTAATCGTAATACGTCTTCGACAAAGCAAAAACTTTACCATGTTACTGTCCAATTTCAGTTTCGTTTGTATGAAAATATACAGTCAACTGCTCCTACTTGCATTCTTTTAGCTTTTTCTTCAGAAATGAGATCATATTATCAATTAATCCCTCCAGTGGTAAACTGAATGACATGTTTATCAGTACATTGCATGATTATAGGGATCAAACATGTTTTTTCATGCATTAGCATTCGCCAGGTCCCGTGGGAGGTGCTGAAAACCGAGGCCGAAGGCCGCGGTTTTCAACACCTCTCAAGGGACGTGGCGAATGTTAATGCGTTGAAAAACCATGTTCGATCGCTATTATTGCATAAAAACTGAAAATATTTGCTACAGTTCGCGTTATATCTTGTACTATTTTGTTTCGCCTTTTCACCGATGTCGCGCGAACGCTATTTCCACGGACTATGCTCGTTCTGGGACAGGGCAATACACATCCCGTGACGGCAGCAATTCTGTGGCCCCAGTACGAGCATATTGAAAGTTCCGTAGCCGTGCATTAACAGCGCGAGCCGTGCATTAACAGCGCATGAATTGCCTTGTTAATACACGGCTTTTCGCCGGTGAAGGCACGGCTGTTAATAACGTGCGACACTGCTTTTTATGCAATAATTTATAAATAAAAACGGTGTTAACGGAAAACGTTTCGTCTATAACATATTTGCGTGAAATTTTTTTCCCTGTTTGGTCTTTGAACATGTTGACATTCTACGGCGCGTTTACGGTTATATATGCAGGAACAGAGAAAAAGTAAGGGGATTTGAAACACATTGGTAGAATTTCTGCTATTTTACAAGAGTCTTAACTTCTATGAATTCCTGTATACGTTCCTAAAGGGAAAGAATTTGCTCCCGGGGGTGAGGGTGTGTGTTGGTGGGTAGGTGGGTGTAGAGGATTGTAGGGGGGAGTATTTCATTTCCTTTTAGTGTAGCTTTCTTCAGAAGGGACCGCAAACAGTTTTGAAAGAGTTATCTCCCTTAAAAGTGTATCCGTTTCCCGTAAGAAAATATCCATCACGAAAACATGCCTATATAAGTTTGACCCGTTTAAACCCCACTTTTATACAGTAAAACTGGGGTTTACAGGGATACGTATACATTAATTTTCTTATTTCTACGCAAAAACATAGCTTGTGGGTGCTCGTTAAAACCGCCTCGACGGGGCGGTCCTAACGAGTACCCACAATGTATGCTTTGAGCAGAAATATGAAAAATAACATTTTTTTTTTTTATCTGAAAAAATTCAATTTTTGGAGGTAAAATTTTCTATATATTTGAATAAGCGTGTTTTCGTAATGATTTAAAATACTTTTACTGGAATTGGTTTTTAGATTTAGCGATGTTTTGTTGACAAATAAATCCAAATGAGTTTTATGATCCCAAAGGACCAGAAAATAAATGAACTAATTTAATGCACATCGTGATTGTATCTCTACTGCAAGGCACAGGTATCTACAGGCGACTGGCGAAAACCACTAAGGTGGACAACAAAACCCCGCCTATGCATTAGACTGCACATTTCGCATTTCACAAGCTCCTCTTTTCGTTTCATGTGGCTTATTAATACTTAGCACAACGCTATTGGCAGATTCAGCAGACGATAAACTGGTGAATTAAAATGATATTTTTTCTTATTTTTCCCAGAAAACAGGATTTGACATTTCATGTCGATTGTCGACAATTTGCATGAAATGTCTAATCCTAAAGAGACGATTAACATGAAATATCGTATCCTATTGTCTGGGAAAATACTCCAAAATGTCGTCTGCTGCAATTTACCTAGCATGTTAAGCGTTGACAACTTGCCATAGTCATACTGAATATTTGGACACATTAACATTGGCTAATACAGTAAACGACAAATTTATGACATTTTAGCTCCTCTGTTCCAGAGGCTCTGGCGAATCTAATAAGTTGAGATATGTATACCCCATATGAGGTACATTGCGGGGACATCGCCATCCAGAAAAGGGAAATTGACTATATCAAAATCAAAATCGTCCCATTTATCATAAATTTTGGTTGAAACTGAACCATTAGGAATACATAGATTCAAATCTGAAAACGATGCCTTGGTATCGGAAGAATTTGCTCTATTTAATTGGAGTTCTGTAGGGTATATGCGGTCCACCATTTGGTCAAAGTAAATATTGTCAATATTTAATAAATTATCAAGGTATCTTCAGGTTGAATTGAAAGCCTCAATAATGTCAGCCTGATTTTCACGTGAGAGAGGCTTGAAGAAATCTCTCTCATAAAAAACGAAACAAATCTACAACATGAGGAGCACAATCAGTTCCCATCGGAATACCAATAGTTTGCCTATAAAGTTTAGTTCCAAATCTAATAAAATATTATCCAAAAGATAAACAAGGGCATCACAGACTTTTTGACACGACCATAAATTGTAATTATTGTATACATCAGAAGTGAGAAAAGCACATTCTTCGTTGCAAGCCAAATATTGGGTATTCTCCCGAATAAACGTTCGGTTAATTAAATCAATAAGTTTATCTTTTATAAAATGATGAGGTAACGTAGTATACAGTGTAGAAAAATCATATATAGACAATTTAGAAGCCTGAAAGTTTGTAGATTTAAATTTATTGAGAACATCATTGGAATATTTAATTGACCAAAAATAGTTATTTCCGTCCAAAGCCTCAATAATGCCAGCCTGATTTTCCCGTGAGAGAGATTTAATGAACTCTCTTTCATAAAAAAAAAAAAAAAAAAAAAAAAAAAAAGAAAAAAAAAATATCTACAACAAGAGGAGCACATTTGTCTTCCAGCGGAATACCAATATTTTGCATATAAAGTTTATTTCCAAATCTAATAAAGATAAGCATGGTCATCACATACTTTTTGACAGAACCATAAATTGTAATTCTTTTATACAGCAAAAGTGAAAAAGCACATTTTTCGTTGCAAGCGAAATATTGGGTATTCTATCAAATAAACGTTCGGTTAATTTAATCAATAAGTTGATCTTCTATAAGATGATGAGGTAACGTAATGTAACGTAATGTTATGTAATAATAATAATATAATAGTCCGTCTGTCATTACTGACAATGACCAATCTTAATCACGTGCGAGAAATGCTACTGTCTGTATGTTCAAAGACATATATGTCCAGAAAGTACTACTCTTTTCCCAGCAGTGTATTTTCGTAACCCTAAGGTAACACAGGTAACAAGGGTAACAGTTGTACTTTAAGCCGGACTTTTCTGTTGCTGATGGAACAACAGAGGTCAGAGCAAGCTGATTCTTTTTGCCTTATATTCACTAGCAATTCTTCTGATCAGGCCTCGCCACTTTGCTCGGTCCTGTAGTGTACAGTGTATTTATTTATTTATTTATTTATTTATTTATTTATTTTAATTTATTGAAACCTTATTGGAATTGTAATTGACCAAAAGTAGATAGTCTTATACAAGGAACTAACAATAAAATAACCGAACGGTCGGTTTTCTGATTATGCCCTTTTCGGAAGGGCAGTAAAATCAGCTTGTACAAAACTGCCCCACCCCTTTCCTGACCCTCCACCAGCTACTTGAAAATGTGAAATGTGTAGAATCTCCTTTAAATTTAAATTTCAGAACTTCTCTCAAAATAGCTAGGACCAACTTGCTTTCAGTGAGCTGTTTAATAAACAAAAGAAATTCTTCCTAAAACATTGTGAGGTTTTAAATACAGCCATAAAAAAGCATTTATTAAATTAAAAATCAGGGCCCAGTTGTTCAAAGCGTCGTTAGCTTAACGAGCTCGTTAAGGGTCACTTTGTTAACCGTTTTAGCGGATTCAATACACAATATTCTCATATTTTTTGCTGAAAACATGTGAGTAGCTTTTGCACTGCAAAAGCTACTCACATTTTTTTAGCAAAAAATCTCAGCATATTTGTGTATCGCTCGATGTAAATTTTAACGAATCGTTAACTAACGATGTCGTTAGCTTTGAACAACTGGGCCCAGGCCACCTTTTCACCTCAATACTCTACTGTATATACAATCTAAAGTTTGTGAAGATACAACGCGATTACTTTTAGTACTCTGAAGAGGGATGTAGAAAACAGTCAAATAGTCATACAGTAAAACGTCGATTACTCGAACAAGAACTCATTTATCATGGCAGATTCATACTGGGTTTCAGTCCCATCACGGAAACATACCTATATAATTTTGACCCCATTAAACCCCACTTTTATATAGTAAAACTGGGGTTAACGGGGGTATACATTATTTTTCACATTTCTGCTCAAAACATAGACTGTGGGTACTCGTTAGAACCGCCTCGCCGAGGCGGTTCTAACGAGTACCCACAATCTATGTTTTTGAGCAGAAATATGAAAAATATCAGAGTTTTTCATCTGAACATTTTATAGTTTTTGGAGGTAAAATTTTCTACATATTTGAATAGGCGTGTTTTCGTAATGTTTGTTAATTCTTTCGATAGCTCAAGGAAACAAACATTTTATATTAAATAGACGTTATTGTTTGATTACAAAAATATATGTTGTATGTACTCATTACAATCGCCTCAGCCACGCAAGGTATGTGAGTACACTCGACAAACGTACCATTATTTTGTAGAAAATCGAAAATACATCAGTAAAATATTCTGATTTGCCTTCGGACCTAGCGCTGTAGTTCCCCAAAGTGGCTCGATCTACCCGTGTCTAGAACAAACTATTATTGGCCGAAAGATGTTCAACGTATTCATCCTGATTATTCGGATATCTTCACTCCTTAGTATACCTGTCCTTGTCCTGAAACTTGAACGAGTCTATTTTATTACATGTTGATGGATCTAAACAACTGTGCGATTTGAAAACAGTGTATACTCTGATCAGACGCAACGTCCTATGGCTTCTTGTGTGAGTCTACACATTCTAAGACTTATCTGGGTCTACATTTTCTGCCCAGGCCTCTCTGCCTGGATCTACATGGACATGTTTCAACATGCTATTTAGAGTACATACTAAGTTGCTGGATGGGGACTTTGCTTGCAATCTGATCTTTTTGTGGCAGTTCAATTGTATTGATCCGTCTTCCCTTTGATGTGGAGAACTTGATGTGGATCTAACTATATCAGTATCTGAGTAATCTTATTTAATTGGCTTTAGCTAACTCCTCTTCCAGCCACCTGACCACGCACGCCCTTTGGCCCCCTGGCAGATACGATGGTTTATCTTGCAATATTTAATGATTATTTATCACTTACTCCGCTAACATGTCTGTAAATCTGTAATTTTAGCAAACAACAGTCAAAAAGATACACGTACATGTTATATTATTTATTATTTTTAAATGTATAGACCTACTGAATCCATTAATACTTAAGCGTCCAAAAAGGAAACATCGACAATCCGAGTAGACCCAGATCAAATGCCGCAGAATGCGGTGCCTGGTAAGACTCCACTCTGTTTGCGTTAAACATAAGCTTTTCTTTGACATTGAACAGAAACTAAACAAACCCCGCCCATTAAATGGAAAATGGCCTTGAACAAAGATTAAGATGGAACGTTTACTGGGCATCTTTATACTAATGTCATTATCAGAGAAGTCCGATGCCGATTCCAATGACTGGCCGGCGGATTATATACACTTTAAAGGGAGACAAAATGGTTAATTTTAGATACTTATCTGTATCCCATTCAATTCTCTGTCTAATGCATTGAAACTCATTTATGAATCTACTTGTTTCATATGTACAGTTTACTGAATAAAATACTGTTCACATCGAAATGGTCAATGTATTCTTCTGCAAAGGGATCTATTCATTACGAAAGTACGCCTACTCAAATCGTATACTGAAAATTTCACTACCAAAAACTTAAAATGTTCACATAAAAATTCTGGTAGTTTTCAAATTTCTGCTCGAAAGACAGATTATGGGTACTCGTTGGGACTGCCTCGGCAAAGCGGTTCTACGAGTACCCACAATCTATATTTTTGAGCAGAAATAAGAAAAAAATAATGTAAACCCCTGTAAACCCAAGTTGTACTATGTAAAAGTTGGATTTACGGGGATCAAAATTATATAGGGATGTTTTCATGATTTGCACCACATGAAAACCATTTGTTTGTTGCTAGAATTGTTCCCTTTTTCCGATGGGATTGGTGTACCGGAAAACAAAGAGAATGTCACAAACACTATCTTCCTTCTGGAAAGTAGCGGAAACTCTACAAAGCGAATCCATTTACCTTATACAGTAGATGAGCTACATAAAGCCTATTAGAACAGTACACATATTAATGAGCTTCTTGTTCAGGAAAGTTACTATTCGCTCATTAGAACATCACGAAAACACGCCTATATAATTTTGACCCCCTTCAACCCCACTTTTATATAGTAAAACTGGGGTTTACAGGGGTATACATCATTTTTCTTATTTCTGCTCAAAACATAGATTGTGGGTATTCGTTAGAACCGCCTCTGCGAGGCGGTTCTAACGAGTACCCACAATCTATGTTTTGAGCAGAAATATGAAAAATATTTGAATTTTTCGTCTGAAAAATTTCAATTTTTCGGTGATTAACCTTTCAGTATATTTGAATAGGCATATTTTCGTAATGATATCAGGTCTTGTGTGGATTGTATAACAAGTATCGAACCCCATGATCAACTTATGAAAATGAGGAGCATTTTTATGTATCTTCGCTATTTTACTATAGTCCCTTGTGTTTTAATCACGACCTTCACCGACTCGGCAGCTTCTGTATTCCCGTTGCTAGGCAACTACGATTATACGACCGAACCTGCATCTTGTTCCTCTAAGTCCCAAAATCTAACCTCTCGCATGTTTTTCTTTTTTCCCAATCTATGGAAAAGGTAGATGTTAATTCGCTGAGGTCTGGAGAATAAGGAGGATGGGTCAACCTTTCCCCTTTGTAGCGCGCAAGCAATGACTTGATCCCTTCCGAAAGCTGTGGTGCAGAATTATCATGTAGGATGATTGGACCTGCTGCCAAAAGTCCTAAACGCTTTCTACATGAAACAGGTTGCAATATCATTTGGATACAGCTATTGTAGTACATGCCATTACAGTTTGGCCAGTCTCTACCTCATGGCTGGTGTATACAACGTGGGTATTATAGGCAAATATCACGTACATCTTAAATTTACCTTGTCGCACTAAAATTTTGTCGGCCTAGGAGAATTCTATGTGTGCCATTCAGTGGCCTGTTTCTTCACTTCAGGTTCACATGATCTAACCCAAATCTCGTCAATATCAACGTTGTTAGAAAAAAAAAGGATCTACACTATTTGCAAAACAAATGGTTTTGGTGTGCGAGGCTGAAAGGGTTAATGAAGACACAGTTTTCGGTCTTTAGCAAAGATAACTTTCTTTTTTGGCTCACGATATATATAAGCTCATGATTTAAGGGAAACAACTCTGCCGTTGATTATTCACTTTAAAATTGTCGAAATCAGCACCTGGAGGTTTAAGCCACTTTATAACTATCTTGCCAACACTTACCTAGATGACAAATTGATGATAGTTTTTTTTTCCTAGTACGTAAATAGGATCTGACACTTCACGCAAATTGTTTCCCTAGGAGACAATTTGCATGAATTGTAAAATCCTATTTTATAAGAAGAATGTAACAATATTTCAAAATGTCGTCTGCGGAAATGTTTTACCCAGCATTCAAAGCGATACCATGATACATGTAACAATAATCGTTTGATTTAATATGTTCGGAAGTGAAGCCTCTGTCAAAGGCATTACGTTTTGTCTGCATTCACGGTGTGATAAGTTATTTTCGTCATACAAGGTGCCTTCGCGTCAAAAATTTTATAAGCACAGGATATTTTTCCATGTTTCTATGTTGCAATCCATCACGAAAACATGCCTATATAATTTTGACCCCCTTAAACCCCACTTTTATGTAGTAAAACTGGGGTTTACAGGGGTATACATTATTTTTCTTATTTCTGCTCAGAAACATAGATTGTGGGTACTCGTTAGAACCGCCTCGCTGAGGCGGTTCCAACGAGTACCCACAATCTATATTTTGAGCAGAAATATGAAAAATATCAGATTTTTTTTTATCTGAAATTTGTCATTTTGTGGTGGTAAAATTTTCAGTGTATTTGAATAGGCGTGTTTTCGTTATCTCCATCAACTATCAAACTGCAAAGACAGAAGTATTCACATTAATACTGTTTATAGCAGTTCCTATTTTCACAGTGTTATGTGACAGTAAGTACATGTTTAAGTTGTTGAATAGTTTTAGGTTTCGAGCCGACAGCCAACTTGTCGCTTCTTACTAGCCTTGCTTTTAATGACAGAATTAATTAACTTTTGATTTGCTTATCTACACACAACTGTACTCTAGAAACGTTTAAATTTTGTTAATTGTGGTACTTTTTGTTAAATATTCTGTAGTGTTTCACTTACATTTGAACAGTTATGTAAGTTAATATATGTACAGTTCAGTTTTAGTAACAAAGCTTCTACCATATTGGGAAAGGACTACCAACTCTGCTAGCCATCTGTTCTTTTTTGGCTGTTGATTTGTATTTGTCTGTCTTTTTCTTTGATACTGAGAACTTGATGTCTGTCTAATTGTATCAGTTCATGAGTTCACTTATTTAATATAATTATTTATATTGGAGAGAAAACATATCAGATTATTCATACTGGAGAGAAACAATCCCTAGGAATTTCATTATACTGGCGAAAGAATACCCGTAAGCTAATTTATACTGGTGAGACACATTACCAGTAAACATTTGAGTTAATTAGTTCAGCAAATAGTTCTATGCAATAAAAGAGATCTGCTGTGTTACGGGTACAATAATCCTCGCAGTCTTTTTCAGAACAGGTGTTTAAAGCTATATGTATTCTATTTGTATTAGATCTATTCATATTACATTCGTGGTACTAAGATAGCAGATATTTAAATCCCTTAGTATGAAAAAGTCCATTGATGACAATAGAGGGGAGGCGGGGGTTAGTTTAGAATAGAAAATGGCAAATAATATAGATCCTGATGAGAAGGCTCTTAATGAGCCGTCTCATCAGGATCTACACTATTTATATGTATTCTGTATTCATTATTTCTATTCATATTACATTTGTTGTACTCACAAAAACAACAGATATTCAAGTCACAAAACAAGTGTTTTTTTGGTCTGCGAGGCTGAGCGGGTTAATGAAGATATTCTTGCACAATTGTTTAAATATTTCGGATATATCATTTTAAAATATATAGCGCTTGCTATTTTACGCCGTCGGACGTAAGAAAATGTCCATTTTGAAACTCGAGCTTTACACGACAGCTTGTCTCTACACGCGCAACACCGTGTTGTTAAAAGAAAACCGCAAGAAGATCTTCCGGAGGTGGTTGCGAAGAGTCATGTTAGGTGGCGTTGAAGGGTGGAGTCAATTTAAATAAGGCTTACAGTTTGGCACGATCGCCGATATCCAAAATCGGGCGATGTTATTCATTTCATATTTAGTTTCCCATATAATCAGACCGGAATAGTAGTATTTAAAGCAAATACGGAACAAAAAAGCATTTTCTTTTGTTGCAAGGTTGATCAGATTTTGCAGTTTTGGTGTCAGTCAGGCATGTAAATCTCCAATACTTGAATACATTAAAAATGTCTAGTTAAATTAATGTACGTTTTTGAAGATTTAATATGCTGCTGTTTATTTCAAAAGAAACTATATCGCGTTTTTGTCATTGCACAGAAACTAAATATTTTATTGATGGTGGAGCGTAAGGAGTGCAGTGGCGAGTAAAGGAAATTCTTGATTGAGAAGACCATGGTTTTTCAACATCGTATTTCGTAATACTGGTTGCGGGTACGTATGGTTTAATGATCCAGTTACTACAAATATGAAAACGGAAGTTTATTTTTCAACGGAAACCATACGTAACAAATAAATCACAAATAAAGCCTATAATGAAGAATAGATGATGATGCAACAGAAACAACATGCTTAGACACCGGATATATCTTGGGTATCAAACAAACCCTATCCACATTACGAAAACACGCCTATTCAAATATACTGAAAATTTAACCACCAAAAAATGAAAATTTTCAGATAAAAGAATTCTGATGTTTTTCATGTTTCTGCTCAAAACATAGATTGTGGGTACTCGTTAGAACCGCCTCGGCGAGGCGGTTCTAACGAGTACCCACAATCTATGTTTTTGAGCAGAAATAAGAACAATAATGTATACCCCTGTAAACCCCAGTTTTACAATATAAAAGTAGGGTTTAAGGGGGTCAAAATTATATAGGCGTGTTTTCGTGATGCACTTATAAGAAAAAAAATTATAACGGCTGCGCCATGCGAAAACGTGTCTTTGGGCATATGGAGCGAAGGCCCAGATGAGCCTGCGCAGTCTGGTCAGGACCGTCATTGTAATTTAACAGCAATGTGCACAACGGTATCTGGTCGTCCCATAACGACGTTTCTCGATTCTGATCGTCCTCTTTCGGGACTGTTGTCGAACTTAGAGCGGAAAATGGTGTCTTTCAAAAGATCTGTAGTTTTTGTTCTTTAATAAAGAGAACTTTCTTCGTTGGCTCACGTAATATATGAACTAATGATTTAATGATTTAAACAACTCTGCCGTTGATTATTCACTTTAAAATCGTCGAAATCAGCACCTTTTTTTTTCTTCTACAATATAAGTTACTACAGGCCGTTCTCCACAAGTTCTCATCATTTGCCGTTTACATTTCATCACTGACTCAAAGATACAGCTAATCGATGGATTAAAAGTTCACTTTATAGTCATAAATTTGGAAAATACCGATAATCTCTGGTACCAGGTATTGGCTGTAACTACTGTAAAAAGCTGCACCAGATTCAGTCTATATCAGCTGAAAGCTCTTATGCATTATGTATGTAAAACCTGTAATGGAAGGTAAATACTGTTAGATGCAATGAGATCATCGATGAGCTTGAAGCAAAAGTCATTATTTTGAAATTATTCTCCATGCAAAGACATTCCGCACATGGGTCATGGAGGATTTAGTAAAAAATGAATTAAACATGTACGCATATTATGTAATTTGCCTTAAATTTTTTCCTAGTGTATTCTTAGTGAACTGACACTCAAAAGTACACTATTCCAGGATGCGTAAATATGAAAATCGTTTATGGTTTTGAGGTGCGAATTGAAAATTTCATTGCGGGTGTACCGTTCGGTTTCATGAGGTTTGCAGTATAAATATACAAAATCGAAAAGTTTGATACTTTGTTAAAGTGTGTAAAGGGCCGGTCATATATATTATGTCCCTTCCTCTGTGGAATAGCGAAGATTTTCGGCGCGACTACTTGTACTGAAGATAATGCATTAATTTAATAAAAGCTAATTTACCGCAACATACCAAGCCAGAAACTGAATTCTCACTAAACTCTACTTGTTGTTGCACAGCTATAACACCAGCATTTATTCGTAAGCATTTCCCTAAGAATAGAACTGGGGGTTAGTGCGCAAGGATTAAATTGATTTTCGCATAAATACTTTGGGAGTAAACAATGTCATCAGATCTTTAATTATGCGATCTATATCGGAAAGTAGAACAATGATGTCGATTATATCTACGCCACGATCTTACGTTGTGCAGAAGTTCGAAGACTGTAAATACTGTTTACCATCTCTTCATAGCTCCGTCTGAAATTGGGTAATTGGGATCAAAAGGCGAAGGTAGATTTTATAGGAAAACTTATAATTAAGGTAGTTACGGTGGCTAATTGAATTGATAAGCTCTCTTTGGTTACGTCCAGGATCTTGAGCAAAGTGCATTTTTTATCCGGTGCCACATTTCACAGAAATCAAAGCAAGCTGACCAGAATCCTGAGCCACTTTTATCGTAGCTCTTTAAGAAACAGAAGACTTATCGAAACATTTTTGCCCGAAGACAAATAAACGGAAGTTAGATTTATGAAATATATTTAGCCTGCATTATCTTCGTGCAATTTTTTTCGAAGCTTGTTCTTGTTTAAAAATAATACCATTTAAGTGACAAAAAAAGAGTGTTCTTTTGGAACCTTTTGGTTTTTCAGCGCTCTAAGCAGAGTTATACAAAGACGTTTCAATGTAGTCTGCAAACGTGGAAGCACAGTAAACATAATTCTATAAAGTGCGAACGGTTTATTCTCTCAGACTCATCTTTATTTAGTTGTTTTCGAAAAATTGCGTTTAGTGTCGTGTTCTTCCAAACCCTCAAGCGATTCGGACAACTAGAGTCCTGAAAGCGAATGACCAGAAAAAAAAAATAATAATAAGGTCGGACCACTAGATTCCGTTGTCTACACTTATCATACACTTAACCCTCTACTCCCCTCTTTCCGCCCTCCACATAAACACGCACACCCTATAGTCATGCGGTTTTAGCCTGTTTAAAGCTTCCTTAAGGTCTCTACTACATAAAATAGAAAAAAAGGTTACATGTGAAAAAAAACAACAACAAAAAAACAAAAAACAAAAACATTACAGATAGAAAGTGGTAGTGACGGTTACATGCCTGCGAACAACAACCTTTTTGGCAAGACTGTACTGATGCACAGGCTCATCCCGAGGCTTTGCTGGAAGTCTATGTAATAAGAACCCTTTTCTCATGTGCTGGCTTATTTGTTAAGTACATTTGCTTGTACTAGCCCGTGTTTCACCTACTTTCATAAGACTTTGGCCACGAATACACTAGCGCGCCATCGTCTACGTTGTATGAAACTCGATCACTGAAATTCCCCACGATGTATCTTAAATTCCTTGCGTAAATAGCAACTTCCATTTCGGAGAACTCGCAGTCCGGTTAGAATCCACGCTGCTCACTATGTAGATTCTACGTACCGTACATACCCTAAGTATTGTGACACCACAAGCCTTCACCAAACTTGTCCTTAAATTTGAAGACGTCCATTCTACTGTCTGACGATGAAATTATTCCTGCATGAGTGGCAAAGTGTGTAGACCAAGATCAGTTGCCGCATTCTGCCTTGTTTGCTCAGGCCTGTCTGTCTCAATCTTATGGGTTATTACGGTTCTCTGCATTGTGTCAGTATTTGCATAATTTCAGCTATCTTTTGGTTACTTATATCGGTTTCATCGGGCAGAACTGATCCGAATAACCACGACGCTAAATTAACTAACTTTAAAATAATAACTATTCTAACACCCCAGCACGTGTTGTTCCTTATTTGTCTCTACATTTCTAGCCGTGCTTTATCTAAGGTATTTGAGCACAGGAATTTTGTCGCGCGCTATCGACGGGAAACCAAATATTTGCGAAAGTTTCGCTCCCTGGTAACTATGGACGCTAGATTAGCTTACAATATTTGCCGAAACTTTCATAAACATAATAAATTATTTTATTTATTAAGACAGAAAATGATCTATGAGCATATTGGTTCTTTGACTTTTTTTACCTGATGAGTTTCTCTACAGGTTACACCATTCAAACACTTTGGTTTTACTTCTTGTTTCCATCGTGTATTTGTTGACGTTCGAAAACGAAAGTAAGTCGGTTACCATTCTTATTTGCTGTTTTATATCTGTCCTTATTAAAGTCCATCGCGGCACTCAAATTTCATACGTTTTGCAATTCTTTCATGAACACAGGCTTTAATTTTTTATATTAATACATCGTTTATACTTTGCACCGTCAGCTGATTCGCATAAGTTATCCGCCATTTTGAATATTCGTCATCGAACCTTGTAACTACGTAACCGCGTGACGTAATGCTTAAGAGGTATTGTCAACTACCAAAGGGGAAGTCAGGTAATAAAAATAATAATGAAAACCAATAAAAAGAAATCATTTATGCAAAACTCGCTCAATGAGGGGTGTTAGAAAAGAAATAAATTATTCCGAACCGTGCTCAAATGCCCCAGATAAAGCACAGTTGAGTTTGGGTTGTATCCATTTGAGCACTCGCTCGCTCCGCTCGCTCGTGCTCAAATGGGTACAACCCAAACTCAACTGTGCTTTATCTTAGGCATTTGAGCATGGTTTGGAATAATTTATTTCTTAATTAAAGCAATCCTTTTCTCGTAGTAAACTCTGAATACAAAAGCATCACGTAGATGATAACCGAGTTGATAGCCCTCTCCATTTGAAGTTCGGTTTGCATAGAATTGAATTTGATGTTATAAGATCAACTTCGTATGCGCCCAGCCAGGACAACGATCAGCCTACGCCACAGGTTACTCGGAGTCATCGCTGTTCACTGTAAAAACTTTGGATCATTGGTTACACAAACAGTGCCATGTTAAGACAATAATTAGAATGCGCCCATGCAATCTTGTAGGAAATGCTATGCTCCATTTCATTTAACTCTTGTGATGCTGAATAAATTAAAATGCCACAACCACTTATAATTTCCAGCCAATCAGATAACTCGATCTGGGTTTTTGATAAAATTTTCATATTTAATGACAAACAGTACACATCCAGATCAGTTGGCTTCTTCAGAAGCCTCCTGATCTGGATCTACAGTGTTTGCTAAGACAGGGCATGTCGTGTTCAGCAAGAGATTGGTTAATGCTATTTGACTACAGAGGGAGCAAATACTATGATCATGTCAGGGCTCATTGTCGAATTTCTGCTCATGTATACGCTAGAGTGCGTAAGCAGTGTTGTAAACGTCATTACTGCTTATGAAGAGTCCCAATAAAACCGAGACTCCCATTTTCTTATCTGTAGTGTGTTCTTTGTTCCAAAGGCAATCCTTTTGTCGTTTATTTTATTTACCTGGAGGTTTAAGCCATTTCATACATATCTTGCCAACACTTACCCATGTGAATTCTGCAGATGACAAATTGATGACAGTTTTTGTTTGTTTTTATTTTCCTAGTACGTAAATATGATCTGACACTTTACGCAAATTATTTCCTTCGGAGACAATTTGCATGAATTGTAAAATCCTATTTTTTTAAGAAAATTAAAACAATATTTAAAAATGTCGTCTGCGGAAATGTTTTACCCAGCATGCAAAGTGATAACGATAACCGTTTGCTTTATTATGTTGGGAAGTGAAGGCTGTATCAAAGGCACAATCGTCTTGTCTGCATCCACGGCGCGATCAGTTATTTTCGTCATACCAGCTACATTCGCGTCAAAAATTGTATAAGCACAGGATTTTTTTCCATGTTCCTATGTGACAATATCCGTCAACCATCAGACCACAAAGATTGGAGTATTTATTCTGATGTTAGTTATATCATATCAGTTCGTTTCACAGTGTCATGTGTCAGAAAGTACGTGTTTAAGTTGTTGAATAGTTTTAAGTTTCTAGGCGACAACCATCTTGTCGCGCTTTGCTGGCTTTGCTTTTAATGACAAAATTAATCAACTTATGATTTGCGTATCTACACAAATATGTGTTCTAGACACGTTTTCTTAAGTTTGCAAATACATATAATAAACCTTGTAAATCATTACGAAAACACGCATATTCAAATATATAGAAAATTTCACCCCAAAAAACTGAAAATTTTCAGATAAAAATCTCTGATATTTTTCATATTTCTGCTCAAAACATAGATTGTGTGTACTCGTTAGAACCGCCTCGGCGAGGCGGTTCTAACGAGTACCCACAATCTTTGTTTTGTGCAGAAATGAGAAAAATAGTGTATACCCCTGTAAACTCCAGTTTTACTGTATAAAAGTGGGGTCTAAGGGGGTCAAAATTATATAGGCGTGTTTTCGTGATGTTGTGGTACTTTTTTGTTAAATATTCTTTGTTTTGTGCAGAAATGAGAAAAATAGTGTATACCCCTGTAAACCCCAGTTTTACTGTATAAAAGTGGGGTTTAAGGGGGTCAAAATTATATAGGCGTGTTTTCGTGATGTTGTGGTACTTTTTTATTAAATATTCGGTAGTGTTTCACTTACCATTACGAAAACACGCCTATTCAAATATATTGAAAATTTTACTACCGATAAAAGGAAAATTTTCAGACAAAAATTCTGATATTTTTCATATTCCTGCTCAAAACATAGATTGTAGATACCCGATAGAACCGCCTCGGCGAGGCGGTTCTCACGAGTACCCACAATCTCTGTTTTGACCCGAAATAAGAAAAATAAATTATATCCCTGTAAACCCCAGTTTTACAATATAAAAGTAGGGTTTAAGGGGGTCAAAATTATATAGGCATTAGGCATGTTTTCGTGATGATTTTTTTTTTCTTTTAACAGTCAAGTAAAGTTAATTTATGTACAAAGTTGTTACCATATGGGGAAAGGACTATGAACTCTGCTGGCCATCTGTTTTTTTTTTTTTTTTTTTTTTTTTGCTGTTTGTATTTGTCTGTCTTTTTTCTTTTTGGAGAGAACTTGATGTGTATCTGATCGTAACAGCTCCTGACCTGAGTTCACTTATTTACTATGATTATTTATATTGGAAAAAACAACAACATCAGATTATTCATACTGGAGAGAAACCATCCTAAGAACATAAATATACTGGTGAAAGAATACTCATAAGTTAATACATACTGGTAAGACACATTACCAGTAAATATGTAATTTAATTAGTTCAACAAATAGTTCTATGCAATCAAAGAGATCTGCTGTGTTACGGGTACAATAATCCCCGCGGCCTTCCTTTTTTTCAGAACAGGTGTTTAAAGTTATATGTATTCTGTGTTCATTATAAGTCTATTCAAATGTACTGTCCCTATGCTAAAATAATTTAGTTTTTGTTTTCTCCATTTACGAAGGCACGCCTATTCAAATATATTGAAAAATTCACCACCAAAATTTAAAGATTTTAGATATTATTATGATATTTTTTTTTTCATATTTCTACTCAAAACATAAATTGTTGCTACTCGTTAGAACTGCCTACCCAATCAATGTTTTGAGCAGAAAGGCGAAAAATAATATATACTCCGTAAACCCCAGTTTTACTGTATAAGAGTGTGGTTTAAGGGGTTAAAATTATATCGGGATGTTTTCGTGACGTGCATCACATTGGTAACTATTTTGTTTGTTACAATTGTTCCCCATTTCCGATGGGATTTATGTACCGGAAAACACAGAGAAAGTCACAAAAGGCTTTCTACGTTGTATTCGTGATGCTTACGTTGAGACACCTCTGTAAACTGTAAGTAGTTAAACCATTACAAGTAATATGAAAAATGAGGAGCCGTTCAGTGATGAGATATATTAAAGAAATATTATACATTGACAGAGAGAGAGAGAGAGAGAGAGAGAGAGAGAGAGAGAGAGAGAGAGAGAGAGAGAGAGAGAGAGAGCACATGCCCCAAACGAAAAAAGAAAGAAAAGGAAAGTAACCAGCTTTCTTATACCCTACGATATAAAAGTACTAGTCAGGATTCGTTAAAAACAGCAATAAGACAGCAATAATGCCAACCATGAAGAAAGCCCACATCGAGCAGATACATGGCAGAAAGAACAAACAACTTCGAAACCGCCCCCTGAAAACGGTCCGTAGTAAGCAATACTGGCAGTGGGGTTGGGTTCGGTGGGGGACGGGGCGGAGGTAAATCGATTTTACTGGCTCCAAATCTTTAATTGCAAAATACAGACAATCGCCAAAATAATGTGGAGCGTTACATATCCCTGTTTTGAATATATATCCTATTAGGGACTTGTTAAGTATAAGGACTTGTTAATAACTCCATGTACTATACAGCTACATACCTACTCAAATGTAGAAGAACTAGAATACACCGAAAGAATGCAGTAATCTTTATAAGCAGTCCCGACTACCTTTACTACCCAATTAGCATTCTACTTGTCGGGCCGGTACTGTAGATGTTAAGTGCCTCATCAACTGCATAAGCCGTTAAAAAGGAATTAAACCTTGCTAACTCTCCACAGCTGATCACTTCTGCCGGGGCCGAGCGTGCATTCCTGCAGTCAGTATCTTGAGGCTGGCTGTCTTACACAGCAAATGTAGCTGCACTTACTGGCTCCAGGAATGCCACCCACCCTGCCAGACGTGATCAACTGCAAACAATTGTGTTGGACACAAAGAGATAAATAAGACACATCTTTGGGACAAGGAACCATATATTTGAAAATTTCTTAAGGTCTGGCAGACCTGAAAGTAAAATTAAAGTACATTTTATCACATTTAAAACATGTCACCTGGTGAAATTTTCAAAAATACCTCCACAACAGAGGATAGACTATAGTTCTTGTAAATGACAATGTTGGTTATTTCTGCTTATTGCAGCAGTCTATGTGTCTTAACACAAATGTCAATGATATGTAATCACTATAAAGTGTCGGTTAATATAATCCAAAACTGTTTCAGTTCACCTCCTAAGCACTGTTGAATAAAGTCACTAAAGTAAAAGACCACTTTAATGTCCATTGAGTATGTAAAAACACTGCACTATATATCCATGAAATTATTTCATCATAGCACTAAGGGTCGCTCGTCGAATACGTGTAGACCTCTATGTCCATTGTTTATGCACTGATATCACATTATTGTCAATGTCTGACCCTCTATTATAGATATAGTGTAGATAGTGTAAGCCACACCCATGTCTCTGAATCATAAACACATCTTATCACAAGTAATAAAAGAAACAAATAAACAAAACAGGGACTAGCAATGTGTGTTAGATATTCTAACAATGTATCTTGAATGGCCAGTAATTTGGCCACTATATTAATACTGAGGTCTCGACAGAGGCAAGAAAAATAAAAATGACTAGAATGATTAGGACTAGTTGCTTGGGGACTAGCAATACACATAAAATTGTTGTCAACTACATGGTTCCAGACTAAACTACGAGACTAACCTACTATATACAAAACAAGGTGTGGGTGGGAGGGTAACAAAATTTCTCTAAGGCATGTCCGATCACAAGCGTCGATTTTTTGAAACTGACGCTCAAATTTCAAAGCAGCCGTTAGAGAGCGGCGCTAAATTTGATTGGCTGGCCATTTGAAAAACAAAGGATCTGATTGGTGTGTGGTTACCCAGGTTACTAAACAGGAGAAGGCGCGCCACGATTGGTTGACGATATGCAGGTCATGTGATACCTCGCGCGCGAAATGAGAAATGAAACAGAAACAAATTAAAGCCACAGTACTAGAAAATGAATGATTAAAACACCTCTCCCACCCCAAAAGTATAATGCACAAGAATGCCCATGACCTTAATATATTCTATTCTGTTCGGTCCGGTACCGGTAGTAGATCCCGGCAGTTAATGGGCTGATCTCGTATGAGCCGGGACTACGCGAGACCATAACAAATATGGCCGACAGGAGCATTCAATATTGACAAGTATATTTTTCAATATCTTAAATGGATGTAATACGGACGTTAGCAGGTTTAAATTAAGATTAATCATAATCTTTCAATTAAACCTTGCTAACTCTCCACAGCTGATCACTTCTGCCGGGGCCGAGCGTGCATTCCTGCAGTCAGTATCTTGAGGCTGGCTGTCTTACACAGCAAATGTAGCTGCACTTACTGGCTCCAGGAATGCCACCCACCCTGCCAGACGTGATCAACTGCAAACAATTGTGTTGGACACAAAGAGATAAATAAGACACATCTTTGGGACAAGGAACCATATATTTGAAAATTTCTTAAGGTCTGGCAGACCTGAAAGTAAAATTAAAGTACATTTTATCACATTTAAAACATGTCACCTGGTGAAATTTTCAAAAATACCTCCAGAGTCCCAAAGATGGTAGGTAGTAAGTGGTAGGGAGTAGCAAGGATATCACAAAACAGCAGTATGAAAGCATACCAGGGAAACATAAGTAGAAGGCATGAAAACTTTCATTTAAAAGCAAATAATACATGTAAGTATGTACACAAGAGACATGTGCAAGTCAGTTACCAACATATCACATTTGCGACCTGGTCAAGGGTTGCACCTAGTTAAATAGCTGACTGTATGGGATCCAAGGGACGAGGCTACTTTTTGTCTTAGGCCAAAAGATGGTTCAAGGTATCTTTCATAGGCATTACTATTCCAGTCGCCTTGGATCTTTATGAGGTCCACAGGTAAACCACACTGTAAAGCCAGGGATGCCCCTCCCCGTCTAAAACTATGCCCCGAGTACTTATTTGCTGGATATCCCAAATATGTTAATGCTCCGCGAAGCTTAGAGATGAACCTATCTTGTGTTAGCGGTATTGCACTGCCATTGTCAGCATAACTGAAAAGAGGAGCTGGGTCCTTCTGCAGAGGGGTATTGAGACAAAGACCAAGCAGAGCCGTAGAGGGGCAAAAAAGGGAATTCTTAATGAGGGGTAGGGGGATTAAGAGGGTTCGCTCCCTGAACTGAATGACTTTGGACCAGCGAACAGTTAAGACCGCACCATCTGGTCGGAAATTTACGTCAGACCTACACAAATGTCGACTGGGGTCAAACGCGTCTAGGGTTGGAATAAGGAGATTGGATTTTCTAAAAAAGGAATAAAATGCTACTAAACATGCCGCCCAAAAGACCCTGTCAAGGGGTAAGGTCAAATTTAGGTGGCAGACCAACCTTTTAAGGATGTCCAAAGTGATAGGAAGCTTTTGTTCTGAATGACAACCCTTTACCCGTTTAACGCCCTTGAGAATGGAGGCCACATACCAGTTGTGCTCCAGAGGATTTGCATGCCCAGCTTCTAAATGTATAATTCGAACTACATTCAGGTATTGTCGTACAGAAGTAAAGCATAACCTGCGTGAAAGAAATGCAATGTATCGACCTAAATTCTCTTGTGACAGTGGTACTGGACAAATGTTTATCTCCGTGCAAAATTTTAGAAATGCCTGTCGCTGAGCAATGTATGTTCGATTTGTAGAAGGTGCAAAAGTATGGCCTCTGTAGAAGTGGACTTCATGATCCAAGTCCTTGACAAGTGAGCTGGACCCGGGGGGTTCTGTTTGAAGGTTTACACTGCTACCATGGGCAGGGTCTGTTGATCTCCCTGTGGAGTAAAAACAGGAGAGAGTTAGGGGACATATGAAAGTTCAGGGGAGTGCCTGCTGTGAACGGTAGAAGAGTTTGTAAATAGCCGGGCGAGTGAAGTCTCGAGGCCGCATCAGCGGCAACGTTAAGACAGCCAGAAAAATGCCTTGAAGTAAGATGAAAATTAAAGGCTGCTGACAGCCAAAACAATTTTCGCAAACACTGCATGATGAAGTCATTTCGAGATGAGCATTTGTTTAACGATGCAACTGTGACTGTGTTGTCTGAGCGCACTATTACGCGTTTGTTTGCCCACATGGGAGCCCAGCGGTGAGCAGCAACAACCACTGCTAAAACTTCTTTTTCGTTTATGTGTAATTGCTGCGCCTGAGGTAAGTCTGCTGCCCAGTTGAAATAAAACCAGTCTGTGCCGAAGACCCCCCCAGCCGCTTCATCACATGCATCGGTAAACACACACTCTAGTGGGGTGGCATCCAAAATGGCCGCTCTCCCATTGAATGTTTGAAGAAAATTTATCCACCACAACAGATCATCCCTGACTGCCTTTGAAATTAATGCTTTGTGCGAAACGTGCTTAAGTGCGTTGATCTGGTTAAAGATCCGGCGAAGAAAAACTCTTCCACCTTTCACGACACCGGCTGCCCAAGAAAGCCGCCCGGCCAGAGCCTGAAGCTGACGCTTGGACGCGCGCTTGCGAGTAATGAAACCCTGAAGTTCCGATTGAAAACTTTGTAGTTTATCGAACGGCAGACGCAAAGTCATTGTGATTGAGTCAAGCTCTATACCCAAGAAGGTAATTTTTGTAGTCGGGTCAACAACTTTTCCCCAATGAATGCAGAAGCCGAGCCTCCTGAGAAGCTGTATCAACAAGTTCAGTGCAATTGCGCACTCAGCTTTTGATTCGGATATAATAAGGAAGTCATCCAGATATACCACAACGAGGTCATACCCTCTCCGAGCCATCATGCGCTTAACCGCTTGAGTAAGACGGTGGAAGATGCCCGGGCTTAGTTTTGCCCCAAAACAAAGCTTAGTATCACGCATATATACTGTTTTCCCCTTAAACTGCCACTTTAAACCTGTGACCTTCTGGCTTTGTTCACTGATACTGACTGATCTGTAGGCGCTTTTGAGGTCAACTTTGGCAAAGTAGCAGCCCTTTGTCATTCTAGAGGCTGCATCATCCACAGTTGAAAACTTCTGTTGCCAGTCAGTTGAGCAGTAATCGTTTACTGCACAACCGACTGGCCGAGAACAGTCATGTATCAGGCGAACATCCCCATCCGGCTTCGGAATGACCCCTAGTGGGCTAATTATCTCTGGAGGGGTATCGCAAATAACATAATTGCCTAACGATATTTCTTTGAGTATTTGTTCTGAAGCCTTTTTGTATAATGCGCTTTGGGGCCCTGCAGAGGGGTGATTATCCGATGACACAGGGGAGATAACTGCATCCGCATCAATTATGTCAAACCCATTTTTGATGCCATGCAAAATGAACTCCCTATCCGGGTCACCAGACAATTCCTGTTCCCAAGCCGACAACTGAAGGCCCGGGGAGGGCTGGACCTCGATGCCTAGTTTTTTTCTGTCATGTGTGTCATGACTGTGTGTTTCTTGCCACAGCCTGGCACAATACATTCATGACGGAAGCTGCAGGTCTGATGAGTACACCCCTTAGAGGAGTTGAAATTCCTGCAAATGGGGCTGTCCCTCTTAGGTTTTTCTTGCTTGCCTCCCGTTGGTTTTGGGCCCACAGGCTTTTTGACCCCCTGAGAAGGTTGCTTGTCACGAGGCTGCAGGCAAAGTGTATGCAAATGTTGGACGTCAGTCCCCCATCGAAACCCCATTTGTGCTTGTAACTTGCGGTATTCTCTGTCGTATAAAAGTACGGACATTAAACTGAACCGCTGGACAAGTTGGTACACCTTGGTGGTGTAAGATAGGTAATCCAGCATAGACGGGCCCCCCAACTTGTTTTCCCCTGACAACTTGTACAGGATGGCAAGGTTGGCGATTGACCACTGACTTAAAGTCAGATTCTCCAACCTTGGTTTCTTAGGGCCTGATTTAAATACAAGTTGCTGCACCCCTTGCTCACTAATAATAGTTTCTTCCTCAACGGTGCCCTGGACAAAGTCGCAAATGTCATAAAAGTCTGTAACTGACTTACCCGTGGCTGTGGAAAGATGGATCTGGGGGTCATTCCAACTGGGCTGACGATGCTGTCCCTGGGTCTGTTCCGGGGTGGCGACGAATGAGTTCGCTGGGGGCTGTGCTGAAATCAGTTCTTGTTGTTGCGCCATCATGTTGCTCATGATAGCTGTACCGTAAAGGTCTGCTGATGTTGACTGGTCCTGCCGATGACCAGTCTGTGACGTTGGGAGGGCTGTCCCGGTCGTGGTAGCTGCAGCCTGGCTGGGTCCCTGGCCAGACTGTGTGGTTGAGTCCTTTTCGGTAGTCTGCGATTGGCCGCGCAGAGTTTTCACAAGATGTGAGATCAGTCTTTGTTGTCCAGTAGGGATTTCGGGGCCTTGTAGGTCCTCTGGCTCTGCTAATGCTAGTGCGTAGCAACTTGTGAAACCCCTTTGTACTAATTCATTCGCGCATCCACGAAGGACCTTATTTTGCGTCAAAAACTGCACCAAAAATTCCTCATCAGAGGTTTGGTTTTGGTCCCCTGTGGTACTATCGTTGTTAGACATTGTTAAGGCGATAACTGCTTCAAAAAAGTCTGAGGAACGCATTCAAATTTTAACGTTTATTTTGGCGGGCTCAAAATCGGCGCCTTAATGTTTTTTTGAAAACGTGCACAT